>JBAJHX010000106.1:19881564-19904058 GCA_037176925.1 Amniataba percoides
TATCTATCTATCTATCTATCTATCTATCTATCTATCTATCTATCTATCTATCTATCTATTTATCTATCTATCTATCTGTCTATCTGTCTATTGATCAATTACAGCAGTGGCAGCTGTGGTGATTTCACATCAAAGTCTGGTAATTCTGGATGAAAGACAAGAAAGATGGAACGTTTCCAATGGTTCCTCTGTGACTTTACACTGCAAGCTGCCTACAGACAACTATGAGAGATTCAGGGTGTCCTGGTATTTTAACCCGTCTGGACCATCATTCAACGAATCGCAAATCATTTTAAGGGGTTTTTTTGGGAAACCCTCAAGCACCACTGAGGAATCCCATAAAAAGAACTTGAATACTGATAAAGATGATGTGATGAAACACACATTTGACTTTAAAGAAAAGAACCAAGGATGGTACTTTTGCAGTATCACAGCAGAGATACCGATCATGATGCAAAAGCACAGTGAGGCAGCAGAAATATGGATCTGTAAGTATTACGTTCAACTGATAAAGCTGGTAACACTTTACTTGAATTTCCCTTATTTAACATGCAAGTGTTTAAGTGTTTATCAGTGCACAGTATTTTTCAGCAACTGTAACTTCTTAATGTGGACAAAGTTTTTATCATGTTTATATATGTTACAATTGTGTTTTATTTTGTTGACATTCATTATTTATTATTTGTTTGTGCAGTAATCTTTACTTACTGATGCGTGCAAGAGGAGAACAAACACATTAATAAACATTTACGTCTGCTTATACAGCAGCCTACAAAGTGCACATTAAATGTTCATATGCTGATAAATACGGGCACAGAAAAGTAAAGTGTTGCCATCAAGTTTTTTTTTAGATCTTGAGTGGATTAACTGCATGACATAAATGCTTTTTAAAGTATCATTTGTTTCCTTCATGACAGCAAAGAGCACTGGACACACAACGTACCCTTCACTTCCCATAGTTACGAGTGAACAAGGTGTGTGTGCATGCCTGTGTCTATAACTGTATGAGTGTGTGTGTGTGTGTGTGTGTATATACCAGCATTTAGCTCTTGGACGCAACAATGTGCAACATATTTTTACATCCAGCACAGTCTGTGAGGATTTTCTTTGAACCAACAAGTGCTGGTTTCTGTCCTTGTTTTGTTTGGGTTTTTCCACTTCAAGAGCTGATGAGACCTCAGGCGTAGTCAACTTTATTCTGCGAGGTCAGATTAAAATGGATATGATATATCACACTATTTTTAATACATTAACTGCTCAATAAGTCACATTCTGCACTTGGAATTACGTACATTTAACCTACGGAGTATAACGTACACATCTCTACAGTAACCTACTTATATACGAAAACTGATACAATGTGATCACATATCAATCTAAAGTTTTTATCTGCAGCGACTGTGTCCCCCACAGACCACCGGCCGTTCATGGAGCGGTGGATGTGGATCACGTTGGGGGTGTCGGCCTTCATCCTGTTTGTCCTGCTGGTCATGTATGTTGTGCTGAGAAGAAGACGGCGCACAAGCAGAGGTACCACTTTTCCTTTTACAGCCTGACAGCTTTAGATAATCATCTGAGGTTGAAAGATGCTCTGAATAAAAAGAGACACGAAACACAAAGGGGCAGAAAGTGGCACAGTAAAACTTCACAAGACACAGTCAGTTCAAACATGCTCTGAATGAATGCCGCTGGTTGGGTTTTGCAAAGACATTTACATTCAACAGAAGAAATGACAGAGAAAAGCTGATTCTCTCTTTGTCTGCCTTTATGTCTGAGTGAGAGAACAAAAGCAAGAGAGGAAGCACTGCTCATCAGATAGCAGGTAGTTTTATCTGCCACAGACATGGCCGGTGGATGCAAACTGAGTAAGCAAGTGGTTTATGTGGTTCAACAACGCAATGTGAGACAATTCGAGGAGTCAAAGTAGGACAAATGGGCTGCCTGTCTCCTCCTGTATGGTTTAAGCAAAGCTATAAAAAAATCCTAGAACAGATCATGTACCATGTTAGCTGGTAGTACAAAAAGACAAGGACCTCATTTTGTGGGCAGAGCACAGGGTGAATAATGAGGTGTGATTGTGGCCGACTGCCCGTTATTGAGAAAAACAGCAGATATTTGCCGAAGTGATGTCAGTAAGCATGAAAAAGTTCCACCTCACCAAACCACCCATCACTTTTAACCGCTTTGCCAGTCACAGAGACTTGTTTCTTCCAAATTATCTGCACTTGGAGATTTTAATTCACATATAAAATACATTTATATATAAAGATTTTTACTAGACTTTCTTGCAGGGAGATGTTTCTTCTTTACTTAAGCCTTTGTTGGCACAATCGACAAAACTTAAGCAAGATTAAACTAAAAAAATTAATTAGCCTATTATCAAACAAAGAAATCTTACATCTTTGGCTTATTTCATCCAGGACTGAGACGTTTAATCAACTAATTTTTTCTGCAGAAAGCCACTTTAAAAAAAAATTTAAAAAAGTTAATGAATCTTTGAGTGATATAATCAAACAAAAACTAGAATCACTTAACTTCTCCGATGTGAAAATTTTCTGCTTTTTGATTTCTTATCATTAAAAGCTAAAAATCTTTAGGCTTTGCATAATGAGTTTGTTAGTCAGACAGAAAAAGACACCCGCTCGGATTCTGTGAAATCGGGAGGAAAATTTTTCTTTTTCTGCGCTAAACGAATAATCAATTGATCAGTATATTGATAGGCAGATTAACTGATAATGAAAATAACCATGAATTGCTTCCCTAATTCTGCCGGAACAGTACAACCCAAAGAAAACTTTTAGAATTATGTTTTTTATTATACAAAATATTTCAGCCACCATTTGCAAACTTTCACACAAGCACGCACAGAAGATGGAGCACAGTTAGAAATAGGTTAAAGTTGACATGCTACCTGCAGTACTTCCACTGCGTCTTTTAAGCGCGAATATTAGTTTCACAGCACGACCGGAGCACTTCAGTGATAGTTTTTAGGTTACATGGGTTGCAATGTCAGTTGTTTTAGTGTATTTAACGTTACAGCTGCTGTAAAGTGCTCATTGTGGACAGCGAGAGGGGGCTTAAGATTGGGAGGTCAAAGGGTACTAATTCACAGGGTCAAAGGTGTCGAGGGGCCCATGAAAGTTGCTTGTATTAATAATTTTAAAATCATGGGGGGCCTTGGGCACTGTCTATACCCGGGGGCCCAGAAAACCACACTATGCTTCAGCTGTAAATGAGGACTTTTTGTTTGTTATTTTTCAGGCAGGATATTTAACAATAGTTCTGTTGGGATGCTGTATGTAAGGTCTAAGAGTCGCTGTGAGAAATTAAGTACAAACATTTCAGTGGACCTGACGTGATTTCTTTACCATTTGATTTCACTATTTAAAGAATACAGTCATTTTTAAAATCACTTTAGATCAACATGAGTCAAAAATGTCGATTGAACGGAGGACACATGAAGTGCTGGGCTGCAGAGTATAAACAGATGCTTTTGTGCTTTGCGTTGTGAGAATGTGAGAACGGAAAATGTGTTAAAGCAGCTTGTTAAAAATGTAGACACTGTGTTATGGTTGTGGTCAGACCAGAAGCTAGATTTATTTTGAACCTTATTCTTGTTCATTTCACACGAGTCACCATTCAACAGCACACGAAGGACGATAATATCTGATCGTGACAGCGGTTTAGTAAATAGTGAGAAAAAGTGTGTACACATTTCATTTTAATAGAAATGAAGCTTCATTTTAACACTTCACTTTAAATGACGGCATTCATTGAGCTCATGAATCGTATCTGAGAATCATTTATACTTTAAAGGGATATTCTGTCTATCTTCCAATCAGTAGTTTCTCCGTATATCAGATCTACCTTGCAGCTATTAGGCCCAGACCTGATGTAGCCATGCAGTTTTTGGTAGTGTGCGTTTTATAAGGTTGATGACAGCTAATTTGAATTCTGCAGCTTTTCAATATTTCAACACTGCATAGAAACTTGTGCAGCAGTGCCACATTGAAAACATAAATGAAATAAAACCAAATGACAGGAAAATAACAGAATATCTAATTAAAGTCACAAGACCATCATTCTTAATAATACAACATGATATTTATATTAATATATGTATATTCTTACTTATTCTTACTTATTACATATTTTATTTTGTGGCAGTAAATATCTTTTTTTCCAGTTTAAACAATTTACTGCCAAATATATTATGACAGTTTACAACTGACACAGACCATTTGCACACTAATATGTCAGTAAAAATACATCAAGTCAAACTGTATTTAAATGTCAAATGTGCATTTTACCCAGAATCTCTTTTTCCTTCTAAACGATTTTTGATGCTGGAAGTATATTATTCTTTTTTTTTTTTTTTATTGTCTTTATTTAGCCCCACTGAGTTGGGACACATTTGTTCTGATGAAGATTTGACTCAAGAGCATCCTAAAAAGTACAAAATCTCAATCAGACAAACAAACATTAAAACTTTTTTTTCCTCAAGTTTGTTGAATTTGAAATAAAACATGCTGGTTAATAAATAAATCTTTGAGGCCCAACAAGTGACACCGTTTGTGCTTTCTGATGCAGAGGACCCAATCTATGCAAACACTCGCTCTGTGGTCAGCAAACAGCCCTCCCCTCGGCCTGGAGGGCCGGTGGACAACCTGAAGGCCGCTTCTTCCACCCAAAACCTCCGAAACCCAAGTCCAGGACAGAGATACGGAGAAGGGAAGAGGAGACCCAAACCCTGAAGAGACGGGCTGCAGGCCTGTGGGGCTGAAGTTAGATCACTGTTATTATGAAGATTATCTCCATTTTCTTTTATATATATATATGTATACAAAATATATGCTATAAAAATGTTATTTGATGTAGTATTTCCTTTCAAGTATTTCTAAAATGAGCCACTAGATGGCAGCTGGATGCTCCTGATGGGGAATTTTTTTTATTTATTTCTTTTTTTATTTCAACACCTGATAATATTTGTAGCCAACACCCCCTTTAAAAAACAACAACTTAAAAACAAGCAAAGCTGTATATATTTATATATTTGATAGGAATTATGCAGAACCTGGAACATTTTGACCCTCACGTGCTTCTTGATATTGACTTTTAAAATGCTGTACAGTTTGTAATACCTTGAATGTAAGTGTTGATAGTTTAATGTTCAATCTGTGATCACTGCACATGGAGTAATAAAAATAAAAATGATTTTAAAAAAATAATAAGAGGCACAGACAAAGGGAATATTGTGAGTCGGTGCGCTCTCAGCTGATTGGCTGCAGAATCGGTGCGGCTGCTTTTTTTTTTTTTTTCATTTGAGGAAAAAGGTTCCCGACTATCAAAAGTCACGTGACCAGGCGCTGCCTACCGCGAGCGCTGCGGGATAATCGCTCCCTGCAGGAGTCAGAGGAGGAGTGAGAGTTACAGGTGTCGGCACGGCGAGACAAACACTCCCTCCAAAATAAAATAAAACACCTCCAGAATAAAATAAGAAACCACCAGCTGCCCTCCTGAAGGATCCTGATGTAGATCCCGACTGATCCCGGTGAGTCTTTTTATTACTGACTTGTTTGTGCTGCTTCGTCCCACAGGATCATTTGCCTCAGTGTGTGTGTGTGTGTGTGTGTGTGTGTGTTTTCTTTCTGAGGGAATAAAACCGAGGCAACAAACAACCCGCGCGCGTGCTCTTAACTTAAGCTTATGGAGGACATCCTCACCTAATAATAGCAGCTCGACTCAGCAGCGGTCGGATGTGTGTGTTCAGAGGAGAGTGTGTGTGAGACTGAAGGAGAATGACTCGGATCAAACTGTGTGGTGACTGAGCTTAAACTCACTCCGCAGCAGTGAAAAGCAGCAGTGCTTTAGTTTTTGTTTTTTTTTTTTTTGTTTTTTTTGCAGGCAGATTCTCTCAGCAAGCAGTCCGAGAATAGAAAGCAGCGGCAGCTTGTGAACACACACACACACACACACGCACACACACACACAGATAGGTTTTCATGAGATGTGCCATGTTGGAATATTCTGCGCTCCTTTACGTAAAGAGCTAAAAATAAAAAAATAATCATGATAATACACAGCTGCATTCATAATTAGACAGAATATAAATCTGCTGTGACTCCTCTCACAGTGTGTGTGTGTGATTTTTTTTGTGGGGGGGGGTCTATGGAGGGTGTGTCGTTTTATGGATGGTCACTTTTTGGGCACACGATCCGCGCGTGCGGCAGAGACAGACAGACAGACAGACAGACAGAGCGAGGAGAGTAGGTGCTGCCGGTGCATTTGCTGTGTGTGTGTGTGTGTGTGTGTGTGTGTGTGTGTGTGTGCCGGGGGGGGGTTGCTCAACTTTAGGTTTCACACTGCAGTTCTGCGGGGTCACTGGACACACACACACACACACACACACACACACGGTTACTGTTGCGGCTGAAGGTGGAAGTGTTTCGCTTACGTCTGACTGGCACCACTGTGTGTGTGTGTGAAAATAAAGTTGTTTTTTTCCTGCTTCGTGTTGGTTCAAGCGCGCGTGCCAAAGTTTTCGCCCCCCACAGAAAACAAAGTCCATTTGAATGTTTCCAAAACTGTTTCTGTGGTTGATTATTTCTGTGGTTGATTATTATGCACTATATATCTGTGTGTGTGTGTGTGTGTGTGTGTGTGTGTCGCACCGACGTGGTTTGGCAGCGTGTCGTTGGTGGAAACGCACGCGCGCCGGTGACAGTTCAGACGCATGCGCGCGCCCTCTGGTGTGTTTCAGTGAGCAAATCTGGAGCCGATTGTGTGTGGAGAGCCACAGCAGAGAGAGAAAAGCAGTTTAATGGTTGTGTGTGACAAGTGAAAGGCTCAAGATGATGGAGTGAGTTTAAGATGAACCTTTGAAGCAGAAGCTCGACACTTCTGCAGACACAAACAGCAAACTATTCATATTTCTTTATTTATGATGATTTAAATGATTAACAACGTTTCATTTTTGCATTGTCTTGCCATTCTTTTGATTCAGTGACAGATGAATAATCCCTGTTTTCAAGCAATGACCTGTTTTCAAGCAAAAAAAAAAAAAAAACAACCACAAAGTATTTGCTGGTAGTTTATCTGCTAGTGTGAGGCTGTTTTTCCTGTTTTTTATCGTTGTAGACTGAATATCTTCTTGTTTTTGTCTCTCTATGGACTTATCAGTAAACAAAATGAAACATGAATACACACTGAGGTGACTGTTGGTTGCAGCGCCGGCGTTGACTCTGAGAAGCTGAATGAAATGATAGTTTCAGAGTCGTAATCACCTCCTTGGTTTTGGTTTTGAATCTACATTGTTTTTCTCGCCACATTTTGTTTTCTTGGGTGTTCCCGCCTGTCAGTGAACTTGTCACACAACACAGGCAGAGGTGTTCGGGTGTTCATATTTTCCTTTTATGCCCCAGCTCCTGCTGAGACTTGCCTGTATGTGTGTGTGTTTGTGTCTGTTTTTGTGTGTGTGTGTGTGTGTGTGTGTGTGCATTCAAATGTGCATTTACACTGAGTCAGACTTGTCTCATCAATGACGAGCAGTGTGTCAGAGCAGAGGCAATGATCTTACTGAACAGGTGGTTTCATTTTTATTTTATTTGCTCGTTCGTCCTTGTTATTCGCATTAAGCGCTTTGACTCTTAGTGACCCATCAGCTTAATGGTACACGCCGCAGCAGGCTTTAAAAGTGTACGTGCAGTCTGTTTTGGAAGTTTTGTCTTTCGCCTAATTACAACTCTCCCGCACATCAAAACAAAGGGCTACTGTCATTATCAAGAATGACTTGTTTTAGCCCTCTGAGCTTTGCAAAAATATAACCCGCAGCTGAACTGGGGTGTGTTTTCCAGTGAACATTTCACAACAGTGTGTGTGTGACACAAGGATTGTCAAAGGTGAACACCCTCCCGCAACCGGTTTCCTGTTCAGGCCCTGTGATGGAACTCTGTCTCACCAGCAGGCCGCTCGGCTTACATCAGACTGGCAGACAGGCGGGCAGGGAGACAGGCAGGGAGACAGACGCGCTGGCGACAAGCCAACCAGCCGCTGACTCCACCGGCATCGAACCTGTGGACCAGTTAGTCAGCCGCTCAGGTGAATCGGTTACAGCCGGAGGAGGCCTCGCCCATGCAGCACAGCGCAGCGCAGCATGCGTGTGATGCAGATTTAAGATGTATCTCCCGGTCACGGTTCACTCCAGCTGTTGGACTGTTCACACGGCTCTTTGGATTCAGACTTGTTATGACTTACGGTGACGACAACGGCACGCTTGTCTGTACACGTTTCAGCCGCTGCTGTTTGGGTTTTTACTTTGTACGCAGCACGCAGCACGTAGCCGCAGCGAGAATCCACGGTGCAGAATCGTAGATATGGTGGAGGCTCCTGAACAGGCTATAAATATCCCCCATGCTTCAAGTGGTTGGAGATACTGCTGGAGGGCTTCTTCAGCCTATTGTACCGGCTCATGTGCAGCCTTTGAACCCACAGTTGTTCGCACTCCACAAGTTGATGAGCAAAAAAACCCCACCGGCACCCACTGACAGTAACCTTTATTTATTTGGCAAAAAGGCATGTGTGGGGCACGCGTTCTCACATTTACATCTGGACTTAAAGAGATGTAAAGAAACTATTTTAGTCACACTCTTGTTGTGTGCTCTAGTTTTGCTCATGTTCATCTTCCCTGACGTTGGCTTTGTGGTCGCTGTATTTACATGCAAGCAGTGCTTCAACTGTCAGCTTGACTCGAAGAGAAAGAAAACGAACAACGTTTCAATGTGGTCTTTGTGGTACGCAGGTACTGTACTATTTTTTCATGAACTGTATCACTCATAAATATTCAGCTTCTTTCATAATGTGCATGTGACAGGACACTGTACACAAAGAGAGATGTACACAGTATCAACACAGCTGTGTGTTTATGGCCGATCTTTAGGCAGTGCTCTGCAGGACTGGATTTCGCAGTCTTTCACGCCATACGCTTTGACTCATGGTTTGATATTATTTTGGTGACCATGTGTCAAGGAAACAATGATTCAACCTGAAACAGAGAACAGAGACTTAGCAGTGAGAAAAAGTCGAAACCAGCCGCTACTTGCAAAAGTGTTGTTCTCACCAACTTCAAAAGTTAATGAATCACTCAAAAATCTAAGATATACTGCAAGAAACTCCTAAACACACAGTCTGCCAAGGTCCACAACCCTCAGGACTTACTAGTTTTGTCATTAATAAAGGGTCACTTTGCAATATGCCATCAAAGCTGTAGCTTTTAGTGATTGTGAGGCATTAACAAATGGATTTTGGCAGCAATGTTGTGTAACCTTCTTCCATCAGGTGAAGTGTCAAACAGTCCATGGGAGGGTCCTTCCTGATTATTTAAAAGGAACAAAGCAAGCAGCAAAGGCAGAACACATAGAGACCTTTAGCATAATCATAAAGCTGCTCCAATCAGTGTTTGTTTATGAAAAACAGGTCGAATAAACTTAACTATCTTATATAAAACTATATTACGTGAAAGGTGTTGCTGTTAGTGATGAGCCCAGAGAAAATAACAGAGCAGAACTTTAAGTGTTTTGGTTTGTCTGTTCAGCAAACTCTTGCTTCTGTTAGGAAATTGAGCTCTGATAAATCTATTGTAAGGTTCCTGCACACCTCCAAATAACAGACAGACAAAGTTAGAAACCATGTGGTGATAAAAGAGGCACATTTTTCCCCCTGTGGAGTTGCTGAACAAATGTAAAGCAGAGTAAATATTGACTTTCGTTTGTCAGGTGGCCGGACGCACGCCTCGGATGAATGAGCGAGTGATATTGCTGGGTGTCTCAACAGGTTGCTAAAATATTCACCTTAATGCATATATAGTGTATGCTGATAGTGTGTCAGTGGTTTGTTTTCAGCTTGTCTTACTGTCTTAAATTTACAAAAAAAATCCAGCATTAAATAACAAACACAATGCATATGATTTTTTTTTTTTTTGCTAGGATTTTTTGTCTAACCGAAAGTTTAAAAAATTAAAGGATGACTTAAGTAACTGAGGAGAACAAATTTTTAAGAGCCTTACTTAAGCTCTGTGCAACTGTTAACTTGTGTAAAACTTTCAGCTGTGCACCCCCCACCCCCCCAAACACACACACACGTGCACATGTCAGTGTGTGAGCGTGGCCCTGGATAAACACAGGAAGAGAAAAGAGGGACAACAACTGCGTGCTCTTCTATTGTTGTAGCCATACCTGCCTGTCTGCGCTGCTCTGGAGGATCTGTCAAACGCTGCATGAGAAACAACCTGCAGTCATTCTGTTCAGCTGTAAGGCTCAACCCTACAATCCCCTCACCCCCACCCTACACCCACCACCTCCCACCCCCCCCTTTCCCCCACAGCCAGAGGGTAAAAGTATGCAAGACATCGGCGCTCTGACAACAGTCCTATACATGCAGCAGCTCGTCCCGGTGTGTCAAGTAACAACAAGGTGGGAGCATGGCAGTTTGTTGCAAAACGCACATTCAAAAGTCAGGTTGTTCAGAGGCAGGGGGGAGCGAGTGCCTGGCTGTCTCTCGAGGAAATTTGGATGCTGTCATTTTGGTTTCTGTCAACAGGCGAGGGCTCTGTGGCGCGCGCGTCAAAGGAAGCATCCCTGTGAAATCTGCTGTATATTTTTGTTTTCTCTGCGAGCAAAAATCTAAATAACAGTTGCAAAGCAGCCGCGCGTTGCGTCTGCGTGCACCAAATAGATAAGAGTTTAGTTTTTACCTTGCGAGTCTGCTCTTAAGTATGCTTTGTGTGTTATTCTGAGGAAAAAGAGCCTTGATGAATTTTGAATGAGGCTGCGCTGCTCAGTTAGTCAAAACAGAGAGAGGCTCGCCAAAGAAAGTGGTAAGTCTCAATTCAGCGCCAGTCCCAGGGTGGGGATGGAGCGCTAAAGCAGTGAATTGTTGTGATCTGCATGCATGCCCAAACCTGAACTGATCCCCCTCTGCGGCTTGAACCCCGCTGAGCCCAGAGGAAGCAGGTTCTTATCAGGGAGGAGGACAGGAAGGCACAGAGAGTGGAGGAGGAAGAGAGAGTGGGGGTTGGTGGGCAGCGGGGCACTCTGCAGCATTTCACTTGACATTAGTTTCCTCTGTGAAGTTTACAGTCATGACTTTTCAGAGGTTTGGCTGTGAGTGGTGCTCAGCTTCTCCCGTGTAACATCTGGGTCATATTTGTCCCTGTTTTGCATACTTACTGTATGTGTTTTTAAAAAATATATAGTTAAAAAACATAACAAGCAAGCAAGCTGTGCATGTTCGTCACTTTGCACTTTACCTGCCTCCAGAGTTGTTGTCTGGTGTCATTTTCACTACGTCTTTAAGCTTCAGCGTGTTTTCAGAATAAACTTCAGGAGCACTCCAACGATTTTATACGTGAAGACCATTTTACTTGTCACGAGGAGTAGTACTCGACTTGTGAGGAGAGTTCTTTAGTCCTCTGTGCCTCTGAAGGGGCTCTACAAAGTCTGAGAAAATAATAACCTGAATGACTACTATTTCAAACAGAAAGCCTCTGAGAATTTGGTGAACTTTGGAGCTTGAAAGGCATTTCATAGACGGGGAGAGTCCAATGAAGGATTCTTTTGAGTTGCAATCTGGGAATTGGAGGATGCAGTGTTTTACTCATACTATGGATACTCATACTATATCTTGGGAGAATTTGACCAATCTGGCTCCATAGTTCTTTAGTGAAAGATCTGCGTGAACATTTGAAGTCTATCCTTTGTTCATTTACTGCATAGTTTTTTTGTGCAAATCTGTTCCAGTTATTGAAAAGGGAGGACATCCATCATTATGTACCTCCATATAATACATATTCACTAAGGATCATGTATAAAAACAGAAAAAAATTGGGAAAAAATAAGATGTAAGAGGCAGATCAGCAGCAATTTTTGTTTTTGAAGGGCACATATTATCTGTTTTGTCTGTGTTTTAATGCATAAAACATTTCCAGTTTAGCATTAAAGTCAGGTCACTTTAATAATTTAATGCATTGATGTTTTCATATCTTTCCTAGAGGTGGGCACGATGAAGATAATCTCCTCCAGCGGCCCTCACCAGTAGCCGGCCAGTATGGCTCCTGCTCCTCCTTCCATAGAGGACACCAGTGGCTCATTAGCGCTGCGCTGGAGGCTAACGCCGACATAGATACTCACCACGAAAGGATTTCACGCTGAACCGTGGCGGGCTGAGCTGCACTCTACAGGCCTGGTTAAACATACAGATGAACTGCCTTCAGAGGGTCTTTGAAAGGAACCAAAAAAATGTCTTGTCCCAGGGCAGTGCACATCCAGAGCGGTGACATCACCGCAGCGTAACAACAGCGACATCCCGGACCGAGACCTTGGACCATGTTTTGCCTCTGATCGGGTGCTTTGGTGGCGGAGCAGGACTGCACGGCTCCTCCACACTTAGACAAACCTGGACTCTGAGCCATGTCTCTTCTGACAGCGCTGAGCATTGTCTGTGGATGGATGCTCCACTTTTCACTTAGTGCACTCAACACTCACTACTGTGTCCCACGAAAGACAGTCCCCTACCAGAGTGAGTCACAAACTCTCAGTGCCTCCCCACTAATTTGTCACAACATATTTTTCCTGCCTTGTATCAGATTCGCTGTTAGTACCAGAGTTCAGTGTAAGAATGTATTTGAATATTTTAACCGTGATGTATGAGCAAATAGTGCAACTTTAACTTCTTGCGTTTTGTGCTGGCTGGTACCGACTTTAAAAGTTTCAGGGAATTTGCATTTTGTTCTTGCTGTCGGAGCATTTTTACAACTTCACAGGGTCACAGCAGCTAAAATGTGGGGAAGAAAATGGAATGAAAAGCAGAGTGGTGATGCAGAAGTTCTCTTCCTGTTTAGACGAGCTGAAGCTGTTCAGAGAGGAGGGAATCTCCAACTACTCCACGATGCTGATGAGAGACGACCTGGGCGTGCTGCTGCTGGGGGCCAGAGAGGCCGTGTACGCTCTTGATATCAACAACTTATCTGTCAAAAAGGCTGCGGTAAGAACACGTGAAGAGGTTCATTTTTTAGAAAAAAATCTGTTTACAACATGTGCGGTTGTGCTGTAAAGTAACTGATAAACACACCCAACCGCAGCCCAGTTAGATATTAACAAATAATGCTGTTTTGCCTCATATAATAGCTATTGATTAATTTTTAAAGATGACTTATTAAAAATGGAAGATTTATTGGTCATTTATGACATTTTGCTGCTTCTGTTGAAGGCATTTCATCAAATAATCAGTATGCCACTTGGGGCCGGACTTGTCACGGATTATATCAGCGGTTCCAAAACGTTCTAGCTTATAACCCTTTAAAATGAAGCCATATCTTATTCTGACCCCGCAGCGCAGGCTACGGTGCTGTGCACATGAGTTATGAGCAGTTCAGCCAAAGATTCTTTCCCTCAGCATGTCTGATCTGAAGGATCTTTGAAGGACTGTCAGTGAAAGTATCCTGTAAACTGCAAGGAAAAAAAGCAAACATTTGAAGAAAGGTAGAAAAAGATGTATAGCTTTGTGCAGCAAAAGTCAATGTTTTTTGCACTTGTCCCTTCAGTCATTTTATGACCATATACAGCTTTCTCCTCCCTCTTTTACAGATTTTAGAGAGTGTTTTTTGGCTGTAGATGTGCTCACTGAAACAAATGAGATTGCGTAATGTACTGCTGCCACATCAGTAGCCCCTAAAGCACTGTTGGCTATTTGGCCACAGCACGTTTGCATGAGGGATTTGAATGAATAATGGTCTTGCAGAGCTCTAGAAAATGGTCTGTTGGTTCATAATTGTAGTGACACGGCTAACTGTCGCAAATGAAAAGGGATCAGCCAGCAGGTTCCCCCCCCTCTGGAGTGCACTGACCGGTCTGGATGTTAGACAACCTGAAACGTGTGAGGGTTAAACGGGCTGCTGCGTCGCTTGTCGTGCTGTGGGTTGCGACACCTTCCCTGCGTGCTTTGACAGGACACTTTCCCTCTGTTGATGCAGGTGTACTGGCGAGTTACCGAGGAGAAACAGAGGGAGTGCACGTACAAAGGAAAACACGCTGAGGTTTGTGTAACGTCTCTCAAAACAACATATGTCGACTTTTACTTTCAGCACAGGGATACGGCCTTTAAGGATGACTGAAGCGCAGTTTACTCCCTAATGCAGATCATCTCTTTGCTTTTGTTAATCATTTATATGGAGTGTTTGTTTTTTTTTTGGTGTGTGTGAGTGTTTTTCCCTTTTCAAGCCTTTACTCAGAATGCTCTTTGAAGCACTTCGCTCACAGCTTCAAACTGAGTGTCCAAATAAAGGCATGGGACTAAAAATGCATGGACACAGCCTTGACCTTTTGGTCACCAGCTCAGCTCCAGTGCAGTCAGCCTATGTGTGTGTGTGTGTGTGTGTGTGTGAGCGTGGCATGTTTGTGTTTTTGCGGCTGAACTAACACAGCTCTGACCTTGGCGTTCTCTCTGTTGGATCCTGTTGCAGGTGGAATGCCGTAACTACATTCGAACCCTGCACAGAGTGAACGACACCGCGATGTATGTGTGTGGCACGAATGCCTTTAGCCCCACCTGTGATTATTTGGTAAGTGCACAGAATATGGGCTTTGACAAGAGGATTTTATAAACCGGTTGTGTAGGTGGAATATCTGCGGGAGTTTGTGTCATTCAGATGTTTTGCACACACCTTTTCCTTTACCTTGATTATAACTACATTTTCTTCAGTTCCTACAAGTACTTTTGCATGTTTAAAGGATGAGTTTGGCATTCTGTATTTTTTTTCATTGTCAACAAAACTGATCAAAAGATCAAAGAGTCTGTCCATCTCTCAATATGTTCCCACCTCCTGACACTGTGGCACTTTGGTTCCTACAGAATAATCGTGGTTGAATTTTTGCAGTTAAAACTTAAGAAGCACTTCCTTTAACAACCATATGTCCTGAAAAAACTCAATTTGTGTTAAATGAAGAAAACTATCCTCTCTTGTAATACAGAGTATTATCATGATTATTTTATCAGTGGGAGGTTTATCCACCCGTCAAGTCAGTGCTTGCTTATTTATTGTCTTTGCTGGGTTTGATTGTTCAACAACACACATTAGCTCAGGACTGCAGTGTATCTTGGCAAGAAACTCAATCCTCAGAGGACTGAGTATCCTGAATGTGTTCACTGAATACAATTAAATGGTTCCTATGTGCAGAACCACAACACAAAGGTCTAACTTTTATTTAAAAAACATGACACTTTAAGGGTTGATAGCTCTGAAAGTCTTTAGTTTCTAATTTGGACAAAAATATAAAGTCATGGCTGAGCTGAAGGTTGGAGATCAATTAAAAAATGTAAATATTGTAACTATGTCTTCTACTCTGTGGAATATTGTAAGTAATGAATGTAAATATATGGATGTTTAATAAATTAGTGATTTAAAAAATAATTAATTTAGAAGGTTAAAACATGGTGAAGTATTGTCATTCCAGTCCTGGATCTCAGTACTGTTTCTAAATACAAAATGGCACAGTTTTTCTTTCTCTTAACAAGTTTTCTTTTCCTCTCTCTCACTCCCTTTGTTTCCGACAGACATTTGCTAATGGACAGCTGAGGCTGGAGGGAAAGCAGGAGGAGGGAAAAGGGAAGTGTCCTTTTGATCCCTTTCAGAGATACTCCTCCCTCATGATCGGTGAGTGTCTGAGTCAGGTTTGCTGCAGACAGGAACAAAGCACAGAGCGCTGCCGAACGTTCAAAGTGCACCAACAGAAAAGATCAGTGTGTGATAACTCTGCGCAGGGTCGGATCACGGCCCCGTGAGCCTCCTGGGCACATGGCCTCTGAGACCTTTAGTTTTTTTTTTTTTTACCCTGTGTTGCAGAGTTTCAGAGATTCAGCGGGACAAACGCTGCCAAAAATCAAGTGACTGGCAAGCTCTCAACTGTGTGAGCAGATGTCAGGGTGTTGTAAACTCAGCTCTGACAGAACAGTCGGTATGAGATCAGCAAAATTTCAAAATAAAGGTTTACTCTTTCAAAACTGAAGTTTCAACGTTTTGAAACTTTTCACCCCAAACATATGGCCATCAGTTTACAGATCAACATTCTCGGGCTACACAGCAACAGTGCCGAATTTGAAAATGTGTTGGAGAAACAGTAAAAGGCACAAATTGTGAAAATGGAAAACACAAATATAACATAATGTAGAAATTTTGAATTGTTAAAACATTATGCGAGCATTCAAAACTGAATCTCTTAGACTTCAAAAACATTTTTATTAGATTTCAAACTTTCAAACACTAAGTTTCAACCTTTCAAAGCTTGGTCTCAGTTTTAGAGTATGACCTAATGACCTAATGAGCCTAATGGTCAGGCCCTGTGCGGTGCATGGCCTGAGGCTGGGGACCCCCTTGCGGTCTATGGCCCTGTGGCCTGGGCCCACTGACCAGTACATAATCTTTGCTATGTGTTTCAGCTTTGCTGTACACAAAAACTGAGCACTAAATGTATCCCGTATATGACCCCATATGTTTTCTAGACCCGCCTACCCACTCAACATTTGCACTAATTAGTCAGAAAAAGTCAGTTGCTTCAGTCCATTAGGAGGCATATAAATGAGATATTGTTCCAACAAAAATGAGAGATGGATTTCCAGGAATTCTCCTTCATCTCTTGTTCCTGTCCAACAGGAAACGACCTGTATTCTGCTACATCCATCAACTTCTTGGGCTCTGAGCCCGTGGTTCTGCGCAGCTCAGACTTGGCTCTTCGCACTGAGTTTAAGAGCTCCTGGCTCAGTGGTGAGTTCCTCCTCTGCAAAAACTGGCCATTTCAAGTTTTATGTAATGCTTACTTTGGAGGGAATCGACTGCAGCAACAGCTACACTACTTGTGCATGACGCACTTGATGATATTTGTAGATGTCTTTTAACTGAGGCAGATCAAAGTTCCTAGATGTTTCTGCACTTTCTGTTGATTTTCATGTTGTGTGATTTCAGAGCCAAACTTTGTCTACATGGACTTTGTGGCTGAGAGTTTTGACAGCCCTGATGGTGACGATGATAAGGTGTACTTGTTCTTCAGTGAGAATGCCATGGAGTACGACTTCTACAGCAAAGTGGCGGTGTCGCGAGTGGCCCGTGTCTGCAAGGTAGAAAGAATAAAGACTCACACTCTGCAAAAACCTTTGTCATTTCAGGGACATTCAAAAATGTAAATGGGTTGTCATGTGAGGGAGTGGGTTTAATAAGATTACTGCTTGTAAGATTGTGCAAATTTACGTTTGGCTCCCCGTCTGACACGGGTCCGGTTGTTGTGCTTCAGAAGAATATCTGCTGAATCGTGCAAGACTGAGTGTTATGTGTCTGTGTTTAGGGGGATATGGGCGGCCAGCGGACGCTCCAGAGGAAATGGACGTCGTTCCTGAAAGCTCGTCTGGATTGTTCCCTCCCCGAACCCAGCCTGCCCCCCATTGTCCAGGATGTCTTCCTGCTGAAGCACAAGGACTGGAGGAAGAGCGTCTTCTACGCTGTCTTCTCTCCCCAGTCGTAAGCGTCCACATTTAAATCCTGTGGTTTTCTGGCTTAGGGTGGGCGTTAACATACAGCAATGTGGGGAGTATGCTGATCAGTCAGTGTGGAAATATGAAAAAAGGTGTCTATATTAACACAAAAGGATTAGTTTCTGACTTTAACAATATTTGTGTGTCCAGATAGACAAAATAAGAAAATTATTATTATATGTTCTATTTGTGTCATTCTTAATGTTATTTGTAATATAACGTATTAGGCACTGAATATTTTTATTTACAGTAAAGTGATTCATTCAGTATGTGAAAAGTGCTCTCCAATCATACAAATATGAGAAACATTTTGCAGTTTGCTTGACTAAATGTGCCTCCTTTGGTGCTTCCAGGAGCTTGTCCCAGGTGTCTGCTGTATGCGCATACAGCGTGTCTGCCATTCGAGATACTTTCAACGAAGGCAAGTTTAAGACTCCTGTTGCTGTGGAGACATCTCACGTCAAGTGGGTGATGTACACGGGAGAGGTGCCGGTCCCCAGGCCAGGAGCGGTGAGTTTAAAGACAGCAGATGACGCTGGTGTGAAAAGCAAATCAGAAAAAAAAACATTTCTTTTTTGTATTTCAGTGCATCGATAATGTGGCACGTAAAATGGGGATGAACCGGTCTCTGGACCTGCCCGACAAAACCCTGCAGTTCATCAGAGACCGCCCCCTCATGGACGAGGCTGTCCGGCCCCTGACGGGAGGGCCGCTGCTGGTCAAGAAAGGAGCTTTGCTGACCCGGATTGTCGTGGACAGTGTGCTGGCGCTGGATGGAGAGAAATATGCCGTCATGTTCATCGGCACTGGTAAAGTATCTGCAGCAAAGGAGGTGCAGTTTTACCAAGATGAAGGAAAAAGTGATGTTGTTGTTATCAGAAAATGAGCCTCTTAGTTTCCTGTATGATTGCTGGTTGATTATATCTAAAGACTACAATGTTTTCTCCCTAATGTTGCATTTTCAGGACTAAATAAGCATAAAAGCTGTGAGTTATTATGTATTTAGAGGTGAACATGCAAAAACTCAGCTTATCTGTTCCATCTGGATTTTGCGGGTGTGGTTTCGACTGACAGGCTTGCAGGCAAGCCAAGCAAACAATCCTACAACTGTCATCATGTTTTTATTCAACTGTTCACGCTCTGATTGGTGCACAGAAATATGTGACATCACCTATTTTTCCCCCTAACTGAGCCCCGCCCACTTCAAACCAGGTGAGGAAAAACAAGGACCAAAACAGAAACGCAGATATTTCCTATGTGAACCAACCAAAAACATTCAGACAGAAAATGTTCCGTTCATGCAGGAATCTGATCAAAGAAATCGTGTTTTCAGAGCTTTAAAGTCAGACTGTGCAACTTTTGAAAGAAGACATCACACATTATTTATCTGACAAGTGAAAACTTGTTAAAAATAGCTTTTGAATAAGTTTTGTGGTTTTAATTTCCTGTTCCTGACAAACATGGCCATTACATTTTGTTAAAACATGCTATTTGTATAATGTTCTTTTTGTATGATTATTAAATGTCAGTGTTTTTTGCTGTGTCCTGATAGAAAACGGTTACATTCAGAAGGCTGTGAACTACGCTGGAGAGATGTTTATCATTGAGGAAATTCAACTGTATGAAAATCCCGTGCCTATTAGCACCCTGCGCCTCTCGTCCAGCAAGGTAGCTCATAACTACTTCAGCGTGGTGACAACATGGTTTGTTAGCTCATCGTCATTTTATAGGTTGTAGTTAAGTACAAGTGGTCTTTTTTTGGCAAATATTGCACAATAAACTCAAATCTCAACTTCAATATGTGGTTGCTTAATTTGGACAGATAGGGAAGGGGAAGCTTCAGCAGCACTAAAGATTAACATGTTTTATCTGTTTATTTGTGTGTCTGTGCAAACACAGGGCCAACTCTATGCCGGTTCAGAGTTTGGTGCTGTCCAAATGCCAGTCAGTAACTGCAGCTGCTATGACACTTGCGTGGACTGCATCCTGGCCAGGGACCCTTACTGTGCCTGGGACTTCACCGCCGAGCAGTGCTCCTCAGTCTCCGGCTTATCATCCCCCTCTAACACTGCCGCACAGAGCCTGAAGGAGGGAGACGTCTCACAGTGTCCTCAGCCAGGTTCGCTCGTTTACTGGGGCTTCACTTGCATGCAATATCTGGAAAAGCTTTTGCATCCCAGCAGTCTTATTCATTAGTATGCAGGGAAACTAACTTTGCGTGTGTGCGTGTGTTTTTAGATCCGGTAGCAGCTGTGGACTTTACTCTAGTTCCAGAGAACAACATCCAGCTGCCTTGCCAGCTCCACTCCAACTTGGCGCAGGTTCTGTGGCGATTCTCAGACCAAACGCTTCACTCTGACAACAAATACTACATCTACAGCGGAGGCCTGCTCATCCTGAGCGCCTCCGAATCGGACGCAGGCCTGTACACCTGTGACTCGGTGGAGCAGATCAACGGCAGAACATACCACCGGACTGTGGCGCTCTATCGATTGCAGCTCTACTCTGGTGCAGAAGTGGAGGACAGAACTACTCCTGGCAACGAGGTGAGAAATTCCTCGGACTCTGTTCACGGTCTGAATACGGCTGCACCGGGGCTGCTGCCAGAGCCGGGCAGTGAGGACCCGTTGTCCCCGCAGAATCAAAGCGACACAGGCAGGGTGACCCGCTTGCAGGTGGCCGTGGGCCTGCTGTCGCTGCTCTGTCTCTCCATGGCGGGGGTCATATTTTGGATTTGGAGTCGGGAGCGCCGGGAGTGCTTCAAGTTCGGGCAGCGCTCCGGCGAAAGCGAGGGGAAGAGGCAGTCAGCTGAATACATGCACATCCAGAACAGAACGTCAGAGATAAAGCTCCTGGGGCCAGAGCCTGGAAGACCTTGCAGTGCCAATAATAATCACTCTGCTGTTGACTTCAAAGGGAACGGGGAGCACCACTTCACACCTATGGCCAACATTTCAAGTCTGGACGGTCTGGGATACATAAATGATGAGTCAGAGATTTGACTCTGCTGAGGTATAGGATTCAGTCCCAGGGTAACGACACTAACTATCTTCCTATAAGTGTACTACTGTAGAAAGGGTTTTCACATTATAAATTCTTTTGATTTGTGTCCCGCTTCTCCTCACCAATTTCCCACACTGTCATTTCCATCCTCTGACTGGGCAGCTGATGTTCACTGAAGAGAGTTTTCAGGAGTTCTGTAGGAATTTCCACTGCAGGAAGTTGCAGAAAATTCCTTTTTTTTTATACGTGTATTTTTTTGTACAATGATGAAATGTGAATACACATTGCGTAATATATACTGTGTACAGCAAAGACTTTTTTTTCAACTATTTATTTGTCGCAGTGAAGTTTTGTCTTTTTGTTCAGCAGTTATAATACTTGTAAGTCTTGTAAATAGAGTCAATGACAGTGAACAAGTAGCAAAAACTTTAAGGCACATTTCATTTTATGGAAACCTCTGTTTATTTAAGACGACTTTATTACTGTTCAGTCTATGGCCGTGTTAATGATTGATCAGTACTCTTATTTCTGTGCGGCTGTTAAAGAAATGGACTGGAGATTAACCTCTTAGATGTTTAACCATTCAAATGCCACTCGCGGGTCAACAAAAGAGATAATTTAACTCCGGTTAGAGCAACATCACCGCTGAGAGTGAACCAGTGTGTCATTGGGTTGCAGCAGTGTGGGTGTACAATTCTGTCAGTGAATCAACTCTTTGTGTCAGACACACACAGCCCAGATAAGAATTTAGGTTTTTGGTGTCAAACTTTCAAAAAATGCAGCCCTTGTTGATAATAAAAAAAAAACTTTACAGGGAGTCTGACGTGTGTCTAGCTGTCAGTAATGATCACCTTCCCTCTCACACGGCTGAGAAATTTATTTGAAAGCGAAGCTGGAAGTTTAACTGACACGCTTGTCGGCTTGATGTTTCCAACAGATACTCCTGTGGATTGTGCAGCTGACTCCACTGTTACCTCAGACCTGTTTGTTTGTGTGGAGAAAAAAAAAAGTGCGAGACCCACCAAAATTACAAGAATGTAGCCTGAATCTGCTCTGTGTTTTTTACACTGCGTCATTAACAACAGCCCTCACAGCCGCTTTAGGTTTCATCTCACACGTACTGTAGATATGAAAGGGTTAGAGTGGGTCTCTGCTCAATTATTCAACAGTGCAGTATAAGAATGTTGTCATGAACAGAATTAAGGTTATATATATTAGTCTTATCAGGTGGTAAATTAATAAAATATTGCCAGCGGATTTGCATAGATTTGGTTGGTTTTTTTTTAGTTCTTTCATGCTTAGCAGAGGCATATTCACACCAGGGAATTAAGACAAACCACTTGTTTTCAGTTTCTTTATTCTAAAAAAAGCCAGTGGGCTTATACAGAGTTGTTTATACTCTTCAGAAATCCGTCTTTTTTTTTTTTTTTTTTCTTTTTTAGCTGCCCTCTCTCCTGCTTATCAGGCCTACTTTTCCTCCCAAGATTTAATGAGGTTTTTTCTCTTACTTTTAGTTCAGGCTGTCTTGTACGTTTTTCTATGATGCTCACAGCCTTTTTTATCTCACTCAGCTTCTTCGAACATTTCTGACTCGCATTCCTGAATAAATCAATACGACAGCAGCATCTCTTTGCTGGGGTGAAAGACTCTACTCGGAGAAACGGAAACGCAGCAGAAGTGTAGGCTGAGAAAGAACAACCAGACCACACGTAGCTCAAGTGGTGGACGGGGGTCTAAAACTGCTGGTCCATGTGAACTGATATTGCTAAAGCCTGTTTTTTTAAGTCATTTTGTGTTTGTGTCAAAGTGTTTGAAAAGCTGAAAGATAATATGATCAAATTCCACAAAGGCCTGTTTCTCAAACAAACACATCAACAGTATCGAATAAATGCCACTTTTTCATACAGCAGCAGTAATATT
>JBAJHX010000106.1:19904158-19918722 GCA_037176925.1 Amniataba percoides
ACAAAGGCCTGTTTCTCAAACAAACACATCAACAGTATCGAATAAATGCCACTTTTTCATACAGCAGCAGTAATATTGTCAAAAATCAAAGCAAATCCAACCTTTATAACATAACCAATGTATGTGCCTACATCACTACACACTTGACAGCTTGCAGGGTGAACTACAGTTGAATTAGGAAAAGTCAAACAAAGACCTGACCTGCTATGTGACATAATGTTTGTGACCATTTCAGTTAGTACCCACAAACTCCAACAATCAACCTTTACTATACATTCAACTAGGACAGACATGGTGGGAATAAGAATATTTATTGAAATGTTGCAATATTTAAAGGTTTCCTTCATATATCCATATTTTGTTTCATTTGATCAAATAACAGAGGAAAAGAAAAAAAAATCTAAATACTAATCTTGGCAGTTGGCCACGAAGGACACTTTTGTAACGAGAAAAGAATAATCAATAGTCAAACTACGAGGCAGGCACCTTTCACTTCCAGTCGGTACTTATACTTAACGCAGGCTTTGACTGGATCATTGAGCCAAAATAAAAGTTATGTTACCTGCATAAAAAGTCACATTCGACTGCTTTAATCAGATTCCTTACTGAGGCGTGTCGGATTCACAGTAAATGAGTCCTTACTTGGTACATCGGACTGCATTTGAAGCAGAGTGAATACATTTACATGCAAGATTTCTCTTCACTGCTGATTCAGTAGCAGTCAGTTGAGCTGTCTGTGTGTAGTGGTTATGTCAGGTCACTTGACTTGAAATAAGAGAATCTCGTTCAGTCCTACTCCTGCGATAGTTAACATGCGAGCACGCTGCGGTGAACACAAACACAAAAATTCAGTCTGTTTGGGGGAAAGTGAAAGTGACATCGACGACAGCTGATAAGGTGCTTCTCACAGCAAGACGCTGACCACTAAAAGCAAACAGTGTAGCTTTAAGACTACAGAAACGGAGAAATAGAAAGAGCGCAAACACAACATCTACTTTGGGTGTGCCCTTTTTTTCCCAGTCTGAAAATAATGATATAGAGGCAAGGTGTTTTGGCACATCAGTGCTCTGGGTGATGCACTAATAACTTTTGAAATGTTTACACACGGTGCTTCACTGAAGCATAAGTCCAGTTTAAAAAAAAATGCAGCACTTGTTAAGGCGCAAGTCAAGCAAGAAATTTTTCACATGCAAAATCTGCATGCAATGTTAAGGCGCATTTCAAGAAATCACAGCCAAAAGCAGGCAAGCGCGGAGATATAAAGCACAACGTATCAAAAATAAACTAAACTCCTGCCAGAATACACAAAGTACAAGGAGAAGAATTCCACCAGATAAAAATCGTGCAGTTTTCAAAGACGCTCTTGTTGCAAAAGAAAAAGAAAACCCCTGTTCTTCAGCATACTACGATTTCTAGCATGCAGATTTGGCAATACATAAAACAATGCTATGCCAGAGGTCCATAAGGCACACATCCTTTATATACTGCTATCCGGAAACAGTTCACACTCTTTTTGAGTTTCCAGTTGCATATTTGCAAGGCTGTACTTTTTTCAAGGTGAATTTCCTTTCAGCATAAATTTACTGTTCTTTCTCACTCATTTTGAGAAACTATATGTAAACAAGGTTGAAATGGAATGGCATATTTTTAAGATAACCCTCGACTACAGGAGTAGAGCTTTGATGAGCCTGAGTGACAAAACCCTTTAAAAACAATCCTGTCCTCTCTTTCAAAAAAAAAAAAAAGTTTACTCATTTTGTCATGTAAGACGATTTGGTGCTTTGAGGTGCTTTTTTTTGCACCACAGAAAATGGCCTGCTATCTGTCTCCACCTAGAGGCGACTCTTAGTTATCACCAGTGACTGTTGTCGGGGTAGCTCGGCACTGTGGCAGGGTACTGGGGCAAGCTTGGGCCTTGCGCCGTCTGAGCGACGGCATTGAACCCTGCTTCCCTCACCGGTGCGCTCTTCCACAGCCCGGTGCTCCACTCCTCCTGAGCACGCTCCAAACTACCACCGCCGCCACGGTACAGTCTGTGCACCTGTCATGTCAAAGAAATAGGGCAAAAAAAAAAAAGAGAAAAAAAGTTAAATATATATTTGTGTGCGTTTTCAAGCTTCTGGGTGAATTTATACACATGCGGTGTGTATGTGTGTGTTTGAGTGCAAGTGTTCGCTCACCTTAATGAGAACCAGTGCCATTAAAGCAGTCACCACAGTGAAGAGCAGAGTTGTGATAAACATCACTATAGCGGAGCCCACATTTTGGCTGAAAAACATCACTGTGGCAATCCAGCCGCTTTGATGTGTTGGTGAGGGTGAGATGGAGTAGTAAGGGTTAGTGTATTGTACAGTATGCAATAAGCAATGTGGATTTAATACAAAAATCCAAAGTTACTAATGAGCCATTCAGCAGTGAGGAAACAGCACAACAACGATCAGTGCAACATTTATGTGACACATCGTACCATGAGTGATCGTCAGTGTTGTTATCACAAGCAGATGTTCAGTTTTTGGACACATATCTCTCAGTTTAAAGGAAGTCAGTATGAAAATATCAGTATAAACAATCTTCAATAACATAATAAGATCAATGTGATATTCTGACTATAAAACTTTAAACATGACAAGTGAAAAAAAAACCCCACGTGATTTATTTTAACACACTCATCAGAAAAAGAGATATAACATATCCTAAGATAATAGTATTTCTGACTGTTATTATATAAACTTTCCAGCCTTACGCCCATTGCAATAATAAAAAAAAAACAAAAAAACAAACAAAAGACAAAGACAACTGGGCTGGTCTCCATTTTTCTTAGAGCCTAGAAAGTACCAACAACAGAGTTCACACTGCATTTGTTTCCAAACTGGAGTTGAAAATATGATTAACTCTACCTTGGAAACAAGAGAGTTGAAGGTTAAAGTCTTGCCATAATTGTACACTGAGTAATAACATAGTTTCAGAGGTTGGAGAGTGTATAATGGAGACACATAAACAGGAGGAAATTCTTTAGTAGTGGGTGGGATTTTTTTTAACAAAATGAAAGAAACTGCACA
This sequence comes from Amniataba percoides, assembly GCA_037176925.1. Classification (NCBI taxonomy): domain Eukaryota; kingdom Metazoa; phylum Chordata; class Actinopteri; order Centrarchiformes; family Terapontidae; genus Amniataba; species Amniataba percoides. The sequence goes on from JBAJHX010000106.1 coordinate 19,907,218, forward strand.
CTGACTGGTGACATTGTGGTAACACTCCAGCTCACAGGAAGGGAGTAAGTTTGTTCAGATAGTATACGCAATGCAATTAAAATGTTGTGTATTCAGATATTAGTAATGCGTCAGAGTTGTCTGTGAAATTTCACATGAATTTAAAATGAAGCAAGATGAAAATGAATAGGTTGGCGCGTTTCCTTGGTGACGAAAGTCGAGTATTTTCCTGGGAGGTCGTACCCGGTGGCAGAGAATTGCATAGAGAACGTTAAGCTTGCTGGGAATGAGTCTAAACATGGACATTGTTATTGTTCTAGAACTGCTTCATTGTGCAATCAAAATTTACTTCATGATGATAAGTTAAAGCAAAAAAAAAAAAAAGAAAAGTGTCTATTGCCACTTTTAAGGATAGCCGATTTGTACAAATGTGCCAATCTGAAGGTAATCGATTAAGAAACGTCATTTCAGAATGAGCGAGCTGTGTGTTAATGGCATGCGCAGAATTTGGTAACCTCAGTGTTCAGAGTTGAAACCATGAACCCAAGACAACAATAAATGGCAATAAACAGAAGTAAATATGTAAAAAGCTAAAGATAGTGTCTGAACCACCCATCTCTGTTCACAACCTCATCATGTGTTAGCTGAATGGTTTCATTTCTGTGTTAAATTGCTATTGAAAACAGTTTAAAGAGACATGAAAAATGTGTCCAATAGAAAAAAAAATCAGCTGCCTTGATCATTTGACATAAAGCCTCGTGACCCACTGTTGAAAAAATTGGCAGGCAACGTGCGTATAGTGTTCAAAGCTGGTTTGGTTCAACTCACCTTGTTCCCCACCCGGAGATGCCGATAGTCTGGATGAGGGCCAAGACGCACTGAAGGAAGAATATGAAGAAGAAGGCCATGAAGTTGAAGGAGCTATCAGCCCTGTGAGGAACACGGGAAAAGAGGAAAGAGAACACAAAAGGATACAGAAGAAGACAAATAAGCCAAGAGTTGCTCTATTTTTGTTGCCATGTTGCTTCCTCCTACGGGTTGTCAAAGTGTGGATACAATGTGGGTCTTTAATGAAACAACTTCACACTTTCACAATCGAACTGGCCAAGTATGAATCTACAATGAGAAACCAGTAGGGATGATATGGCCTTGAACTGTTTATTATTATATGACATTTTATTCCTATACTTGGAAACTGAATCCAAACTCCTTAAATGAAAAATCCTAAATCTTACTCAACCAAAAGCCTGAAAGTAATTATTCTGATCTTGTGCCAGCCAAATTGAAATCTGTGATTTTAAAATTAATTTAAGCGACGCATGTGATGAGCTCAGCAGACCTTTTCGCAGTGGTCACGCAGTGGAGCTCTGGGATTTTCTCAAACTGCCTCTGAGCTCCCAACATGACCCTTGTTGTACTCCATGCTCTTTCTGTTTCTGATTCGCTCATCTGTTTCATTGTTGATACCAACTCTGATCACAACGGAAAAGAAAAAACCACCAGGTTTCTTTTTAACAGGGTAATGGAAGAAAAAAAAAAAAGCCACAGATTTCCTGCCTGTGACAGCCTTTTGAATTTAACTACTTGCTTAAGATGGACTACTACTGTTAAGGAATGACTCTCAAAACACAAACCTTGTAAATTCACACATTTGAATACCCAGAAGACCAAAATGTTGGTTTTCCCAAACACAGATAAGTTTTCCTGTGAATCTTAACGGCTGCAAAATTCCTCAGATCTTTTAAATTTTTAGTCACTTTGAGTCGAATTGTCTTCATATACGTAACAAAGCTAACCACACCTTATTTCAAACTGTTCAGACATCCTTGCACATGCTGTATATAACAAAAAGGACCAACTGCTGCAACTCACTTTTTGCTCGTCCACTCATGACAGCAACAAGATTCTTAATTTGGTCCAAACTGCAGATGTGAGAATCCCTACAGTATCTAAGAAGTCTGATCATAAAACACCTGTCCTGATCTCAACCAGTTTAAGGGAAGGCTGAAGTCCTACATTCTAGACTTCCTGAGGGCCCTTCTTGGTATTTACCTCAATTCTGTTGCTATACAAACCTTTAACATGTCCTGTGGTTATAGTAATATTCCTGCCTGTGCGTGTGCATTTTTATATGTGAAGTCTCATATTTTTGTGGCTGACATTATATATTTTTACCTGCAGAGACTGTGTGAACTAAACTGAAGCGGAAGTTTAAAAAAAAAAAAAAAAGAAACATCCTGATGGAGCAGACGGTGACGAACCTGAAGGCCTTGTAGAGCGGTCTGAACCAGCAGGTGTAACTGCAGGGGCTGAAGAGGATGAGCCAGAGTAGGGAGAAGCCGAAGTTGGTGGCGCTTCCACCCCCGGCCCACCAGGCAATACACGAGATCACGTTCATACACAGCGTGCCCGAATACACTGCAGAGGAGAGAGGACGAAGGAGGGGAAAGGGAGAGGAGGGGTATTACATTGAAACTTAACAGAAGAGTTAAAGAAAAATGGCAAACAAAAAGTTATAAACTCACTCATCCACAGCGTGTAGACTCTGCGCACCAACTGCTGGTGCGGAGCAGGAATCTCCTCTTCAATGTTCTGGTAAAAGCATGGCTTTATTCTCATGAACTGAGGCAGGGGAGGAAAGTTATTCACCCGCTCTGAAAGAGGAAGGAAAGTCCCGTTGTGATATTACCTTTTTACTTTTTTATGTTTAAATAGTCTGCAATATTCCTGAATACAGAGCAGAGGAGAGAGGAAATGTGGAGTGTGACAGGATAGATAGATAGATAGATAGATAGATAGATAGATAGATAATAAAGTGACAAACCTGCCATTATGAAATGTCCTGTTTTTTACCTGTAAAAAAAGCAGCATAAAGAAATTAAAACACTTTCATTAGACAGGTCACACAGTCAGATGTCATGTGATGTGATTAATGATTATTTTCATTATTGATCAATATATCAATCCTTCATCACTGTTCCCCAAAGCCCAAGGCGACGTCCATGTTGTATCTATAACCTGAAGATATTCCGTTTACTGTACATGTAGGGGGCTAAAGAAATCAGAATATGATCAGAATTGGACACCTTTTCTTTATAGAAACGACTTAATGGAGTAACCGAATGGTTGGCGATTAATTTAATAGTTAACAAGTAATTCTGTAAATAACACTCATATTGACTGTTTTTAAATCACCAATCAGAGTTTAAACGTTCGCCTCTAACTCACTTAAACCGGCGGCCAACTTTACTCAAAATCTTCACTAATCTTAATATAAAACACGAAACTCTGGTTTTATTTTTACCTGGACTCATGTAAAGTCATCGAGTGTTTACTTTCTGTGTGATATTTTGATGTTTTAACTGCTGCAGCGTGTTTTTAGGCAGCAACAGAGGCTCTTCATGCACCGTTACAGCTCCACCGCACCAACCGCTCGGCCGTTTACAACCAGCAAAACATCCGTTACCGCTCACAATTTAGCATAAAAGTCGGATAAATTGCTGTCAACATTACCGGAATGTCGTTTATCTCTTCACGTTTCCGTCGACGGCGGCAGGGGACCGGGATTCATCCAGGATGCGCTTTTTTTCGACCCCCTCATCGGACACACTGCGGCTGCGCTGCGCCGACGCGCTTGTAGTTCGGAGCCCTTTATAATCAAGACGCTCGTGGGGCTGGAGAACTACAATTCCCAGGATTCGTGTGAGCGGTAAACGGAAAACGCATGACTACGACATGGCACCCCTTCGTATGGATCCCACCCATGCAATTATAAGCGGCGATAGGACTTCAATTTAACAGTATGCAGCAGAGAAATTATATATCAATATTTAACATTTTATCACTGATGTAATGGAAATTGTAATGGAAATTTCAAACTATGTTTTTCAAAATGTGTATTACCTGTAATGAATAGAATCTACATATTTATCTGGGATATCATACGCTACAGATTATTCATGATCATGACCATTCTCATTTCGTTTCACTATCCCACAACATGGAAGACATGACTTCTGAAAGTCAAACTCCGCGTCCAATCAAAAAGCCCGAAGCATCACAAAGGGGGCGTGCCCTGCGAGAGACAGCTGATGTTCCGGTTTAAACCAACGAGTGCCCTGAAGTGGGCGGACATCATTCAGATATACAAACATATCTAAACTGCTGAATGAAACGAGCTCACATAATTTTTGTTCATTAGACACTATTAAAGTGTCGCACAATATTTATGAATGTAGTGCAATTACAAGCGCCGCACTGAACAAAATACCGAGCCGACGCGGTACGCGGTTGAACGAAACAAACGCCTCTCGCTTACGGTGATCTATTCGACCAATCAGCGACGGTCACTGATGCGGGCGACACACTCCCGCCAATTCCGACTGACGAGCGCGAGGCAGGCAGCGGGGTGAACCTCGGGAGTATGCGGGAGCTGCGGAGACCGACTGCGGGATGTTTTATGTGAACTAAATTAGAAATACATGTCGTTTAAGTAGCAGCATACTTCTCGGTGCGTTACAGGGGGGGTTACTGTCGGGTGGTTACGTTGTTCTGACGTTGTTTTTGTCTCAAACGCGACGAGTGCCGGGTTAGTGGTCGGGATGTTGGCGGCGGAAAGTCCATCGGTGGACGGACATATGGCAGCTTCGACTCCCCGCAGAAGAGGTAAAGCTACTGAAGGGTCCAGAAAGCTTACAGGTGCCCATGTAAAACATGCCACGATGTGCCTTTTATAAAACTGATCTATTATTGTGTCGTCTGTTTAAAGTTAGACTCCACAAAACGACTAACTTGGCTTAAATCAGATCGTTAATTACCGTTAAGTCAGTTAACGCTGCTGTTTTAACAGCTAACATCTACTGTTGTCGTTGTTTATGAGGCCGACTTTAATATAATAATCCTCCATTAAAGCTAACTGTCTGCCCGGTGTTGTAAATGTTAAATTGCCTAACGCCTGTTGTTTATCTTCAGTAAGATGGGTAACAGTAACGTTACGTTAAAGTATGCTGGGCCTCAAACAGCCAGTCTTTCTCCTCGTTCAACAGACTGTAACTTCACCAATAAAATGTGTTTAGTCTGTTAACACTGGGGGCACTGGCTAACTTCTATGGCTTGTTGCTAGGTGGTAGCTAGTTGTGTTGCGCAGGCTAGCAGACAGGCTAGTCACGTTAGCGCCTCACAGGGAAGCTGTTTTCATTGATGAAACTCCTCAGCTCGTCTCACTCTTTCTCTGGCTTACATACACAGAAACATGCAGACGTTCAAATGTTATTAATGTGGCTGTAGTATCGTTAATACACACTCACCAGGGGTACCCGGTTTTCACTGTTGTGGTCAGGGGGGCTTGCTCCATGTGACAGCCGGATGAAGTGCCTGCCCTGCGGGCTCGGTCGGGCCTGTAGCACCGGCTGATGGCGGGAGAGCAAACTAAACAACCATTAAACTCATTGTAATACCGCAACACAAGCGGGTGCGACATTTAATGCAACACATTGAGATATAATACTCTCGGGGTGTTTTTGCGAATCGGTAGACTTTCACATGAATACAGGGAGATTAGCTGTACTGGCATGTGGTCATTAAAGTAGAAAACTGGTGTTAAGTTGCTGCAAGCGGAGTCTTAACAATGAAAAGAACAGACATGTTCAGACTCGACGCTGAGATAACAGACAGTACACTACATATAAAAAACATACAACAACAAAATGGAAAAAATCATGATGTAGCATCATATATAAAAACATATATACATATTGTCTTATGAAGGGACACACAAGCGTTTTGTTTTCAGCTGTTATCACAAGTTATGAGGCCTACAGTTGTCAGAACTGACTGGTGCCACTTCAGGAAGTGAAGTTTTGGTATTAAGCATTATTTTCTCATGTGTTTTTGTTCTTTTTCAGGCATGGATTGTAAGTCAAGTAACAATGCCAATAAGAAACTCATCCAAGGTAAATTATGTTCCATTTTCAATCATTATTAACATATGTCCATAAAAATAAGACGTTATCTGACACTACTGATGAAAGGGTTGAACATTTTAAATACAATCCGTGTTTTACCACATCTTATATTTACAATGCCCATTGACAAATTATTCATGAAAGGTTTTATGTGTAGTTTTAGTTTTTTAGTTTTTTTTCTTGATTATTCCCAATTTTTGTGTGGTTTTAATGAAACCCTGTCCAAATGAGATCATTGTAAGAAACTGTCACTGACCAGATCTTCACAAATTAAAATTCAGTCATATGGTTATACCTGCATACTGCTGTAATGAGATTTGTTATTCAATTTTAATCTGTGTTGCAACTGAGATTAATATGCATATTTTCAATCAGCACATTCAGAAACATCTGAAAGTATTTAATTAATTTTTTTTAAAGCTTCAGACCACATTTTGAAATAGGATCTCATCATCTGCGTTACATTATATCCGTCAGATACAACACTGGCCATTACAGTGACTAATTTTTGAAAACAATTTGTCTGCAGCTCGTCTTCCATTCAAGCGCTTGAATCCGGAACCAAAAGGAAACCAGCCACCCAAACGCCCCTGCTCACATGCCTGCCCTGAACCAGGAGTCCCAGACAGAGACGAGTCCTCTGTGCACACTGGACCACCCTTGGTTAATGGTCGTGGGCCCCTTGATGGCTTCCTGAGCCGTAGGCGCCCTGCACCTTCAGATGAGAACATGGTTATAGATCTGACCGCGGACAACTCCTTATCTCCTGTAAAGCGCCTTAATTCACCTGCTCCTGCCTCTCCCTCCCTCCCAACAAAAGACAAGCATCAGGGAAAAGACACCCCTGTCTCTTCTGCGAAATCCAGCAAAGTAGAGCTCACTCCTAAAACACACACTTTAGACTACTCAGTAGTCAACAAAGATGAAGGAGAAGAGGTTGAGGAAAAAGATGGGAATGAGCCAGCATCCATCTCGCAGCTTGAAACGTCACAGGATTCGGAAAGTGAGCCCGAGGAGGAGAGTGAGTCAGGAAACGTTTCCAGTTTAGGAAACAGGTCCATGCTGTCAGCTTCATCAGTCAGCTCGTCATCTGAAAGTTCACCAGAGAAGTCCATGACTGATGAACCTACACCCACAACTACACCTACAGTACGTACATGTACTATTACTTTATGATGTTTAGCACTCATTGATGCAATATATCCATATATATTAGTTAACATTTTAAAGATTTTTTTATGTATGTCAGTATAAATCATACCAAAGTAGTTAGTAGCGTTTCCTTTCTGTCATTAATTAAATTTGTATATTGATATTTGCTCCCACAAATGCATAACAATTAATTAACCAATAATGCTGTAGATTATTGTCACAGTAGGCACTGACTTTATTGTCCAAACGGAATTCATGGCAATCCATACAAGTAACTCTTTTAATAATGTGATATGTTAATATTTACGCACAAGAATATTTCTTTAGAACACAAGACATTAAGACGGTTATTGATCAGTTGATGTTCCAGTATTTCTTTCAGGTACAAGTTATGAAAAACTATGACTAGGCTAGATGCAGGTCATTGTTTTTCAGATACATTCAGGCACTGTTTATCAATTTTTTTTTCTTCTGTTCTCACAGGAGCCAAAGACCACCCCCAAGATACCAGCAGATCAAAAGATGAAGAGACGCTCGTTGAAAGTGGGCATTCTGTTATGTACATTAGCAAATTCAAACTCTGTAGTTGTTGCTTTAAAATATGACTTCAAACCCCGATTTATGTATCATATTTTCACTAATTTTATTCTTGATTAAAACTGTTTTAGAGCAGAAGAGAGAAACTCACTGAACTTTTCCAATTATAGAGTTTACAAGAACAAGAAGAGAGGCTTCGATTGCGGCAGGAGAAGGAACGTCAGAAGGAAGAGGCTAAAGCTGCAAAGCAGAAAAAGAAAGAAGAAGCTCGCAAGCTAAAGGAGGAACGAGAAAAGGAAAAAAGAGAGAAAAAAGAAAAAGATGAGCGGGAGAAACGTGAGAAAAAGGAGAAAGAGGAGAAAGAAAAGGCAGAGAGATTAAAAGCAAAAGAGGAGCAACGAAAATCAAAGCTGGAGTGAGTAATGCAAGTCCATGTTATTCTGAAATAAAGGCTTTCCATTTGTTTTCTTTTCAGTACGTCACTGTTGGTTAAGATTGTTGTAACACGCTGATTTTTCTGTTGCTTGTTGTGATTTAATCTTGCTTCAGGGCAAAGCTGGAAGAAAAACGAAAGAAAGAAGAAGAGAAGCGAATGAAAGAAGAAGAGAAGCGAATGAAAGAAGAGAAGGATGTAAGATTATATAGAAACACGTTTTTATGAGCTGCAGTGTTTCTTGCAGATTTGTCATTTTATTTGTCATTTTACTGAATCGTCTATTGATCAACATGTGTCTTTCACAGCGCCTCAAAGCTGAGAAAGCAGAAATTACTCGGTTTTTACAGAAGTCCAAGATCCAACAGGCTCCAAAGGTTAGTAGGTGTCACACTTTAAAACAGAAAAATGTAAAAATGGTTATTTGGTTTTCAGATATTCAGGAGAGATTTTAAACTGATCTCCTGCATCCCCCTTTAACTAAGATATTGAAGTGAATTAATTAATGCAAATGATATAATTGCATAACTACAATTTGTTGTTTACCATATTCAGACGCTTGCAGCTGCGTGTGGAAAGTTTGCTCCCTTTGAGATCAAAGAAAACGTGTTTCTAGCACCGCTGTGCCGGGTACAGTGTGAGGACTCTGCTCTGGAAGAACTGGATCAGTATTTGTTGAAGCCTGCTGTTGACCTGACTGGACTGAAAGACTGGATCAGGCAAAAGCCCCGCCGGTCAGGACCCACCAAGCCTAGACAGCCTGAAACACTCAGGTGAGAGCGGCAATGATGATAATCCTAATTTGTGTTTCTACTTTTCCCAGAAGTCGCTCCATGTTCACTGATCTTACTTACTTGATACTTAACACCCAAATGATGATTGGGTTTTTTTTTCTTTCTATTTTTCTTTGTTTCAACACATCACAGTATCAAAACAGAGAAGCTCTACTGATTAAAAACTGACACATGATGTTGTGATGACAAGGAAAATACCAGTACATACCACCTCAAATTACCTAAATGATCAGTTAAGAAACATCTGCATGCACCTGTCCAATGTATATAATTCTGATACCCCAAACCAGAGATGCTAATACCCAGTAACTATCTAATAGAGATTTCCCCCTAAATTTAAAATCTGTCACTCCTCTGTCTGGAAGAGGATTATGTTATGTGAAAAGCAGTGTGACGTGGCCACGCTTTATTTTTTAACTACAAGACATCTGTATGTCATTCTTTGTTGAGAGAATTTTGATTGTGTGCCAAGGTTTCTGAACCAATGTGACAATTTATTTGTATAGCACTGTTCAACAACAACATCCAAAGTGCGTTACAAAAGACACAAAAGTATGATAGCATGATAAAAGAAACACAAGGCTAAAACAATGTATAGCCCATGGCAGTAAGTCTGTCATACATTTTGCAGACATATTTTGTGATATAGGATCACTGCTGTTGTGCACAGATAATGAAATTTAGAAGCAACACTAGTCTGCAGTCAGTGATCAGAGTCAGTTCTGCATTTGCTGTCCCGTGTTCATTTGGCAGGTGGAAGAGGCTTAATTAAATGTAACTACATGTTTATCCATCTCTTTACCACATTACCAAACAAACTTTCCATTTTGAATTTTACTTGTGTGATTGACCATTTTGTAACATTTTTTTGTGTTTGTTAAAAGCTCACCTAGTTCATAGCCATGGGATTCCACTGCTGGGAACCACGGTTCATTCATTGCCACAGCAGTATAAGCCAGAATAAAGTGTTTTATAATAGTTATTTCATGTTTTTTGTAACTTTAGATACAACACGTGTGCCTATATGTAGTTTTTTAGGACATTTTAAAAAAAAAATCTAATTTCCCCTTGGCATTATGGTTAACCATTCTTTGTCTTAATGTCTGCTCTTTTATCAGTGAGTGTGCAGTAGTGGAAGGGCCGAAACCAGATGGCGTGCCGGACCGTAAACGTTATGGACCAATGAAGCTGCTGCAGTTCCATGAGAACTACCGTCCAGCGTACTGGGGTACCTGGAGTAAGAAGAGTTCTCACATCTCACCTCGATGCCCCCTTAGTCAAGACAAGGTACCACTATTCTGCAAAGGCATCAGTCTGCTCAGTTTATATGTTAACCACAAAAAAGAGAGCCTGACAGAGCCTGCATTACTGACAGTAGCCATGTTCTGTCACCGCAGGATCTGTTAGACTATGAAGTGGACAGTGATGAAGAATGGGAGGAAGAGGAACCAGGAGAGTCCCTGTCACATAGTGAAGGGGTGAGTTTAACAGGAAGGTGAAAGTATGGGTATCCCTTTATTCTACCACTTTATTTATGTAATGTTCCCATAAATGTCCAGTATTGTAGTTTAAGACCCATACAAAAGAACTATGTATTTTGTACTAATTGTTCGTTATTAACATTATTGCCTGGGTTCACTTCTCTCTATAAAACATAAAACCAACCTGCCTTGAAACTTGATTGGTCCATTGAAATGGCCACAAAATGGCTGCTGACCAAACATTATATTATATCCATTTAATGATAATGTTGGTCAACTTGAGGGCAATTAAATGTTTTAATGTGATTTTCATGCTAAGCATCTCTCTCTTCAAGATAAAAAATTGAATATTTTTTTCAGGGTGCTTCACAAACATTCAAAAGCTGCATTTGAAATAAATTATATATAAAAAGGAAATTAGCTTTAGTTATAAAACTGAACTTGAGCCACAAAAAACGTTACCTTCATCTTCTATCTTAACAAGAAGAGAAGAATGAACAAGATCGTTCTTGCCTGTTAAAAGCCTTTGACCTCTTGATCATTTTCAGGAAGATGAGGAGGAAGGAGGTGATGATGACGATGATGATGGCTTCTTTGTTCCTCACGGCTACCTTTCAGATGATGAGGGGGCTCTAGAAGAAGAGGTATTACGGAAGCTGGAATGTGGTTGTTTGTCAAAATAAAATGCTTTGTCGGTCTGGAGTTGTTAGGAATGTTCAAAATACGTTTCTGTCTTTTGTTTGCACCACTATTAACACATGTGTAACCTCGCAGGATGGTGGCGACCTGGAGAAGCAGAAGCTGCGTCAGAAACTTAAAGCCAGGGAGTGGGACGAGCTGATGTCCAGCAAGAAGAAGATGAAGGTGCTGGAGCCAGTGGTGAAGGGCTGCGTCTGGGAGGGAGATGGACTCAGCCTGCAGCTCTTTCAGCCTTATGCAGTGTGTCTGGTTGAGCCCTTACCGAAGGTGGATACCAGCCCCAGCTCAGAGGAGCAGTCGCAGAGGGATCAGAGAGAAGCTCAGTGTAAGTGTGTGTAAAGTGATTCGCCTGGATTGATGAGTAAAGTTGGAGAATCAGTTATCTTCAAGTTAGTGCTGTGCGATATGGACAAAAAGTTATTTCCCGATATAGGCAATTCTTTATCCCGATAACGATATATATCCCG
>JBAJHX010000106.1:19918822-19932072 GCA_037176925.1 Amniataba percoides
ACGATAGAGGACTATATCTTACGATAGGCATTTTTCTGTCGTACAACGATATATACCGTAGTATCGCACAGCACTACTTCAAGTGATCATCTCTGAGGTCTCTAAGGGGCTATGATTGGCTAAGCACTGCTGTCATATCAACAGGCAAATCCAGCCAGTTTACTGTAGAAATCTTGTTTTTTGAGTAACACGTTGGTTTTATACAGCTCAATGTCTTAGTATGAAGATGTTCTATGTCAAATTGTGTGCACTTTATACTGATTTCTTCAGAAATCCTGTGTATTATGGTGTCGTAACATGTGTATCACCTAGTTTGCCAGTTAATTTATTGATCTGTTTAGCTCATCCTCCTGGTTCAATAATGACAACCCACATATGAGTCCTTATTTTTTAAGTATACCAATTGGAATTGGGCCTCTTCAGTGGGTAAACTCAGTTTACTTACAGTTGTTAGCAGTAACAACATTTTTTACAACATTATGATATAAAGTAAAATAACCCAATATAATTTATAAACCCTTTCTATAGAGGATTCAGTGTTTCTGGGAATATTGGTATAGTTAACAATTTTTTTTGAATATATTTATGATTCATGAGAAAACTAATCATTTTAAAATAATGCTGTTTTCTCCCGCAGTACTTGGTCAGCTGCTTCCTCTGCTGCATGGAAATCTCAACAGCAGCAAAGTGATCATCACAGAGTTTCAGGAGTTTTGTCGTCAGCAGAACTCTTCATCATCCTCCTTGTCATCACCCCCTGTTCAGCTGTCCAGTCCTCAGAGCCCAGCAGAAAACATTCCTACCAGGTGAAACAACAGTTTTTGCTGATAATAATGATAATAAAATGTGTTCTGTTATAAAATGTATCAATGGTCTCAGTTATCTACAAATATGTTTGGCTAGTTAAGTAATTTGCTTTGACATTGTACATCTTATTTTTTAAAAAATCTTTTACATCACTTAAAATGACTTTTCCCTCCCTCTTTCATCAGAATACAAGTGAAGCGCCTTATGAAGAGCAATGCTGTTTATGAGAAGCGCTCAACCTACAGACGCTGCTGCTGGTATGTGCACACGGAGGTCCTGTCCCGGTTTGGCCAGGAGGCTCTTCCCGTGCCCTGCCAGTGGACCTACCTCACCACAGGAGCTCGAGAAGAGTCCCGTGAAGAACCCCAGGCAGCCACAGGCTCTCAGGGAAACTCTCCCACTACACCCCAGACCTCCTCCACCACGTCTTCATCTTCCAACAAAAGGAAGAGCACGGGCAGCATGTCAATCACCAAGTTCATGAAGAGATGCACTGACACCGAGCAGGTAGAGAAACACACTTTTCCAAATAACAACTTCAGTCTGACATTTAACTCTTTGTGTTCTTGCTTTAGTCAAGCTGAACATCTCAGGAAAATTAAATTCACTTGCAGATTGTAGCCTAATGGACTTAAATCTCTGTATTTAGCAGACGGAGGCGATGGAGACAGACGGTTTTCAAGCTGATACTGAGGATGATGACGACGAAGACTGCATCATTATCTCCACAAAGAGCAGTGAGTTATGCAGCTGTCATTGTCAGCTTTTAATGTCAACTTAAACATTCAGATTTTTAAAGTTAAGTTCCTGGCTTCAGCCATACTAAAAGATCTGCTGGTAGGCAGTGATTTTGATTGTGATATTAAAGATAAGATAACAATGTTAGGCAGAAAAAAAAACACAGACAGACTTTTGAAAGGAAGTCGTTGTATAAATAGAGGAGAGAGTGCTACTGAATACATTTTTTAAGTTTTGTAAATAAAATGTTCATACATAATAACATGGTGATCTCGAGTGACCATAATTAAACAATATGAAAATGGAAACAATTGCTCAATCCGTCACTATTAAATTGAAGCTGCCACCTTTTACAAGATAAAAATGAATGCCTTCTCTGGAGTCAGTCTGTCCCTTCTGAGCGATTGTAGAAACTTGCAGTACAACATAGCAGACTATGTGGGAGTGGACCATCTCCATATGTAGATGTGAAACTAATGAAGATGCTATGTACAATAAATGAAATGTACACTAATGAGAATACAGTTCTGAAAATTATATTGTTAGACTGTCAATAGATGTCCCTGAAGCTTACACATAGTTTAATACACACATTGTAATATGCACTAAAGTAAAATTGGTGAAGTTTATCCATCAGTCCAGTACTTCTGTGCAGGCTGACCACACAGATCTTGGAGCTTTTATAAATGTGTAGATACAGTCACAGTGTTTGGGGATTTTACCAAGGTTCCTTCTGTTTTTCAGGCACAGACCTCATTTATTTACAAATGTCTACAAGAATCCAGTTTTAAAATAGGTGCATGACTTTTTAAAAAATTTTTTATTCATGACCTAAGTGAAACTTAATTAAATATTACTCTCTAGATCCAACCAGAGAGAACTCGTCCAGCAAAGAAGACTGTTTGATGGAAGTCACTCCCTCCGACACAGCTGCTCTTCCTGTGGCCAGCGCTGCTCCTACGCTCGCCACCGCCTGAGGACAGGATGGGCCGTCTCTTCTAACCGAGCTACCCTGTGCGTCCATCCATAAATTCCTCCTTCCTGGTTCTGAACTCAATCGTGTCCAAGACAGAATCGCACTCTGGTACAAGCAACTCTCACAGCAGGTGACATCTTCTCAGTATTATGAGTTCCCTCTCCTCTTGCCCGTAAAATGTAGTGATCAAGAGAGTCTGACATAATTATTGAGGGCAGGTTTGTCCAGTGTTCATTAGCTATGTGTCTGAGTTTTGCCTTGAAGTCCCAGTCAGGCATGTTTGGTGTGGGCCTCTTTAAGGTGGAGGTTGAGAGCTTCTCTGGCACTGCTTAACTACATCAGATCAGGTTGAACAGAGAGAGGGAGAGCAGAACAAAAAATGCCCAATCTTCATAAGAAGAAGTATCCACAACATCAAGAACAGCATTATTTACGGTTTTTGAAACATTGAATTCATGAAGGTGTTGCCGTTCCTTTAGTCTAAATGTATATAGTTTACCAGAAATAAGAGTTGGGAAATGAGAGGCTCAAAGTCCATCTGTACATTTCTCTTTGATTTCAATGGGTGCATTTATTCTGCAATTTCTTAATCTGACAACTCACTGGAGTAGTTGCTAGATCTGTACCTGTACAGTTAGGGCCAGTGTCACCATGTTTTATAAATATATGTATTTTCTGTATGTTTTTTTTTCAAGAATACTTGAACAGGATAAATTTGCTAAACATGAATAAAAGTACTGCACTTTTATATTTCATTCATTTGTCATCACTTCATCTGGGTGCTTTTCATAGTGTAACACTAACACGGTAACCGTGTCTCTTATCAGTAGCTGTGCTGTTTTAGTTGGGACTTGTTAATGTTTTGAAGAATGCAGGAGATGATGTTGTGTCTGAGCCTGACAGCAATGTTTACTCAACATCTTATGGGAGAGGGATTTTCTCTGACTGTCGGAGGGAGTGACTTGACTGTAACTTAAAGTCATTATTTAGTAGCAGCATCTTGTCAGCAGCCGCAACATCGAGGCATTAAACTCTTTTCTACTAACTTAAAAGTTAGTAGAAAAAGACAAATCAGAAAATGTCATACCTTCATCTCTACTGACGTAGTAGAGAAGTCTGACCTCAAGTTGAGGTCAGCCTGCTGCTCTCACAGATGAAGCTGCCTTTGCCAGGAGTCATGCTGATGGTGTTTCTGCTATGAACATCATTAGGTTTTAAAACATCTCAGATTAAGCCCAATTAGACTGTAGAGCCTTTTTCCACTTCATTTATGAGGGACACTTGAGTTAGAGTGTGTTAATCACTGGTAAACAAGCTGAAGTACATCTGCTGTAAATTCAGTTTTTAAAGAAAATGTTCAGTCAGAAGATATATCATATCTGAAATGCTCTAAGCCTTTAGAGAGTTTAATTTGCAGGTGTTTTAAAGCTAATACTTGTTCATGTCCAACACCAGAAAGAAAAACACTTATTAGCCACAGGAGTTGTGTTTTTTTAAGAAATCGAGCGTTGTGCTTCTATTCAAGTAGCTTCTCTTCAGGCACAGATTCAAACGTTTGCTTCATACTTCTGTTTATTAAACCGAAACTTCAGATGCAGTGCGAGCAATCTTTATTACAGGCAGGTTAAAAAGCAACAGAACACAACTGATCAGTAATAATTTTAATAAGGTTACAGTGTTGATCTGAATCTAACTTCTTCCATTGAATACTTCTGGGCAACTGGTGGACATGCTGAACACGACAGCAGAGTGCAGATGAGTTGTTTTCGGCTGGTGTGGCTTTAAAAGTGCTTGAATCCTTCATCAGATTACAACCCAGCAGTTATTATGTACAACTAATATGAGTACAGGTGCGTTGGGGTGACAATAACTTCAGTTTTTAAAAAACAACAACCATTTTTAAAGATCTGTTTCTGTTACACGTTTGTACAACCTCACATGGGATGAATCAGAAAGACGAGCAATGAGAGGTAGGCTGTTGTCATCTTAACCAACCAACAAGTAGGAGAAAACTATATTCAGCTTTTACACATTTACCTGATTCATGTACAGGAACACCACAACCAAAATAAATGCATCAGTCTTCAATTACACGTTTTAAGGGGGGAAAAGTGGATCTACAACATTTACCACAAATTCGGGGTGAATTTGAAATTTCATCTGGTTTCAGTCGGATGGTTGGTTGTAGCATCTTCCACCAGCTTTGAAATTTTAGACCCTTTTTGTCTCAAGGAATTGTGTTTGATACAAACAAATACAAGACTCAAAAATTAATTCAAACCAGTATCAATACAACAGGAGTCCATGCCTTCAGTTTTTAACAAGAAAAATGTAATTCATGCCTGCCTGCATGCGAGAGCAAAGTTGGATACGTGAAGCTTCTGCAGTGAGCCTCTGCAGTTACAACATTTATCACTGGAGTATTGTGAAGAAAGAAAAATATGCTTGAGGTTTTTAACCTTTTGATGCTTTACACCTAATGAATTGTGTAAAGTTTTAAATAATCCGGAAAAGTCCTTAAAGTTGGTGAAATACGGAAAATATTTTGGTATTCCCCACCACATCATCAGCACACATTTAAGTCAGTCAATTGACTTTTAAGTCAGATTATTCAGAGAAATATGTTTGGGTTAGGGTTTGCACTTGTGCTCATACGTGAAAGTAAACTTGAAGCTTTAACGATCGAAGCGACCAGAGAGGTTTTTGTGCAACGCTGAAAAGTGCAGGGCCACTGCAGAGCACGAAACGGGCAAGTCGGACTCAAATCACACCAAATCTGACCAGACGACCACCGGACGAAACACTGTTGAAAACTTAAGCACCGCCAAAACACTAAAGCCAGCGCACAGACAGGCACTGAGACACGCAGTACAACTCAGCAACGGGATGTGACCGCATTTTACTTGGCTCCACTACTCTTGATTCTCTCCTGCTGTACAGCCAGAGGCGTTCTCTGTTAATCCGACTGTTGTGTAAGCGAGACGGACTGCCGTGTTGACACAGTTAAAACGAGGTCTGTCAACGTGCCGCGCCTGCCGTACGCATCAGAGTCGGTTTACTACACGGCATGTACATCCAGGATGTGACGACAACACTCGTCCCCTTGCTCTCTCATAACATCTGTTCCTTCAACACAAGGTGCTGCTGAGACAGTCTGTAGTGTGGCGTTATCCCCCACGTGGAGACAGAACGGTATGCTCAGCAAAACAAGCGCATTTAGGGTGAAGTTGCCCCCTATTGTCTATCACTGCTACTGACTTAAGTTAGAATTTGTAAAAAATAAACTCATCGCTAGTCATCTGTAAGGGGCAGTTCCACCCCAGGAGTGCCGGAGGGGAGGGAGGTAGCAGGGGGAGTGCGCGGACAGACTCTCCGCGCTCAGCTCAGGGTCCGGATGGTTTCCAGCAACTCCGGTTTGAGGAGTTCGGGGCTCTTTCCACCTGCGGCCGCGATATCTGCCTGCACGGCTGCATCCCAGGCAAATGTGAGCAGAGCTGCAGGGACCTAAACACAGGAACAATTTGATGTTTACTACAGGAAACTACAAATCCTGGCTACTATTTGTACTGCAACTCAACTTATTTTCAGCAGTGGATGAATACATATTTGGTGCTCTAGTGAGTATTTATGACATCAGGACATAGTGTGGGATCGATTTAAAACCAAGTACAGTGTGTGAATTCATGGTAATGAGGGAACATGTCACCCTGTGTCATAATGTGGCTTGTGTGTCTTTACCTGAGCTCTGTGGCATAGAACAATTTCAAATATCAACAGATTTGCTATTAAATTATTGACACCTGATGAAAAAAATGTTATCTGGATGCACTACTTTTCACTCACCAAGTTACACTCTGCAAGCGCAACTTCTTCAGACTCTTGTAGTTTCTGACTTCCAGGTGCGATGAGCTCAAAGGGCTGCCAGCCGTCCACCAACGACTCCCTTACGAACCCAAACAGCACAGGCAGCCGGTCCCAGGCGTAAAAGGTCCCTGGAATTACGTTATCTTTACTGACTCATTCCCACTTCTACTATCAGGTTTAAGTTTTGATAGATGGCTGACTTACTGTGTATTGTTTTAAATATTTGTTTTAAAATAAGATCCTACCTTGTAGCAGGTTTCCATCAGGCAGCCTGATCCTCAGCAGGGTGTAGTTGTATTTCCTTCTCTCTCTCTGCTCTTCTTTCTCCCTCATGGCCTTGGTGCGCAGCATGGCGTTCTTCTCCACAAGATCGCTCCTGGGAAACACACACAATATACTGAGTGCAGGCTCTCTAAAATGATGATGGACAACTCCCACTAGACAACAGTCCAGGGAGGTGTGTGTGATGCACACTCTGGCACAGCACACCCAGGGAGCATAAAACAAGGCGGCTTTGAAGGGAGCCATTATCGTACATTATTGATGAGTGTAATGAGACTCTTATGGCCAATCACATATGCCCTCATCTTCTCTGGAAGGGAAATGAACATACTCATATGGAAGAGGGAGAGTCCCAAGTGCAAATATACCTCAGACAAATATCTGTGGCTCATTTAACTTCCATTTCTGGAATAAGTGACTGTGACAGACACCATATTTTCAGTAAAAAACATAATGAAGTGTTTTGCAGGCCAAGAAGATTTCATAATCGCTTAGTGCTGATGCTTTTTACCTAAACTGAAATTATGTGTCTGCTGTGAACAAGAGCAGACATTTCTGTGGTTGTTTCGCAAAAGCCTCATGCTGCTTGTCTAAGTTTAAATTAGCCACAATGACCCCAGCATGCATAGCCGCACTTTGACAGATGTTACTCTGCTGTCCTGTCATCATGACCACTGTTTGAGGAAGAAATGTAGTTTTTTTCCTCTGAAATTAGTGTTGCAATACACAGTCCTGACATCTATATTAAACTGTGTGCCAAAATATAATTTTATCCGGTGGATCAATTTCTAAAAAAGTTCTTCCCACAACTGCCCCATAGCCATCCTTCACCAAACAGTCTGTACCTCTGCTGTTGCTCCCTCTTCAGCTCCTCCGCCGTCAGGTTGTAGAACTCCGGTGGCAGCTCGAAGCGTTGGGCGTTGGGAGAGGGTCTGAACACCTGAGCCTGTCTGTCCAGCTGGGCTCTGACCGGCTCTCCTCTCTGAAGACGATCCCTCCTCTCCTTCATCAATTCCAGGGCATCGGGACTCTGCTCCGGTAGCACCAAGAATTCCTCTTCCTCCTCTGATCTCCGGGAAAACAAATCAATGTATAATGACACACTGACTTTGATTGACTTTGATGCATCAAGAGGACATCAACGAACAGTTCAGCACACAGAGGAGAAAAAACCCTGTTGATAAGGAAAAGACGTAACTCACCTTGACCGTCTACAGGAAGCATGACGCTTACAAAGTCCAGGGCCTGCAGGAACTCTCTACTGCCCTCCACACAATGAACTTTTTCCTGAAAACAAGCAAAAGAAGGAATGATATAAAAGAAATACAAAAATAACGTCCTTGTGTTTATACTGAATCGGTCAAAAGTGTTTGAGGTTCATAGTATAAAACACACCTGGAACACCTTGTTGCTGACTTTAATCTTCCTGTATTTCTCCTCTGTGGGATTCTTACATATATTGTCAACATACCTGTTGTCAAAACAAAAGAAACATGAAATTACATGTTTGTTCAAAATATAAGTTAATGAGGATATCTCTGTGAGAATGGTAGAAAACTAGTCAATTTCAGCCTGAATTGGAAGTTAACCTCATCTCTGGCATCAGCATTATCACCATCACTTACTTGCTTATGATGTCCACAGCTGCCTTCACTTTCTCTTTGTCTTTGTTAAAAGTGTGAACCATCATAACAGAGGCTTCGACTGCGTCCTCCTCAAACCGCTGACAGTGAAAACAGAGCTCATGTTTTATCAACAATACTCAGCAGGACAACATTCAGTCGTGTTGAGACTAAATCATTATGTAGAATTGCAAACACTGATTGAAGCTAAAATGACAACAACAAATGACGATACTTTCAGACGTACCATTAAAATGGCCTCTTTAATGTGTACTTCCCTCTCACTCTTAGTTAAAGTGGCTCCAGTTAGTGGACAGGTGAAATACACACCTGACACTGAGAGGCAGGCGGGATCTTTCACTGGTACTTTGGCTCCCTGGAAGAAATTGTCACTCACCAATTAGACTAAATACATATCACTGTGAACCAAATGCAATCTTAATTGTGTCATTTGATTTCACATAACAAAACAGTGTAAAACATACCTCTGTAGTAGCTGCTTTTTCTTTTTCAGCCAGTGCAGCCGCCTCTGCCTCCAGTTCTCTTTTAACTACAAGAAAAAACAGAAAATCATAAAACTGCATGGTCTTCAAAATCATAGGCCATCCTCTTACGTCTCTGATGTCACTGCATAATCAGCAAACTCTCCAAAGAGCCCACATCCCTGAGTGAAGCACTGATTCTGGATCATGTTCAGTTGTCTCACCCTGGTTCCTGATGGCATCCTGTGAGGTGTGAACCTTCGGCCGCTGGTGCTGCTCGATCCTGGCCAGGGCTGCGGCTCCGGCCCTCTGGGCTCCTTCACTGGGGACATAGCGGTTGTTCTTGGCGCTGGAGGAGCTGCTCTGCACCGCCTCAGCCTTTTTACTGAAGTGTTGTGAGGACAGAGAGATGTTTAGCAGACTTGTCACGGCCCTCCCAAATGTCAAGTTAAAATGCTGTTTTAACACGTCTCAAGTGAGCAGCCAGGCGACGATATAACATCAGTGACACATTGAGTCACCTAACATATGTCCTGTATCTTACCTGTTTAACCAAAGCAATAAATGTATCTATGTACGATATCTCCTCTATTTCACAGATATTTAGGAATAAATGTCTTAGTATCATCCAGTAGTTAGTTAGTCTTAGGTGCTTTAGGTTGTGGGTGTCACTTTATAAAGCATGCACTTCTCAGTCTGGAAGAAATTTTAGTAGACATGTTTGAATGCTGAATCTGCACAGTGTATGGGCCCCTACCTTCACACATACCTGTCTTACATTATTGTATTTTAATTCTCCAATCCTAACCCTGTTAGTGTGAATGACGACATGTAGATTTTCCAGTGAGCAGTCAGTCTTAAAACTCACTTCAGTTGTACACTTAAGCTTGTTCAGGGATTAAGTCTTAGCCGCCCTGAAATTAGACGGACACCTCCTGCTGTTACGTAACCCAGCAGCTAACAGATAGCCAGCTAAAGGCCACCTAACATACGGTCAAAATAACCAACAAATGTCTCGGTTTACGTTTGCTACGTGCAGACAGCGACATTAATCATCAATGAGTTAGCAGCTACATATCTGCTAACGTTATAAGACGGACAGCTGTGGATAAAAAAAAGTTTATGTGTTTGCCTGGTCTCTTCTGTGAGCTTCTTCCCAGGTCCGGCGGATTTAAATTTAATGTCTTTCTTTATGTCCTCGAAAAACTTCTTCATTGCGCTCGCTGGCCAACAGAGAAACAGACGATGAAGAGGAGCTGCAAGCTAACCCGAGATAACAGGAGGAAGAGGACCAAAACAAAACGGAGTCAGCTGACCGGAAGTCTTCTTCTTCGTTGGTTTAGGCAGCCTGGACTCTATGACGGCGCGTTGCTGCCCCCTACTGTTTGTTTTTAATACTGCCTCTAATGTGCTGTTTCTATTTTTTATGTAGTCCAATACAGTGAAGATATTCCAGCAAATTTATCCCCCCCAGATAAACCAGTTATCCAGGTTGGCTTAAGTGTTTTGACAGAGCTCTGTATGTCAAAACACCTGAACACTTTATTGGCTGAGGCAAATTTTAAGAACATTTAACACAAATCACAGAGTCCAAACCAGTCTACATGCAATGAACTTGTAACACAAACATCATCTGAGCCTCTGGGTTTGTCAACATTAAAATGCCTTTTACCTAATATCAGATAAAGCCAACAGGTGAATTAGCTGTGTTTAACAGTCTGATTATTTAAGCATACGCTATTTTAATCAACCATGGTCACATGCTGTTTACCAGAAGGTTTTATCACAGTTTGTTAAAGACCTTGAAATATGAATCTGAGTGTATAATATTAAAGAGATGCTATGTATGGCT
Source organism: Amniataba percoides (assembly GCA_037176925.1). Classification (NCBI taxonomy): domain Eukaryota; kingdom Metazoa; phylum Chordata; class Actinopteri; order Centrarchiformes; family Terapontidae; genus Amniataba; species Amniataba percoides. The sequence goes on from JBAJHX010000106.1 coordinate 19,929,446, forward strand.
GTGGCTGAATGATTGATGCTTGAAGGACCTGAAAATTGTGTTTAAGTACAGTTCTTGAGTAACTGTACTTACTAGTTACAGTGGTGGTTGCTCTACACTACTGTATATTGACATTTAACGACAAATGGAAGTGACTGTTTCTATTATTATTATTATTATTATTATTATTATTATTATTATTGCACTTTAATGCTGCAGCTGGTAAAGATGGGGTTGTCGATAGAACAGAAAAATAGAAAAATAAGTAAATTTAGCCTTAAGTACAGCACTTGAGAAAATGTACTTAGTTAATTCCAGCCACTTCATACTGACATTAAGCTTTATTAGGATAAGTGAAACAAATATCAATGTGCATCCTTTGAAAAGAAGTCACTGTCTACCATCAGTTATCGGATCTCCGAGCTGCACTGAAGGCGGCACCACACACTCTCCGCCGTCGCCGTTAGTGCCACGTCAACGTGACGTAGCAGGAGGTGTAGTCCGGGAGGGAGGCGACTCCACCAGCTAAAAAAACCAGCAGCGACCTCCTGGTTTTGATGGTTTCAGACCGAGGAGAGGAGCGCGTCTCACAGGTAAGACCTTTAACGCTTCATTCAAGTTTCTGAATCATTCACGTTTCCGCCGAGCTAACGCGGTTACCCGGGCAACAGCGCGGGCTCCGGCGCCGCTGTCACCACGCGCTGAAGGCGGCAGCTGATCGCAATGATCGATCAGTGCAGCTCGGATCAAACTCTCTTATTGGGACCATTATAGCTTGATAACAGCAGCTTGTTTCACTGCAGTTAGCTTAATGCTGCCTCTCTCTGTGCTACCAGCTGAATGAGGCTCACCTGCTGTGGTTAATGAATAAAATACCCCCATTGAAGACTCAAGCTAATGTAAATATAAAGTTTGAGAGGACATTAAAAGTCAGAAATGTGCCTTGATCACGTCTATCAGCTGTTTATTTGACCTTATTTGCTGATATTCAAGTGCTGAAGCTTCCCCTCCAGCAGTAGTCTGATAATTTCCTGGAGTTCATCGTGGGTGTGTGTTTGTGTGTGTGTCTGTGTTCAAACAAAATGGGTAATTAAACATATCAGCAGCCACTTCAATCAAGTCCCTGCAATTATTTAAAATGTATAAATGTCATGCTGGTTGTTGCGCTGTACTGTCACCTGTTGTTCAAGTTTTACCAGCAGGAGCCAGGATTGTAAAACATCCTGAGGTCGAGAGTCCATTTTTCACCTGAATAAGGTTTCCCATCAAACATCATTCAGGTCATGTGACACGTATGAAACTCTGGTGGGGAATGTCATATTAATTTAATTGTGTTTAAAGTTGTGTAGCTTTATTTTGGACAGTGATATTTAACATTTAATTTATGTAATGTGAGTAGCTGTAGGGCGTGTACGCTTTTTCATGTCCTTATAACCAACAAAAGATTTGCATACAGCCCTGCTCACCTGTCGTCACATTTTTTTGTCTGTGTTTCAGTGTGGCAGATTAATCAAAAGCACCGCTGATCATGGACCCAAGCACCAGCGAATTCGCCCAGAGCTTGGCTGCGGCCAGCCAGTCTCACCTCCTGCGTTTCTGGAGCGAGCTGAGCCCGCCGGAGAAGGCTGAACTCACCCAGGACCTGCAGGGGATGAACTTCCAGGAGATCAATGGATTCTTCAAGAGCGCCATGGAGATGTCCAGCAGCAGCAAGCAGGAGAAGATGGACGGCCGCATGGAGCCGGTGCCACGGGAGGTGCTGGGGAGCGTGACGAGGGACCGGGAGTGTCTTAAAGACTGGGAGCTAACAGGTGCAATAAAACGGTGTATTCATTCAGCTGCTACCGTCTGACCTCTAACATTTACAGCTTTTATGTGATCAATGTACTACATGCTACAAGGGGACAAGGAGGAAATGTTTTACAATATATGGTTTACTGGAGTTATTTCCTTGTTATGCTGTAGGAGACGTGAGCAATTAAGAATTGTTCAGCAAGGCTTGGTTAGTCCCTGTGAGAACAAAAATCCTCCAGAGGAGCTGAAACCTAGCAATTAAGTCTTGTCGTTTAGCAACTCTTAAATATGAAGTGATGGCCCACAGGTGAGAGAGGAGAGATTTCCTGGTGTCAGGCTGGGAGGCCTGGAAGAGGATTAAAACATCACATGGTAATCCAGATGCTTTGATGCTGAGTTGGGACGGCGGGTGTCCTGATAACTTGCGCTGCTGATATTTTAAACACACACAGACACAGAAAAAGAGAAACATCACAAACCCCCTTTGTTGCTTTCTGTGTGGTTGTCTACACTCTCAAACTCTTCCCAGTCTCAGTCTGCTGCATAGAGGAGACATATGAGTCAGATTACGTTGTTCATTATACTTCTTTTGCGCAATCCCACTTTGCAGTGGGGGTCTGACCACTTATTGAGTTTTCTTTTTTTTTTTCCTCTCGGGGGAGGATGACAGTGGAGGCGGGCGTCAGAGAACATCTGGTTTTGATTTGGACCTGACGTAAATAGTGTTGCTGCCTGACCCTCATTCATGAGGTCACTCTGCTCTGTCGGGTGTGCAGGGTGTGTGTGTGTGTGTGTGTGTGCGTGTGTGTGTGTGTGTGTGTGTGTGTGTGTGTGTGTGTGTGTGTGTGTGTGTG
>JBAJHX010000106.1:19932172-19944904 GCA_037176925.1 Amniataba percoides
TGTGTGTGTGTGTGTGTGTGTGTGTGTGTGTGTGTGTGTGTGTGTGTGTGTGTGTGTGTGTGTGTGTGTGTATGTGTTTGTAGGTTTGGGAGTATAGTCAAAGTCTAACATGCCCGCCCTGCTTGATGTTATAAACTTTGTCTTTTGGCCTTTGTAAGACGAGAGTATCATATCAAGTCACGTAGCTGCAGTCTAGGTAAGATAAACTGGAACCGTAATGAACCGGTGAGGCACAATAAAGACTCGGGCTGGGTTATTAGGTTTCATTTCAGGCTCATTTATCATGTCACTTTGTCCTGTCATAAAGTGTTCAGTGATGGCATAATGCATTTTATTAAAACATTTTATTAGCATTGATTTAGTTTTTGCTATTTATCTTAGATGTATTTTCAAAGGCAGTAAGGAAACACAGTGGGCATAATTAAAGATTAGTTATTCTGCCATATGATACCATCATATCAGTGTGTCAGCCTAGATATGTGTCACTATCATAAATACACTTAATAAGGCACTTATTATCTCTGTGATCATTCAAACTCTCCTACTTCTTCAGGTCTGCACTCCATCTCTCAGAGCAAAGTGGCAGCCCTGCTGCTGGCTGGTGGCCAGGGAACCCGACTGGGGGTCTCTTACCCCAAAGGCATGTATGATGTGGGGCTGCCGTCCCACAAAACCCTCTTTCAGATCCAGGCCGAACGCATAGTGAAGCTGCAACAGCTGGCAGAGCAGAAGCACAAAGTCAAGTGCTGTATTCCTTGGTAAGACACCATGTTTTTTAGGAAGAGATGACTAAGGCATTTTAGGTAGTGTGCCTGTCAGTTGAATTACTGCTTTATCGAGGAAAAAAACAGATCTAAACTACCAAATACCATCTCTCTACTTATAATGAGAGCCAAAACCATTTGTCTCAGTTGTCTTCACACAGTGATTAACTGGGTCAAATCACTGCCAGCATCAAAGGAAACTCAGTCAAGGCAGTTGTTTTACTGGTAAGGGATTAATTCCCTGCAGAGCAGATCCAAGGACAGTCTGAAAAATGTGAAAAACTGAGATACCAAAGAGGCAGTGAGGTTTGTTAAAGGGCATATAAAGGGCCTGATGACATAACCCTGAACAGGTCTGATTCTGTCTTTTTATTGCCTGTCATAAACTTAAACTTTAGATATCTGTGGTTTGGGCTGAGATCAGTTAAGATCTAAGTCTCATTTTTGTGAGCTTTTCCTGAAGAACATTTAAAAAGTATTTAAAAAAATAAGGAAGATAATTTTGAATTCTTTGTATTTTCCTAAAGCACACATCCCAATTATAAAATCAAGAATAAATTATTTAAAACAGAGACGAAAACAAATAATGCATGAATCAGCACTGCGTTCCTTCTGTGTTGCCTTCAGGTACATCATGACCAGTGGCAGGACGATGGAGTCCACCAAGGACTTCTTCTCGGGGCACAACTACTTTGGCTTGGACAAGAACAACGTTGTCTTCTTTCAGCAGGGCATGCTACCAGCCATGGACTACGAGGGCAAGATCATCCTGGAGAGCAAAGGGAAGCTCTCCATGGCCCCTGGTGAGCCCACTCGGGATCTGTGCCCCTCTGCTCCATTCACAGCGTTGTTGTGTCTCATTTGCCAAGCATCAAGTCTGCATTTCAAACAAGCGTGTCTATGTTTGTGTTCCAGACGGGAACGGGGGTCTCTACAGGGCTCTTGGGAACCAGGGCATCCTGGACGACATGGAGCGGAGGGGGATCGAGTTCATCCATGTGTACTGTGTAGATAACATCCTGGTCAAAGTGGCAGATCCCTGCTTCGTCGGTTTCTGTGTGCAGAAGGGAGCGGACTGTGGAGCCAAGGTTGGTCACACCTCCTGCTCTTTCTGTCTATTTATTTTTCTGTTTGTTTTTCTGATTGCAGTGAGGACTACATTGGAAACTGAATTATTAGACAGTGTGCTGGCTCTTAATGTTGTGATTTCATAGTGGTTCTTGATCAAAATGTTTGACTTTCCATTTATTCTTGTAAAATGTCCGCCTGACAGTAAAAGGTCAGATTTTAAGTGATGAAAAATTAACCAAAATCAAGAAGGTTGATCCAGCAGGCATGTTATATTATCAAGTGATACAATGATTCCTCGCTGTTGTGCATCTATAGCACTGATAAGGTTGGTTATCTTTTATCAGACCAGCAGGTGATATAGGCAGGATGTACGATCATCAGGACTAAATTAAACAGGGCAAAGACACATCTACCTCACTTAATTAAATTCTGATGTGTGTAGTAAGATCGATCTGAACAAACCACGTCAGCAGTCAAGTGATTATAGAAGAATGTGATCCAGTCTGATCAGTCAGGCCAGTTTATTTAAATTCCAGGAGATCCTGAAGGGTGACGGACGTTAATTCCTACTTTCTGAGTGTGTTTTCTTTTGTATTAAAAGGTGTGGTCAGTTTGCTCACAAAGGTTAAAGTAGTTTCTACACAGCTGCACCTTCCACAACTCACCACCTGGTGGAGATATACGCCGCCGTGTGTCCTCCTGTGCTCTTCTTCAGCAATAAATTCATTACAGCTTTCTAGGAAAGTTGAGAGTGGAGCCCAGAATCTTCCTTCACTCTTCATCGTGGTCTCAGATAACATGAGCGTGATGTGAAGATGCCACTTTTTTTTTTCTTAACAGTTTTTGGGACAGAGTGTACTTTCATCATGGGGGAGGGGAAAAAAGCTTTTCAGGGTTGAACTGGAAACTTTTTTTTTCCACCAGTAAATAAACCATAGTGATGATTAATTATAACTTTTTCTTTCTTTTTTTCTCATTTTCCTTTGCCTTGTAAAATGTATCAGCGCAGCCAACATACTGTTCATGGAAAAAATATTTGGGGTGCGTCTCACAGAACAGGTCCATCAGTTCGAGATTAGATTAGAAAGAATTTCCACCAGCAAAACTAGTTTAGTTAGTTTTATCCTTTGTTGTTGTGACTTTTACTCTCCTACATATCTTATAAATCAGGAATGCAAAGGAGCACTGTAAATATTCCTATAATCCAAATTTACATCTTTCGGGAGGGGGGAGCTAAAAGATGATAAGAAATTACAGCTGTGTGACTTGTTTGTATGATGTAACACTGATTACTTTATTGCTGTTGATATAAGTTTTGTCTCCTGCTGTAAATGTTGTTTGAGTAGTTGTTGCCAAGGTTGCAGTCATCAGGAAACACACATTTGTTGACTAATACTCTAATGAGTGGTAATGGGCGTGGACAGTTTGTTGTTGAGGTCCAAGATCCTCTGCTTGGGCAATAGCGCATGATTTTAGAGTTATTCATCCATTTGTGACTAACCATTGCTGTCAGATCTGCTTAATTACACAACTTTTCTTTGTTTCGTTTCTTCTTCAACCTCACATGTAAATGAGGTCATGTTTAGATATTTAGAGTGTCTGAAGATTTTCTTTTCTTTTCTTACCAACTCAGCTCGACTGTTTCCAGTTTATTTTTTAGCAGTAGCACCCTGAAATACTTTTTATTGTACTGTGCGTATTTTCCAGCTAACACAGAATAGACTGAAATATTTAACTGTGTGGAACTGACGATCGTCCAGGCCCCGCTCCTGTTTGACATTATGAGCCGTGCGGTGGGGCAGAGATGGAAGGATCTGATCAGAGCACAGTCCCACCCACCCGTCATAAATTACCGAGCTCCGCTGCAGTTCATGTGGCTTCACCACCGCCCCCAACCCCCACCCCACCCAACCCAGTTCACCAACCCCCTCATCAGGGCTGCACTCTGTCATTAGCAACCAGCAGATGGGGAGAGGGTTTTTTTTTAATTCAGTACAGAGTTAAACATGTTGGATCTATAATGTGGAATACACTTAGAAAATCACATCCTTTTGTAGCTGTTTTTGAGTTTTATTCATATATAAAACTTTCTTAGCTTATTTTACTTTTTACTTTTTCCATCCCAAGTCTCATCATAATGGATTTGTTGTTTGTGATCAGTCTGCTGCTATCTCAGGCATCTGTAGTTATTTGCTTTTATTTTTTGCATAAGAAACAGCTATTATGTTATGTCCTTATATTTCTTGTAATCTCTGCCATTACTATAGAATTAAGAAAAGCTTTTTTGTTGTGTACTTTTTAAAATAAAATATGTTCCAGGTACTGCACAGATGTTCTAGTAACTACAGCTTTTTTTGGTTCATAATTTGCAAAAATAAAGTATCCTTGTGTCATCGTTTCCAGGTTGTGGAGAAAACCAATCCGACGGAGGCCGTGGGTGTGGTCTGCAAGGTGGACGGGCGTTATCAGGTGGTGGAGTACAGCGAGATCACCCTGGCGACCGCAGAGAAGCGCAGCACCGACGGCCGACTGATGTTCAACGCAGGAAACGTGGCCAATCACTTTTTCAGCTTCTCCTTCCTCAGAGACGTAGTGCAGTAAGAGTAATGCACAGAGGACAGTAGCTCATTATCCATGTAAATTAATCGCAGCAATGGAACCATCATCACCCTTTTTTTTTCTCTTTTCTATCAGGAAGTACGAGCCGCAGCTGCAGCACCACGTGGCCCAGAAGAAGATCCCATATGTGGATGAGAAGGGGCAGCTAATCAAACCAGACAAACCAAACGGGATTAAAATGGAAAAGTTTGTCTTTGACATCTTCCAGTTCGCAAAGTGAGTCCCAGTGCATTTTGGTTTTTTTTCCACAGAGGGCACAGAGTGTGTGACAGCATCAGCAGATGGCCTCGCACCTCAAACTGAAGTACCAAGAACACAATGCTCCGTCTGAGAGGTGGCTGGAGTGCATATGTTCTCCTGGCAGGCCTTCAGGTTCTCTGGTTTGACTGGTCCTTGATCTGTTCTTCCACGCATGAACCAACCCCTTTTTCCAGTCCCGATCTCCATCCACCAGCCCCGGTCCTGCCATTGCTCCGAGGTCTGGTCCAGCAGGCTGAGGCTGCCAAGCTCTCTGCAGGAGGATGGAGGTTTTATGAGCTGTTCACTCATTCCACCTCCTCCGGCATGACATCAGCCTCGAGTCACGCCACTACTAATAGAACTTTACATCTAATGAAAGGATTCCTGTAATGATTGACTGATGGAAAAACACTGCAGACATATCCAGCTTCCTTCGAGGTTTATTTGCCGTATTTCAGAGTTAAAAAGGATGAGGAGTAGTTTTTTTGGTGCTGCTGAGGAGATGGATTACAGTTGTGCCCGGACTGGCAGACTGGCAGCTTTAGCAGGATCCAGATGAGCTGACTCACTTTGCAGCCAGATTTTTCAAACTGCTGCTTTTTTTTCCTGTTGTTCCTCTGCACTGTTTGGTCTTGCCTCTCATAGTCTGTTGTGTTGCCACATGTGCCATTTATTAAGTACGTTTTAGTCAAAAGTCATTGCACATTTGTTTGCTCTTCACCAGCCAAGAGTGAATACTGCATATTCCCTTTGTTTCTGCTATGTAGTGCTTTATTTCTGACTCTTTGTGGTGTAACAGACTGCTTCGTATGATATTGGAGAATCACTCAGAAAATTAATGATCAGAATTTGATCCATTCGGAAATTCTGAGAATGTTTTTAGGCATATTTGCACAGTGGTCTTTGATCTGGAATAAATGGGGTTCTGTCTTGAAGAACTTCATAATACATGCATAATCGCTATATTTATTAGTCGGCCATATTTGTATGATAACTTGTTGCCAACCAGCCGTCAACTATCCAGTTTTCTAGAATAATCTGTTGATTATTTTTTCAAGGAGAAATTTTATATCTAACTCTATTCAATATCTAAAAACGGAAATTTTCCTGTCCAAAACCCAAAAATACTTCATTTATAATATTATAAAACAGAGAAAAACAAATCCTGACCTTTAAGAAACTTGGAGAGGTGAATGTTTGGCTTTTTGTTTAGTAATTAACAATAAATTGATTATCATTAATTATGTATTTACAAATCATTTCAGCCTGTGTATGTTAGGCTCTGAACCTTTGTGTCTGCCTGTGTGCTGATGTGCTTCTGTGTGCGTCCAACAGGACATTTGTTGTGTACGAGGTGCTGCGTGAAGACGAGTTCTCCCCGCTGAAGAACGCAGACAGTCAGGACGGAAAGGACACGCCCACCACGGCCCGGCACGCCCTCATGTCCCTCCACCACCGCTGGGTGCTCAACGCCGGGGGCCACTTCATTGACGAGAACGGACGACGTGTGCCCGCCATACCCAGGTGACCACAGCCAGCCCGCCAGAACACAGCATCGTGCATGTCACTCCACAAGACACGCATCATGTGGGAGAGCCGGGTTCCTCGTGGTCATTCCCACCTTCCCAACACTCCTCACACTTTGTGTACAAACTACATGCATTGGCTTTTTTTTGTTTGTTTGTGTTATAGACATCATATTCTTTTTAGCCTCACACTCTCACCTCCCCCTCTCTCATGCTTGGTCTTGCTCCTGTGTGTCCTGTGCAATGTTTCCAGAGACGGAGCAGCAGGCAGTGTCACAGATGATGGCAACAGAAAGTAATTATCATCCCCCTGCAGTACTGAGTGCATGGTGATGGGGTTTTGGCTTTCTCTCCCTCTCGCTCAGACATGTTAACACCACATAACATTACTCCTCATCCTCGACGTCCACTTTCCTTCATTACAGCTGAAAAGACGAGCACGTGCCAGTTGCTTTACAGTCAGTCTCGATGAAGGAAAAGACAGCGAGGATGAGTTTAGATGATTTAAAACACAGTCCTCTTAGCGTCCTGGTCAGATGATGTGCAGTCATAATGACCCGCTGACAGATCATTTTCCCGTCAGATGGTTGATACTAATAATCATTTTATTGCATGCTGGGTAATGGGCATCAGTCACACTTTCTGGCAATCAGCGACAACTCTGCAATCTATGATGGATCTGATGATTTATGTCTGAAATAGTTACGACGAGGCCAGCCGTTCATTGCTTGCTAGTTTGCCTTTTGAGTTTAAATCCATCTGCTTGTTTTTAAGTGAGCATGTGCTTCAGTAACATTCATGGCACCTATGGATGTTGTTCAGGCTCTTAAAGGGTGTGCTTGTTCCTCAAATAATGCAGCTTTTCCTTCAATCTCACGATGCAGTTGTGCGTGCAGCTGCTGAGAAAAACACCTGAAGTACCTGACGCGTGATTGTTGTCTGTAATGATTATCTAGAAACAAAACAAGTTAAGTGACGGCAATGTGGTGCAAAGTTCCTCCAGTTTTTCAGAACTACTCGGAGGAGATAACGCCACATTACCTGTCACTCATCTGTTTTCTTCTAGAGGAAGTCTGTTACGGGTCAGACTAATCACTGGTCGAGTTTGGGAATGACGGACGCTCTGATTCTCTGCCTTTGAACTCTAATCACAAGCCGCGGTTCAAGAACAGCTGCGTCAAGGATGCACAGCTGCTTCTCTCAACTACAGCCGCTCTGCCTTTCCATGGAAGAATCGCTCACTCCGTTTCTTTGTTTTTTCTTCTTCTTCCTCTGATCCTCCCTGAATTTGTTCCTTTTCCAACGCAGCCTGAAGGATGGAACGGACCTGCCAATCAAATGTGAGATCTCCCCACTGGTGTCCTACGGGGGAGAGGTAAGGAGGCAGAGCCAGCTGCATAAAATGGAAACTCCAGATGTTTTTCTTCTCCTGCCGTCCACCTGAACTAATCAATCAGTACACCCACTTACAATGTCGTTTGCTGCTTTAAGGGCCTTGAGGAGTTGGTGAAGGGACGCGAGTTTCATCCAACCCTGATGATCGACGGGCAAGGAGTCCACGAGCTGGTGAAGAACGGGGTTTAAACAATGAAGGGAAGAGAGAGAGAGACAGAGGAACATCCCAAAGAACAACCTCCCTTTGTCTCTCGACGTTTTGCGAGGAGAAACTGTGATGTCATCGCTGTGCAATAACAAAATGTCGCGTGCATGTGTTCATGTCCCGTCCGAAACGAATGAATGAGCAGGATGAAGTGTATCGTTTACTTTTCAGTTTAATTCGCTTTGTATGTCGATGTCACACTTAGTTCGCATTTGTTTTTGAAGAGCACTTGAACACAGCGTGAGATGATGAAGGACGAAATCCCTGTCACAATGACTGGATGAAGCAATCTTCAGGTGCATCTATTTATTTTGCTTATGAGACTTATTTTTATATGTGCCAACAGATGCTCTATAGGTGGAAATGACCACCTACTCATTTTACCCGGTTAATTTTTATACAACATTGGACTGAGATGAAATCATCAGGAAGGTGTTTCTTACTAGCATGTAATCAAAGTACATGGTACGGGCTGTGGGGGGTATTTATAATATCTATATGCTTCTTTTCTGCTTGCAATCACTGAAGGTTAGATATTATTCAGCTTTAAGAGATACTATGATTTCTATCATCTTTATTAAATAAATTTCCTACTTGGAAAATCTACTGACTGTGACTGTCTTGTGTATGTGTGAATATGGACAACATATTTGTGTAGGGAGTCACTAGAAATATTTGCCTTAGCAAAGGATATACAAATGTGTGAGTTTCATGTGCCTGTGTCTGCAGGATTTGCTTTTTGCATTATAGCTCCTGGTGTCTTGAATCAGAGTTTCCAGCACATGGTTTATGTTTAAGATGGGCCAGAGCATGCAACACTGCTGCAGCTATTCAGGAAATATTCTTTGCGGCTCTTTACTGACTCATTTTCTTTCTTACTCTCCAGCTCCATAACTACATTATGATGTGAAATAACAGCAGTATGGGCACTTTGGCTGAAAAACCTCCTTTGATGGCATCCCCTGTATGATTAGTGTACTGTGAAAGAAAAAATAGGCACTCTGAATCTAGTTCTGTAGATGATCTGTATCACATCTTGTGTGCCAGAAAGTCTACAGCAGTGCTGTGAGCCAAATGCTACCACTAGCTTAGCAATATGCTAACAGTTACAATACAATGACTTTTTTTATTGCAGTTTTTGCCATGAAAAATTCATCTTTTGCAGGTATTTGGCAAATTTAAATATTTAACCCTGATGCCTGCAAGGGATGAAAAATAAAAGTTATCACATGTATTCCTGTCTGTACCACATTTCATGGTAGTACATCCAATAGGTGTGGAGAGATTTCACACAAAACCAACCTCAGCCACTAGAGGAAAAAAAAATCACTAAATCACCAAAGTCAATATGCTCCATCCTGCGAGGACCTTGAATGTCTATTCAATATTTCATGGCAATCCATCCAACAGTGAGAGATATTTCAGTCCAGATGCTGCCCTCCATTGAGGGTTAGCGTGCCTAAAAATGTGCCAAAGCAGCTGAAGAAAACATCGATTCAAGTGGACAATAAAATCCTTAAATTCCACAAACGTCTTCCAAACAGTGGAGAAGCTTTACTGCAGCCAGTATGGCTTCCTCATCAGGACACATTACAGGCAACTATTGCACGGCGTCTTTGAGTTAAACCTTCACATTTCCAAATGACCGTTAAATTTCTTTAGTCTGTTCAAAAGCTCAGGCCACATCTGCAGCAAAACACACTTTGTGACGTCGTTAGAGGACGACCTCACGCTGACACTTGACTCACACTTTTCTTAAATCTGGTTAGACAGTCACAGTTTTGACAAACTGCATTAGTCACTGAGTTTTAAAAAAAGGTCATTACTATATTTTAAGAATAGTAAAAAATCAGTGTTATATTTCATATACCCACATACAACAGATCTACAATATAAAATACAGTTATAAAGACTTAAAATGAAAATTGGTAATATGGTAGCAACACTTTAAGGTCTATAAAGTTGTTAGACAATGACAGAGAAATTACTTCAGAGGCACAAACGCTACCTTGAGTTACGTTTCAGCCTCTAGCTGTCATAAGAAAGGCTCTTTTCAGGAGGAAGAAAGCTTTCTGATTGAGCGTTGGATTCGGCCTTAATTGAAACCGTATGTGTGGCATGAGGAATTCTGGGACTTTGGCACTCTCCCAAGAATCCACAGAATGTGAAGGGTTTTTTTTTCTACCTCCCTCTCTCTCTCCTCTCCTCTCTCTCTCTCTCTCTCTCTCTCTCTCTCTCTCTCTCTCTCTCTCTCTCTCTCTCTCTCTCTCTCCCTATTTTTCCTATGTGCAGGAGTGTCTTACATCAGCCCAGCGAGCTCTGGTGAAGGCGTCTGACGGACAGAGAGATAGAGAGAGAGAGAAAGGCTCGGGTTGTGACATCCAGCCATCCTGCCTCACTGGATTAATCCAAAACCACCTCTGAACAAATGGTCTGAAAGGATAAGACGTCTTAGAAGTAAGTCATCCTTTTCATTCACACTTATTTTGCACTTTCTCATTGTTTGGACAGTAAAGTGAGGACCTCAAACTCCACCAAACACCCTTTCTTGAAGCCCATTCGAGTACCTTAAAGTCTCTCTGAAGTATTTCACAGTGGGGGCTTTAGCTGCATGTTTGAACTCTTTGTACTTTTTGTGTGAAGTAGCTGCTGTTTGCTTGGCAGCGGTGCCGGATTCAGACTCCTCTCTGCTCTGCTGCAGATGCAGCTGTTTCAAACTCTGAAGCTCTAATGCGCCGTTTTACTTTGCTGCGCTTGGGTGCGATTAAGGCTCGTTCCCTCATTTAAACACCTTTTCACATCAAGTAATGATCTGATCTGAAGGAAATAAAATCAATGATGGGAGCTTTTCTTTGAGTGTCATCAGGACTCCAGCAGAAGAACATCTCTTCAACCTTTATTCAGTATTTCTTTTATTCCATAGATAAAATCCAATGCCTCCCTTAATAAGTTGAAATAGGAGACATGTGAGAGCTGTAATGATTCAGCTGTGTGATTCTGGTTGTCTGGAGGTGTTTACTGCATCATACAAAGTGCCAGTCTGTTGAACAGAGTGGCACCAGCTCTTCTCTACCAGAAGTGTAGCTAATGTAAAAATGATGTTGGCTTTCATTTGAGTGCCTTGCATCAAACTCCCACACATTTTTTGTTTTGCTTTATTGTGGCTGAGTATTTAGGAGCTCTTCGAAAAAAAAGTCAAACAACTGGCTCATTTATGGCGACTTCGATTCTCTCAGAGTTTACTGTGGTCAGCTGATGAAACGTTGGATGCTCGAGTTACGGCCTCAGAAAAGATCTCCGCAGTACATGTCCTCTGCTTTTGTGTCACAGAGGTGGTGTGTGTGTGCTCCTCGCTGTTAGGTAGGTGTTACGTAGGTGGTATGTAGGTGTCCTCCTGTGGTATGCGGGTGATAGATGTCCACACAGAGGCCTCCATTCTGCCTCGTTCAAGTTATTTGGTAGCTCCGCTCCACACCGAAGAGTTAAGAATACGTATGAGCTCAAGGCTCTGACATTCGAACGGTCAGCCGCAGAGATGGGATCAATGGAATAATTGTTGAAGAGAATTCAAGGTGATCCTGGGGTCACTCTTGGTGTGTGTGTGTGTGTGTGTGTGTGTGTGTGTGTGTGTGTGTGTGTGTGTGTGTGCACTGTAAGTGAACAAAGCTTTACATCTTAACACATGGCAGCTCTTTGCTTTTGTTAATGTTGTCGTGGCCTCAGGGGGAATAACAGCCGATGTTGCCTTCACACAGTAACATAAGCAGAACTTGTTTTCTGTATTATTAGTGCAAAGATTATTTGTCATTTTTGTCATTTAGTGTGCAGACATCACATTTGTTTGTGGTCTGGTTGTTTTTGCTCTTTTTACTTAAGGCTTTTCTGACAACCAAAAACAAAGACTGCTTTGAAGACTTTGTGAACTGGGAACGGGAAATTAAGAATTATATAGAGTATATTTTACATCTTAAAAGATTAATAGAAACGTATAAATGTAATGTATATTCATTAGATACAGGCAGGCTGCACAGAAGGTGTTTCAGAAAGGTTTACTTTGAACTTTCAGAAAGAATATAACCTGAAAAGATTAAGATTTTTGTCAGCCTCATTTGAAAAGTCACATAAAGTAGTGCAGACAGCATCATATATTAACCTTATTATCTTATAATATACATACATAAATACATATTGGGATATTCTCTTGATCTATAGTATTGTATGAAACATATCAAACACATCAACAGTAAACATCTGTCTTTCTTGAATGTTTAGAATTCAGGGAAACATCTGTTGTGCTTTTAATTTGACTTACTTTTACTTTGTTGTTCTTATCCTGTTCTCCTCTTCACCGAAGTGCAAGGCTTTGTCTTTCTGTAGCACTGAACTCTGTGGGACAAAGAAGTAATGGAAGTACAAGCAGACGAGGCGAGCTGAGGAAAACAAAAAGTGAAATTACAAAACTTGACCACAAGTTAAGTCCAGGAACGCACTGATGGCCACAGATTGACGATTTACGATAGCTTAAGAGAACAGGGGCGTGCTTTTTCCCTTTAAGCCCTCTTTGTTGTGTGCTCTCTGGGCTCAGTTCATAAATGGGAAACCATCTCTATCAGGGTAAATAAGCTCTTTGTCAACACAGAATGGAGGCCTTATTGCTTATGACAGGGAAATATATGAAATGCCTGTGGTGGATGTTAGAGGGGAGTGGATAATGTACTCACATTCAGTGTTTTTTATTTGTCCAGACAGTTGGAAAATAGAGATGGAGAAACCGTCCGAGGGGGATTTGATCCCACGCCATCACTTCATTATCTGGCTGTAATTTGATAGTTGATGCACGAGCACACACACACACACACACACACACACACACACACACACACACACACACACACACACACACACACACACA
>JBAJHX010000106.1:19953419-19996546 GCA_037176925.1 Amniataba percoides
ATGCTCACATATACTTATATTTTCCCAAATATACACAAACACACTCGGCCTTTAATTATTCAGATATACTCCTGTTAACCAATGAGGGATTTAGGGATGCAGCTAGCTATTATTTTAATGACCAATTAAGCTGTCACTTTCTCGGTTTATTGATGTGTTGTTTTGGCCCATAAAATGCCAGAAAATGGTGAAAAATGTTGATCACTGTCTCCAAAAGCCCACAGCGACTCCTCAAATATCTTGTTTGTCCACAGTCCAAAGATATTCGGTTTACTGTCATAGAGGTCTGAAGAAACCAGAAAATATTCACATTTGAGAAGCCCAAATCAGAGAATCAAGAAACTTTTTCTTTAAAAAAATGACTCAAAATGATTATTTGATAACTAAAAGAGTTGACAATTAATTTGATAGTTGTTAAATAAAGCATCAGTCTACGAATCATTCTAGTTCAATAATTGATGGGCCAATAGATTTGGTACCTAGCAGCATCTGAAAGGGACTGTATGTGTACATTTAACACTTGAATGTTGTTTCTGGCAATATAATGAGAAATGAGTAAAACATATTACGGACGCTCCACTTTTATATTGATATCAGGTTTGGATACATACAAATCAGAGCAAGGGGCCCTCCAAAGACACATCCTCACGCTCACCATCATGGTTAAAAATTTCACATTGCTCATAAAAATATGTAGGAATATATGAGGCCAACTTTCCTTTATGAGTAATTGCCAGATATTTCTAATATATATATATTTATATATTTATTTATTTATATATATATATATATATATATATATTTTTTTTTTTTTTTTCTAATATAATATGTAGAGCGCAGTAAAGGAGGGGCCTGATGTGAAACTGCACTGTTGAGCTGGCTGGTGAACAAACTTCTTCTTCATCTTCATTCTTTGCATCTCCTTACATTATTTTACATTAGTTTGTATTTGCCCTCAACGTGTAGCACTTCGACTTGTGTCTGATGAGAAAATGTTCAAATGAAACTTTGTAAAGTGTCAAACACACTTCTCTGCTTTAAAGCGCCCTGCTTTGATTGCTTTATACGCTTTGAGCTGGAGTTTATTTTTTGTTCCCATTCTGAAAGCTTTTAGAAGTGTCGGTGGACCTGACTCTGGTTTATTTTGATAATGTGACCCTGGAGTGTGCGGCGCTGTGGTATAGACTTTCATAAAAGTTAGCTGCCCTGTATGAAAGGTAGAAGATCGGAGATACGCTGAATTTATTTTTTGAGTCTACATTATTACAACTGTGCTTTAAATCAGTGTTAAGGCATTAGTGTATTTCTACGACCTTCTAACACTGCTGTTTTTGATGCCAAGGATCTCTGTTTAGTCACATCAGACCAGACAGGATGCAATTTTTATGTGTTTTTACTAAATGTAGAGCACAAATTCAACTCTTATTGGGAGGAAATCATCAATGAACATATTCACGTTTTATCTCACAATGTAACATCTAGAGCCGAGAGAGGAAAGTAAGACAATATTAGTCTCATTCCCCTTTCTTACACTTAATCCTGCACAGAGGGGTGTCAAATCCACCCCTCAGGATAAAGCCTAGAGTGACATCTTTTACTGCCCCTTATACCCTGAACTTTTCCTCCATCTCATCTCATCCTTTTCCTCTTTCCACTTTCCTCCAGCGACTCTCCCTGTACCTGTTTTCATTGGACGGCCTGCGTTGGTTCATTAGCTAGAGCAGTGTGAGCTCAACACTCCTCAGAAAGTAGGTGGACCCAGTTTACCTGGGCGCCATGGTTACAGAAAAAAAAAATAAATTAGCAGACTTTACCTCAGAGCAGCAATATCCAAACCAAACTCTGCTGGTTGGTGTCTGCTGAGTGAATTGTTTAATTAGCAGTAAAATGTCAGACACTTTGTATCTGGAAGGAGACTTTTTTTTCCATAATTTAATGCCAATTGGAGGATTTCGAAAACCCTCAAAGCATTACTTACTCACTGGCCCACGGCGTGTGCTTCAGCATGCTAAAAAACAAACTCTAAATGCCAAACGCACTGTATGTCTCTCTGCTTTGCTCTGACATGGGGGGAAGGCTGTGTGACCCAGATCTCCTGTCTTTCTCCTGCCCCGTCTCTCAGGAGCTGTGAGAATAAATTCACCACTGAAGGGTTTGTGCAGCTGGTCCTTGTTGCAGGCCTCCTTCTCCAATCCTCCCATCTCCCTTTTACTGTTCCTGCTTGTGTTTTCATCTCAGGAAAATCAGTGTAGCGCTCAAAATGAATCTTAAAGTCCTCTTTCAAACAGGATGTCGCGCAAACTTGCATAAAGTTTATTATGAAATGAGCCGAAAAACTTCAAATTGAAATGTAGCAACTTTAAATTTAACCCTTCAGATGCTTTCACAATGCTTTCGCAAGCGTATAACTGTTTCCACTTCAATATGTCTCTGAAAGTGAAATGGAAAAAAATACTGGAATAGGCACTTTTTGAAACTGAGATAGGACATGAATAAGTTTTTCCTGCTGTGTTCCTGTAAGACGAGAATGGAGAGAAGTTTCTAGAGCTGTGAACCTGCGTCTGTGTTCCCAGCGCCGCCGACTGATCTGATGTTACTGTAACAGAGGCCAGTGGTGGAATAACAGCTGTTCGCTTCGTGCAGGTATTGAGAACACAGCTGGATCCAGAGGAGGCAATAGCAATAGGAAATAGGAAATCCATTTCCTCATTTTAACAATCACTAAACCAGCTACACAGTTTCCGGTGTTGACATTGCTGCACAGTTAAGTTAACATATACAAAGTGGAAGAAGATCAACAGAGGCTTGGCTCTAATAAATGAATATAAAACAGAGCGCAGAGACAGTGAGAAACACTCCTTAAATGATGTCTTGTGTAAACCATTTACTGTAATGGTAGAAAAGCTCTTAAAGACTGCCGTATTTTCACAAGACTTGAGCCAATTTTCTAGTAATTATGTACAGTTTTCATTACAGTCGGTCACTTTCAAAGAGGCTTTAAAACTACTAAGCATTTTCCTGCCAGGACTATATCAGCATATGTAGGTGTAGTGTTAAAATCAACATGGAAAAAAACAAAAAATTAATAAAGTTATTTATTGTATGAGGTACAGCACCCTTAGATGACCCTAACCCTTATTTATTTAGATTGTAACACTCATCTCAAGCAGTTTTCAAATTTCTGTCCCAGTTATCATAGTTTTTAAAATGTTTTCATCAATCTAATGAGACTAAAAGTCAGAAAACATGCTATAAGGACTCTGATGCTCATACAAAGCATACAAAAAACCTAAATTTCTGAACAGATGAAAAATGCAGATAAAAGTTTGGCAGTCTTAGATCTTTAACACTCTTCAATCTTAAACATGAACAGTATGGAAGTAAAAAACACTGAAGAGTTATGGCATGCTTTGGAAAATGGTGAGAAGTAATGTAAAAATATATGATTTGCTGGAAATGGGTTAAAACATGCAAACACGCCAGTATGGTCCTTTGAGAGTCTCCATATGTAGAACCAGCGCTCTGTTCTCCTCACCTATACAGCACAGGCAGGCTTTACATAAATAGTCTCCAGCACATGGTAAACACATTTTTTAACTTCCAAATGCACACAAGCCATCAGGTGTTTGTGTTTCATTAGCTATGAAAAGCCAAACGGAGTTAAGTTTAGTAAAGGAGTCTCAGTGGGAAGTGGCTGCAACCTGAAGCTGCAGGAAATGGAAGTAAGAAAAGCAATAAGATTATGTGTGAAGTTACAATGAAAGAGGCAAGTCAGGCCGTTATTAGAGTCGCAAAATTCAGGGTGGACCATCAACACTGGTCGCACGAGATTAGTCCGAGGTTGTTTTTACCACGGGACTGTGTTAAAGATCTGCCTTAACATTTGACTCTGTATCCAAGAGACTTCTGAGAATCTGTTTCCATCCAAAGCATTTATCTCTGGGAAAAACCATGACTCAGTTTAGCAACTAATTTTTCATATTTCCAAATACACGTCTAATTGGGCAATGTGGAAAGCTGAGAAAATTTGGGCAGGAGCTCAAAATCAACAGGTCTGGATATTTTTTTCCCACCGACGGACTGCACAAATGCGAACCTGCACTTCATACATGTCAGAGGTTAATTTGGACAGAGGTTAACTGGAGTGTTAGCAGACAAAGTTACTGGTGGAGATCCCCTGTCGAGTACAAACTACAGGAGAGAAGCATGGAGTTGTTGTATGTGTGTGTGTGTGTGTGTGTGTGTGTGTGTGTGTGTGTGTATGCGTGTACTGTACTTTAGTTTTGTCCCTTTGACCAGACCAGCATGCTGCTGATCCGTCTGTTATTTCAAAGGGGAAACGTCAGGAAAATGTTTTTTTTGGCCGGGGATGAAGACCGGGAAATATCTGATACACACACACACACCCACGCTGATGTCTCTCTGTGAAAATTCCCACAGTGCTCTGGTAGTTTTGTTTTGTGTCATGAGTAATTGGGTTTAGATAACCTTGCTTTGGCGATGTCTTTTAATATTTACCTTGGAGCTGTAGCACAAAGCCTGTCGCCTGCACTACTAGAGAGATACTAAATCATTAGATGGGGGCCAGAAAACGACCATTTGATTTTGAGACTTCTCTCTCCACTAACACTGGCGTGTCTCATTTCTCATTTACTGCACAGTTTTGTTACATAAGACGTGATTAACATGGTGTGAACAATAAAACTAACCTCAGTTACATAACAGAGACTTTGAGCAGCAGTAAAAGTGCCCATGCTGGATTCTCCAAGTAGTTAACTTGGTCATAATCAGATAACTACACTAAGCTGTTTAAGTGATGCAAACTAACTGGAAGCTTGTGCTAATGTGGGTAGAAAGTGTTTAAGCGCGTAACTGGACACATCCTCGTCCCATTGTAAACATTTAATATGCAAAGCTGTATGTGAAGTTAAAGAGTTCACATGCAATTCCTTGTTTGTCCATTTTTTTGGACTCTACATCGGGAAGTCACATCATAAATGATATGTGGACAGAAACTAGTTGAAACTAGTTGTTTTGCTCTGCTGCTGGACTAAGCGGTCAGTTGGAGGCGGCTTGTTGGCGCTGCGTCTGTCCAGCTGAAGTCATGTCTGTGACTCAGTGTCTCAACGTCTCTCCCTCCTCTTCCTCCATCATTTGTCCCCTCGCTTATTCCTCCATCACTTGTTCCGACAATTAGCGCGTATTATGTAAAATTATAAAATAAAAAAAAGCTTCATTTTAATTGCATATGAAGTGAGACTGTGCTGTCATGTACGCTTGATATTGAAATATCACCACAGTTGGAATTTAATAAGCCTCCTCTCATAGTGTGATAAAGCACTGAATAAATGGAAACTCCAGTTTGGTGGCAATTATTGTGTCTTTTATTGAGTGGAATAAAAACATGCTTCCAATTAAACTCCCATTTTCCCCTTTTATATCCAAACAAATGTTTGGTTCCCATGAACACGGAGGAGTAAATACAAAATAAAATGTGTCCGTCATGTTAACACACGCAGCTACTTGTCACTGTTTATTCCAAACTATGTCTTATCTTGTCTTTCAGATCTGTCTCTGCGCACGTGTTTGGGATGAAGCACCTGTGGGACGTTCACTTCCTCCTGCTCATCCTCCTCTACCTGTTGGGAGCCGTCACGTCGCAGGTCAACCCAGGTCTGTGAGGGCAAACTGCATCGCCCAGTTATCTGTTTTCTCCACGATTCAGGTGTCTGTACTCAAGTCTCAGGCTGCAATGAGATCATATTCGAGAGTTTGCGAATACTATAAAGTGACTTTTGTGAGTTTTGGGTAATGTTTTTAGGTCTGGTGCTCCGGTCCAGTCCAGACTGCGACTGATTCAAATTTTGGATAAGTGCTGCTTTGTGGGAGCCATGCGGTCCCCTCTCTCTGGTTTGGCCTCTTTGATCCCAGCATGCACGCCTTTCCCCAGCTCTCCCTCCACTGTGCGGGTGGTTTTTGTGATGTCAATGAAAAAGGACCAATAATTTTTTAACGAGGAAATAGAGTAGCAACATTTGGTGGGCACGGAGACAGAGTCAAACGGGAAGCAGAGAGAGGTCTTTGGTTATTGTTGAAATTGTAGAAATACGGGAGATATTTGCCAGTAAAAACCTCGATCTGGCTACTGTTTATGACTCCAGTCTCAAAGCCTCTGTCATCGGGCTGAGTTTTCTGTATTGTTGAAAGGATAATGAATGACATGCCCTCAGATCAAAACAGTAATTAATGATGGATTTGTCAAAACGGTTCAGTGGAGAGTTTACAGGTCACACAGACCTCACTCGGCCAAGGAGTGTTTGAAAAGTAAAAAATAACAGTGGGAAAAAAAAAAAAAACGCCCCATCACTTCCACATCCTCCCATCTCAGTCCACCCCACTTCCACTTACAGAGTAAAACGCTCAACTCCACACTCTACGCTGCTATACGATGGTATTTCAGTTCTGAGAATGTATGAAAATAAAAGCAAACATGAGGTCATGGTGACAAGCTGGGGGCTTTTCTGCCCCCTCAAAAGGAGAAAACTACAAACATTACATTTTTCAAACCAAGCCAACAAACAAAAAAAAAGCATTTAAGCCTCACTTTTACTCAATACACATCCTGTGCAAACACACCACTCAAAACCTGGCATTCCCTGTTTGTCATTCACTTGTTGTTTGAGCCAAAGCTAACAGAATAAAAAAAAAGAGAGAGCGGATAGTTTTATACTGGGCTTTAAAAAAGCGGGGCAAGAAATGGAGAGGGTGAGCGAGATAGAGATCACAGAGAGCGTTTATAGAAGGAGTTTTCAAGTAAAACAGTGTGTGCATGCTGTGGTTACTTTCATGTGTATGTCTCTTTGCACATATATATTAATAGCTACATTTCTGAGCTATTTAACCAGATGTGAACGTAACATAGGAGACTTTAAACATTTTCTGCACAGTGTTGCACCATTTAACATTCAGCAACGTACTTTTTGTCCGTGGACCTTTTATGAGGCATCTTCTCAACTACACTTAATTAAGGATTTGAGCGTTTGACCCTTGTGGGAGTGACTTTCTGCGCTCTCCTTACTGGGTTTTTGCGAGCGTGTGTGTGTGTGTGTGTGTGTGTTTTTGCCTGCTCGCATGCATTTACCCGCATGCACACGCATACTGTGGATCCAGCTATCCCACTGGAGTCTGTGGCTAATGCATACCAGACATTCTGACAGCAGGAAAGTCCATTGAAATAGGCTCTGTCTTTCTCCCCAGCACTCGTGTTTGTGTGTGCGCCTGTGCAAGTGTGTGTGGTGTGTGTTTCCCAGTATCTGACCACTCATAAGTCATGGAAAGGAGTGTTTGTGCATCTGATCATGGTCAAAGTTCAACAAGTTCAGCATTCAAGACAAAGCTCTGTATCTATAATCTGACTCTGGGGAAGCTTCTTCACTCAAAACCCACCAATGGTTATTTAAAAATAAAAAAAATAGAAAATCACCTCCAGTGTCACTAAAAACTAAAATCTCAACCTGCTCTAATATATGGAGGCAGGATATGGCCACCTATAATTCTGTCTTATGCTTTAGTTCTGCTGCATTGAGAAGAGGGTCATTTTTCCACAGTCTGGAAATATTCACGGCTGAATTTAGTAGAGCTGAGATGTTGAGCGATGCCAACTTTCCCCTGTTTAAAATTCCCAAGCAATGGAGTTATACCATCCCTGTCTTTCCCATTTTGCTCGTGAGTGGGCGAATTTTATTTCGCTGTGGAGGGGGAGGAGGTGTGGACATGTGCAAACGCCTGGGCCGAGCAACCAAATATCAAGCAGCAATATCATCGTGTGGCCTTCTACTACAGAGGATGTTTAATGTAAATCTTAGCTGATCTCTCAGCAAGTCATTCAAACAACATTATCTCTGTAATACGTTTAAAGTGAGACTAACATTTAATATAAGAGCACCTCTTCCTCTTACAAAATGTTGTACAAAATTAATAAGCAATAAAATGCATCCTGCAAGATTTTGCTGCTGCTACATCTTACTAATATGACCAGTAGCTTAACTTATGGTGGCAATTGTTAGCTAACTTTAGATAAGAACTGTCTTAAAATAAATTAGTCTGTTTGTGGACATTATAACCTAGAACAATGCTATGTTTTAGCACATTACAGATAAACATCGCAAAATTAAAACACACCGTACCTCACCAGATGTTTGTTGTTTTGTGTTTTTGATCCCTCTCCACTGTTACGAGCAATATAATTTAATATATTTAAAGCTGTAAAAATGTCTTTTTGTGACCACTTTAGTGCAGCAGAACAATTGCCTATTTAAAGTATGCAACCACCAGAAACAAAGAGAAAAAGTTGTGTAAATTTGGAGTCATGTTTCTGGTCACCTGATGAATTTAAGTCCACGACTCACTGCTTTAATCTTTGTTTTGGTCTCCCCCAAACCCTGAGGGAAATATGCAACACACAAGATGCATGTATTGTTGTTCTTTAGCAGCTAATTGCTCCACCACCTTTGCCTGGTAGCTGGTGACTGTGTTTGTCAGACATAAAAATATTAATTAATACAGCTCTAAAGCAGAAGACTCAAGAGAATCTTGAGTTGTAATGCTGTTATTTTGTGGCCACGTTTTTGTCAAAATAACCTCACTTTAAGAGGTAATAAAGCTGAGAAAAAATTAAAAAGCAGATCTGCCCATAATGGACAGGTATTACGTGACGGATTTGAACATACACTTGCGTGACTACACAGCATGTATGAGTGTGTGTGTATTTGGAGCCAGCGGTTGGACAGCAAACACTACAGAACAAACCTGCCTTTCAGCAGTCAGGGTGCGGTAAAAATCAAGAGGTGAGAGAGAGGGTTTGGTCCGTTATTCCTTCGTGTCTCTCTCTCGCTCTCTATTCCTCCACCACACAAGGCTGGTATTTTTCCACCTTTTTCTGGGGTGATATTTATAGATACTGTGGCCAAACGTTGAGCCTGATGGGTGGTGGTGGCAGTGTGTGTGTATCAGTGTGTGTGTGCGCGCGTCCAAATGAACACACTCGCCTGCCCCCAAAGCTAACCTCTGGGGTCACCTCTGAGTGGGTTGGGTAGATAAATAAACACAGCAAAAACCAACATTTGGAAGAACGGTCGAACATCCGGCACGGCATACTGAAGCCCGTCTCTCTGACTCTCTTGAGGATGTGGTTAAAGACTCTGATAATTATTCCTATTTTCATCAATTATGGACCAGGCAATTGCTGTGTTTTCCCCAACTGGTGAAGTTGCATTGTCTCTGCGTGTATCACTGTATTTTTCTGGCAAGACTTCATAGGAAAATTACACCACTCATGTCAGCAGCTCGTACCACATGACATTCGCATAATCACCCCGGCAATTCCAGTGACATGACTTTTTTTGTGTGTGTGTCTTTTTTAGTGTCAGCACAGTATGGAAAACATGCTGCACCGTTGTCATCTTTTTCTCCATGTCTGATCACACTTTTTATCTCTCGCTCTCACAAATGCAGAACCCCTCAAACCTCATAGCCTCTGGATCAGTCTGCAACACGGCACTAAAGACAGATAAATCATTTCTCTTATTATCATTCCAGCCTGTCTGCTTCATTTTCCAACAATGACGTTCCTTGTCATCTTATCCTGCCTTGATTTTTACTGAAATCATTTATTGGAGATCTGTTGCTTGTTTCCCTTGAAGCAGGTTGAGACGGTTTGTGTTTTATTACTGATATCATACGTCCAGTTTGCACCTTTCATTAAAGTGGTTTTGTAATCGTGTAGCCAGGTACAGCTAATATGCTGCGAATACGAGAAGAGAAAGAAAGACGCTTTCCGTTGATGTGGTCAGCTTGTATCCAGGCCGATCTGCTGCGAGGAGAGTGCAGCGGTGGGTTGCAAACAGCCGGGGATGGATGACGAGGGCAGCATGGAACAAAGGTTAGAGAGGACAAGATGAAAGCAGGACAGAGGAGGCGAATGCAGACATCTGGAAGAGTTTTTTGTTTGTGCCTCCTTCAAGCTGTCACTGCGTCGCTGCCAAGACGAGGACCACGAGCGTGCGCGTGGTTTGCGCCGCGTCCACGCCTGGTTTTGTGTTTATATCAGGTCATCAGTCAGTCCCAGCTCCCAAACCTTCAGGGGTTTCCACATCTTGACGTTTAAGCAAATATTTGGAGGAGATCAAGAAAAGAGGAAGGGAGAATCACCGGGAGAGAGAAAAAGGAGGGACGAAGGAGCAAGAGAGGGACAGAGAAGGCCTTGAACCTCGAGCTCTGCTGTTGCTGGCGTCTCCTCAAAGGTTTTTCTGTGAGACAAGGGGGCCAGGCGAACAGGGTCGGTTCTCCTTTTAACTTCCGCTTCCAGCCCGACCCAACACTATCACGTACACAGAAATCAAGTCATTTCCAAAAAGCCTCTTTCATCCATAAATGAGGCTTGCTCGCACTCATATCCTGTAAGGTGGAGTTATCAGCGTCAGGCCAAAACACAACATCAGCCCAGCCCCTGTAGATAACTTTTATTTTTGCTCTCGGCAACCCCCAGAAATCAGTAGATTCATTCAGAGCCTTGTAAAAGTTAATGGACGCCATGTCGGGTGTGTCACGCTCAGTTAGTCACCAGCCCACTGAGTCTTAACGAGATGGCGATTGTCCAAATCGCGCCGTTAATCACCTCTCAGCCACTGAAGAGAGAAGAGAGAGACCACACAGGAGGAGCGAGGAGAGGACAGAGAGGAGACAGAAAATAACGGAGCATGAGGGGGTGGAGGGGCATGCAGGAAACAGAGGGCATATTGCGTCTTTTGACCGCATGGTGGGGGCGAGATGGGCTCAAAACCAGACAATTTTACCACACACACACACACACACACACACACACACACACACAGTAACTAACTCCTGTACATGTGCTTGATACCAGAGCACTGTTTGGACTGGCAGAGACACTAAATGGATCCAGCTTATTATTTCAATAGAGCAACCACAATTTTGAGTGCAAGGAGTGTGTAGCTGCTTGGTTGTATGTGTGTGTGTGTGTGTGTGTGTGTGTGTTTGTGTGTGCATGCATCACCACCCCACTCCTTCACTCGCCACTATCCATCACATTTTGCAGCTTTCTTGACAGAAGCTGGGAAATGAAGTAGTTCTGTCTTAGAAATGTCTGAGAGCGTCTGGTGAATGTTTGAGCACGGTTTCACATTTTCAACGCCGACCAGCGCTGTGGTTGGTCTGAGAGGAGCGAGGGGAGCCGCATGTTTCAGGCTGTGGTAATTCAGGTAGCCTTAAACAAAGAGAAGACCATTATAATATCCTGCTTGGATAAAAACAACGTTACAGTAGAGCAAGTAGACGTACGAGTACCCTTATTAAAAACTAAATGTCTAAACAGTTCTTAGAGAAGATCGACACCACTCTCAAATGATTCCTTTCAGTAAAAGTAAAAAACAGCTGAATAAAATATCAGTAAATATAAAAGCTTAATTTAAAAAAAAAAGCAAAATATGACACCACATGATGAGATCAAAATAGCCTTTGTTTTTGTTAACCAGAAGTAAATTTACCAAAATAACCAGTCAGGATGCATCGTTAAAATACACCTATTGTAAAGTATTTCCCTGAGTGTCAAATTATTCCTTTCTGTAAAAGTAGTAACACTATAGTGTATAAAGTATTTAAGTAAATTTAGAAGCTAAATATATACAAAAAAAACCCAAATAACAACTTTCAGGCTGTTGGTCAAAGTCAGTTTTGTCCTGCTGCATCTTCTGGTGCCAGAAACAACGACCACACAGGCCAACAATGAGCCCACTCGAAAACAAACACAAACACAAACACAAAGACACTTATTGTTTGTCGAATGTGTTTTCAAACTGCATTTTCCAGTTTTACAAGACAGATTACTGAAGACTTTACAAATGTTTCTTTGCAAATTCAGTGACTCAGTCTTTCTGTCATGATTATCGCAGGTTGCCTACAAAGAGGAAGAGGAAACAAAATAAAACAAAACATCTTCCTGAATGTGTCATACCAACACAATCAAACACTTCTCTGGTATTCTGGACTTCACCGAAACTAAACACTCAAAAATGAACTTGCAGTATGTTTAAAGAGAAATACTGCTCTCGGAAGGAACTAAAAAAAAAAAAAAACAACATCTGTGAATGAAAAACCTACTCATTAACAACAGCTCTTGTAATTAGTCACTTCCCCCTCCTGGAAATACAGGATGCGTGTTTATGGATGAACACAAAGGGGCACTTCTTTTAACCTTCATGTTACTGTTTTTTAATCCGACATGTTGTGGTGTCTCAGGTGTGTGTCGGTATCCTCTGGGCATGTCAGGAGGGCAGATACAGGACGAGGACATCTCTGCCTCCAGCCAGTGGTCCGAATCCACCGCCGCTCGATACGGCAGGTAGGTCTCTCTCTTTCTGTCTTGCACACACACACACACTCTCACACACGTGCCTCATGGTGTGTTTACCCTGATAATGAGTGTGTGCGTGGGTGGCTTGTGCTGCAAGGTGCCTGTGCCTGTTTATTTGCAGTAAACCACAAACTGGGGTATCAGTTCTACTTACAGCCACATGATTAAGGGGGCATCTGTGTGTGTGTGTGTGTGTGTGTGTGTGTGTGTGTGTGTGTGTGGAAGAACTTGGGTGGCCTTCAGTGAGTATCAGGGTAATGATGTAACACACTTTCCCCATCCATTCTGGCTGTGTTTTCACTCTCGCCCAGCTCCCCCTCACCCCTGCCAGCCCCCTGCCCAAAATGAACACTTTAAGATGAATTTACAACGCAGGCTGTCACAAGGTGTTTTTATAACACGCTGTAAGAACTGAAATCCACCACCGCACTCACTTCTACTTTCCTTTCACCTTATCCTCTCCATCCTGCCCTAATTTTTCTTCTCTCTCTTGCTCTTTTCCCCTTTCCTGCTGTAACTCTAATGTGAACTTCATCCTCTCTCCCCTCGGCCCAGGCTGGATTTCGAGGAGGGCGACGGCGCGTGGTGTCCCGAGATAACGGTCGAGCCTGACAGCCTGAAGGAGTTTCTGCAGATCGACCTGCGCTCGCTCCACTTCATCACTCTCGTGGGCACGCAGGGTCGTCACGCGGGGGGCATCGGGAACGAGTTCGCCCAGATGTACAAGATAAAGTACAGCCGGGACGGGAGCCGGTGGATCTCGTGGAGGAACAGGCAGGGCAAGCAGGTCGGTCAGCGAACAAACTTCTGATAAAGACAAACTGTGTCTTTATACTCCACCTCAGATACTTTTAAGGCCTGTCATTATTTATACCCGGTATAACTGAGTTTTATTGGAACAGAGACTCTACATCAAACTCATTGATTCTTCGTTATCTTTAAATGATACAGGGAGACTTTTTATCAGGAAGGTTAAACCCTGTCAGAGCGCTTCTACATGAGGTGTGTTTGTTTTGCTTGCAGGTGATCGAGGGAAACAGGAACGCCTACGACATCGTGCTCAAGGACCTCGAGCCGCCCATCATCGCTCGCTTCGTCCGCTTCATGCCCGTCACAGATCACTCCATGAACGTCTGCATGCGAGTGGAGCTCTACGGCTGCGAGTGGCTGGGTAAGAGGGAGGCGCCTGATGAGAGGAAAAGAGGATATCCGAGGGCAGACGAGTGAGGAAGCGGGGAGCAAAGATCACAGCTGAGCCGAGACACCGGTCCTGATCTTTGAGCCCATAAAGATAGAAAGGATCAGCTGATTCTCTGATTATTGAAGTCTACATTAAACATCACTACAAGGATTAAATCACTAACTAAATACTGAATTACTGCTTTAACCTAAAGTTACAAGAAAATAAAACAATTTGAAAAGTGCTTTTATATGTTTGCATTTGGCAAGTGTTCATTTTGTTTCCAGTTAAGGAGCCATATTTAAACTGTTGTTTTTACTTTTGTTCTTTACCTTTTATTCCTTCAGTTTGACCTTAAATTTCACAAGACTCCTACCCATATAATTTCAAGTTTAAACCTGGGCCTTGTCAAGATTCAGTGTCATTTTGGGATTCTTGTGCTTTTTGTGCATAAATGCTCATCTGAAATGCTCAAGTAAACTTCCTTAACTATAAAGCTGAGTTCAGTTATGCATGCTAAGGTTAGATATGTTGTTTGAGTACAAAGGGCCAAGTTTTTTGTACGCATACACTACATGTTCTATTGATTAAATCAGACTATTACTGTATTTGTACGTTTTTGTGTTAACCCTTATAATGAAAATTTCTACCCAAAACTTGTGTAATGTCTGAAAATATTTCACTGTAATTCAACTTGGTACCATAAATCTCAACAACACAACAATTCTGAACAAACATCTGCACAACTTGAGTTTATGGGTTTATGTAATCTCAAAACTGAATAATGTTCTGTTCTTTGCAGACGGTCTCGTGTCGTACAACGCTCCAGCAGGAGAGCAGATGAACTCGCCTTCCTACCCTGTTTACGTCAACGACTCTGTCTATGATGGAGCTGTCATCCACAGGTGTGTGAATGTGTGTCCATGCTATCTGTGCGTGCTTCGTTATTCCCTCATCTGTCCTCTCTCACACACACCACTACACGGCTTCATCGTTGCTCTCGTCCTTCGTCAGTCTTTTTTCCCCTCATCTTGTTGTTGCCCGGTTACCACGGTGAAAGCAAAGAGACAGACGGTGATGAGTGGGTCATGGTGGTTTACTGTTAGGCAATACCTCATGGGAATAACTGAGTCAACCAAGTTTATGAAGTTAAAAAACCGGAATGAACCAATCAGTCCTGTGTTGAAAGTAATGTTTGGATTATGGCAGGATGAATAATGTCCTCCATGACACAGGCAGGCCTTCGTCTCTTTGTCAAGGCAACAGTGCAGAGGGAAAAGAAAATGGCCTTTATTATAATATCACAGCCAACAGCAGAAGTGAGGAAATATCTTTACAATGCTGCCACCTAGTGTTAAATGCTTGCACAATAAAAACAAGCTCACTTTGATGATGAAAGGATGTCTTCTGCCTCTCTTTCCCCTGTTTTCTAGTATGACAGAGGGTTTGGGCCAGCTGACTGATGGAGTGTGTGGTCTGGATGATTTTACACACAGTCACGTCTATAACGTGTGGCCTGGCTATGACTATGTGGGTTGGAACAACGAGAGCTTCCCCAGTGGATACGTTGAAATCATGTTTGAGTTTGACCGCATACGAAACTTCACCACCATGAAGGTGAGGATTCTGACAATACAAGTAATATTTCTCCCTTTATTTTCAGCTTTTTTAACCTCTCAACCGTTCTAAAGGTCTCCCTGTGTGTCTTTATGTGCCCCCAGGTCCACTGCAACAACATGTTCACACGGCACGTCAAGGCCTTTCGGCAGGTGGTGTGTTACTTTCGCTCCGAGTCAGACTGGGAGGCCACGCCGCTCTCCTTCAGCCCTGTGGTGGACGAGAAGAACCCAAGTGCCCGATTCGTCACTGTCAACCTCGCCAATCACATGGCCAGTGCCATCAAGTGCCAATTCTACTTCGCTGATGCCTGGATGTTATTCAGCGAGATCACCTTCCAGTCAGGTAGAGACTGAAGAATGTCCACAAGTCTTTTCTGAGGCCTTCTGAATTAAGATGAACTCGTTTCTAATCAGCTCTGTGCCATCTGGGCTTTCAGACACAGCTATGTACAACACCACGTTGGTTCCAACAGATCCAGGACCATCACCGTTCACACCAGGTCTGTGATCGCTCCACAAACTCACACATTGATAAAGACCTGTAAACAATCAATGAAGCATTTTGTGACCATCATGATACCAAACACAAACATGTTCCTGCCGTAAACAGGGGTCTGTGATTCTGGAGAGCCCTGATTGATCTGAACTCCATTCAGAAAACCAACCAACCAAACCAACAAGTTGCTTGCTTGTCTTCTTGCAAACAGACAAAGCATGAACTTTTTGTAAATCAGATTTATGCGGTAGCTATGTTTTCGATATCTATGCATATAAACAATTATTTCGCTGACTGAACTATACTTCATTAAGAAAACAAGCATTTTAAAAGTCGTTTGCTTATAGTCTGTTGACAGACCTGACAAAGAATGAATTCAGACTTTTTAGGATCATGATGTAGTTATTTCTGCATCCTTTTGATCCATTTATTCAATCAAGTCAAGGCTAAATCTGTTTATTTTGAGGTCATTGTAGCTGCAGTGAGCCAGATTAATTCAGCTGTGCAGGTGAATGTTTATTGTTTTTGACATACCAATAATGAAACCTCACTGCCACTCAGAGGAGACAGAGAGGCAAATACTTCGGGGTCGTGTTTAAAAGCAAATAAACACAAACGACCCAGGGTCAAAGTTGCACGAGTAGCACACAGCGTTATTATTGTTCTGTGCACGAGTTGTGTGGCTCAGTGTAAGCCATTCTGTTTGTTTCCCATTTACAGAGCCAGGGCTCTGATGAACACAGGATTTTATTTCTCAGTGCACACACAGCACAGTTAGTGAACCACGAAGATATTTGCTGAACAAAAAGTGCAATGCCTTAGGATCGCAGTCTGCACCTTTAATGGAGGTTTTTCATGCCAGATGCTTCAACTTGTCATAGCAGGGAAAGCACAGGTGGAACTAATAACTAATAATTAATTGGCTCTGTTCCAGTTTGTGAATGTGCAGCTTTTTCGATTTGGCACGCGTAAATGAAATGAAGCCATTATTCATGCTACTTGTCAGAACAGGTTGTGTGACTTGTCAGGGAGGTGTAACTACACTTTATTCGGCTTTTGCACGTCTCACACGTCTCACAAAAGTCTTTGAAACACTCATTGTTTTTGCTCATACAAACTATCTCTAGTGTTGTGATCTTCATACAGCAAATACTTACTTACACATACAGATACATGCAGACAGTGCAGTCTCCATCTTAAAAAAAAGTGTCTTTCCCTGCTCCCTCAACAGAAGATGACCCCACCCACAAAGTAGACGACAGCAACACGCGGATTCTGATTGGTTGTTTGGTGGCCATCATCTTCATCCTCGTGGCCATCATCGTCATCATCCTGTGGAGGCAGGTGTGGCAGAAGATGCTGGAGAAGGTGAGCCCGTCCCTGCTGTGAAGTGATGCTGTGCATTTCCACCCCTTTTTGGGAGGCAGTCAGATCTGTTTCCTTCACCACCCCCTTCCTCCTCCCCCACGTCCTTCACTCTAGGCCTCCCGCCGGATGCTGGACGATGAACTAACTACTAGTCTGTCAATACAGAGTGAGACGTTCGCCTACAACCACAACCAGTCGAGCACAACCACCGATCAGGAGTCCAGTTCCACCTATGAGCGCATTTTCCCTCTCGGCCCCGACTACCAGGAGCCGTCGAGACTCATATGTAAGCTGCCGGAGTTCGCTCAGAGCCCAGAGGAGCCTGGTAGGTGGACAGACACCTCTTTGCTTACGCACACATCTGTTTCCATTGATAACCTACATAATCAGTCACTCATCTTCCTAATCTCATTCCTATTGAATTTGCTGGTATTGTGTTTCAGCTTCAACAAGCACAGCAGCTTCTAAATCCACCACATCCACTGTAGCCCAAGACGGCGTCCCTCACTACGCAGAGGCAGACATTGTAAACCTGCAAGGCGTCACGGGAAGCAACACGTACGCCATCCCTGCGGTAACCATGGACCTGCTATCAGGGAAGGATGTTGCGGTGGAGGAGTTCCCACGAAAACTGCTCACATTCAAAGAGAAGCTGGGAGAGGGCCAGTTTGGAGAGGTGTGCAATCTTTAACAATCTCCTGCCATTTTTATTCACAGTTTCAAATAAGCATAATGTTGCTTTTGCCTTTTCTCTCAGGTGCACCTGTGTGAAGCAGAGGGAATGCAGGAGTTCATGAATAAAGAGTTTTTATTTGACATCTCTGAGGACCAGCCAGTTTTAGTGGCTGTAAAGATGCTCCGCTCAGATGCCAACAAAAACGCAAGGTATCGACTCCAAATGGCAAACTGATCTGCAACTAAATGCCTCATTCTTAGCCTGTACCTGAAAAAGAAAACAAATCTTTGAAATTATGAATTTAAACTCAAATAATCCTGATTTCCCTCACTTCAAAGAAAGTCACTTTGTTTCTGTGTTTCGGTAGGAATGACTTCCTGAAAGAGATAAAGATCATGTCACGTTTGAAGGACCCCAACATCATTCGCCTGCTCGCTGTGTGCATCTACAGCGACCCTCTCTGTATGATCACAGAGTACATGGAGAACGGAGATCTCAACCAGTTCCTGTCCCGCCACGAACCCGAGGGACAGCTTGCTCTGCTCAGCAACGCACCTACTGTCAGGTTAGCAGTGTTGAACAAACATAAGGACCAGCTGTATGTTTGTGTATGTGTGTGTGGTCTCTTTTTTTGTACCCAACACATTTTTTTTGTCCTCTCCAGCTTCAGTAATCTGTGCTACATGGCCGCGCAGATAGCATCGGGGATGAAGTACCTCTCCTCTCTAAATTTTGTCCACCGAGACCTGGCAACGCGGAATTGCCTGGTGGGCAAAAACTACACGATAAAGATAGCTGACTTTGGCATGAGCAGAAACCTGTACAGCGGTGATTACTACCGCATCCAGGGCAGAGCCGTGCTGCCGATACGCTGGATGTCATGGGAAAGTATCCTGCTGGTGAGGCCCACGGCTTTGAGTGTTTCACGTTTTCTTGACATGCTTGTTGAGATTCACATGTGCTCATCCCTGTTATTTTTCTCGTGCAGGGTAAGTTCACCACAGCGAGCGATGTATGGGCCTTCGGGGTGACCCTGTGGGAAATACTAAACTTCTGCAAGGAGCAACCTTACTCCCAGCTCACCGATGAGCAGGTGATAGAAAACACAGGGGAGTTTTTCAGGGACCAGAAAAGACAGGTAAGCCCCGTTAAAAAACATTATATATATATACATATATATATGTATGAAAAAACCCAGTGAGTTCCTAGTTTAATTTCTTGCTCTCCTCGGTGCAGATCTACCTGCCGCAGCCTGTGCTGTGTCCGGACTCGCTCTACAAGATCATGCTGAGCTGCTGGAGGAGGAACACAAAGGAAAGGCCCTCCTTCCAGGATATTCACAGAGCCCTCCTGGAATAACAGCCTTAAGCAAAGGCGGTGTTTGAGACAGTGATTCCCAGTCTGCTCATCTCTGGATGGCGCATGACAAGAGCAGACCATGATTCAGACGCAATCCAGGTTTAAGCTATCTTGTTTCAGAAGAGAAACAGGGTGAGAGTCACCTGTGGGCTCCAAGCTATGATTTGGGGAAACACTCTTTCATGGACTTACACACTACAAAGATGGACTACCAGAGACTTTCAGTGTGTATCAGTTTGAGTTTAATTAGCACATTGACTAGGATGTTTTTATAGGTATTCATTCTGTTTTGTACTACACCAACCCCCAAAACAATCACACAGAAATGTGATCATGGTTTGGTCGTGACATGTGATGAGGAAGCCAAAATTAAATGTAGCAAGTGATGTTCGGCACTTTTTGATAATGTATTTTCATTTTTAGAAATATGAGTTCAAATTTCCCGTGTTACAGTGTTTGGTCACAAACTTTCACAACAGTGAAACAGAAGAACTTTCTTGTGTTTTCTTTTGGAAGACTGCTTGAATGTAGAGGTGGGAGTAAAGTGCAGTAAACTATTACATTGTTACATTTCACCAAATTTCAAGTATTTCATCTCAGTTTCTCAGACAAACTCCACACGTTTAGGATAATGAGGAAATATCAAGTAGCTCAGTTTTCCTACGGTTATTTGAACATGAAGTGTATATGACTGTGTATTTTCAATAGATAGGTTTAAATCTCAAATAGCAATATTTTGTATTAATATTTATATGTTTATATGCATTTGTTCTGTTTATGTTTTGTTGATATATTTGTGGATTAATATGCTCTTTGAGTTGACATATTTGGAGTATTGTATTTGATGTGATTCGTTAACTTTCCCGCTCACGGTTTGGATCTTCACCACACGAACTGCTCCGGAACAGTTTTTTTTGTCTCCCAATACAGACTGTTCCTGTCCTGCATTGATCACAAACTAATATCAGCAGCAAACTCTTTGATAATTAAGCCGATGCTGCAAGATGCTTATCAGGAATGCAAGGCTTTGGAGTGTTGGCCATGTGCTGCGTGTGTTTAACAGTGTGTGTTCAACAGTATGTGTTTACAGTCGGCGCTGGAAGATGTTACCAATTTTGTTGTGGGTGTCATAAGACTTCATGCATGTCTGATTACAAGTCGTCTCAGTTGGCAAAGAAAGTGTGTTGCCTTTTAAATCAGGAAGGTAGAGGAAATGGGAATATTAAGCCTAAAAAATGTTCAATTGGAACTTTAAGACTGTTTCAGATTATTTTATTATCTCATGAAAACTATTTAATGACTCATCTACAGGTTATTTACTTATTGGAAGTCAATTAGTTCTTTCTTTTATTCACATATGCTGGATTCTTTCTTTCTCTTTTCTTGTAAATACTGTGTATAACTTTTAACGCTTGAACTTCCCTCTGCATACCACTTTTTCAGCTGTATTTACAGGCTCTACTTTCTTATCAGAGGCCTTTGTCCCACTTGCGTCCTACATAAATTACATACATGTCTGCCTAAATGCATGTTCTTATCCATATCTTTCTGTTTTTTGCAATCTAAAAAGGTTCATTATGACATCTGGAGAAGCGTGTGGTGACTCCCATTGGACAAATAGCTGTAAAGAAGATGTAACGGCACCCTGACAAATGTCATGATTTGTTTTTATCACATATTTGTACTCAACTGTTTTCAGTGAGAATGTTTTTATATACGTTGTAAACAAAAGCTGTACATTGATAGACAGAATACAAATAAAATTTAAAAAGGGAAACTCTACCTCCTGTGTGCTCCTGCCTCATTCATTAGTACTGAAGAGATGATACTGCGTGGGCTGTCCTCCGAGCTGAGCCGACTGGTATCAGGATCTTATTGGCTGCTGTGCTGCTGCTGTGCCCAATCACAACATGGAGGCGGAGTGAAGAATATGAGTCCACTGAGCCAAGAAACTTTCCAGGGTCAGACACAGAACTTGTTGCTTTGTCAGAACATTTGGCAGCAAATGTAATGTTTTCTGTATGCTGTTCCTGTTTGGAACTGAAAAGATGAATAAGGTGGTTTTGGTGACAGGGGCAAACAGGTCTGTATTATTTGTCGATGATGACATGAGAGACCTTTGATGCATGTGAAGAAAAGAAGGATTATGTATCTGCTGTGTCTTGATTGAAATGATCTGTTTTCCTGTGCTTTGTTTGTCCTTCCCTGCAGTGGCATCGGCCTGGCGCTGTGCGAGCGTCTCCTCTCGCAGGACTCGGAGGGTCTCCAGCTGTGTCTGGCCTGCAGGAATATGCGGCGGGCTCAGGCCGCTCGCTCTGCCCTCATCGCCTCTCATCCCACAGCCCAGGTGACCCTGCTGCAGATGGACACCAGCAGCATCTCCTCAGTCATCACTGCTGCACAGGAGCTGAAACTCAGGTGGGAGGAGGGGCTCAATGCAGAGCAGGTCACACTTTAAACACATAACTGAGCACATGTCTCTCTGATCTGCTGCAGGTATAACCGGCTGGACTACCTCTACTTGAACGCAGGCATCATGCCAAACCCACAGTTTGATGTAAAAGCCTTTTTCAAAGGCCTCTTCTCCAGGTACATTGTTGATTTAAGACTTTCACATGCAGCATGCAGCACTCACGTTACCCTAAATTTCCTAAATCTTTCTATACCTGACATATTCAGGCTACATGCAGGATCTGCCCTGAACTCTCATTTGTATACCATCTTTATCGCAGCCATGTCATCACCATGTTTGCTACTGGTGAAGGGATTCTGACCCAGAAAGACAGCGTCACCTCTGATGGCCTGCAAGAAGTTTTTGCGACCAACCTCTTCGGTCACTTCCTGCTGGTGAGTGATGCTGTTTCAGCTGCTGCATTATCCAGTAGTACAGTCTGATTTATGTTAATAATCTCATCCAAAACCATGTTTCCCTCAGTTTTCTGCAGGGAGAGTAAATTTTGTGAGCTTCTTTAACCTTGATGGAATAAATATAGGTGATACTAGATCTGTCTGTCACTTAGCAACACTGCTCATTAAAAATTAACAGAGCGTGCTGTTCTAGCCATAAGGTCACTGCGGTTTTCTGCTTATTGTGCAGTTGCAGATCAAATGGGATGTGTTGCCACCACAGAGAAACCTTCTCAATGTTCCTGTCTAGACTTTCAGGATTTATATCTTTGCTTCTATAATCACACATAGCTTAGAGAGGAAAACTGGAGGTCTTTTAGAAAAAGACAATAAAGTCAAGATGTCACTGTTCGCGCTGCTTATAATCATACATTAATCAGTTAGTTTAAGATCTACATGCATAAAAACAACAAGTTAGATGTGGGTATTTCACCAGTCTTCACATAAAAATCATCCAGATTTCCAGAATTAAGTTAAATTTTCTTAATCTAAATGAGCAGCTTGTCTCTCACTGCCCTAAATAAAGTAGAAACAAGGCTGCAGCTACTGATTGTTTTTAAAATTCTTACTTAAGGCTGAAACCGAGTGTCAGTATCTTTTTTAATGTGTTTTTTTTTTTTTTTAGCATTTTAATGCTGTGTTGTCCACTTGTATTGTGCCACAGATCAGGGAGCTGGAACCAATTCTGTGCCAGTCAGAGCAAACTTCCCAGCTGATCTGGACCTCCTCCAGCAACGCTCACCGCTCAGCTTTTAGCCTCGAAGACATTCAGCACCAGGGGGGCACCCAACCTTACAGCTCCTCCAAATACGCCTCCGACCTGCTCAGCCTGGCGCTCAACACACACTACAACAAACAGGTTGGCTCTCACACACCTCCCATGCTGTGTATCACTTGTTTCTTATCAATGATAACTGTCCTGCTGTCACTGTGTTTTCTAGGGTTTGTACTCGTCCGTAATTTGTCCCGGTTTTGTGATGACCAATCTGACCTTTGGTATCCTGCCCTCCTTCCCGGCCTTCCTCTGGACCCTGCTCATGCCGATCTTTTGGCTTGTGAGTGCAACTCTGACTGAATTATTAACACATGTCCGCTTTTCCAGCTAGCTTTTATTGCTTTTGCACTGTGATGGATGGAAGAAGTCAAACAATAAACTGGTGTGTTTGTATCTGAATGCATCATTTTTTTGTCATCTCAGATAAGAATATTCACCAACACTTTCACTCTGAACGCTTATAATGGAGCTGAAGCCCTGGTAGGTTCTAGAAATATTTAAATTTCCGCACAAAGTTTAGTGGCAAATCATTCATGAATGTTTCTCTGTCTCTCAGGTCTGGCTCTTTAAGCAAAAGCCTGAATCACTGGACCCTAAAGCCAAGTACCACAGCTTAACATCTGGGCTGGGGAACAACTACACACAAGCACGCAAGGTAAGGCAAAGGGAACACTATCCATTAAAACGCAGCTGGAATACTTCATGTGTCTTCTGTCCCGCTTTCCAGATGGATACCAATTTGGAAGCATCGGAGGCTCTCTATGAGAAATTACTGCAGCTAGAAAGTGAAGTGAGAAGAAAACTGAAGGAAAAAGAAGTGGGGAAAACAGGTTGACAGTAACTCCTGCTGGACCTGGATCATCTCGGTGCACATCACACAATTTGGGGGTGGAGAACATTTCATCCTTTCGTTGCAGCTCACCTGGGAGCAGACCTCACAGATAAAACACTCCTCTTCCTGACACAGAGCACGCAAGCCTGGATTTACAACACACACAAAAACAGATACGGTGACTCTATGAGCATTTAAAGTCTTTGTTTGAGGGGTTACCTCTTCATTCTCAGGAAATACAATGTCTCTTTAATAGTGGTGATGTTTTTCGTAAAGCGCTCACAATAAAACTCTGCTTGTTTTCATGCACTTTATCACACTCTCAGTCCATTCACTGCCTAAGGTATGATATCATATGCAGAGCAAAGCACAGATGGAAAGAAAAGTCTCCAAATGTTCAGCTGACGCGGTCCAGGAGGGTCTCGTTGCTCAGGTTGTTAATTCCGCGATCCTCACGGCAAAACGCATTGCAGTCCGACAGCAGACTATCCGTATCGTCCCAAAAGTTCACATAAGTGGTGTGGGTGAGCGACTCCGCGGTGTACGGTGGCGCAGGCAGATGCGTAAAAGCGCACCTGCAGCGCCGCTCAGGAGGATGCGGGGCGCAAACCCAGCTGTCATCCCCGAGTCCCGCTGCCTGTTTCCCAATCCCACAGTCCTGCACCTCCTCCTTCTCCTCATCCTCCTCTCCTCCGCTCAGTTTGGGGTTGCAAAAAGCCCACACCATCCCGCAGAAATAGACGAAAAACGTGCCCATGACCATAACCATGAGCGCGTAGGACTCTATCATGGCTTTGGTGACTGGAGATGTCATCTTCGGGCTGCGCAGGGAGGACAGTCAGATGAGTTCCCAAAATGGGTTCAGGACAGGAGAGACTGTCAGTGCGACTGGCTCCATCCTGCTGCACAGATGAGTAACGTGAGATGGAGACAGGCAAATGACTGTTCTCTCCTTGTGACTGAAAGTCAAACTGCTGGTGGAGTAAACACATTTTTCGTGTTACTGAAATGAGCATTGCACAAAAAGTCAAGTGATGAAACATGGTATGAAGCCCTTACATTATTATCAAAATGTAATGGGAAATCATATTTGCATAATCATTAAATATTACATGATTTTCTATTGTTACTCATTGAGTCCTGTATGATAATGTGATAAAACCTGGAAGAAAGTTCTCTGTATGTCCTGTAATAAATAAGCAAACCTTTAAAAATCCTTTCAGACAGTGAGGCAATTCTGCTTGTAGCCTAATTGAATCTGCGTGGACTTTAAATTGAGACCATTCTGGACCTTGTATAGATAAACACATTAAGCTGAACATAATTAAGGAATGTTGCATATCTGTTTATAGCAATACAGACTCCTTAACACCCA
This sequence comes from Amniataba percoides, assembly GCA_037176925.1. Classification (NCBI taxonomy): domain Eukaryota; kingdom Metazoa; phylum Chordata; class Actinopteri; order Centrarchiformes; family Terapontidae; genus Amniataba; species Amniataba percoides. The sequence continues at coordinate 19,978,437 of JBAJHX010000106.1, forward strand.
TGAAAAACCTGTATTTTAAATAAATTACCTATATATCCTGTTACTGAATGGAAAAACATGGTGAGATGAATGAATGAGATCAACTGTAAGAATCATCTCTGTGTTTACGTCATGTCCATAAAGTCCATTTGTGCCTCTGAGAATCACACAGGTCAACAAGACCATCAGCTGCCGGGGTTTAACCTTCCTTATAAGGTCAAACACCAACAGCCATGACTCCAAAAATAAAACCAATGGGACTGTCAAGTTTGGGTTTGGTGCGTTTTTGGTGGGCTTCACGTGTGAAAGTGAAAAAAGTGAAACTTTTCATTTTAAATAACACAACAAAACTGTGGAAAACTATGGAAAACACCAAATGACACACTGGTACTACAGTGTTGAAATCAAAGCAACTTATCTTAAATGTTTAATGCTTGAATAGAAAAATCAAACTTTTAAACTTATAAAAAAAAAGTCCTGCAGAACAACTCATTCATGTTCCTGCACCATACCTGCATAATTCCTACAGATTATCAGAGCAAGAACAAATTGCAAATAGTCTTTCATTTAAATAATCAATATGAATTTTCTATGTCTTGATAAAATACTTTTCTCGCATTTCAAAGCTGTAAGTCTTAAAACTTTTAACTTAACTTCAAGCTTTTGTAATTTTCTCTCTTACACCCCTTTATTTTGGTAACTGCTCTGACTTTACTTAAAAATCCTAGGTTATTTCCCAAACTAGGTAATTCAGAAGCAGTGAAAATTTATCAGGGTGTGATTTTCTATATGACACTTTTCCTGTTCACAGTCAAAAGTGTTGTTGTAGATAATATCCTCTCTAGAAGGCACTGCAAACCTGCAGCTACCATGAATAGTTTTGCCCGTATTGTTTTGCTCTGCTGGTTTGACTGTGTGATGAAATAGCAAAATGCAAATGCTGTGTCTGTTGGAAATTCACAGCAGGGCCTCTGTGTAAGATACTCTTTATGTAGTCATTTAATGTGGCAACCCCAGATTCAGATCACTGCCAAAAGATACTCCACTGTGTCCTACACAGTTTCAGATAACTTGTGTTTAAAAGTTTTTTCTCTGACATTTTGCATTTATTTGACAGAGATGACATGCAACAAATGTCCACAGACAGAACTGAACCGGGAACATTGTAAACCCACACTGTCAACCTGTCAAGACAAATGTCTCCATAAACAGACACACAAGAGTTAAAACACATCATTCCCTCAAAACTGGTCCAGATCATACCTGAAACAAGAGTTTTAAACATGTGTGTCTATATCCACAAACAAACTGCAACTTCTGACGTGCTCCCTCTTGATGTTAACCATCGTTATTCTGACGTGAGAGGCGTCCTCTTATCAAAGTATTGAATCTTTTACCTTAAAGTCACCATGTTTCATCGCTGCGTAAGGAACTACATTTGTTACTGATCAGGATTTATTCACCGCACATCTAAATGCAAGTATGCAGGTTTTTAAAGAGGGTCTGTCAGAGTCACGGTTGTCACCATCTGACTCACTTTAGCAAAGACTTGTCAGCATTGATTAAATTACATGTCTGTCTTTCCCCACATCCTGTCATCCATCTTTATTTTAACATATCACCAACAAAAACAGATGCACCTGCAGTCTCTCTGTTATTTGATCTCTAACTCTTCAGTAATTTTTACTTATGCGATTTTCTTGCCAAATATATCTGTCAACGTTGTTACAGAGAGCTTATGAATTACGACTTTCACTGCCGACTACTGCCCCATGCAATTGTTGTGCAAATGACATAAAATCGTAAATTTGAACCCTTCGCAGGTACGCAGAGGTATTATAAGAGCATAAAACAGCACAGGTGTGATTTAGAAGTAAAGTCATCTTTGGTTTGAAAACTGACGAGCTGTTGTGGATAGTCTGACGTTTAAATGAGGCTTTTCTGAGGAGTCAAAACAAGAGCTCACAGCGTGCGTGAAAACTCCCATGCTTGGTTTTGCACAAGGTAGCGATGCAAGGACACTGGCATTGTGGGTAGTGTAGTTTGACACGCGTCTGCTATACATCTTTCTTAACGTATCGTCTGTCAGCAAAAGACTACAACTCCCAGCCGCGCCAAACCCCGGAGTTCCCGGATGTCTATCGCGCCGGAAGAGAAGAAGGTCCTTTTCCCGGCCATCTTGTGGCTTCATCTAGCGAAGTGCTCGCACCAAGCCGCGCAGAATCGGAGGAAAATCCTGCTGAAGGGGCGCCATCATGCCCGGACAAATGCAAGAAGGCTTCGGCTGTCCCATCACCAATCGGTTCGACCAGCTATTTGACGACGAGTCGGACCCCTTCGAGCTGCTGAAGCAGGCCGAAGTGAAGAAGAAGGAGGCTGGTGCTCCCGGCGCCGCCAAGACTGCAGCCCAGGCGGCCAAGCAGCCCAGGAAGGAGTCCCAAAAAGACAGAAAGGCCCCGCTGGCCGATAAGAAGGAGGAGAGCCAAGCCCCCGTCCCGCTGAAGAAAGATGGTGAGATTTCTGTGCTTATTTATTATTTTTCGGGCGGTTTAATGGCGGTTGTTAGCTTCAGTTGCGACCGTTGGGATGCGAAGCTAAGTCTGAGCTCCGGCGACGTGAGGACCGCGTGGCCGCGCTCGGTGTCGCCGCCTCCGGCTGTCACTGCTCAGCTGAGCTCCCTGACTTCACCCGGGCGCTGCTGGGGGTGAAGCGGCGCCAAACACTTTTGCAGCCCAACTTGTTTTGGCTCACCCCCCCTCCCCACTACCACCACCATCATCTCCCCTCTTCTTCCTCCTCACCACCAGCAGCTCTGCCTCTCATCGGCCTTGTTAAGATCTCCTGATTTAAAAAAGAAAAAAAATGCTTTATAAACTAACTTCTGACATCTTGTTAGGCCTCCTGACTTCGCTAGTAGTTTCCTGGCCTCTGTTGTTTATTTAAAAAAAAAAAAAAAAAAAGTCTGATCACATTTTGTGTCAAATTGAAGACATGCGAATTTAAAACGTGTTTAGCTGGAGTAAATACTCTTAAAGTGTGGAGGAAGGTTTGTGTCAGACATTTGCAGCAGCACTGGCTTTCATGGTGATGCACCTCGTGGTTGTAGTGTGGGGCGTGTTGAAGCACAGCCTGCAAAACTGCCACTTCCCATTGGCGCACAACACATGCTCAGTGCATGTGGTCGAGCTTTTTTACCTCCCCCACCTCTGCTTAATCAGATAATCTTCCTATTTTGTCTTAATATTGCATTTAATCAGTTTTTTTTACAGAAATATCTCCAAAGTGCAGTGTGTTTGTGCCATTTAAAAGCATCAGATGTGAATACCTGCTCACGGCCAGTTAGTAGGTCATTCACATCGCGCAAGTCTGCCAAGTGGGCTCGTATCTGTTTGCCCAAGAGGAGATGAGACAGGTGCGCCGACCATAGTGCGCCCAGCTGCTGCCGCCCTGTCGTGGAGGATGTCTATTTTGGTAGCTGGGTGGGACTTGTTGTGTCACACTGGGTCAGTGGCTGTCAACCATGTGCCGCTGAGGGGTTAAAAGCTCCGCAGGCGTTAATTCCCACCGCGGAGTGGCCGGAGTGATATAACTGGTCCGCTCACTTTCAGGCAGTCAGACAAAAAAAAAAAATGAGTGAGAGTGCTGAAAACTAAAGTAAGATTAATCCCCTCCAACTCTGCTAAGTGATCTGAACTTTGTGTGCCCCCGCAAGTTGATGAAACTGTCTGAATGGGAAGTAGCACACTATTTAGTAAATGGATCCATGTGGTCGTGGGTATTTAATTCTGCAGATTAATTTGAATTATTTGCTCCATTTAAACTGAACAATCGCCTTCTCTTCTTTCTCTTGCCTGGGGCTCAGCAGTGGGTCCCGATCTATCAATGCTATTGGTCCTCTAATCCTCCTGTTGTGGTCTATCCTAGGTGCCGGCATGAGGAGAATGGGCCGCAAGCCGGAGGGCGATGGTTCCAGACCCCAGGGCGGCCAGGGAGAGGGGCGCCCCCCCACAGACAGACGACCTGTGGACAGGCGGCCCCCGCGCCGCTTCGAGAGGCCTGCTGGTGACTCTGGCGAGAAGCCTGAGGGAGGCGAATTCTCAGTGGAGAAGTGAGTTCAGTTTCCAATCAGCAGACATTTTTCACTGGACAGCTACCATCTACAGAAAAGGGGAGCACCTTTTTATTACACATGTCGACATGAGGCAAAAGCTGTACTCACTGGGGGGGTGGGGTAGGGTGAGCAACTGTTAAAAGGCGTTGCTAACAATGATAAGGATTAGTGTGTTAGTTTTGACCAAACCTCTACAGACACATTCTGCCTTTTATCTCAAAGGTTTACACATTTAATATTGAGACAACCACAGACAAAGGATAAAAGTTTTATAATTTAGATCCTCTTGAACTAGTTAATACAGTAAAGCCTGCACACGAGCTGCTGTAGATTTAAGCCTGTGCTTTGGTGGAGATTTGACCATATTCTGTCTCTTTTCAGACCCATTGGTGATAGGCCGATGAGAGGACGTGGCGGCGGAAGAGGAGGCCGCGGAGGCAGAGGCCGTGGTATGGGTCGCAGTGATGGCTTTGATTCCCGAGGAAAGCGTGAATTTGATAGACACAGTGGCAGTGACCGATCGTAAGTACCGTTTCTGTTCTCATACAGCCCTTATTTAAATAAAATCATTTGTATTTACAGCGTGTTGTTCACATGTTTGTGTGCGTCTTCACGCAGTGCATGTATCATGACCTTGGCTAAAGCAGATGTTGTTTCAGTAGTCTGAAAGGTGAGGAGAAGCGTGGAGGAAGTGGATCTCACAACTGGGGCACCGTCAAGGATGAACTAAAGTAAGTTCCTATAACAGAAATGTTGCATGATGGGTGATGTTGGGAGAGATGCAGAAAACCTGAAGACTTTATACCTGAGAACACACGAAAATTACACTTGAGCATGTGATGTGTTTTCAGGAAGCACAACAAAGTGTTTTTGAATTAGAAAACAGATAAAATCTTAGACCCTGAAATCTTCAGTCAGATTTTCTCAGTTCTGATGTGACCCATTGAGTCCAGATTGTAGTGTATCCTGTCTCAGAATTATCATATTATTTGAATAAGAAAGCAGCACCACAACCTATTTAACTGTGATTAGAATAAGTAAATGCTCTTCAAGACAAACCAAACATTGTGACTTTGTTGAAAGTAGGAATCATACATAGCGAGACTGATATTACATTTTTAAACAGTAACATTAATATAGATATCACTTGGCTTGCCATGCATGAAGATGGAATTCAGATTTAAGCATGTAGCATAATCTCAATGAAAAGTTTTGTAACAATTCCCCTCGAGAAATGTCTCACAGTTACTTTTTTTCACTTTTTTTAGTGAGCTTGACCAATCAAATGTCACTGAGGAGAACCCTGAAGGAGAGGAGCATCCACCTGCTGACTCTGAGAACAAGTAAGTTTTTTTTGTTTGTTTTTTCTTGTCTTTCTTTTCGCTGGCTAATAAGAATAATTATAATTGATAAAGAATCTGTTTGTCAGCAAGCAAGAACACAGCATGCAAATCAATCAGCATTTATTAACATTAAAACTGTGGTGCTTTCTGTGTGTGTTGAAGGGAGAATGAGGCTGAGGAAGTGAAGGATGAAGGACCCAAGGAGATGACTCTGGATGAATGGAAGGCCATGCAGGACAAGGAGCGAGCCAAGGTGGAGTTCAACATCCGCAAGGCCAACGAGGGCGCTGATTGGAACAAAGGATTTGTGCTACACAAGTCCAAGGCAGAGGTGGGTCAAAACCACAGCACTACTTGTTCACATTCACTTTGAGTTTGGTAGATTATGTTTTTTTTTACCTTGCATGTATTTAGCTGTTTCACTGAACTTAAAATGCAAAAACAGAAAAAAAAAAACAATTTAAAGTGGTCAGTGAATTAACATTCAGGTGAGTGGGGGTTAAGGGTTAAATCACTTTTGTGACACAACCAGCGTCATGTATGAATTAGCTGATAAATAAGTCCAAAAGGTCCACATCACATGTTCCACCCCAATCACAGGATTAGGGGAAAGTTGTAGCCACTTGACATCAGTGTCAGTTAGACTTTTTAGGTACACTATGCTTAAGCGTTAATGCATAAAGAAATAAAATGCAATAATTGAAATAACCTTTATGATACACTTTTGTTATATTTTGTCAATAAATGATTGTGGAAAACATTGGTATTTGGTGTTACAGACCTGACTGTGCCCAGTGTGGTGTTTTAAAGTTTGCATTGTTTTGCATTTGTTCAACACAGGATAAGAAAGGTGATCTGATTGACCCTGAGACTGAGGACTCTAAGGTAAAATTTCTTTCAGAGTATCTCAAATCAGACATGTAAACAAAATCTGCCAGAGCTGTAACATAACAAATTTCACTCCTATTTTTCAAATGCAGGCAGAGGATGAACACCACTTCCGGAAGCCAGCAAATGACATTACGTCCCAGCTGGAGATCAACTTCGGAGACCTCGGCCGTCCAGGCCGCGGACGCGGTGGACCACGTGGTGGCCGGGGAGGTCGTGGCCGCGGTGCTCCTGGTGATACCAGTAGGCCGGTCCGTAGGACTGACAAGGTAGATGATCTTATTAGAGGCTTAGCTGTCAGTTCTCTAACACCCAAATAGTTTCACTGAATTTTATTTCATATATATAAATATATTATAAATTCAGTGAACCTCTAAGAATGAGACTTAGACAACTGAAGTCATTTAAAACAATTTTCGCCTTTCACGTGTCCCCCCTAACTTGCATTCATCCTCTTAGTTCTTTGTGGCACATCCTCAAATTATTCACTGTTTTCTAACTCCTACCTTATGTTTGCTTCTTGCAGTCATCTGCGTCTGTGCCCAACGTGGACGACCCAGAGGCCTTCCCAGCCCTGGCTTAAGCCCAGCAGCTGTCCCTCAGGCCTACAGGAGCCTCTTAAGCACCTCCAATATGAGGCTTGCATGTTCCTGGATCCTTCAGCAAAGTGAAATGATGGAGAAGACTGTCATTATGGCACTCAACTTGAGGACTGAGTTTTACCCAATAAAAACAAAACGAAGATGGAAAAAAAACAGAAATTAACAAAAAAAAAAAAAAAGAAAAGGACTTCTTGCTACTCTGGAGCAACTTATTGGTAGAGGTTTTGTACTTGGAAACAAAGTAGCAGGGATGTTTTCATACAGTATTTTTTTCAGAGGTTATGCATTGTCCATTGATAAATTTTTGTAATTGCTGCTTGAAAATATGCATTTCGAAATGTAATCATAAGAGTGTCTTTAGCTTGGTGTGAGCCATTGCTTGCTCGCTTTGAAATAGGCACTGTGGAGCTCCAACCCAAGCTCATAAGCTCTGGTTTACCAGGTGTTTCTGATGAAGTTACAGCTTCACTCATTGAGATTTAAGGATTTTTTTTCTTTAGCACTGGGGTATTGTTTTATATTTTATACAGGAGGTCTATTCTTCTATGATCTTCGACCTGTAAATCTTAAACTATTTTCATAAATTCTTTCAGACTGTATTTCACATGGTGCAGATAGGACAGGCCTTGATCTTCGGTCGAGCGGCGCTGCCTACACTTGAATGGATAGATGAAATGGCGCCTAAATCTGTATTATGGTTCTTTTGTACTGAAATGTTCTGAAGGAAGAACATTAGGTCATTTTGGAGGAACACAATGGCGACTACTCCCCTAAATTTTCATTGATCCTGAGACGTTTGTCAAGTGGATTGATTTAAAGCTGAAAGTTTTCCCATGTGTTCTGATTTACTTGTATTTGGGGTGCTATAAACATCTAATGTCTCTTCCTCCCTGCCCATTTCATCTTTCATTACAAGCCATGTGCAAGTCAATTTAATGCTTTTTTTTGTTTTACTTAAAAGAGCGATTTGGAGAGGAAGTGTCTTTACGCAGTTGAGATGTGGCTGTCGTCCTCTGACTGTTTACACACTCCGCTCGAGCATCCTTCCACAGACGTAAACGCAGCTCTGCTTCAGTTTGTTTCTGCAGTTTGCTCTGTGCTGATTTTCCACCACTGTTGACTTGCCCTGTAGCTTCCACAGTGGCACCACTGCATAATTGCTCTGAAAGAAATACAGTCGTTCATTGTGTGGAACAACTGAAGTGCTCTACAAATGTGTGAATTCTAGCCCTGCTATTAGAGACCTCTGTCGGTAAATAAAGATGGTCGATAAATTTTTTGCATTGTTGCCTTTTCTTTATCCAGCATACAGGCAACATGAATTCACAAATGGTCTGTTTTTTCTCGGTTTGCATCCGCTTATAACAACGTATCTCCACAGATTATTTATCCTTGTGCTGTTTAAACTAAATGGCCACTTGGACATTTTTATTGGAAACACTATTGGAGTATGTCAAATGGTCACCTTTAGGTTTTTATTAAATTAGGTTTGCAAAATGTGAAAATTCAACATTAAGTTCTGGTATCCAGAGCCTCGTCTGCTGCCAACGCCAATTAATGCTCTTGCCATCCTCCTGTCAATCTGTTTGCTCAGTTTCACACTGGTGTGTTGTACATGAGAAAGATTGGACTCCTTGTGCTGAGGATGAAATCACTCATTTATTTGCACTGACATTAAAATAAATCAGACATTCAGGCTGTACAGCTGAAGGAAAAAAAAATCAAGTTTCTATATGAGCCAAACCGGTTCTGGAAACTGAAATTGTGATTGGCTGCAAATGTATTTAGAGAAGTTGCTGCTCAAAACAGTCCTAAACTGTTTACACTCTTGATGGAAACAATGAAAACCACACACAGCATTTCAAATAAAAAAGTCTCAGTTTTTCAGCATGCAAGCAACATGGACAGTTATTGGATGCTTTGCCAGGAATTTTTTTCTCTCTACTTTTCCTCTACACCAGCAGGTTGACATCTTTGACTTGCAGTGAAAATGTTGACTGATTAAATTAGTTCCCCACATTCATCGGCAGCATCAATTGTAATAACTGATCATAACTAAAATATCCATCTGCAGCGCTGTCATCAGGTCAAAACTGATAAACTTTTGCACGTAAGCCAATGTGAGATCATTTACTTCTGAGCTAATATTGAGGTAGCAGAGATGTATTTTAAGACACAGAGTGATCAACCAGTGTCCTTTTATGCAAGACGGGAGACATTTCTTATATGCAACAGGGGGAAAATCTCAGATGTAAATAATAAAATTAATGACGATTTTAAAATGAATACAAGCAACGTAAATTTCCCTCTCAACACATTTGGACCCCGTCAATTGGTATTCTTTGTATCCCGTCCTATGCCCCTGATTGTTCATGCCGGCTCACTGTCACACTGTAATGACTGCACAAAGCCATTGTTCATGTTATTAAGTCACACTTGTGCTTTTCCTACTTCCTTCTTACTTAAGAGTCAAAAACTACACAGTGATCACGGGGACTATTGGTGCTGCCAGCATCTGGATGCCTTATTCAAGCCAAAAGAAATGACAATATCTTATATATACTTATGTCTTGCAGCTTGTATTGTGTTCATTTTGGTCATGGTATTAGTGTGTCCAGCGCTGCTCTGAATAGAAAACAGTTGTAATGCATTAAAATGAAAACAAAAGTACTTTTTCAGATAAACGACTGTTGTTAAAGCTCTGATTTCAATGAGCGAGGAGGTAGTTCATGCTCATCCCTGCGAGATGTGTGATCAAAACAAAGCACTGAAACAAAAAAAAAACAAAAAAAAAGAAGAATCCAGTTGATGAGTCTGATCTCTTTCGTTCCTTCAGACGTTGTTCTCCCTCAAACCTCGGCTCACCAAAGAGTTCTGGTTTGAATTGAAACACTAACTGTTCTGAAAGAAGTCGTTGCAGTTAATTCTGACCGCATCCAGAGTCAACTTCCCTCCAAAATCCAGCGTCTCTGTGAAGATGTTATGACTCGGGAAGAAACCCAGCTTATTTGCAAACTCTTCATCCTCCTCCTCGTCCATAGTTCCCAGCCCGTGTGATGAGATGTAGTAGGCGGTTGTGTTAGTGTCCATAGAGGTCTGCGTGTGGTCGGAGCTGTCTGAGTCGTGGGAGAAGCTCTTGATGTAAGTGGTCGGAGGGTAGAGCGGAGTGACCGGCTCTGTGGAGGAGCTCAGGCTGGTTTGGGGATGGAGGTGCGGGGTGATGTCTGTAGGTGTCTGGGCGTTACTGCTCTGCTGCGGCAGCTCCTCCACATCCACCAGGATGGGCTCTTCTTCTCCCTCCGTCACAGTGGAGTTACTCAGCTGCAGCTGGAGGTTCATCTTGCCCTGTTTTGAAGGGACATTCTGGTTTAAACTGTGAACAGTGAGCTGCTCTTTACAGTATTTCATTCATTTTGACATAATCACCTTCTCCTTGGTGCACTCTTTTGCCCATTTGCTGTTTGCTGGATCTGGCACTTCGAGCAGGAGACATTGGAAAAACATACAGAACCTGAGGGGGAATGTGGAAAACTGCTGAAGTGGTGTGGAAACATTTATGACAATCTGGTCATTTCTTTTTATGGCTGAAAGATTTCTTTGTTTTCTGCAGAACTGCTGATGAAATGAAAGGTGCGAGCTTGTCAGTTGCTTTAGCTTATAAATCTTTCTGGAGTTGCACGTACCTCCGTTTCACTGCTGAACTCTGGCACACACACAGCAGTAACAGGATCGGGGGGAAGACTACACACACCAGTATGACAAATAGTTGGGTCTCCTCTGTAAATGTGACAGTGAAAAGTGGGAGACGTAAGAATACAGTGTATATATTAAAATACAGCCATATAGTCTATCACAGACAGCTGACATGGTGAAAGCTTTTTAGTATGTTGTTATTGTCTGCAAAGCCTGCATGATGATGATGTGTTTGGATGTTAAAGAAAAAGTTCAGTCTTTTCTGTTTTTGGGTCAAACTATAAATAAAGCCAAGAAAAATGTCATGGTATTTGAAGAAAACAGGTAACAAGTTATCTTTTTCATGCATATTTCCATTTTGTGTTGGCATTAAAGCCAAACGGTCTGCACAGACATAAGAGCAGGGTCAATCTTCTCATCAAACCCTTGGCAAGAAAGCTAACTATTCCTTTAAAGAAACTTACAAAGCTGCTTACCCTGGATGAAGAACTTGAGCTTTTGACTTGCAGGGCCTTCTCCCTCAGCGGTTGAGGCAGTCATCCATACACTGTAGGCGGTTGAAGACAAGTCTTTGATGCTATACGTCCTCTCTGACGCCGGCACAGAGTCTGAAATACACAGCAGAGAGGCCATTTTTAAGAAAAGCTACTCACGAGACTGTCAGCATCCAAAGAATGCAACATCCTCAGATAAATGGTTCTCACAAAGCTTTCTCTGTCTGCTGCTGTCCTCTAAATAGATGGTGTACTTGGTGATGCAACCCCCACGGTCAGCCCTAGGAATCTCTTTCCAGGTCACGTTCACTTTGTTTCCCTCAACTTTCTCGTCAAATGATGGACCAGCGGCTGGGACTGCAAACAACAAGCACAACCCAAAAAGACTGATCACAGAATGGATAAGAATGGAATATTTTAAACAATTGAGTACATTTTCTACTTCTTTGTTTGTGACTTGAATCCAAATGTCCAATTATTTAATTAACACTGTTCAGCTCTTCGTCGATCTTACCTAATCTCCCGGTTGTGACGCCTGTAAATCCCGTCCTGCTCACTGAGCTATCGTTATAGACAACACTCACTGCTCCCTCGTAGCACTCAAAAGGCTTAATACCTGCACAAAGACAGATAGAGGAATAAAGCAGACAAAAACATTATGGCATTGGAAAAAAAGAAAATGTAGTTATCAACCAACAGCTTTAAAAAGTGACATCAGAAAGTCACCAGCATGTTTTTTTTTAATGATTTCTCTTGTGACTCTGCATGACCCACCTGTAATAACAATATTCCTTTCATCCCTGCCCAGTCTGACCCATCTGAGCTCGTCCAGCTTGCGGCCCTCTGGGTACCACTCCACCACGTACGCCGCATGTACATGTGCACTTTCAGGCTTTGTCCAGGAGATGGCGATACTGTGGTTGTCTGCAGTTACTTGCACATCATGAGGAGGACTGGCTGAAAAAAACATGTCCAGAGAGAAGCATTTAGACACAGATTGGTCAATTCAGTGTTACAAAGACACTTGAAATTGACCTGAAATGCACAATCAGAAAAGTTTTGTCTGTAGCATAAACATGAACAAACATTAAGCCTTCACTCGCACAGAGTTTATTTTTGTTTTACCTTTTGTTTGTCCCGTTGTAATTCTTGCAGGAGGGGACGAGCCTTTGGAGTTGCATGCCCACACTGTCACTTCACAGTTGGCACAGTGCGGGATTGAATAATTCCTGGCATCAGCACTAAGATTACGGGTGACCCGGTCAAAGTTTGGGCTGTAAACTTTGACTTTGTATTCTATGATTTTCCCCCTTGTGATGGATTTGTTCGCCTCCTGCTGTTGGAGAAACATTCTGGGTAAGTCAATGAGTTTGAAAGCATACAACAGCATCAACAGTCTGCAGGAACAGTGCGTAAGACACATCATTTCTGTTCAGTCGCTCTTTTCCTGTAAACTGAAACTGTCATGTCTGCTGTCAGGTTTCACTTATCTCTCACTATGTGACATTAAATGAGTGTAGGTGTGTGTTGTGTGTGTGGCAGAGGGTGTGGGGATGTGCGAGTGTCTGTGAGGGTGTCACACCTCAGAGTTGGTCAAGGGCTGACCTTTAAGTCTGCACAGCGAGGCAAGAGATCAGAAAGTGTTACTATGGCTACAACACCACAACCTCCACACAGACGCAGTGTGAGAGAGGGGAGTGGGAACGCTGGAGGACTACAAACCCTCAAGCTCATGAAAGCGTACAGCAGCGTCACACAACCTCAGTCATTCAGACTTTAAACTACTGAGGAGCTGTCAGTGCAGGAATAAAACACACAACCTGCAAGAACTGTTTGATTAAAACTTACCTTCCAGTAAACTCTCAGGGATTTTGAGTCAGTGGCGTACCACACATCCAACTCTCTGGCAGGAGCTAAAATGACAAATAAATAGAATAATGTTATATCATGATACTTAAATTATATGCAAATCATATGCAAGAATGTTGATGCTTCATTAATTGACTTTACAGACTGGACCGGGTGTTTTTTTCATCAAATGAGTAAAAGATTTCTCTTGAGTTATTCCTAATTTACTGAATTAGTCTGTAGCCATTTAAAAACATCCAGTCTGCTGATCTGTTAGAATTTCCTGTGAGAACTCAGCAGCAATGAGTAATGCTTCCTAGAAACCCTCTGCAGTCTGAATCCATGTGTGCATGCATGCCTGATTTAAAATAAATCAGAATTTGGAAATTAAAAGACAAAAGCGTCCATGGCGATGAGCATCTTGTTGCTTTATGTTATAAAAATTACTTTATAGTCATCTGGTGATGTACGCACATGGAGAGTTTCCTGTCGGTGAGTTCAAGTGCTGTAGAGAAAGAGATTTTGAACCGGCACCCACTCGCAGTTACGCTTCTATTAAAGGCTGTAATTACTTTCTAAAGAAACATGACAAATCTTTAATTGTGGCTACATTTGCATCCTCAGGCGCATTTCAAATCTCTGTGAGTTGCCAGTGACTGCTGGGGCCGATGCGATAATCAGTTCTGATCACATGTGTGGACTTACGGAAAATGCGGGAAACTGGTAAATGATTAGACAGACACAGAAAATGTGAGGGTTCAGATAAAAAATGTCCCCTCAGCTATTTCTGCTGTGCCCTCCGCTGTTGCTCATCTGTTCGTGGAAAGCTTATGATCTGTCAGTGCTGCACATTCATACAGCAGCTTACATGTCTCCAAAGAGACCCGCATATCTTCACACCATCAGTATAACATACATACAGTGATATTTCCCATGCTGGCAGATGGTCTTCTTTACCACTTAACTTTTCTTCACTCTGGCTCAATGTGTACACATATTACATTCAACACTAATGAATGATTTTATAACTCAATAATGCCTGTTTCAGTGGCTTATTCACATCCTACTGGCGGCGGGTGGTGAGCTGATAACTGTATAACAAACTCCAAATGAAAGGAAACATTACTGCATTATCTGATGGTCTACATAGATAAAGTGCCACAGAGATACGGTTAATACTCCATTCAGATACGTTTGCCTCAGCTTAAACAGACATACTTTCATTCAGGAAGTACAAAAATAAACAATGGTGGGCTGAGCTGCAGGTTAATAACAGCTACCCGGCTTACCTTCTTCTTGAGTCCAGCGGGAAACGGTTTCGCTCCACTGACTCCAGAGGCCGCTGCTGAATCTGGATCTGGCTCTGAAATGGTACAACCTGTAGGGCTGCAGAGAGGAGGCCGTCCACACTTGTACCAAACTCATCTGCGCGCCCTGTAAGACAGAAAAACATGTGTCGTTCATTTTATTTTCATCGATTTAACCCCACTCATCTGCCTCTGAATGACATTTACAATCACAGTGTAAAAACACCTGATAAAGGATGAAAGGTCAAATTTCTACTTGTTTTTTAGACTTGAGCAACACTGTGAGTTACCCTCTGCGCACATCAGCCTGACACTCATATCACAACCTTTGGCTTTGAATCAGCACATCTTGTGGTGAGTGTATAGTGCGTTTTAAGAGGTGTTTTAAGCAACCTTCTGCAATATCTTCTGCATCATCTCATTGAAAATCCCCCAAATCTTCTGCACCAATTTGAACAGTTGAGATGTCTTACTGAGTCTGGATACGAGGTCCAGGTCTGAGCATCTGATCTGTACTGGATCTCCAAGTGCTGAGTCCTCACTGACAGCTCCACTTTGATGTCACACTCTCTGGAAGAGCAGTTGGGTTGGCCAAGGACAGGAGTCGGCGGCATTGCTGCTCAGATCAGTCAGATAAATGAAAGTTTTGAGCAACAAAGCAGACTCCAAAGGGCACAAAATTTTTGTTTTTTGACGTAATCTTTTACTATACAAGTAGTGATCGAAAAGATAGGAGGTCATTGCATCATTACAGAACATTTGGCTGTCATTTCTTAGTGGAAATGAGGATGCTATGAGCTTATCAAACATCCTAAACTTTAAGATTAGAGCATAAAAAAACACATTTCACTGCAAAGCTGACGTTAAGGTCCAGTCACAATATCTTTGGAATTTGATGCCTTACAAATAACTGGAAATGAAACATGACACACACTTTCTATGCACAAACTGCAAAGCACCAAACACTCACTGCTGCTGTCTTACCAATGTCACTGAGGTTGTAGTTAACAGTGACGGACACTGCAGAGCCCAGCGGATTTTCAGCTCGGACCCACACAGAGATCTGCTTGACAGAGCTGGACACACTGAAACTAGCTGATGGTGAAGCAGTTCCCTTCCTGGAATCCCTGCACGTCTCCGACCCATCAGTGTGGTTTCCAGTTAGAGTTCTCACACTGAAACACACAAAGCCAAGTTTCACAGCTACAGTCAACACAGTTTTATCGAATCGAATGAAATGAAATGAAATGAATGAATCGAACGTTCTGCAGATTTGGACTTTTTGTGGACTTCTTTCCAAACTCACCACAGCCGTCCCACAGAACTGTTCCTAAGAAAAGTGTCTCGTCCTCGTTTCCAAGTGCAAAACACATCTCCGGATTCACTGTTTGTGACCTTGTAGGTGCATAAGATGTTTTTAGGCTGCTCCGGTGGGTCTGAAGGACAAAGAGAACTACTGAGCAGAGAACATACACAGTCGATTGTTTGTAGTTTGTAGCTAGTTTTCATTCCATCAAATTATTTTAAGAACTTCAGATGGTTGTATCCTCAAAAAACACCAATATCTAACTTCAAATGGAAGGAGAAGATTTCTGTTTGTCTGTCTGTCCTTCATTTATCATAATAACTCATATCCAATTGACTTCACACTTGCTGTGTGTATTGCTGAGAACCCCAAGGAAGTACAGTGTCAAGTGTGAAGTTGTTGAGTAAACTACAAGCAGCAATACTGCAGGAAAAACAAATCAGCCCGTTTCCCAAACAGACACTTTTTAAAACGGGCACTGCCCTAGTTCTGTATGTAAATGTGAACAATACTAATGCACAGAATGCATCATGTACTATTCCTCAATATTATCATTGACAATGCATGAAGAAATGACTCTTTTTCGATTCTGCATGTGTCACCTCAGAACAGGTACTATAAATAAGGTGCATGTATGTTACACGTCAGTGAGCTGGCGCACTGCATGAAAAGAAAACAAGCCTGTTTTTACTGCACAATTAGTCACAGCTCTGTGGTCAGAATTAACATCACATCACAGTTTTCTTTGACACTTAGCTCCACTTCACTCACGACATGCGGACAGGGTATACACTAAGTATAGATGAAAAAGCAGAACCAGATGTGCCTGTTTTTTTTTTTTTACTTTTACAGCTCAAAACGGTTAAGATCATGCCTAAAGATATCAGTCTTAACCTGGTGCACTGTGCACTTTAAAACATCCTGTGCATACTCACAAGAATTTTTAAGCAGTATAATGATGTGCAAAGTGGAAAGTACATTGGTGACCCATCACATCACAACTCACATTCTAGTTTTAGTATTAATAAGTGCATTTGGAGTCATTTCATTTGAGAAACAACAGCCTGAAGAAACCTGCTGCTGCTCCTTGGATTCATACTCACATCCAGCTGAGATGTCCAGTCCACAGGGGTCCAGAATCTGAGAACAGGTGCACTGACAGCTAAACGTTCTGTTCTCAGTGATGTTTAGCACATTAAAAGATATGGTGGTTGCATTAACTTCACTGTAGGACTGTTCTTTTGGCGGATGGCCGCTGTACATGGATCCCTTGCATTTGCAGTTAAAGGTGCAGAACACCTGAAAACTGGTGCCTATCTGCACCACATGCCTAGTGCTGGTCCATATTACACAGGACTTCTCACCTGAAAGCACAAATGGTGACTTACATTAACTGCATGTATATAACATTTCATGCTGCACACATAATCCTCATGCAGTTACATATGCTTATCCAAGCATCACTCAGGAAATATGAAATAAAACTTCTAAATTGTAAAACCTTTAAGAAAGAGTGAAAACCCAAATCAGAAGATGTCAGAATAACTTAAGATAAAGTTTAAAATAGATTAAAAAAAAGAATAAAATATACCCCATATTTCAAAATGTGAAAAGCATGTGTCTGCCAGTCTTACCTGCGCAGAGCTGCAGGGCCAGCACAGTCACAGCAGTGAAGATGGTCCATGTCTGGGACATTGTCGCCATGAATCATCAGTGGCTGCCTTCCTTTCTGTCTCTCACATTATCTCACTGCCAGGTCACATTAAAACAGTGGGAAAAAAGACCACAAGTGCACTGAGATCAGCAGCGTTTTAGGATCCGATGGCTTTAAATATGTTTATCGAGGAATAATGATGAGGAAAACTTTGTTTAGTGGCAGTTCAGTCGGTATATTTATTGTGCATTGAAGTGGACTGTGAGCAGCGCCGTGGAGCGCCGTGCGTAAAAGGAAAAAAACCCGACGAGAATAAAAATAAGGTTAAAACACACACACACACACACACACACACACACTCACCGAGACGTTCACATCCCAGCATCCCGCTCGTCGTTGGTGCCTCCGGGGCTGTTGAGGCTGTGTTCTTCATCGTGAAGATGTTTGCGTGTAGAGAGCTGAAGTGACGGCGGAGACTCCGAGACTGCGCGCTGAGCCGCCTCTGCCCGAGGTGTGACTTCAGCTTCAAGTCACAGGGCAGACAGACACACAGACAGACAGACACACAGACAGACACTGAGGCTGTGCAAAGGCTGTCACGTCCAGCCTGCTGACTGATCATTAGATATCAGCCCTTTAACACAGTTCATACAGTCAGTGCTGGGAAGTAACTCAGTCACCTCTCTCCTACTTATCTATACTGATGTTGCACTTTTATTTTTAAAGTTAGATTCAGATAAATACTACAGTATCCAATAAACAGATACATTGTGATGCAGTATTATACATTATGATAAAACTTTATTGATCACACACAACTTAACAAATAAAGTATATTAAGTCAACATAACCAGCAAGTGATGTACTAAACAACTAGAATTCAGT
>JBAJHX010000106.1:20002249-20016804 GCA_037176925.1 Amniataba percoides
GTTAGCACTGTCGCCTCACAGCAAGAGGGTTCTGGGTTCGACTCCCGGTTGAGGCAGGCCCTTCTGTGTGGAGTTTGAATGTTCTCCCTGTGTCTGCGTAAGTTCTCTCCGGGTACTCCGGCTTCCTCCCACCATCCAAAGACACGCATTAGGTGAATTGGCAACTCTAAATTGGCCTTAGTGTGTGAATGTGAGAGGGAATCTTCTATGTGGCCCTGCCACTGACTGGCGACCAGTCCAGGGTGTAACCCTGCCTTCGCCCTAAGACAGCTGATAGGCTGGATAGGCTCCAGCAGCCCGTGACCCTGAGTGCAGGATACAGCGGGTTAGAAAATGGATGGATGGATGTTAATGTTTGGACTGTTTTATCAAATATAAGAGCTGAAATATCCCAGTACAGTTTTCACCTTTGACCTGACTTTTTGGTTGCTAAAGAACTTCAATTTGCAGGAAAGCCCAAGACTATGTAGATAAAGGCTGATTTTTCAGTGTGGTGCAGCCATGTTTGCTATCCCCACACTTCCACTGCCCTATTCTGACAATAAATTATGTTTCAAGATACACGACAGTGATAAATGAAAGGAAGAACCTCAGTACATAAGTGGGCATAACTAATGCAGATGCTTCCACACAGATGCATTGCATGGCACAATTAAGCAATTAACATCCAGTCATGCGAGTCTATAGTATGTATACAGTACTAAAAAGGCCCAGAAGATTCAGATTTTGTATCAAGATGGCAAGAAGAAAAGATTTGAATGTGTGAAAGAGTGTTCATTATTGGGGCATGAATGGCAGGAGCTTCAGTTCCACTGGTCTACATGGATGTGGAAATATCCATATAAGTGGTCCATATAAGTGGATGAGTACATCTGTAGCATACAGGTCTGAATCCCTGACACTTAAAGTATGGCGGTCTGGTGGATCTGTGGGGGTTATTTTGCATTTTGCCCATACATTGGGTCCACTTGTCCCATTAGAGGGAGGGGTCACTTCAAATCAATACCAAGTTGTTCTGAGTAATCACCTTTGTCCTCTGATGAAATATTTCTATCCTGATGGGAGCAGTCTCGTTGAGGATGACAATGCTCTCGTCCATAGTGAATACTGAATGCTTTGAGAAGACAACTAAACACCTATGAGAGATTTTGGACCTGTTAGACAGCGCTGCCCTCCATCACCATCATTAACTGAGGCCTCATCTTTTGACAGAGTGGTGCCAACACGTTAGTGTGATGTTTTAGGGTTTTTTTCTTTAATTGGTCATCTGTCTGTAGTTACCTGCGATATGTCAAACATATTCAAAACATTTTTAGTAAAACCTGAGATGAAATTACTTGATGACTCTCCAGTGTACACACACAGTAAGCTGTCAGGTGCTTTTACGGTTCCAGAAATAGTGTGTGAAGCAGGCTGGTTAGTAACAGTTTTATGGTTGCATACATGCACGTAGCCACACGGCTTCCTGTTCGTGGTCAGAGCCAGTTCTAGAAAACTGTTATGATTCACTGAAAGTACTGTGAAAATGATGACAACCTGTCTTTGAAACATCAGTTAACTCACGAATGAACATCTGCATTCCTCAGGTATATGTTGGGGACTTTGTCAAATAAACAGACAGATTTGACACAACAAGATATTGACACAACTGTGAGTCAAACTTTCTTAAAGAGAAAGCTAACAAATGTTACTGTAGGTGATGCATTTTCTGAATAGTCTCTTGTGCTCTGTTGACTCCATTGTCAATGTTTGATATTTTATTTAAATGAATTATCAATCACACACACACAAAATATAAACAATCAACCATCAGTTTAACGTCTGAATTTCATCACATTACTGGAAGCACAAGGTGAAAAACCCTGCGCATGCACTGAAGGTTTGTGGGAGGGGGAGTATCAAAGGAGTGCTTGTTACACACTTTCCATTATGTAGCAGCGGTAACACAACATATGCATACTACTGTATGTATAATTTCCCACACGTGTGCTTGCATCCATGTAGGCACGCTAGAAAACCTTCACTTGACCAAGATAAAGTACACACACACACAACATATGGTTAAATAAGCTGCGTGAAGAGAAGTCCTCTTGAAATGACAAGAACAGGAAACGACTCAAAGCAAAGTTGTGTTTCCTCTAAACCTCCAGATCAAAGTGTAATTCTTTATTCGAAACACTGAGATCACTTAAAATGACAAAAACGTATTTTCTCATGTACCACCTGTTATGTCCTGTCAGGAAAATAGTTGTGATCTTATGATATCTGTGAGGTGTCTCCTGCCACCACAGTATATGTTGTAGAAAAGCCTTCACATGTTCACAGGCAGCGCTGTAGCTCGGTAATATTATTTTTTATTTCCATTATCAATTAGTCATCTAATTTTGTTTTCTTTCTTTTTCAATGTTTACAGTGTTTTTAAGCCCAAAGTAATAAGTCTGCTTAGTTTACTTGCTGGAATGAGTGAATGTTTTTCATCTTTGCTACAAAAAGCCTCAAACAGTGAACCAATCAAACATATCCTGGTTGATTTTAGAGTAATTAATGAATCATTTCATTGTTTCAGCTGAATTCACAGGTATGAGACACACTCACAAAGGGACACGAAGCAGCTGCTCACCTTTGAGTTCTGGGCTGCTGGTGTCCAGCGTCCGGAGATAGATGGTATAGTTTGTGATGAAGCCCCTCTGCTGTTCTACAGGCAGCTCGTCCCACTGGATCAAGATCCGTCTGACCACATGGATCAGCACTGACAATTTGGGAGCAGACTCTGGCTCTGAAACATACAGTAAAACAGAGAGAGAGAGAAAGAAGGGTGTAGACTGTCCATTAGGTATATAAAACCCTCATATGGGTATGCACATGTAAAAAAAAAACAACTTTGAATTTAAAATTGTAGGAGCTAAATGTTATTGGGACACGTGTCATTTATGAGTCTTACTCTGTTCCTTGGAGTAGACCAGGCTGGCTGATGGAGCACTAACACCTCTGGTGGTTACAGCATACAGAGCAACGTTGTACCTCACACCTGCAGACAGACCTGAAACAACAGACAAACTAAACACTCTCACTATGTAACATTGTATTTCATAGGTATTCAGCTTTGAACTCTTACTTCAGCTGTATCAGGGGTAATGTGTTCATTTTAAACCCTAATACATACATATATAAATTATAATTATTATAAAAAAATAGGACAAGCTGTTGTAATTCATCACCTTCACACAAGAGGGCATTGTTGGATCTCAGTTGCTGCTCTTGTGTTTTGTGTCATTTTAACCACAATGCAATACCACGTTTTGTTTCATTTAACTGTGTGTGTGTGTGTGTGTGTGTGTGTGTGTGTGTGTGTTTCTCTGTGGGCAGGTTGTTATCTGTGTGTCTGAATGGTTAGTGTTATCTACCTGTGATAAATGTGTTGGTTTGATTCTTGGCTAGTTGTTGCCACTGCAGCTCTTCCGCAGGTACACCGGTCCACTCTAACACATAGTGCAGCATTTCTTCACATGTTGGACAGTTTTTGGTCTCCGGCCAGGACCAGGAGACGAACACACTGCTTCCATTCGCTGCAGGAGCCAGCTCTCTCAAAACAGGTCCAGAATCACCTAAACAGTTACACACCAGGAACAGATTACACCTTATTTTCTTCACAACTTAAAGATGTTCAGATTCATTTTTATCTTCTGTGTCTAATATTTGAGTACCTGAGTTTCTGAGTGGCAAATCTGCTGGTGGAGATGCCCCATAAGAAGTGACGGCGCTGATGCTGAGCGTCTGTAGCTCTTCTGGGACAAGAACTGAACACTGGCTCAAAACTGCACGACAGGTTGCTTCCTGTTTCTGATCACCACCCAGAAAGATCTTGTACTGTTGCACCTCGCCACTGTAGTCCTCTCGAGAGGGAGGCTAGGGAGGAAGTCCATATGTCACAACAGCTTTACTCTTTGACATCATTTAGTAAATGTATTGAAAAGAATACTTTACTTTTACAGTTTGGGAAATAAAGTTGTTTGCTTTCTTGACTCGAAGAGTTAAATGAGAAGAGCGATACCACTATTATACACGCAATTTAATGCAAGATAAACGCACAGCTTCCACTATTTATGGTATCTGGTGTACCTTTGTATAACAAAATAGTTTCAATATGAATCAGAGGTCATGAACATTACCTTCCACAAAACTGTCACCATCCGCTGCCCATTTACCTCCTGGCTGCCTGACATCCTCCACACATGCAATTTCTGAGATGGACCTGAAGATAAGTTTCCCCATAAGTTGT
The DNA here is from genome assembly GCA_037176925.1 of Amniataba percoides. Taxonomy (NCBI): domain Eukaryota; kingdom Metazoa; phylum Chordata; class Actinopteri; order Centrarchiformes; family Terapontidae; genus Amniataba; species Amniataba percoides. Next base: position 20,006,529 of record JBAJHX010000106.1, read on the forward strand.
GGGTTTTGCATGAGTGATGACAAGCTCTCATATGATCACAATCAGACTGCTTTTGGTACACGTGTACAAGTAAGAACTGCGAGCCTGCCTTTTCCAGGGCTGCGTCCCCGAACAGATGGACTCCATTCGCTGCAGAGGGGCCTCCTGCTGGGCATGTCGGTGTGAGGCAGTCCTGATATGAAGTCACATGTTTGCATCTGGAACTCATATTCAGTGAGAGGCTTCAGGCCGTCCACTTGTATCAGACCCTCTTTGAACTCTGTACTTTCTGCCTCTTCCTAGAAAGCATCAAGATATAAGGTCACACTCTGCCTGATTATGGCTTGTGCTGCATACATACACATGTCACAAAGTGATCAAGGGTGTCATGATATCACTTTACCCAGGAACCATTATCTGTGCGAACCCTGACGGAGGACTTTAGATGCACTGAAGATTCAGCAGCTTTCCAGTGCAGCGTGGCTGTTCTGGCGTTATTCCCAAACTCTAACAGTGTAATAAGAGGGGTCTCTGGTATTACTGCAATGCAAAAAACACAGAAGTAACATGAGCAAAAGTTACACCAAAATAAGTCAAAAGCAAATGCAGCAGCTCGTGAATTACTGCTCACTCAAAAAGTCAAGGCTGCTGCAGCGGATGGTAAAACTTAACAGTTAGATAAGCGATAAAAAGTGACAGTTGGCCAATTGTTGCTTAAAAAACATATTACAAATATGTAGAAACAGCCTCCTGATAGAAACAAGTCAAATGAGTCAAAAGCTGACAGAAGATCAAGAGTTTTCACATAGCAGCTCACTGTATGACTAATTTCTCCAGAAAATACGTCTACTCTGAATATTACTAATTCATTCGTCAGATAAGAGAGGAAACGAGAACTTACCAATATCCTTTACAGAGAGGATGAATAGATCCGACTGGGATGTTCCGAAGTGGTTGTAAGCAGTGATGATCAGCTGGTATTTAGTGTTTTCTTCTATTGTTCTTTCTCTTGGTATCGCAATCTTTTCCTCACCCTGGATCTGATATAACAGTATCTGGGTCCCATTTTCACTTGTGAAAAAAAGTGTTAAAAACAAGGTTTTCTGTTAGTGTACAGTGACCAGTGAAAAGACAAAAGAGCCTCATCTGAACATGACACCATACCTCTTGAGTGAAATGTTGTAGGCAGCAGGCATGTGTGTTTCCTGTCCTCGCTCCCATGTGCAATTTATATAACCTGAGCTCCTTGATGTTTCGCAGATGATATTTTTAGGTTTGTCTGGAGGGACTTTTGGGACAGAGGATGGAAAACAAAATGGATGAACAAAATGCTCTTAAGAATCAAGTTTGGCATTTTGATACTTAATATTTTTGAACATGCTCTTTTACAGATTTTGCTTTGTTAGCCACCCGCTAAAATACAGGCTGCACCAGAGTAGGTTTGAACTACAGTTGTTAAAGTGCTCCTCTGTGACCACCCCAAAATACTAGAAAAGGACACTCTGACCATCAGTTTACAATAACCAATGTATACACCCTGAACAAACCTAACAACTTCCTGGATCATATCTAGTTTAGTATCCAACCACAACATCCTGGAAACAACACAGTTACACCTTAGTAACCTCTTATACCTTAAGAACCAACCAGGAACACTATAATAATAACCCCAAACTATTTAGTAACCACCTGATTTAATAATAATAATTATCCAAATTATCATTTTGTTTTTGCACAGAAATTCTCTTTATGCATTCTTAATCTTATATGACTGCAGACATCAGAGCTGACAATACGTACGCCCGCCAGATAGGTCCAGTCCGTTGACAACCTGAAACATCTTATCATCATCCCTCTTCAACTTGCAAAGCACAATAGATCGAGGCATGCTGACGTTGAACAGACTGAATATCGCCGTGGTGCAGTCGACCCTCGTCCAAGAATCCACAGTCTTACCATTAACATGCAGGGATATTTTGGATCTGGAAGAGGGACATTTTTTTTAAATATATCTGGATGAATCCGACCATAAATATATGCACAGGTCTACTTTTCCTACCTGGGCACACATTTTGTAATGTGGCAGTACACTTTTAGGTCTGAGCCCAAGCGAAAGAGTGGAGCTGGTTCAACTGTCAGGTGGCCAAGGCCGTGGAAGTCGTAGCAGCCAGTGGGGAACAACGGGCAATCTGTCCAGAAAAGACACACGAAGTGTTCACAGCAGCACTATTCAAAGTTTAAGGATTATGTTTGGTTTTGAAGCATAATTAAATTAATGTTACATGTTAAAGATACTCATTCACACATAACAACTGTCACACAGTAAACATCATGCTGTCAGGGAGGTGATTCTGCAGAACAAACTATCACCTCTATTCCTATTTTTATTGATCTATTTATGTAAAAAATATGTTCATTCTCATGATTACTCAGAAGTACATATGAACATTGTTAAAAAAAAAGTGAAACACATATTACCTCACTGCTGTGGTCACAGCTGCAAACGTAAGGTTTGAAGCTCAAAACCACAATAACTAGCAAACTGTGAGATATTTTTCCCAGAGAGGCAAGGAGTGAGAGAGCCAGAGAGAAACAGACTGTTGGTATTAATGTCAATGGGTGGATCAATGGACAGATAGATAATACTCACGCTTGAAGGAAAAAGTCAGAAGTATGATGATGCATCTCCAAATGGTTGAGTAGAGCTTCATCATGGCGCATCTTAATCTCTTAGAACCCACTCAGCATGACTCAGAGGCTGCAAGCTAAAGTTATTCTCATCAGAAATCACCACATATTTCTATTTAAAGTCACATGTCACTGTACATGGGAACTTCAGTTCATAAAGCTGTATTAAAATGATTTTTTTTACCTCAGCCGTCTGAAAACAGGAGATGCTCTGCCAAACATGAGCAGGAGACAGTGTTTTTTTGAATTTTTACAGAAGTACCGGCAGATCCCGTCATAGCAGCTCTGTGACACAAGCACCATGGCAGATAAGGGAAAGGGAAAAAGTCGCATCTTTATGTTTAAACTGAGATAAGAAAAACTCAACAACTCTATCAAATCTGAACATTTGATCTTTTAATGCATCTCAAAAGGAAATGAAATCATTTTCAGTCCCCTTCTTTTTTCCACATTTTCTTCTATATCAAAGACCCTACAAACCACAAAGTACCATCAGCAGATGTGTTCAGATAAAGCTTACCAGAATTTCATGCCGTCTTTTCACGCTTCGTAATTCGTTTAATTCGCCTTATCAAGACAAACTCCGAGAAACACTTACAGCTCCTTCAGATGACTTGCTTTGTGAGGTGTGTCAGACTAAAATGATCTCTGTTGCGCAAATGAAACATCCTAAAGAGGCCAGTGACCTAGTTTGGTGGTATTTTGTCAAATGTAGAAACTTTGAACTTAGCTTCAGTTCTTAGCTGCCCTACTTGAGTTGTCTGTTTATCATTACCACAAAGGCTCAGTTGACTTTACACAGCAGCGTGCCAAGCACCTGCCCTCATTAAACATGCTGCTGTAAGCAGGTAATCAAGTGATCAGGCCAACATGCAACATGAGGAGTGACAAATGTTTTACTTTGAAGAGGATGCTGACCATGGCCTCACAGTAACCTAATTACCTTTTTAAGTCTGATTACAGTAAGTTGAAACATGCTGATGAGGTGAATGACAAAGACAGATGAATCATATTACATAAGAAAAAAAATATAATTCACTGTTCTTGCTGAATAGATAATAAATGTACTTACACCTTTGATCTGAAAGAGGCTCATTTAGCTGGTTGCTTATGTTTAAAGTCCCTCAGCGTGTCGACTGTGTTTTAGAACCAAACAAAAAAAAAAAAACAAGGTGAGATATTTTATCAAGCTACTTTTTGTGATTTCCTTTCGCTGGTTATTTTCCATTTCTAACTTCAAAAGCTTTGCAGGGAAAACCCAGAAGCGAGAGGGAGTGCATGTAGATGTAAAGATAAAAGGGACCTCAAGTCTGAGGTTTCAGAGCTTTCAGTGTACGCGTCTTCAGATAAAAGGCTAAAGATTCTGTTTGAGAGAAACAGCTCAAAGTATGTATGTATGTGTGCTCAAGTTTTTAAATGTAAAGTGATAAAATTTGAAGTTCATGGTGAATGGCCAACGATGGATGAAAATCTTTAATGACACTGACTGTTGTGCTTGACTGTAAAAAACACAACCCCTGAAGAAACTGCAAACAAATATCCCAATATTAACAACAGATATCATGTAAGGTCAAGTTGATGAATAGCACTGAGGCTGACCGCTGCAATTTATCATTTACCACTGAAACCACAGTGTGAACTTGAACACATCGCGGTATGAATAAGAAGCATGAACTTAATCTGAGAATCATTTATTTGTACAAGGAAAGCTTTAGCAAAACTAACAAATGTGCAGTGGAAAGTAAAATACACATGTACTTCTCTGTTATTCCTTTAAAAATAGAACATTTCCAAGATTTCATTTCATATGTGAGCACATTTATAATCCTAAAATGCTTTATCCAAATGGTAGTCTAGTAGATATTCTTGGTGTATTAGAAGATAAATGTAGTGGAACACAGTCAGTCACTGTGTTGTGAAACAGATGGTTCAGTATCAGCTGGTTGGTGGTTTTAACGTGTTACGGCACAGAGGCGGTATGGCTTTGGACAGTGAGTGGCTCCTAAATGATACTCCAGACTGGGCTTCTCTCCAGCAGGGGCCGAGAAAGAAAATCTCTGAAGGAGGGAGGTAAAGAAGAGGAATAACTCCATCCTGGCCAGCTGCTCCCCGAGACACACACGCTTACCTGAGAACACACACACACCTGATGAGTTGTCTTTAGAGTCAGAGACTGAAAGAGCCAAACAACCAAACTGTAAATACTGCCTTACCTGCTGAAAAAGGAAGGAAGGCCTCCCTCTTCCTAAATTTGCCATCTTGGTCCAGAAAATGTTGAGGGTTGAAGGAGTGTGGAGTTTCCCACATCGACTCATCATGTAGAACTGAGTCCAGTGTGGGCATGACAAGGGTGCCCTGAGGAAATTACATTAATGAAAAAGGAAAACAGATATTTTTTATGCTGTTTTTTCAGACTTTGTTTTAAAAAAATTAAATTAACCATGGTAGATAAACAAACTACTTATAGATCCATTAGACACTTCTATCAGACAAAATACTCAAATAAATAAAAGTTAGGGTTAGGGTTATTCAAAAAGTACCCTGGCAGATAAACGAACTAAAAACAAATATTCAAATGAAACAGTTCTTGCATCTTGTACCTTTGGGATTGTGTACTTGTCGAGGGTGGTTTCCTTGCTTGTCATGTGGACCAAATTGAGGGGTACAATGTTTGCCATTCTCTGCATTTCATGGATGACTGCGTCAGTATAGGGCATGTTTTCTCTGTCAGTCGTAGAAGGTGTTCTGGATGAACCCACAACTGCATCTATCTCAGCCTGGACTCTCTCTGCACAGTGAAAACAGTAAACAATGTAAGTCTGTGTGCTGCCACTGAACAGAAAATGGTGTTTAACACACACACACACACACACACACACACACACACCTTGTATGTGGGGGTAGTAGATCATGTATAACAGTCCCCAGTGTAAAGTAGTGGTGGTGGTTTCAGTTCCAGCACCAAACAGGTCCAGAACACAAAAGCCCAAATTCTTGGAGTCAAAACCTGAATCGATGTCCTCTTTCTGTCAGTAACAGAAATGAAGGTTTCTTGCATTTTGTTTGTTAGTTGACATACTTTATTAGACACACACATAAAACAACACACATTGTGTGCATAAAAACACTCACGTCTCCCATTTCTTTGAGGAAACAGTCGATGTAGTCTCTTGGTGAGGAAGGGTCAAAACTTTCTTTGTGTTCTTTGATCTTGATTTCTACGGAGTCAACTATCTTCTGTACCAGAGTTAATATTGTCTGATGAGGTCCAGGCAGCCACTTCACCAGCCCGGGAAACATGTTATAAATCTACAGAGGACAAAGACAGTGACTAGAACACATAATTTCCACAGGTGGTATATTGACAAAAACACTCATGTTTCTTGCAAAGTAAAGGGTGGATTTGTGTTTGTGCGCACATGGCAAAAATCTGTAGATGACAAGCCACTTAAAGATCTAACCACACATCGAAGGTATAGATGTCCTGCATCCCTTCACCTTCCTCTAATCAATGGCCTGTCCAACCATTACACACTTCAGATCAGATTTATTGCATTTTATGTTGCTGAACCTTTTAGCCAAATAGTTATTAACATATACCATTGACTCAATGGGTTGAACTGGATTGACCTGATTTAAAAAATTACTGCACACTGCATCTTATGAATGACGAAGACTCACCTGTACCCACACACTTCCCTGTAAGTGCACTATGTCATTGAAGTTCTGAAGAATATCCTTGTGCTGCTTGTCAGTGTACTCAAACCGCTCCCCAAACACCAGGCAGCAGATGACATTTGACACGGCACTGTTAATCAGTGACTGGGCATTAAAAGCCTTGCCTAAAAAAAGATATAGATATAATGAAGCAAGTAAATAGAGACACATGCACACACTGTAAGGTGCATGATCCAATGCCACATAATGTTGCTGCATGCATCTGATTTGCAAAGCAGGAACAAAGCTGAAGGGAGAACAAGTGTAAATAATTTGTGGTAAAAAAGTTATTATTTGTTGAAAAGGAACATTTGTTTAGTACCTTGCTGAAGGGCAAAGGCCTCAGTGAGATATTGACACTCCTGCTGGATGGATGGCTCCAGACTCTTCTTGCCCAAACCAAAGTTTCTGAGAGTGTGAAGAGCGAATCTCCTCTGCTGCTTCCAGGGATTGCCATTAGAGAACACCAGACCTTTTGAAAACACAAAACAGTGTCAAACAGAAATATCTGAAAATGGTTACCAACTAGCATATGCATCATGTCAGTCTGGTGCTACCACCCTACTACCACCTCTGTTTCCAACTATTGCATTAAACAGAGGAATGGAGGGTCGATCTACGTAGTCTTCTCCTCTTTGGACCAGAGCCTCCCTCACAAGCTTGTAGCCATTAATAACCACAATCCTTCCTCCGAAGAGCCGAAGACTGAAGATGTTTCCATATTTCTCTGCAAACTGAACACAGAGAGCAGACAAGTAAGCACATTTTTCGTGACTGGGAGCTGTGGTAGGGCGGCACAGTGGTGTAATGGTTAACACTGTCGCCCCACAGCAAGAGGGCCCTAAAATAGCTAGGATAGGCTCCAGCACTCCCGTGACCCCGAGTGCAGGATAAAGTGGATTAGAAAATGGATGGATGGAGCTGTGGTGGCTGCACCTGCTGCAACACAGCTGCAGATACATAAACAAACAGATAAACAATCTATATATATGATTTTGTTCATATTCAAAATGTATGAGTATGATGTATGATGAACACTGAAATAAACAACTACGAAAAGGTGGAGGGGACAAAAACTAAGTACAACCCTCATCACAAAGACAAGCAAGATCAGTGGCCAGTCTGCAGCATGCACCTCTGCCTGTTAGCCTCCAGCCAGTCTCCCTGTCGACAAGCATCCAGTCTGCTAACTCCCAGCCTGCACCTTGGTTTGCCAAGTTGTCAATAAGCATTGGGATTTTCGGCCTATTTTTTTGCTGCAGTCAGTTGCCTGTCCATTTCCTGTAACTCTTTGGGCCATTACATGGACTATTTAAAGAACCACCCTGACATCCTGTTCTCGATTCCCCCCTATCTCATTATCCCCAGTTGCCAATCTTTGCCCACATCCTAAATCTACTTTTCATTTTGCTTATCAAGTTATCATGCAACCTTGACTTTCAGGTTGCATATAAAAGCACTCCATAAAACTTAAAGTATGACTGTATACTCAAAACATTCAAACATGTTATAAGTCAGGTCGTTCTGTGGGTTAGGTGCAACCTGGATGTCACTTCAGCCTGCCATCTACTGCTGGTAAGACACTGACTATGGATAAAACTATCCAAGTATCTAAGTTTGTTGCTTCCTTATCTTGGTTAATTGTAGATGATAACCAAGACTAACTATAGACTAACTCTTCTGTTTAGTTTTATTTGTGGAATAACTTGGAATTATTTGTCTATGTGTTACTCCTTCATTTACAAATGATCTGATCAGACATCATATATGATTCTCACAATTAAATTCTTTTTTTTTTTAAATCCACCTGTGAGTCCTCATGTCTACCAACTTGCTATCTCACAGAGAGCTGGAGCTGACTGAATAACTCAGAGAATATTTGTTCTGTGGTGCAGGTGAAATGCTAGGCAAGTCCATTCTGGCTGTCCCTTGTATTTGAGTTAATGATTGATTTCCTATATCCCGAAGCAACATGCCCGAAAAGGTGTTTATTAGATCTATTTTTCCCAGACTATCCACATCATTGTTTATTCACAATGCAAGTCATATACAATGTCATCTTCATCAGGAAAAGCGTAACAACAAATCAGTGACTGCAGAGGTAGCTTTCTTTAAAAGCTTCTCAGATAATATTTGACTAACAGCATACTGATATAAATACCTCTGTGAACTGCAGGTGGAGTCTGGAGGCGTCGATGCGATGAAGGTCTCCAATAAAGGGAAGAGCCCACGGTCCAGGAGGAAAGTTATTTGGTACTCTGTTCTTTAAGACATCAGCCAGCAACAGGAAAACACACAGAAATATCAAAATACTCCATCTGTCCAACCACTCCAAGCCCAGCACTTTGAGTACAGCCTCCATTGAGGTGTTTGTCAGCAGTGATCATGAACATGAACTGTGTAACTAGGCAAGAGGTTTTATCTAGTCACATGGGTTGTTAATTATTTCGCAAGTTTATCATAGAGTGCTTATTGATGTGTGGACATTCATTAAACATCAGGGTGAAGGTGCAGGCAATGAATATCTTTAGTTTATAACCTGGTATTATAAAAAAGTATATATCACGTTATAATCATCTATTTCTATCTATTTTGGGGGGTTCTAATAATTACTTAAGTAATAACATTATTAAGTATATCCAGGATATTCAAACCCAAAAAGCTGTCTTTCGGTCAGAAGGCAACTGGATAGAAAGGTGTTCTCTCCTGCTTTTGGACACCCACCATTGTTCTTGCACCTAAAGTCTGCAGTGTCTAGACTAAACACATACTGCTCAGTAGCACTCACCTCCATCTATATGAAGTGCTTTGAGAAACTGGTTCTCCAGTACATCAAAAAGATCATCCTAGCCAACGTCCCAACAACCCTCACCAGTCTGCATTCAGAATCAATGGATGCACAGAGGATGCCATCTCCACTGCCCTCTGCTCAGTCTTTGTACACCTTGAGAAGAATTATAATAGCATCAGCAGCACTGACATACTATGTGTTGATACGAGCTCAGCATGTAGTACAGTCGTACCCATAAAAATGGCTAAAAAACTGGATATTGAACACTTTCACAGTCTGACAGTGGAGAACCTCACGGCTGTGTGCATGCAGAGTAATGCACAGAAAACATCATCAGTGTTGATTCAATGGAGGTGGTGGGCAGTTTGGAAATTTGCATCATAAAGCACATTACATCTCACATATCCACAGTTCCCATGCCAAGTTTAAGGTAACTTTTACAGAAGAAATAGAAACTCTTCTAATTGGCAATAGAAGTAATTGTAAGTACTTTATATACAGTTCGTGATGTTAAATTAATATATAATAACATATAAAATTGACAATAAAATGAATTAATCAGATGTAGTGGAGTGAAACTTGCATTTGTTCCAAAATGCAGCAGCAGAAGAAGAATAATATTAAATGGATTTACTCACACTGCATGGGCCGTGCTCTTGTCTGTCTATCTAAAGAAATCCTAATATTAACAACAGGCATTTTTGAATGTTTATCTCACCCACTAAAGCACAGAGTGAAACCACAACTATATTTCAGAATCATTTATTTACAAAAACAAAGTTTTGCAAATCATAGAAGTACAGCGGACAGAAAAGTAGAGATGTAGTTTGCTCTGATTTTTTACATGGAATGTTTTAAGGATTTCACTGCATATTTGAATAATTTATTAAAAACTTTATTGAAAAGGCCCGTGTACTAATGGGAAGAATAAAGATTCAAATCATATTTTATGCACATTGTAGGGAAAGAATAGTCTAGTAGATATTCTTGGTGTATTAGAAGATAAATGTAGTGGAACACAGTCAGTCACTGTGTTGTGAGACAGATGGTTCAGTATCAGCTGGTTGGTGGTTTTAACGTGGTACGGCACAGAGGCGGTAT
>JBAJHX010000106.1:20016904-20049657 GCA_037176925.1 Amniataba percoides
TCATGTATAACAGTCCCCAGTGTAAAGTAGTGGTGGTGGTTTCAGTTCCAGCACCAAACAGGTCCAGAACACAAATACTCAAATTCTTAGACTCAAAGCCTGAATCGATGTCCTCTTTCTGTCAGTAACAGAAAAGAAAGTTTCTCGTATCAGCTGACATATTTTATATGTTTAATTAGAAAACATACACACAGAAAAACAATACACACTGTACATAAAAACACTCACCTCTCCAATTTGTTTGAGGAAACAGTCGATGTAGTCTCTTGGTGAGGAAGGGTCAAAGCTTTCTCTGTGTTCTTTGATCTTGATTTCAACGAAGTCTATTATCTTATGAAACAGGGTTATTATACTCTGGTGAGGTCCAGGCAGCCACTTCACCAGCCAGGGAAATGTGTTGTAAATCTACAGAACATAAAGACAGTTATGAGAATCAGGCAATAGTTCATAACACAGACAGGTGGAGGCCAAATTAGTTGAGCTTATTTAGTGGACAAATCTTGAAGAGGGTGCAGTCATGCTAAGCTGGAAAAGTATCTCTGATTCTTTGAGCTACATAAAGGTCTCTTTTGTTTGTTTGTTTGTTTTTTTGTTACCAAAATCTAACCACAAGAAGTGTGTACAAAAAGCCACAGTCACAAGATTTCTTATCCTGTTCACCTCTGGAGCCAATATTTTTCTCCAATGGCTCTGGGTGAACAGTAAACAATGGAATCAGCCAATACACACTTGCGACCTGCAACGCACATAGGCTGATTAGAAGAATGAACTCCCAAATCTGGTTCATGTATTCAATGGCTTTTCTGGTTGATATTCATTTTAATCTAACTTATTTAGTCAAAGGAGAATAATTGGTGGGGATGTAGGCTGGAATGACAGCCAAAGGTTAGCAAGCTGGAATGTGGCAGAACAGATAGACTAGCAGGCAGGCAATAACAGGAGAAACAGGTAGCCTGGCAGACAGTAATACAGAAAAACAAGTGAGTGAAGTTCACAGATAACTGCAGGTAGCATATGCATGATCGATACACCGGTAACATACACAGGGGCACATTCACAGCTGAACTGACAAGGAAGAAAAAGCAGGGGAAAACATATATATAGTGTGGGTGATGGGGAAGTGGAGACAAGTAAGCAGACCGACAGGATACAAGTGGAAGCAGAGCAGAACAATCAAAGTGGGAAACACACAAGAGCAGGAAGTTATTTGACGGATGTGAGGAGAAGTTAGAATAAGGAAAAACACTACCAAGCACAGGGCAGGATCATGGCAGTCATTCTACAACCTTTTACAAAATCAAAATACACCATTGACTTATTGAGTCAAGCTGGATTGAATCTGACAAAAGAAGATTACTGCAGACTACATCTTGTTGACAATAGAGGCTCACCTGTACCCACACACTTGCTTGTAAGTGCATTATCTCATTTAAGGTCTGAAGAATATCCCGGTACTGCTGGTCGGTGTATTCAAAGCGATCCCCAAACACCAGGCAGCAGATAACATTTGACACAGCATTGTTAATCAATGACTGGGCACTGAAAGGCTTTCCTAAAAAAAGAGAAAAGATAGATATAGATATAAATATGTAGATAATACTCAAACAATGCCAGAGAATGCAAGCTACTGTCAACATTAAGAGAAAAGGTGTGGTTCTTGAGCAACCCAGTCTCATAGCAAAACGTGAAATAGGCACGTTGGGTTGTCTTGAGATAATTAAGTAAACAGGGACACATGCACACACTGTAAAGTGCATGGTCCAATACTGATGTTGCTGCATGCTTCTGATTTGCAAAGTTGGAGTGAGGGAAAGCATAAACAATTTGTCATGGTAAAAAAGAGATTAGTTTGGAAAGTAAGACTTGTTTAGTACCTTGCTGAAGGGAAAAGGCCTCAGTGAGATATTGACACTCCTGCTGGATGGATGGCTCCAGACTCTTCTTGCCCAAACCAAAGTTTCTGAGAGTGTGAAGAGCGAATCTCCTCTGCTGCTTCCAGGGATTGCCATTGGATATCAACAGACCTTTTGGAAAAATAAAACAACATTACACCAGAATAATATGAAAATGGGTACAAATAACAATGAGCTAAATGCTAACATGCATAAGACAGTCTGATGATACCGCCCTGCAAATAAAAAGCAACAAAACCTTTAAAAGTGCGTGAACAGTAAACAAACCTGGTTCACTTGTTTTCCCCCAGGTGATTTAATAACAACCCATTATGTTTCTTGCATAAAAGGGCAAATCCAAAAGTGTCAGTCTGATGTTACAACCCTTAGGAAGCAACAAAAGGCAAAAAAAAACAAAACCACAACCTCTATTCCCAACGATTGCTTCAAACAGAGGAATGGAGGGTCGATCTACGTAGTCTTCTCCTCTTTGAACCAGGGCCTCCCTCACAAGCTTGTAGCCATTGATCACCACAATCCTTCCACCGAAGAGCCGAAGACTGAAGACGTTTCCATATTTCTCTGCAAACTGAATACAGAGAGCAGACAGGTGTTTAGGTTCAACACACAGTGGACATACATTTTTTGAATTTCGACACACAAACTTGTTGTCTAACACAGAGGATCAGGTTGCAAACTACACTGAAGCCAGATGGAGTTTGACTCTTGATTATTATCATCATGCATTGAATTATGCTTTTATTGATGCAGGTGATTCATCACCCAATTAATTTTGGGAGATAGTGGCATTCATGCTATTCTTGGCCTCTATTTTCAGTTTATCTGTTTCATTATCAGCAAACGACCCTCATAATTCATAAATTTAAATTGTACCAAGACGTTCTGCTCTTGCTTTGTTATTTAAGTGTTTATTGTCAGATTTGGTATTTGACCCATTCATATCATATTTGTGCAAATAAACTGCAGAATATAGTAAACTCAACAAAAATATCTTTGCTCTACTGTGTAAATTTGGCTATGAAGTGTGGTTGAATTTCCTTTGTGTTTAAAGGAACATGCCTGAAGCTGTCATATTTAAGTGTTGTTTTCTTCTTTTGGTTTCCACAGAAGCCCTGAGAGGCAAGTGAAAAAAAAATCCATTTTCTAAATCTGATCTAAAGCTGTTTTTTTAATTCCTTATTTTTATTTATTTATCTGTCAAACCTCTAGAACAAAAAGAGTTTGCCAGTTGGAAAAAGTTTGTTCCTGTAATACTCATTTCAGCCACAAGATGCAGAAGCTGAACATGTTCAAAACAGGACTGAGAGCTGCATGTAAACATTGACTTCCTAGTTTATAAAGGGTCAAGTCAGTTTCAGTTAAAAGTCCTGTTTTGAGCACAGTGATGCACTTCAGCCTCTCGTGGCAAAAATTTGTATCACAACACAAACAAAAACTTTTACTTTCCGGAAAAAAACGCCCTCTTGTCCCGAAGTGTCCCCTCCCAGCTGATTTCATTCCTCCCAAGATGAAAAAAATGATCAAAGCATCCTTAGTTTTGTATCATATTCATAAGATGAAGAAGGGGAACATAAAACAGTGACAGCAGAGGTCATTTTTGAGTTGTGTGGGTTTTTTTTCAGTAGCTGCATTACCTGCATAGATCATATTAGACTGACAGTATACTGATATAAATACCTCTGAGAACTGCAGGTGGAGTCTGGTGGGGTCGACGCGATGAAGGTCCCCAGTAAAAGGAAGAGCCCACGGTCCAGGAGGAAAGTTATTTGGTACTCTGTTCTTTAAGACATCGGCCAACAACAGAAAAACACACAGAAATATCAAAATACTCCAGCTGTCCATCCACTCCAAGCCCAGCACTTTGAATACAGCGTCCATGCTGTGCAGAAACAAGTTTCTTTCGCTTCCCCGCAGAGACCCGCAGACCTCGATTCATGCCCTGCTTGCGTGCCTGGCCTTCAAAATAAAAGCACGCAAACAAACGTGCGCTCAAGAGTAAGTGTGCTCAGATTTTTTTGTTCCTGTTAAAGCATCACACTGCTGAAATCCTCTGTTAAACAATTAAACATTAATAGAGAATATCCAATTTATTGCATCAGAATATCTATATATTCTTATTCTTATTCTTATTCTTATTCTAAATACACTTATATATATAAGTGTATGAACTGAGGATGAAACAGCAAAAGTAGGCAAATTACCTCACGCTCCTTTCCCTGAAGAGTTTAAAATGTATTAAAAATGTCACAGAAAGTTGCTGGACAACTAAGTGGAGCCTGCATTATCAGTCAGTGGGGGTCTGAGTGTAAAATCTACGTTTAAGAGCTTTACTACTTTACTTTATACCAAGATTGCATAATGCGTAATGTGGTGCTGATAAGTCAAATAACCTCCAGCTAGCACAAACTGTGAAAGCAATACAAACTTTGGGTTTGTCAGGGCATTGACAGAGTTTGGTGGGTGGAGGATAAGTAGGGGCCAAACTGCAAATATTTCCCAGCTTTGGCTTAACGTCATACTTTAGTTTGAGGTTGAAGTTGAGGTTTATGGGCTTGCATTATATGGGCACTATCAGAGCATGACATGGAGGTAAAATGCTACTGTTTATTACTGATAATTGCTTCGTCATTTTATTGCTGCACCCCCAAATACTGATAACTGACAAATTATTCATGTGAAAATCATCAGGGAGACTTTTCTGCGGTCAGCAAACAGACACCAACCAGCTGGACTCTTTCAAGCTCCTGCTTTGTTTTTCATATCAGAGTTAACTGAGGGGCCACCGTGTTACATAACATTTCCTTATTTGACCTTTTTTTCCTGCCTCCCACAGTCCAGATCGTGTAAGTTGCTCCACCATCCTGCCTGCATGAGCACATGCTGATTTCACAAGCACATTTTAGAAGAAAAATCACCTCATCATGATTTTTCAGGCACTTTTGGAGTATTTGGACTTCACTGGCTGGCTGTTGATCAGTTTTGTCGTGTTGCTTTTCACCGATGTGGTCAGAAACTGGAGACCACACAGTTTTCCACCAGGACCCTGGGCTGTGCCTTTTCTAGGAAATGTCTTCAGTGCAGTTGACTTCAAAACAATGGAGAAGGTGAGCCGCACTTAATAAGTGCATTTATGCATTTTCTATGAGCAGAATCGAGCTTTGATACCCAAGGAATTCTTGAAAATTCCCACAGAAAGTAGACATGTGAGCATAACAATATCACAATAACAATAAAAGATTAAATAAGATTGCAATTCAAAAGTGTTTTTTCAACAGCCAGTTTGATACCGGATGATATCTGTGTATTTTACCAAAACCAAAATTTAGTTTTTTGCTGTTTTATAGGCTGCAAAAAGTATACGAAGTAATGCAGAAGCTCATGGAACAACAAAGTTCACTATTAATCTCAAATAACAGAGATAGTCAGAGACGCCATTACAAAGGTTCAGATGTGATGTTGGCCATTGCTGATAGGATGTCATAAAGGGGGAACTTTTCAGCTAAAAAAGTTAAAGTTAGTCCTTTCTCATGAAGTATTCCTGCCCAATACTTCATTCGTATTGAAAGAATGCAAAAGTGTTAGTCTGGAAAAGTCATCTGTTTTTAAATGCAGCTTGCTCAGGAGTACGGGCCAGTGTTCAGCCTGAGGAGAGGAAATGAGAGGATGGTGTTTATTTCCGGATACAAGATGGTCAAAGAAGCTCTCATTAACCAGCTGGACAGTTTTGTTGACCGGCCCATTGTCCCTCTCTTCCATGTTATCTTCAAGGGTCTTGGTGAGTGGATGAATATATGACACTATAAATGTTCTCCTCCAGGTTTACAGTAAATCTGTGTATGCTCAGCCAGCCAATTCACATTAGACAAACCATACAGTCATTGCAGAATATGTATAGTATTGATAATCCAGTTTCTTCACTTGTCTCCGCCTCATGTTTCCCAGCAAAGATACACCAAAAGCCTGTTAGCTCAGTTGGCCTAAATAATCTGATATATTTCTGCAGGCATAGCTTTGAGCAATGGTTACCTGTGGAAGAAGCAGAGGAAGTTTGCCAACACTCACCTGCGTTACTTTGGAGAAGGACAGAAGTCACTGGAAACGTACATCGAAGTGGAGAGCAACTTCCTCTGTGATGCTTTCAAAGATGAACAAGGCAAGTAGATTACATACAGCAGATACTTTCAGTGCATATTAACTGCATCCAACTGTGATTGATCATCACTTGATTTCAATCCATCAGGAAGACCATTCAACCCCCACTACACCATGACAAATGCAGTGTGTAACATTATCTCCTCTGTGGTCTTTGGACATCGCTTTGAATACAGCGATCAGAGCTTTCGCAAAGTCCTGGAGCTGGACAAAGAGGCCATTCTGCTCGCTGGCTCTGCTCAGACTCAGGTAAGTCCTGATCTGCCTCAGACATCATGATGGGAATACAAAACAAACAGGGTCCACGACTGATTGGAGACTTTGTCCCATTGTAGCTGTACGACGTCTTCCCCAGCTTGATGCAGTATCTGCCAGGTCCTCACCACACTGTTATCGGCAACTACAGGGAAATTGTGACTTTCCTGAAAAAGGAAGTAGAGAGGCACCAGGAGGAGTGGAACCCCGATGACCCTCGAGATTACATCGACGTTTACCTGTCAGAGATGGAGAAGGTAAGATACATACGACACACTGGCCTTTCTGAAAATGATTAATACATGCAAAATGAGGTCAAATATAAAGCATAAATAAATACTCCAAAGAAAACTTTTATGATAGAAACTACTGTATGGAAATGCATAGAAAAAGTGGAAAAGAGGAATATTTTACTTCCACAAATAAGTTAAGTTGAGAAATTAAGCACCAAGAAAATGTTTGTTCCAACTATAACTGCTTGTTAGTGATAATGATCTCTTCAGGAGGAGTTATATTTTGCCTAAAGTAAAGTAAAGTAAAGAAAAGGTGTCTTACTATGATGCACAACCAGAAAAAGAAGGATCCCCAGGCTGGCTTCAACATCGAGACCTTGCTGGTTTGCACCCTCGACCTGCTTGAGGCTGGAACAGAAACAACAACCACCACTTTGCGCTGGGCCATCGTATACATGGTGCACTACCCAGAAATACAGGGTACGTATCTTATAAATCACGTTAACTGTATGATGCCTGGTGAGCTGATCTCTGTGACTCTGCATCCTCACTCAGAGAAAGTCCAGGCGGAGATAGACAGAGTGATCGGACAGTCTCGTCAGCCCACCCTGGCTGACAGACCCAACATGCCTTACACAGACGCTGTCATTCATGAGACTCAGAGGATGGCGAATATTGTCCCCATGGGCTTCCCCAAAATGGCCAGCAAAGACACCACACTGGGAGGATACTTCATACCTAAGGTAAAGGCAGTGGCGAAAGAAGTATTTACATCCTTTACTGAAGGACAGTTCAGCATTCAGATGTGAACTTCAGTAAAAATGTGGGAGCATTATGAGCAAAATGAACTTATAATATGAAATGATTGTGCATTTTAAAAAAAAAGGTGAAATTGTAAATATGTAAATTGTTTAACATAGATTATATCGACATCTCATGGCTCTTTTTTCAGGGTACGGTTATAAATACAATCCTCGCATCTGTGCTGTTTGATAAAAATGAGTGGGCGACTCCAGATGTCTTCAACCCTGAGCATTTCTTGGATTCAGAGGGCCAGTTCTGCAGAAGAGATGCCTTCTTACCGTTTTCAGCAGGTTGTTTTTTAATAACAGTCCCAACATATTGTATTTCACATTAGCAACCTGTGAGTAAGGAATCGAGTGACCTAAAGGTGCTGTCGGTGTTGCAGGTAAACGTGTGTGTTTGGGGGAGCACCTGGCCAGGATGGAGCTGTTCCTTTTCTTTACGTCTCTCCTCCAGCGCTTCACCTTCTCTCCTGTTCCCGGAGAGATGCCCAGCCTGGAGGGCGTGCTCGGCTTCACCCACTCCCCCGAAGAGTACAAGATCCACGCCGTGCCTCGCTGACGTTGTCCAGCTCATCTCATCCCAGCCCAGGACAAAAGGGCATCAGCACAAATCATCAATGATTTCCACATTTGAAGAAAAAAATTCAAAGACTCCAGATCTTAGCAGTTGTTTGAAATATTGGTATTTCTGATCCTCAGTGAAGCAAAGACTTAATAATCACTTGTAGCTGAAAATTAGTTTACATGATACCTGGTTTAAATAGAAAAAAATAAAATAAAAATATAAAATAAAAATAAAGGGAAAGATATTTGCAAATTAAACCTAGTTACATTAGATTTATTTTTCACAGGTAATTAAAGTACCTGTTTTTGGTAACTTCATTGAAAAACAGAACTGCAAACACCTGTGTGAGAAGATAGAAAGATAAAGAGAGAAGAAGGTATAAGAATAACAACTCACTACTCATGTTACAGCTAATTATCACTTTGCTTTACAGGCTGCTGCAGCAGTTTTACATTCTTGCTTAATCTGAAGAATAAACAAACAAAAAAAAGAACTTGCACCACAATAAACTTAATAATCACTGGTCTGAGGAGCTTTCTTCCTCTGGATCTAATTTAATGGCATGGTCATTAACAGGTGACGTTCATAAGTTGTTGATCTATTGAATGTTAGGTTGTGTAATCCTGACTGGATCATTTGTCAGCTTTGAGTCACATTTTGACATAAAGAATGAAACAATGATTTAGTGTACATGTGAAAAGCTTTCCAAAAATGTTAGTATAAAAGCTGCATAAATGTTGCTTATTTGCTTCTGTTGAGATCTTTGATTTTGTTACTTGTAAATGGAAAATGTATTCTGTTGCATATGCATGAGTACGGGTCTTCATCCAAAGTCAGAATGCTTATAATACTATTTTTTATCCTCTGATTCTGTAAAGTAAAACCACAATCAAACTTTAGTGTTTATAAAAAATGT
Organism: Amniataba percoides; assembly: GCA_037176925.1. Lineage (NCBI taxonomy): Eukaryota > Metazoa > Chordata > Actinopteri > Centrarchiformes > Terapontidae > Amniataba > Amniataba percoides. The sequence continues at coordinate 20,025,745 of JBAJHX010000106.1, forward strand.
ATTAAAGGATGTTTTACTCCGTGTATAAAACAATAATGATTTCAGTTTTATCAGAGCTGAACACTGACATACATTGATTAATGAGTTTAGAGCTCAGGGTTTTGCTGATACGGACTGACTGTTATGTAATGTTCATTGAAATCATTATCTTTCGAAAACCTTTGACAAACTCAAGTGCTTCCAGCAGAGTAACATTTGAATCTGAACATCTGAACCCATAGGAAACTTTTACTGCCCACCGACCATGATATTAGATTTCCCAGCTATTTTGTAAAGATATTGCGTAACACAGGATTTTCATTTCCAGTTCTACCAGATTACAGACGTCTCCTCTCACTGTGACGTGCATGTAATTTCCCACTAGACCAGTTTGGTGGCTTTTATTCCCACTGCACTTTGTGCTGTTGGTTCGACTGCGTTTGCATAATGAATCTCACTCAAAGGTCAACGGAGATTTTTCATTTGAGTTGATATTTCTGATATTTCTTTATTTTCATAATATAGCTAAGCTCAAGAATAATATATTTTTTTATTATTATTACTGAGGTTTCCTCATTGGTACTTGTTTGTCAAAACGTTGCTGTGTCTGCAGCTGGTTATATAAGCACGCTGTCTAAAGCACCTTTGTGTACTCTGAATGACTGTTTTTTATCAGTTGTCAGACCTGTAATGTTCATAGTGTCCATGCATGCAGTGTGTGGGCCATAAAAGGGTTAAATTGAGCCTGAACAGGCATCATAAAGCCACTGTGGTTAAAGCGTGACAGAAGAATGCTCAGAAAGCTCAGACCTTTCTCTTGCTGCTGGATTAACTCTCTTTAACAATGTGGCTTTATAATTTTTTGATGACTTTTGACCTAAAAGGTCTTTTCTTGTTTGTTTTTATTTTCATCCTAGTGGCAGACTTCATCAAAAACAGGAATCCTCCAAATTATCCTCCAGGACCATTTGCTCTTCCTGTTGTGGGAAATCTCTTCAGTATGGACAGTAAACAGCTACACGTTTATTTTGCCAAGGTAAAGTTTAATATACACAAGGTTTCAGCCTTTAAGCTTTAAGGATCAGACATTAAAAGTGATATTATGTTAAATGGTTTTATTGGCCTAATTCATCTTTTGTATGTTAAACACACACACACACACACACACACACACACACACACACACACAAACATAGTTTTGTTTTTCCAGTAAATATTATCATTTTGAGTTTAGTTTTTATACTGTTTTGTTTTTTTGTTTTTTGGGGGTTTTTTTGCATTTTGTTTTGTTAATTTAAAAAAGGAATCTATTTTAATGATTTATATAACTTCATCTCAAGAATGAAACTTTATGATCAACTTTAGAAATGGAAAAAAAGAGACTACTTTTATGGACACTAATGGAAGATACTGACATCTGGTGGTCAGATTGTGAATATTCTGACTTGAAATTCCTCTCTAAAGAAAGATCTCTAAGCACACCAAACACATCTTGTTTTCCATTTTGTTTCTCATTGAGCAGCTATGTTTTTGGGCTCTTTAAAAAAAAAACGTGTTGTGATTTTTGTCCACAGCTGGCTGACAACTACGGGAATGTGTTCAGCATCCGCTTAGGCAGAGAAAAGTTGGTGGTGGTGTCTGGCTACAAGATGGTGAAGGAGGCTTTAGTGGCACAAGCTGAGAACTTTGTGGATCGACCATACAGCACAGTCTCTGACAGATTTTACTCAGGAACCTCAAGTATACAAATCAGTCCTCTTCTCTTGTCTCATGCTGTGCAGACATTAGCTCCCCTCAGCCATTAACTCCTGTTTGCTCCATGTTTTTTGTCTAGACGGCCTGTTCATGAGCAATGGAGAGATATGGAAGAGACAGCGACGCTTTGCCTTGTCTTCCTTGCGTACCTTTGGCCTAGGCAAAAACACGATGGAGCAGAGTATCTGTGAGGAGATCCAGTACCTGCAGGAGGAGATAGAGAAGGAGAAAGGTGGTTCCTGGTACAAAATGATTTAAGAATCAGCAGCGTCGGCTCCTCTGCAGTATAATCTAAACAGTGGACTCCTCTCCTCCAGGTGGACTTTTCAACCCAGCACACCTCTTCAATAACGCCGTGTCCAACATCATTTGCCAGCTGGTGATGGGAAAACGGTTTGACTACAGTGACCACAAATTCCAGATCATGCTGAAGAGTGTAACTGAGGTCCTTCGGCTGGAAGGCTCCATATGGAGTATGGTAAGTCAGGAATATAAGTTCAGGTCAATCCTCTGTAACTGACCGAGAGTCTGCTGAAAATACATCACAACATATGTTAATGAAAGTTTCACTCATGGGTAGCTGTACGAGGCGTTCCCCGGAGTGATGAGGTACTTGCCCGGTCCTCACAACAAAATGTTCAGCGAATTCAACACCGTGCTCGACTTCATCAGTGAGGAGGTGAAGATGCACAAGGAGACCCTGGACCCCAACAATCCCCGGGACTACATCGATGCGTTCATCAGTGAGATGGAGAATGTATGTGGACACTTGCATTTCACTGTGTAGTCCTTCCTGTCAATCTGTCACTCACTGCTGTATCTTCTCTTCATCTCTGAATAGCACAAAGAGTCTGATCTGGGCTTCACCGAGGCCAATCTGGCACTGTGCTCTTTGGATCTGTTCCTGGCTGGAACAGAAACAACCACCACCACTTTGCGGTGGGCTTTGATATATCTCATCAAAAACCCTGAAGTCCAGGGTACGTGTCGTGCTAGTGATGAATAAACCAACATTTGCAGGCTCAAAGTACAGAATCGAAGTCTTGTTTAGTGGTTAGGGGATAATTCTTGTATGTGATGGGAGACAAAATCCACTCATTCTGTGTAAAAATGAACACATCCAAGCTTTAAGGTGTGCAAGTTTCTAAGCTGCTGCATATATCCTTCAATTTTTTATGAATTTCCAGAGAAAGCCCAGGCAGAGATAGACAGAGTGATCGGACAGACGCGCAAGCCCGCCATGTCTGACAGACCCAACCTGCCCTACACCGACGCCGTCATCCACGAGATCCAGAGGATGGGAAACATCGTTCCTCTGAACGGTGAAAGAATGGCCGCCAAGGACACGATACTGGGAGGCTACTTCATACCCAAAGTGCGTCTGCTTACAGGCGGTTCGGACAGTAGTGTCCATTATGTGTTTTATCAGGAAACCAATATGTTGCTTTATGCAGTTTAAGGTGTCATTTTAAGGATTATCTGTAAAGTTTATGTATAGTTGTTGGCATATTGTTTGGTGTTAAGCCCGTAAAGCCTGAACCATGAAATAATTACCAGAAAATTCCATTTTTTTGTTTTATTAAACCTTCTGACAAAACTAAATTAAATATCAGTTTGTATACATGTTTTTAATTTGCATAATCTTTGCTATATTCAGTATTTTTATTTAGTTTTGGTTATTTTGTGTTTTTCTGCATTTTGATTATATACATCAGGGTTTTTAGGGGAAAAACACTTTCATGATGTAGATTTCTCAAAAAATCATGTATCAAATATGATACACTTTATAAAACTCCTGTAAAACTCTGGATGTGTTTTTCAGGGTACTCCCTTGTTGCCCGTCCTGACGTCTGTGCTGTTTGACAAGACTGAATGGGAGACTCCAGACACCTTCAACCCCGGGCACTTCCTGGATGCTAACGGAAAGTTTGTGAAGAAAGAAGCTCTCCTGCCTTTCTCTGCAGGTAAACTGCATCTACATGAGCCAGATGAGAAGTTCTATCAGATCTTTCACTCATTTCTGTGTGTGTGTGTGTGTGTGTGTGCTTGTGGACTCCTCAGGGAAACGTGTGTGTCTCGGAGAAGGTCTCGCCAAGATGGAGCTGTTCCTGTTTTTGGTGGGTTTGCTACAGAAGTTCTCCTTCTCTGTTCCTGATGGAGTGGAGCTGCGTACAGATGAGATTACTGGAGTTACACGTATGCCGCACCCCTACAAGGTTTACGCCAAGGCTCGCTGAATGATGCAGCATGTCACGGAGCCATCTTACATCTAAACAATAAATAAAACAGTCACTATTTGGCCAAATGCTGTAAGGGGAGAAAGTTGTGATTACTTTTCAATCTCAGCCTCTCACAGTTGTATGATTGTCATGTTCTGAGGACCTGTTTATTCTGAGCTTGTACATTTAAATCTGACTTTTTTTTTCTTTTAACTTTCTTTGTAGTCATTCATCAGTCATGTCATGTATAAACCTTTAACAATGACCTGAAATAAAGTAAGAAGCCATTCCAATGCATTTGTTCATGACTAATAAATTATTGACTGATTTGTGTCATAAACTGGGTTTATTTGGAGTAAATACAAATAATTAGTAAAATTGTAATATTAGTTTGGTAATTAATATATTAATAGATATATTTAACAGCTACGATTAGCTTAATGTGTAAATCAACACGAATTTATACGTGTGTTACTTTGATGCCATCTGCTGGTGATATCCGGAAGGACAGCTATGCAGCATAACTCACTCAACATTACAAATAACTATACAAAATAAATAGAATGAATCTACCAACTCTTAGGAGAGTCTGCAAAAAAACATTATGAGAAAACAATGATTTAGAAACCATGAAAAAATTAGATGAAACAATAGATAAAAAATGGGGTTACTATTTGTGACTCTCTCATGCACTTTTTCACTGATGGTAAAATATTAAATGTCCTCCAGTTAAGCATGATGGGCAGTTTTTAAAGATGAAAGATTTTTTCTGCTCTCTATAATGTGCATTTTATTGTACTGTTCAAGTTTGCATCATTTTCTTTTTTTTTTTTTTTTTGCTTATTCTTCTTTGGTTAATGAAGGTCTGCCCCCACATACATGAGCTGTGAGTCAGCAGACAACCAACCAGTCTCTAATCCTCATCAGTCCCTTGCTGCTCTCCTCGGCATCACAATGTGGCTGCATTATTTGCCTCTCTGGCTCGATGCGAGGGGACTGCTGCTTTTTATTTTCATCGTTCTCCTCGTGGTGTATTTTCTGAGCAAGAGGGATCCACCTAACTTTCCACCAGGACCACCATCTCTCCCTCTTTTAGGAAACGTCTTCAGCATTGAATCCAAACAGCCTCACATTTACCTAACCAAGGTAAGCTGACAGAATTGTATTTTGATATCACGCACTGAAAATTCAAAGCAAAGTTGAGAAAAAGGAGAAAGGAAGCTATTCAGTGCAGTAATAATGCAACAGAAAACCCTAAAACAAGAGAACTGACATAAATTAAAGAAGATATTTAAGGTTTGCGAAGAAAATAATCCTGAAAAGCTGCTGACAGTAGACTCAGAAATGATTGTCCTAAAATATGCGTCACATGCTGGACAACAGGCCGCTTATTCACTGCCTCTGCATCCACAGCTGGCTGATGTTTATGGGAATGTGTTCTGCATACGTCTGGGAAGGCACAAAACAGTGTTTGTGTCTGGGTGGAAGATGGTGAAAGAAGCCTTAGTGACACAGGCCGACAACTTCGTGGACCGACCGTACAGCCCGATGGTGTCCAGGATTTATTCAGGGAACTCAGGTGAATCCCATATGCATCACATCAGTATTATAAAGTAAGCAACCCGCCTCCTGATACCTGCATGCGTAATGTCGTGTGGTCTCTCTCCGTCCAGCAGGTCTGTTCTTCAGTAACGGGATCGTGTGGAGGAGACAGCGACGCTTCGCCATGGCCACGTTACGTACATTCGGCCTGGCGAAGAGCTCCATGGAACAGAGCATCTGTGAAGAGAGTCACCATCTGCAGGACGCGATGGAGAAGGAGAAAGGTTGTCAAAAACATCAAAAATGAAAGAACAAAATGTGAAAGGCAAAAATTCTGTACTGTTGTACTGTTTTACACTTTTATTTCTTCTGTTCAGGTGAGCCGTTCGACCCTGTGCCCCTCTTAAACAATGCTGTGGCCAACATCATCTGTCAGATAGTGTTTGGGAGACGCTTTGACTACGGCGACCACAACTTCCAGAGCATGCTGAAGAATCTGACTGAGATGGCCTATCTGGAGGGCTCCATATGGGCTCTGGTAAGACGCGAAGTAGCTCAGACACAACTAATAACCTCACATGGCTCCATCCATTTGAACTAGGGTGTAACAGGAAGCCAGCAGGAAGCTTATTTCGCAGATTCGTCACTGTGGCAGCTCAAAGTTTCCTCTTCAAACAGCTTTACGATGCATTCCCGGCACTGATGAAACACCTACCAGGGCCTCACAATGGCATCTTCAGCAACTCCAAATGTTTAGAGGCATCCATCAGAGGAGAAATAGAGAGACACAAATTGGATCACGACCCCAGCAACCCGCGAGATTACATCGACCGCTTCCTGATGGAGGAGAAAGTATGCCGTTCATCACGTTGACCAAACCAGAGCCAAAAAGCATTTCTGTTAACTGACCACGTTTCTCCCTAGCACAACAGAAACAGCGAGCTGGGTTTTGACGAAGGTAACTTGGGCCTGTGTTGTCTGGATCTCTTCCTGGCCGGTAGCGAAACCACTTCCAAGACCCTGCAGTGGGGCCTCATCTACCTCATCAAGAACCCTCATGTCCAGGGTGTGTTCATAAACAGGTTCGAATACAACAGAGAAAGAAGTGATCAGTCATAAGATGTGTTATTTTACCTCTTAGAAAGGGTCCACACAGAGATAGACAGAGTGATCGGACAGATCCGCCGGCCCTCCATGTCTGACAGACCCAACCTGCCCTACACCGACGCCGTCATCCACGAGATCCAGAGGATGGGAAACATCGTTCCTCTGAACGGGCTCAGGATGGCCGCCAAAGACACGACGCTGGGTGGATACTTCATACCCAAGGTGTGTCAACACAGACATTACATGTTTATTATAAAAACTATAAAAAAAAATCTTGTCAGCCAATTTAGGAGTGTTTAAGTCATGTGTAAGTTTATATGATTCGCAGCCTCTTTTTTCCATTTCTGGTGAGTGAAGATAAAGTGATAACCTCAACTTTTACTTAGATAGATTTGTAATGGTGCAAGGTACTTTTGACACAATACTCCCAATGCATTTACAGTAACTTCTGCTGTTCCCTACTACAATCATCTGCCTGGCTTGTTTCAAAAAGCCTTAGCCTGCACCAGCTTGCTGACTCGGGGCCTCTTTTTATTGAATTCAGACATTTCATTTTGAAGCTTGGATAAAAGAGGTAATGACTTTAATTAAGCTGCAGATTGTATGAAGTGGAAAACCAGTTCACACAATCTGGAAGCGCAATCTGGATCACATGAAATGTCTATTATCCCTCCTCTCTGGATGTTGATGTAACCATGAGCTAAAAACACACATCTTTACTGTGTGAAATCACACTTTACCCTGCACACACCTCGTCCACTGTGTTGTCTCTTATTCTTTTGTATGATAGATACAACTGAGGTCCTCGTTTGTGTGTGCAGGGAACTTCTGTGATGCCCAACCTGACCTCTGTGCTGTTTGACAAGAATGAATGGGAAACTCCTGACACCTTTAACCCCGAACACTTCCTCAATGCTGAAGGAAAGTTTGTGAGGAGGGACGCATTTTTACCTTTCTCTGCAGGCAAGTTTCACACTTAAATCAGACTTTCCTGAAACTGAAGTAATCTACTTTCAAAATTTTACCTAAAAATAATAAAATGACTAAATACTGAGAGTATATTCTTCCTCCATTTTCCCAGGAAAGCGAGCATGTCTGGGTGAAGGTCTGGCAAGAATGGAGCTGTTCCTGTTTTTTGTCAGTTTGTTTCAGAAATTTGACTTTTCCACTCTGGATGGAGTCGAGTTGAGTACAGAAGGAATCACCGGAGCCACACGCACACCATATCCCTTTAAGATCTATGCTAATGCCCGCTGAATCCTGAACAGTCCTACTACTACAGACTAAATACTGCAAAAACTCTGTATTTTTTTTATTTTTATATGTGTGAGAAACACTGAATAGTGGTGGCAAAAAGACATTTAATGCTCGAGGTAATGATTATGACTGATAGCATATTATTTGCTCTGCCACAATAAATACTCATATACTGTGTGATGAATTATTGTTTGTCCAACTGTGATGCTGTAATTTCTCCAGCACGCAGCAGCAGACCACTTCTTTCAACCAAGTACAACAAATATTTCAGTTATATCAGTTATTTCCCACTCTGATCTTAGTCCCAATATGAAATAAATATCAGATTTCATTCTCTATTTTGTTTCCTATAAGTTATTTACAGTGTATATATGCACACAGCTCTATCTTCATGGGATTTTTTGTAAAATGCTACTTTACTGTCACGTTAAGGTGCTGATGAATCAGAATCACTTGTAAATAAACACCATATTGAAATTACATAAAATTCAGCTTTGGTTATTTTTCAAGAGGGCAGGTCTCTGTTTTTACATTCTTGGGTCCAAAGTGAGACTGAAGTGACTTGATGTAAAACACACTTTTAGAAAAAGAATTTATTTATTCACAAGAAAAGATTTAAAAGTTTAACTTCTTAAATTTCTGAAAATTCATAATGCCGTCTTTGCTTTTTCTTCATGTACACACAAACATATAACAGTGCACGAGTAGTTTCTGTGCTGTGCTACGTTTGATCAACTTCTTATTTTCATGTTAAAGTTCTTATATCAGCAATCTACAACAATCACCCACTGCAGAGGAAAATAAAAGCGCTTTGACATACATGTATTAAACCCATCCAAACAGAACGACTCCTTAGTGTTACTGCAAACACACAGTGACTCAGGAAAGAGCCACTTACTGCTGTGAATGTAGTGCAGTTTAACTTAAGACTCAATAACTGATTAACAGCCAATCATCCACAATATCAAAAGAAAACGTCATCTTCTCCACGGCGCTTTGAACTTCTACAAACTCTAAAACAGCCTGAAAACATGATTAAATACGATATCAACTACAGGAATTTAAATTCTCAAGTTACAATTTGCAGGTACTGTATGAAATCTTGACCTGGTTCTGACACTTGGAGCAGAAGCTGGTGTTAAAATCATTTTTAGAATACAGCTGTACAACTTGATTATCAACTTGACTACTCACTGCTCAATAAGACTCAAGATACTCAGTGAATAGAAAGGCCTGCCAGTTTTGATTTAGAGCTTTACAGAAGTCAAATCACACTTCAAGAGTATAGAAAATACATGCTAAATACACTAGTCCTGGATTTCTTGAGAAGGATTTGTTGCTGCAGCATCTCGGAGGTCAATTAATATGATTTCAGGATTTTCACAGCTTTACATGATTGGATTGTTCCTTTTTTGTAGGAAAAAAAAAATTTAAACTAGAAGTGACTGATGTGTGATGATTAAAAACAGCTGGTGGCCAGCACCAAATATAGTGACCATTTTCACTAAAGCACATTTGTCTTTTCATCAAGCTGCCGAATTAAAACGTCAGCACCCCCTTAACAGCAGAGTATGATGGTACAGTTTTCCACGCGTGAACAATCATCTGAAGTTACATTTAGTTGGCTTAAGCATTCAAGGGCTTTTTTATGACATTCATATAAATATTACAGGCTCCAATTCTGAATAAAGTACCTAAGCATTCATTTATGCTTGTCTCATTCCTGATCATGTACAAAGCATGACAGGACATGACAGTGTGAAGGCTAAACAGCGTGTGTTCAGCTCAGTCTGCTGTTTGCGAAGCTAACACACAGGGCAGATGGGAGATATGCTGCAAGTCTATGGATTGGGAGAGTGTGCGTTACTTTATCTAGTGAAGTGAACATAGGTCGGGGGTTCAGATGATAAGTATGAAAGGTCAGCCTGTAGCTGGTGAATTGTGGGATACTATGCTCTAACCTCAGGTAGGTGATCTCTAGTGTTGTGTTTGTTAATTAAGTGCTCGTTTATCCCAATCAGCTCATGAGTGACCCCTCCTCAAGCACTGAGAGCAGATGTGTTTAAGGTCACTTGAGTGCTCACTGGTGGGGGTGGCGGGGTGAGAGAGGGTTAATATTCCCTTAAAGGAATAATGGTGAGACATTTGGCTCTATGACCAGGTCTATTTGGAGGTAGTGGCAGGCACGCTGATGGAAAGCGCCCGGCGCGGGGCGTTTGAGACTTGCCGCTGTTGGGACAGGAAGGACTGCCCGGGGGACACTACGGAGGAGGAGCAGCCACCGAGGCGAGATTCGATCGCCAGCTTTTGAAAGTTCAGACTCTAAAGACAGAAGAGAAAAGAAAATTGCATTAATCAATAATGCCATGAGAACAAGGCAGATAATTAGCCAGGGTTTCATTTTACCTTGTTATACCACGCTGTGACGATCAGCTTCTCCTCATACTCTCTCAGTCTGGCCTGTTCACACTGACGCTACAAAAGAAGTCCATTGTACGTTCATGCCATGAGCACTCAAAAGCTGTAAACTAAACAAAAAGAAAGCAGATTTACCTCCAGGTTGACAATCTGCTTGTCTCGATCTGCTAACTGGTTCCTCAGAGCCTGGATCTCAGCGGTGGCTGGATTTAGTTTAGGATCGAGTGCTCGGATCACCTACAAAAACAGTCCGTTCAGAATACAACACAGATCAAATTATGTGACTCAACCTTGTATTTAAGGAAATAATAAAAGCAGAATAAAAAAAAAACAAAACAAAAAGACTCATGTCTCATCACTCACATTTCGAGCTTTCTCCAGGTACATTTTGTATCTCTCTTCCATGGCCCTCATGTCATCGTCCTTCTTCTTTAGAGCAGCCATCAGCTCATCAACCTTCAAGGCTTAAAAGCAACAAAGAAGTGTTGAAGGTTCAGTTCAGTCTTATTGTGCTGCTGTGTGTTTATGCAGTCTTGCAGTAGTCATATTGCCGAAATAAAACATGCAGTTGGAGACTTACAAGTTTGAGTGTTGTCAGGCTGAAGGTCCTCGAGCAGCTCTTTCTTTTTCATGATTTCATCCTGAGCCTCGTTCAGCTGGACCCTGGGGAAAAAAACACAGTTTCTTTACCCTCCTCTACTGGAGGAGAGAGATATTCATTTTACATACTTCAACTTCTGAACTGATCCATAAGTTACACTTACATGTGTGCATCAAGTTTCCGCTTCAGGTTTGACTAAGGAAAAAGAACAAACTTCTTTTTAAGCTTCATCAAATACAGTCCAAAGATTACATCTGACTAAAGCAAGTCACTTTGCACCACAAAACAAACACATTCGAAAAATACTTTTGACTGAAAACAAACTTATGTGATTTCCTTCCATAATGCTACAACAGCACAAACAACCTAATAAGATTAACTCTGCAGAGGCATGTTTTCTGTATCGCCCTCCTGGCACACTCACATCATCAGGTTTGGCAGCTTGACTCTGCAGAGCCTTCTGGAGGTCCTCGACCTGCTGCTGAAGCTCACTTATCCGCTCTCGACTCAGTCTGCAGATTGATCGCCATGAAGAGGAAGAAAATATCAGCAAAATAACACATTGAAAAAAGGAATTCAACATCAGCAGAGAGCACTAAAGTGTCAGTAAGCCAACCGCTGACTATGAGGAATAACAGCCTCTATCTGTTGACGGCTTACGAGAATTGACTTTGTTCACCTGTTCTCTGTGTCTAGTTCACTGCGTGTCTTATGTGCTTCCTCGAGTTGAACTTGCAGCGCTGCTATCTTCTCCCTCTCACAGTCCTCCTGCTGCACTCTCAGCATCTTGTTCTCGTGCTGCAGCCGAATGAATTTTTCCCTGAACAATCACACATGCAAAGTGAGAGTTCACACACACACACACACACACACACCACACTGGAGTAGAAAGTAAATGTATTATACATTGTCAGAAGCAGCCTCTATTACCTGTACTCAACTGGTATTATCTCAGCTGCCAAGTTATCATGGCTGGGGCTGCCAGAAGGAATCATCCCTAGATGGAAAAAGTACGCGCACTTCAGATAATGAAAGCAACGCGTGGCTAAGCAGCATCATCAAGCTCGTAACTATTCAGTGAAATACCTGCTTGGGAGAGCTGGTGTTGTTGAGCCTGAGTGCATCGCAGCTCCTCGTTGATCTCCTTCAAAGACTCTCTCTCAATAATGATCCTCTGGCAGAGGGGAAGACAAAAAAAAAAAATAGTGTAGGATGTTGCCACAGCTAGAATAAAGAAAAAACAAAAATTTACATTTCTAAAGCTGCCACACCTCTTTCTCTTTTGTCACAGTCTCGTACTTTTCTTCCAACTTCTTCACTTCAAAGGCCAGGTTATCTGCTCGCCTTGTCTCCTCAGACAACTTCCTGTGTAGCTCCTGGACCTGACAGAAAGTATGCAAAACACATGTAAACACTTAAAACAACAACATGAGGCAGAAACTACACAGCAACCTATGTCTCTGCTGTTTAGTTAGAATAATCTAACCTGTACTGTGTGAGATTTATAAAAGAAAAGTATTATTTTAAGGTGACGTTTCCCCTTTAATTTACAACCATGCTTTGCATATCATTTACCTGTCTCTTGTAGGTCTCGAGCTGAGCACGGGCAGCGTTGGCTTTGCGCAGTTCTTCCTCCAAGCTGACAGTGTTTTGCATGTAGGTCATGTTATTCTCCTCCAACAACTTCATCTGCCTCTTCAGATCGCCCAGATTCTCCAGTTTACGTTTGTATGTTTCCACTGAGGCCTCCAGCATCACCACCCGATCTGAGCAGTTCCTACAATGTGTGAACACAAAATAAATACATGCTTGTGAATAAAAAAAAAGCTATTAATGAACAATAGTGACACCAAACTGAGTGAGGAGGAGGAATTTTCTATTTTTAGGCTTCAATCTCTGGTCTCCACTAGCACAGACAACGCCTTTTTCTCCCTGATGAATATGTAATGTACAACCACTGCAATTTAATAATTTACTGTTTAGAGAAATATGACTTTATGATGAAATATTATATTTGTGTGTTGATGCTGTTTGCCTGTTTCTCTTTGGTTGTATTCATGCAAATCCCCTGCTCTCTGAAGGCCAGTGGAGAGCCACTTGTATGCAGGTCTTCACCTAACCCCACCCATATATGATGTATTGTCTCACTAGGAGGCAATTAAACATGTATAAAACTTTGTGATCTGCACTGTAAATGATGTAAAATGATTAACCATGACCTGATCAGAGCACTTCCTCACTTGTAACACAAACCTCAATACATCCAGTTCATCTTTGACAGCTCGAGATTCCTCTGCCAGGCTGGTGAGCTCGTCATTACGGTGCTGAACCTCGATCAGCTGCTTCTCCAGCTCCTCACAGTGGATCCGGTAGTCATCCTTAGCGGCCTCCAGCCTAACGGATGCAAACGTACGGAATCGCTCAGACTTTCTGCCACCATAATGAAACTGAAGCAGTGCACTCGTGCAGAAAGTGACATACCTGAAGTTCTCCTCCTGCAGCGCCTCAAACTGTTGCTGCAGCTGGCTGTGTTTTCTTCCTGAGGGTGTACTTGGGTCGTCAAACGTGTCCAGCTGATTGGCTCGGTCTGTTAGGACGTCATTCTCAGCCAATAAACTGTTTCGTTCCTCTTGAAGAACGGCAACCTGTGTCCGGGTAAAATTAAAGTTTAGATCCACTCTGGCAACTGATACAGTTTCAAGGATATGGTCAATGAAATATAAATAAGACCAATAAACATTTGAGTCATGTCAGTGAGGAGAATTTTTGGTGTTAAATCCCTCTTTGGTCAATTATTTCATGCAAAGCAGAAAAGTCTCATGTGAGCATCAAAAGACACACCCCTTCCATTACTGATAACTCTCTTCCTCTCCCGGCTGTTAAAGCAAACAGTGCAGTTAATCCATGCTGGAAGCAGAGCACTGACAAAGTGCACTTTAAGCAACATGTTAATACACGGTTAGTTAGGTTTACTTCACACCCAGCATTTCCCTCACTTTTTTTAAATAGCAGAGACACGTCTAGTAGAGATAAATGAAGTTGTTATCCTACATACAACATGTCTGGGTTTCTCTGAACGGTGTCAAACATTACAAACTACACGTTGAACTTGGGTCAGGCTACAGCTTAAAATTGAAATAGTAAAAATAACTATTTTTATGACCACTATACATTGTGGAGAGCATTATAGTGACATGTTTTAATATTCTGCCCTTCTCATGTATGTAAATGGGGTGAATAAAATATTAAAACCCCCTTTCAGTAAAATGCAATTCAGTACAACACCACCACCCATTACAACCTGTGTACGTAATGTTGTGTAACTGTCCTGCATTATAATAGAAATATCTTTTATACTTACTATATACTTACTATAAAAGAAGCTTCACCAAGTCATTCTGTCGCCTCCATGTTTAGTTTATTTTTAATCTGAACTTAAGGTCTATGGAAAAAAAAGAATTTCTGCCAAGCCCTGTGAATTGCTATATTTCTTTTCCAATGAACTCTACTTTAAATCTGACATACACCACGATGCATAACAAAATATGAAAAAATGAAATTATGACAGACAGATGTTCCTGAGTGAATTACTGGAATAATACCACAAAATATATAATGCACACTGCATAACTTGTCCCAGACACAATCTGGATATAGCCATCTGTTAGCCGAGTTAGAGTAAACATTTGAGCAGCTGGTTAAGATGGGTTTAGTTTTGCTGAACAGGCAGCCATGTTGGACTTACCTCGCTGTGGTGAGAGATGAGCAAGACTGGTGACAGAACAAATCAATCTGTCGAGAGTCCAGTTGAACAGTTGATCAGTGCCTGTGCTAAACTTAGCCGGCCTGTACGGTGCTGACTGAGGCCTTCTAGCAGTGGCAGAGCACGGCCTGGTTTTCACAGTGGGACCAGCAGAGCCCAGACTCTGAGCCCACAGTCCTTCTGCCACAGCAGCTCCAGACAATGGAGCCAAGCATTACAGCGAATTACACAACTCCTGTTTACACTGTACCACGGTCATACGTTTGTGTTTGTGTGTGTGTGTGTGTGTGTGTGTGTGGACATGGAGATCTCAATATCTGCAACCTTACAGAAGGAACTGAGGCAAGGCAGCTGTAAATGAATCATATTACTGCGTATTTTTCTGCAGAAACACTGTGTGTGTTTACCAAATTTCCCCCCTGAGATAAAGTATTTTGATTCTTATTCTGTTCTATAAGCTCTGTATTCACCTGGATGTCCAGCTCTTGACAGCGCTGAGCTAAGGCTTCCTTCTCTGCTAGCAGTTCAGCAAGGTCCTCTAGGGCTTTTTTTAGCTAAACACATAAAAGAAAAGCAGAATTAACAAACATGTACATTCACATGACTGATAAAATGGTTCTCATCCCACTATCCTCCTGCCTGTTGAGCACAAGATCTAATATCTGAGCTCTGGGACTCTTTGATGACTAACACAGTTTATACAGTTATACAGTACATTACAGTTTCATTCACAAATTTGCCAGATAAGATTTTTTTCACAAGTAGAGCATTACCTCCAAATCCAAACAGATAATTTCACAGCAGAAAGTGCCAATAATATCAAAACAATAAAAAGTTATCCCAGCTGGGAAAGTATGTCGTCGTAACACTGACCTGCTGTTCTAAGTCTCCTGACAGTTCGGCTCCAAACGAGGACATGGTCTCTTTACTCATGAGCTGCAAAGGAAAAAGGTCACTGGATTTATGAATTGCACAGATTCATTAAAAATAGCTGCAAAAATCTATTTTATCCGAACACAAGTACATCTTCTGCCCTCACTCAACATTGGCTGCTGAGGTCCCTTTGAGACACAAATTAAAGTAGCGACTGCTCAGCCAAGCTCTTTTTAATTTCAACATCTCCAACGTGAACAAGATGAGACTCTTCATATTAAGATGGACTGACCTCCTGGATCGCCGTCATCACAACATGCTGCACAGACTCCTCCAGGGTCATGATAATCTGAATGTATTCTGGAGACAGGGTGACAAGGATTCATTGACAACACACATTGACTGTTTATTATTTATCAGCATTTGTATCCCACTTCCAAACGTGACACTGCCGTCATTGATTCCCCAGCCAGCCAGTCTGCCGGGCTCTGCCTTTGTCACCAGCTTGGCAGGGCAATAATTAAACATTGTTCAGCTGACAGCCTTAACCTAACTGGATTTTGATGGAACAATTCCCCCTCTATCTACGAAGTGCAGCACATGTATAGTGCAGATATCTGTAGCATCCGTTTGTGTCTAATTTGTGTACACAAACTGCATGCAATGTAGAAGCAACCACATACCTTGTTTACGCTCACATCTGACAGCACAGCCCAATATGAGCTGCAGCAGCCGCCCAAGCTGCTCAGAGTCCGAATGCTCTGCTACCAGGGCCAGATCTGGGAGGGGGAAGTCTGAGATTTCCTGGGCTAAGACCTGGTGGGACAGTCAGAGACACTGAATCAAACTATGCTGATTCTAAAAGCTTAACAGCTGTGGTAGCAGAGTTTTACTACAGCTAAGAGAATAAAGCTTTTCAAATCATGTGTTTATTTAGCAAAACAGAAAAAAATATGCTGTACATCAGTAGTTTGTACCTGGTATTGTGAATGTTTTGTGCACAGGTCTGAGCTTGTTTTTAACTCATGGGACTTTTAGCTACATAAACACTTCATGCCAAATCTCCCATGAGAATTGAAGGTGCACACAAGAGTCTCACAGACTCCACCCAGCAAGGTGGCTAATGTATACACGACACAACCTACCTCATTGTAATAATCAACCACCATCTGAAGGATCTTCTTCAGGTTGTTCATCTGAGAACACACACAGGATCATGACACGTTACAGACTCAGTTTACATTTGGTATTTAGACCAGGAAAACAAAGTGACAGCAGAAATTCACTTCAAACATAATTCATGTTCATGAACTGAAAAACTGAAGACTCTTAAAACATACACATGTGAAAATATGCCTTTTTCACAGTAGACAATTTGACTTATGATGCTGTTTTCCTTTTCATACTGTGACATGTCAAAATGTCCTCTGTGAAAGAGGGAGAAAACAACATCACAGAAAACACAGCAGAGTTTTTCTAAATGACCTTTACATTACTTATAGCTGACAAACATACATGGACACATTTCACCAGAGGAGAGGAGTCAGAGCGTGGGGTCAGAGTGCTGGCTAAGCCGGGAGCAGCGCCCCCTGGGGAAGGCAGGAGGTCAGAGAAAGGGACGGTTCGGCAGGGTTCAAACAAACACAGGATTTAGCACAAAGGGGGTCAGAGAAACATGAAGAGGAAAGCCAGAGAGGAAAGAAAGACAGCAAGAGACAAGGAGGACAGGACTGCTCTGTACCTTCAGTCTCCAGTTATCCTCGACATCTGTTTTGATACGACTGAGCCATCCATCACTGAACCACGCTGGGTCTCTGCAGCACACAAAGTGAGAAACAACAATTACTCTGCACATTACCTTTTAAGAGTGTCATTCAAGGTCAAATTCTTCCAGATAATACTAAATGTTGCCCTTTACTTCCTCTTAATCTTCTTTACTGGAGCTACTGCAGTACCAAGAATTACATCTTTATTTGTCCCTAGAAATCAGGAGTGTTCATTCATCCAGCACTTTAGGAGTGATTTTGACAACTCACTCATAACAAAACATGCCTGCTGTCTGAGGAGAAACCAGTACCTCCTTCCTCTACAGCAGATCTTTATGACTGAACACAGGTGCCGAGTGGTGGTAAAAAGAAAAGAATCCCTTGTTGTTTTTCATTTTCAGTATCTCACAACAAAATCTGATGTTTGTGTTTGATGATTTACGCAGCTAAAACAATGATTTGCAACACAAAAATGCTTTTAATAGCTCTTGTATATAAGTGCTTTAATGCAGAATATTGTAGATTGACAAACAAAACCCTTTATTTACACAGTGCAGACTTTAGTTTGTCTTCTGTGACTTAAACGAAGCACCAGGCTACCCAGACGGGCTGTAAATAAGTAATGTACCTGCCAAGTATCAAGAGATATTGTGATTAATGGGGCAGACCTGGACAACCTATATGTAGTAATCCTGTGTGTGTGTGTGTGTGTGTGTGTGTGTGTGTGTGTGTGTGTGCTCACATTTGATGCAGTGCTTGTGACATTGCCGCTCCAGTGGTCAGCTCCTCCACCGTTCTGCAGGGTGCAGGAGTGTTGAAGGTCTGCAGCTGAGAGGCAGAAAACAAAGCATCATGATAAATAACTGGTCAACAATCAAAGGAGAGCGCAGGGAATAAAACAGCGTTGGAAAGGCATTGGCATGCTGAAGGAAACCGCATTAACCAATTGATCACTAAGGAGTTTGTTCACAACACTACTGAGGTGCTTTACATCTGCATCCAGACCGCTACGAGGGAGGAATAAGTAAAGGATAATAGATGACAGGTCAGAGTGCAGGTAAGAGTGGCGAGGACACCACCACAGCCAGGCAAACATAAACTCATCCTGCTTAAGTGAAGATGTGAATAATTCAAGTAGTATCTCCGGTGTAAAGTGATTTCTCCTGGGCTCACATCTTCTTCCTCAAACAAGATCTGACCAGCTGTGTCCTGTTCACATCCTGCTGTTTGCAGACTAAGGCTGCGACTTTGGTTTATTTTCATTGTTGATTGGTCTGTTGATCATTCTCTTGATAAACTGATTTGTTGTGTGATCCGTGAAATGCAAGAAAAGGGTGAAAAATGTTGCATCACATTTTGTCCACCACCTAACGATATTCAGTTTACTATCACAGAGGATTCAAGAGAGCAGAAGATATTCATATCTCAGGAGCAGAACAGAGACAATTTGGACACTATTTCTTAAAAAAAAACCAAATAGTTGATGATTAAAATAGTTATTAACCAATCTATCAATCCATCAATCAATGAAAACAATGATATCCGGCATAAAAATCAAGTCCACTCTTTGAAGTTGTAAAATAATTTGTGTTTTTCCCCTCTAATTGGTCACAGAGCTGCTGGACACTTGTAAAGTAGGTGATCTAACCTCTTACTCAGAGACACTGCTGATGTGGCTTTTACATGGCTGCAGGCTTTTATATATCAGATGAACCTGACACTGACTAACAAAGCGCTCATCTTCTTACTAACCTAAGGGACCAAAGAGCTATGGAGGGAGTGACTCGAGTAGATTTATTATTGATAACAATGACTCTGATTTCACTTTGCGTCAAGAGAAGGGTTTATTTGGTTTCAACACATGAAATGGCAATAAAATCAAGTATTTTTAACCTAATGCCATACCTGTAAATCTTAATTATTATACCTGAAATATGAAATCAATCAATATTTAAAAACAAGAAGGCTAAAGTGAGTCTGTGCATCTCCTTAGATGCACTTACATGAGTGCATAATGATCTCTGGCTTTATTAGTAGTGCACACTGTCCTCTGTCATTTCGTCCATCTTGTCTGTCACTTTATTTAGCGTGATTCCTCAGAACAGGTGCAGCAGCTCCTCAGGTGAAGTGCAGGTGTGCTGCTGCTCCTGCCGTTTATTTACACTTATATAATATTAACAAAGAGCCACATTCCCCGAATACCTCCCTGTTAATGGGATTAGCACTCTAAATCTGTCGAGGAGTGGCTGAACTGGGGGATATTGTGTTTGCAGCTCCTCGGTGGTGTTAACTTTGCGGTATCAGCTCCTCTAGCGTCCGCAGTAAGGTCAATTTCCATTTAAAAAAAACACACATTAAAGAAACAAAAAACGCCGTATAATAACACCATTTGTCGGACAAACTCACCGCTGTGGGTCACACATTTGAGTCATTTCCTCTAAACGCCGTTTCCCCTCGCACCCCCACCACCTACACACAGGTAAGGTAAATCCTCTCCCCGCATCGACGGCGGCGGCGACGCGTCCGTAAGCAAAACAAACTCACCCATATTATGAGGCTTTCCGTGAGCGCCGTTTTACTCTCCTCCATCTGTATTTTCTGCTTTATACGTGTTATTTTCCACCTGTCGGCAAAGCTCTTCCGCTCCTTTCCTCTGCATTTGACCTCACCTGCTGCCGAGAGGTGGCTCTGCAGCGATAAATGCGTAAATGCGGGGAGTCACGACGGGACGCTCCAACGTAAAAACGACGTAAGATGTACGTGAATGGCGCAGCTCCTAAGTGAAGCCGCAGCCAATCAGCGTTGAGAGCTGCCGAGATTGACGGTTAGTTAACCACTCGGTAGCCAATCAGTGAGCGCCATCTGCTGTTTATACACGCCCCCATCATGTGTACCAAAATCAGAAACAGAATAAACTTTATTGAGCTTTATTTATGTTCACACGCACAAGGAGCTATTTCAGTGTACGTACACAAAAATACAAAACAAAGCAATATGAAAACATCATAACTGTATACCAATGTGGATGTGTGTGTTTTAACATGTCCCTTATAAAGTACACCGAGTCACAAAAAAGCATCAATTACAAAGCATCAATTTTGTAATGATACATTTCTGCTTGTTTTGCATTTCATTGTCTGCCACTGAATATTGTAGATAAATATGTATGTAGATATGTGCAAATAGATAACAAATTAAACAGCATAAATATTATTAGCAGGGTGCTGGACTACCACACATGCCTCCAGATCTGCTTCAACAAGTACCTTATACAACACCAAATAAGAAAAAATGAAATGAAAAGAAACAACACTGCCAACAATAAAGAACAAAGCTATGACATCTTCTTTTATAAGTAATTCACAGAAAGTTGAGGCTATTCAGTAAAGAGGTAATCTAAGACAACCACCAAACAAAGACTTTTTTTACTCAGTTTCAATAGAGAAGCCTGAAGTGAGGAACAGAGTGACCGCTGTTCACCACGAGGGGGCGCTGTTAGTGCAGACAAGCCTGACACACTGAGAGCATCTCATCATTTTACTGTCATTTTTCTATCTTTTTGGACAGGCAACCACAGTGTCATAACCTTCTTTAAAAATGAGCAGAAATCACCACTTCTTCCAGTTCAGACAGACTAACAGAGACGGATGTTGAGAATGTGACTCAGGAAGACGAAGGCCTCTACAAGTGTGCTCACCATGACAGAAAGAAAGCGAGTCCAGAGAGCTGAATATCAGTGAGCCCTGAGCGAGGTCAGCTGAGTGGATTTAATGCATTTGATGATAATATTCGTCATTCCTCTCAGTGTAATACCAATAAAAGTTGGTCAGTGAAAGATGTAAATTTTTATGTCTTTAAGATGTGCCCTTACCGCACTGTCAGGATAATTATGACACCAATACTCTTACATACTACATGAAGTGTATCTTTGGTTTTGATTTAATTCATCACAAAGTGCCACTAAGCATTTTATTTACTGTGTCTCTTTCTTTTCACAATGTGGCAAGTTTGAAATAAAACTCACTTTCTGATTATGTTTTCTTGGCTGTGTCATACTATTTTCTATGAGGACTTTACTGGAGGGACTCCTCTAATGAGTCATATAAGTCGGTGTGAAGTATGAGCCACAGAGAATGAACACAAACATCCAGCTCCATCAAAATTATGCATGCAGACACAGTTAGTCTTTTAATGTAGGAAAATTTCTCACTGTTCAAGGAGATTTTTTGGTCTTCCAAAGATATTAGGAGGTTAAGTTAGGATGGAGATTGAAATTTATACAGCAATAGAAAGCAAGCTGCTGCCCTCTGCAGAGACATCACATCGCTTAAATGACCAAACATCATTCAGTCTTTTAACACCTGGACTTGCTTAAGGACTGGTGTTTTGAAATGAACTCAAACTCTCCTGCAAAGAAATACAGGAGCAAAGGTTACTTTGACTGAGCTTGTTTTCAGCTCAATGCTTTGTTCATTGATGCAATTTTGACTTTTTCTTACTCATACATGGTGAAAAATAGACACCTATAAATAAGTTAGACATGTTTTGAAAGGGTGTATTTTCTGCAGACTTTCATTATCAGTTATTATTGTGTTGTTGTTTTTTTCCATTCGCTCGTTCCAACAAGCTCTCTACTTACATAACATCAGTTAAACCAGTTCAGCTGGCTGCATTTTTCAACTCCTGCAGAGACACTTTGACCAAGTTCGCTTTGTTGCTGATCTGCATATGTGCTGTATGGACTGTCTGTAAAATATGCCTGAACACCCGTTTTCTTAAACTATCTTATCTGGGGGTAGACTTCATCCACTGACCTATGCTTGTGAAAAGAGAAGACCTGAATAAATGGAAGACAATCTTGGTGAGTTGATCAAGCAGTAAAGTTGAAGATAAAATGTTCAGCTGGATTGTTCAACACACTTTGAGACACTATAACTTAAAGCTTAGGTACACTGTACATTGGACTCATGGTGTTTAATCTAAAATGTTTCA
Source organism: Amniataba percoides (assembly GCA_037176925.1). NCBI lineage: Eukaryota > Metazoa > Chordata > Actinopteri > Centrarchiformes > Terapontidae > Amniataba > Amniataba percoides. The sequence continues at coordinate 20,048,017 of JBAJHX010000106.1, forward strand.
ACATGCATTTGATTATATTATTATTCTGTAATCACTATATTACTCAGATTATGCATTGGTATCATTAGAGAAACATGCAGATCCGTTTTGAGGTGAAATCAGCTTCTTTCAGCTTCAGTGAGAAACGTGTAAAACGTGACTTTGCCTTGGTCATTATCAACATATTAATACAAGGCAGTTAAGGTTATAAATGAGGGGAGCACCTTGGTAGTCAAACAGTTAACAAGATAAGGTGCAAATGTCTCCTACGTGCCAGATAAAATCAGTTAGGCCTGATTTGAGTTTGCCAGGAAAGACACAGAACACATTTGAATCTCATCAGAATTAGTCTTCAAGCAAAAGTGGGTAACTTATTTAAAAATAACCTTTAGTAGTAGTACATTGGACAGATAATCTGAAACAAATCAGGCTCCTCGGGGTCAATCAACGGAGGATCTGATGAAGTTTCAATCTCAAGCTCCTGAACTCGACGTAACAGTATCTAAACAACAACCAAATGACCAAGCAATGAGAAAATAACACTCTGCACAAAAGGAAACTAAACAGAAGCAGAGCAAAGAACAAAGTGAGATAAAAAGAAACAATTAGATCGAGCGGTGTTGCAGGAAGGGGAGCCGGAGGGAGAGAAATGGGGAAAGGATGTGAAAGTTCAAGATCATTCCATTTTCAAACTCAGTTCACTACTGCTACTGAATGTGCCTTTAACACCCCAATGATTTCATGTAACTTCTGAATCACAGCAAATACAGACACACCTTTAGACTGCTTTATATATCTACATACATGTAGTTCGATATAAAACCACCACCAAGTACAACTTCTAAAATTACATTTTAAGAAATGAAGCATTGATTATGTTATATTATGTAATTGTATTGCACTCTATTATATTATACAAACCCATTTCAACTTCTTCCAGTCACTCTTTGTAATTTCCATTTTGGTTGACTTTTTTTTTCTTTCACAAATCACACAGAGCACAAGTGACAACAGGACGTGATGAGTCATTTTCAGCTGATTTTGGTTATCTTTTTACCCAGCGGCCTCTTTTATCGTTGCTTCAAAAGGATCTGTTTTGGTTCAGGGTCATTCTAAAAATAAAGTAATCAATAAAGTAAAAAAAAATAGTGTATTCTTCTGTAAGTTAACTAAAGGAGATCAGACACCCAGCGTGATAACTTTTTCAGTCAGCTGCTGTGTTCTCCTCCTCAGTATGAAGAAATCTGCTGACTTCATTTAATGAACATTTTGAATTTAATGGTGGTTCATCATAACTTCAATCATAACAATACAAAATTTGACTTTTTTTTTTCTTACAGAGGAGAAAGACAGCATCACTCCGTCTCCGTCGGAGGTCAGACTCATCCTAATTGGTGGGAGATGGGCTGGAAAGAGCTCCTCTGGCAACACCATACTGAGGAAGGAAAAGTTTGAGTGTGGTCGAACTAAAACAGCTCAAGCTGAGGTGGGAAAGGAGGTGCTTGAGGGCAGAAGGGTCATCGTGGTCGATGCTCCGGGGTGGAGCAGCTCCCCCTCCATCAATGAGATCCCAGAAGGGGACAAACAAAGATTCAAACTCAACGCGTCAAAGTGTTCACCCGGACCAAACGTTTTCCTCCTTGTTATTCCCGTAGACACAGC
>JBAJHX010000106.1:20053230-20063645 GCA_037176925.1 Amniataba percoides
ACAGGAAGAGAGAGCTGGAACTCCTGAAGGGCTTCAAGGAAAAACTTCTTGAGCTGCAAGCAGACATCCAGAGAAACGCGACAGGCAGTAAATCCAAGTCACTAAGTGAGTATTACACTGCGATGGGGATGATTCATGTTCTATAATGATACAAATATTGTGCTGTTTTAATTTTTTATTTTGCTGATCAAAACCAAAGGTATTGGTCTGAGGAAGAAAGATGAAAAAGAGAAGGAGGAATACATAGACTCAAAAATCAGGCAGGAAATTGATCATCTGGACAAGGAAATTATGACATCCTCGCATTGTCTTCGAAGCAGCATGGACATTTTGATGCCATACTGTGAGTGAACATGCCATCATTATTTCTAACATTGACAGTAGCACACTGAACATAATTTCACAGTCTAATCATGTTTGTTATTTTATTTACAGTGAAAGGAGACAGTCCACCTACTGCTGAGTCTTTATCAGACAGGAGTCAGTCAACCAGCCACTCTGATAAAATTCTACGTTGGCTGTCCACTCTGCAGATCGGCTCAAATGTAGAGAACCAGCAGACCCTCAACTTCTCTCAGACGTCAGGATACAGATCTGTACTAGCGCTGGACTCAGACACAGAAGCTGATATTGCTGAATGAATCATCTCAGCAGGCTGATGCAGAATTTGCATGTTGTTTGGTTTAAGAAAAGGGTTAGCCCATGTTAAATATCATGGGAGAATTAAAGAGCTTGTAGGTTGTAGTTAAGTGTTCTTACCTTACCTGGATTTTCCACTCTTTGCAGGTGAATTATACAGTATATCCCTATCTCTACAAAATTAATTAATTATTACACTATATATCTTTATAGTGTACTAAACATGTTGTTTGATGTCATAGGCCATAACAATAAACTCGACTACGGACTAACAACAAAAACAAAGATGGTTGAGAAAAAACTCTAACAAAAATAAAATGTATAAAAGTAATGAAAAATACATCTAAAATGTCCTCACTGCAGCACAGTTTGAGACATGATTTATGTGTTTACATGATGCCTAACTACAAACAGTGTTTGACTAAGAAATAAACTATCAGATAGTTTTCTTGTTGGCTATTTTTGATGGGTATATATTCATGAGGAAATATAATATATGCAAATGGAAGTTAAGTTAAAAGTTTATTATGAAAAGTGTGAAAGAATGACTATTTAAATAGAGTACAGTGTTCAGGTGTACAGTGCACTTTTTCCCCAGAGTTTATTATCCTGCATCCAATTTAGTAAAGTTATAATAGATCTACTGTATGTAACATGTTTACTTATAAGATGAGGCTGAAACTGTGACAACCTCAGAGGAAGACAGATACAATATGCACAAAGAATAAAATATTACAAAGAAAAATTAATACATTCAAATTAAAATAAAATTACATAAAATACGACCAGAATTGTGTAAATAAGTGTGTGTAAATGCTACTGAGATGGACAAAATCCCCAAATAAATGTATAGGAAACCTCAAAAAATGATTTTCTTTAGGATACAAATGGGGTTTTAAAAACAGTACAATTGTCTGATAACCTTTTTTTTTATCTTTGACCTCATCTTGTGTGCCAGCAGCAAGTGATAGCACTTGATCAACCAGCATTCAATTTTAATTGCAGTTTGTGGCATGTTTGACTACGTGACCTGCTGTAAGAGACGATATAATCTCACCCTGTGGTCATCCGAGAGGTGATTCTGCACAGCCATTTCAATCAATATTCATTGAAACCAAAATTTCATTTGGAAACTGAATACAATGGGTGATATCAAGCCCTTTTAGCCTTGTTTTATAGGTTATATTAACCTGAAATAGAAAATCTTTTCTGTAATTCACCTGCACTCAAGCAGCCACTAAAAAGTTTGACAGCACGCCAACCACTCTCTGATGGTAAATCATTTCTCATAAATGCAATAAACCTCTTCGCGTTATCCATTTATATCTCTCACGTGAGGTTGTGTGTAATAACAATAACCAATACTAACTTTTCCAGTTTGTCACCTGCTTCCTGAGACACAGTGTGGAAAATTCCAAACAAAGCTGCTCCCAGCTTATATGTCACACTACAATCGGTGTAGTGTGCAGCAGCGGCCTCTGTCCTGTCTGACTGTGAGTAGGTGAGCATCTCCTGATCTCTGCCCCTCTGAGACCCTGACCCTCACTGACCACCGGCTGCTATTTTTAGATGACCTGGCAGCCTCGCTTCAGCTCTTATCTGAGGGCAGGCGAAGGGCATGTGCAAACATTTGAGGGGATATTTCTGCAACAGCTGTTGTGGTGGTGAACTGTGTGAGTGTTATCACATCTTCACTTACTCTCAGATACTATAGAGAGTCAGTGCTTCTTCATGTGCTTTTTTTTTACTCTATTGGTGCGTATAGAGTCATTTAACCAACACTCTGACTTTATCCTGATGTCAAAAGGATAGTGCAGTGTGAGTATGAGAGTTGGGAAACTGTTGAATGCATTAATCCGCCTTTATATCGCACAAAAACCTTGAACTGTGAGAGGCCTCTTCCTTGTTGCTGGGTTGATCATCTACAGCTGAGATGCTTCTCCGCGGGCCTTAGTGTAGTACTGTGTTCATGCCAGTGATTTTCACAGGTGTTTCACAACCGGCGGCTTATTGTAAGAGGAGAGTTATGAGAAGCAAAGCTGTCGGCAGTGTAAACTTTGGGTAAATGATTGGCGATGTCAGATCTAACCTACTTAAACACAGCGTGGGAGGGATCTTGTCCATCTTTGATCCAGTAGAAAGTCATGTGACCCGAATAGTTTGCCTATGACCAGAGTGAAGAGAAGAGGGAGGGGTTGCTCTGTATGTGCAAGGACTTAAATACTTTTACATTACACGTTAACAAACTACAGTTTTTGGTACTGTTACATCATATGCTCTTTGTGAGAAGATCATCTGTGTGCGAACTGCTGCCTTACTGATCTGATCATTACTGCTCCCTTTAAGCAGGAAGACTCAGACCACCAGCTGACATTGGAGGGTGTAGTTGATCATTAACAGGCAGTTCCAATTTATTTTGAACAGTGATGCCGGAGGCAGCACTTCACTTCCTTCTAGGAGACAGTGACTACCTGTCAGCTGCTGCCTCTAACTCAAACATGCACCCCTGCCACAGCTCCCAGTCCAGGTGAGTCTCATTTTTTTTATATGTTTGGCAGTGCTGACAGGTTTGAGTTTGTTTTCTCAGGACACAAGCTGGTTTGTGTGCTGTGACTGCACTTATTTAGGTTTCAAGTTTTGAGGGGAAAGTGTGTTTTGATCTCACGACACCCAGGTTTGCTGCATCTTATTCCTTTGAAATCTGTTAGAAATGTAGTATGACTTTTTTTTTGTTAAACATGAAGTTTAACAATATTTAAGTATATTATATATTAATAATATTGATAATCTGTTCATCTTCAACAAGGGACTTAAAAAAAGATAGATAAAAGCCAAACTGTGCCGCTGAAGTTCTTTAGTTAGTATTTTAGTTCAAATGAATGTTATGATGAATTCAGGGCAAACTTTAAAATCATGTAAGCAAATGACATTTGTTCTAAATGCAACATGTCAACCGGCTTATCTGTCAAACTGTCGTCCACTAACAGAAAAGAGCTGAGTTCGACCCTCTTTATCTCACAAATCATTAGTTTTGTGTCAGTATCTCCTCACAAGAAGATATGCAGTGTTTATTACTGTCACCATGTTGTGTTATGTTGCAGAACGGACCATCTCCCCTCCGATGGTCCAGCGGGTCACGGTCACCTCGGGACACGCAGATCTTTATGCACACCTGAGCAGCCAGCATCAACGTGTCCGAGCTGCCACAAGGTGAGAGTCAGCCCAGATATGATGTTTGGTTTTTTTGTTTTTGATGTTTGCTTCAGTCCTGAATTGTTGATATGTCTTTAACAGAATGCCAACAAACAGCCAGGCAGTAAATATTATAATTATTACTTCTTTGTGATGGTTATTATCACTTTTATTAGACTCACAGTCTGGTGGACAGAATTGCCGCCAAACAATGCTAATAACGTCAATGTTTACGTGTAACTTTGACCTAATAACAAGTTCCTTATTGTACATGAGGGCTTATTAAGGTCTTTTTTGAAATTGTTCATCTCAGTGTTGGGGATATTAATTTAGGCTAAAAGATGTTTTGGATTTGTAAGCTATTTCTCTGCTTCATGTTTTCCTCCTACTACTTCTTTTTTCATTTCTTCTCTCTTTTCTTCACCTCTCATCCCTTTAGGAAGCGACACAGTCGTGTCCACCCACAGGCCGAGACTGGCATTGTCCTGTCTGCCTGCAGACGGCCAGCTTCCCGGTCCAGACAAACTGTGGTCATTTGTTCTGTGGTACGTATCCAACAAGTCTGAAGGCAGCTTAAGCAGACTTAGAAACATACAGTGACTGATGCTTGGTGTAGGAAGGAGAGCAGTGCCAGTCTGCAGAGGTCAAATGAGGGCATTCAATGCTTTTAGACGAGCAAGAGAACCACACTGAGTGATTTATGAACAAATCTGTTCGTGTCTGTTTTCATGTTCAGTAAATACAACACAGAGAAGTTTATCACTGTATGTGAGTGTAAATCAAAAACTTTTAAGTCTTCACAAATCTGCTATAATCACACGCTGCACACGTCTATGGCACAAATGCACACCTTTTTAAGCTTGAAATCATCTGCCACAGATTACAAACATATTTGTATCCCAGCACGTGGTCAGTGTCACCTAACACAGAAACCTACGTGCTCTACCTGCCCTACATTCAGGCATCTTTATGATCTATACTGCGACGCTTTTCAACCCTTGATCACCCAAACACCAAGAATGAATTACTGTAACTCCACTGCACTCTGGTCATGCCTTCACCGCAGCTTCATCACAGTTTGAGGCTGAATATTTGATGACAACAGTGGAGGTGCATTATTGTATAAACTTTTTAATGTAACATGTTTTTGCAGCTCCCTGTCTGATCACATACTGGAGACATGGGTCCTGGTTAGACGCCATCAGCTGCCCTCTCTGCAGACAGAAGGTACAGTATGCAAGTCAAGAAAGGAACTGTCCAAACAGTCTGTGCAGAGTTAACTTTGAATTAAATATTTCTGGTTTTCCAGGTCAGCGTGCTGTGTCATCTATTTAACGAGAGTCGATCGGACCGTCAGTCAAAGGAACTTCTTGGGGAAATCACAGACTACAACAAACGTTACTCCGGAGCCCCACGAAGGGTCAGTGCTCTGTCTAATCCTTGGATTTAACATCAGACAGTGAATCAGTTCTCCACTCTTTCCCTGTGTCTGGTTGTGTAAGAGTATCAGGCACGGAGATCATGTGAAAGATGAGAATTCCTCCACTGTTCCTTCTGATAATAGGTTTAGTAACAGGAATACCACTTATGCAACCTTTATTGTGATGGTCAATAAAGGTGTCTGGTTAACACACCTCACAATGACACACCTTAGATAAATATTGTCATTGAAATACAATTACAACAGATTTCCCACACGGATGTCCTTCACATACCCTTATAAACAAACTTAAACGGTGGTGTTACAGTAATAAAATATAATGGAAAGTACTGTTCTGTTCTAAGCATGCCAGCTGAATTTTGAGTTGTTTTTTTGCAAGAGAAACACAAAATCTTTTTTGTGATTTTTTTTTTACATGCCACTAAATACAGGAATTTATAACCTATACAAAAGAGAGAACATATCTTTTTAATATTATCATGTACAACCACACATCCTGTTTGAATGTTCATATGAAGAACCTGTTTTCTACCTATCCAGGTGACGGACTACCTGTGTGACGCCCCCCTTCTCCTCCAGTTGCTGGCCCGAGGCCTGGGAACCATGGGAGGGCTCGTGTGGCTGTTTTTCTTCAGGGTGGCTCTGTGCTGCGTGGGGACCGTGGTGTCCATCTCCTCCCCTCCTCTGGACCCCGTCTCCTCATCAGCAAATCCCCTGGAAACAGACCCCTCCCTCTGTGGACTGCTGGCGGTCTTGGATGACCTGGTGGTGGTGATCCTGCTCCTGACCTGCGTTATCAATATCAACCAGCAGATGGCACCAGATAGAGGACACTCTGCAAACGCTGCAACCTCCCAAGCTGTAATGGGGAGTTCACTGTAGACAGAAGCTGTTTGACATGGACTTTCATTGGATTTCTTCTTTCTGATTTCTGATGATTGGATTTCTTCTTTCTTGTTGGATTAGTGGATGCAAGAATATTGACAACAGAACAGCACGTAACGAGATGTTAGACGGCATCTGAGCCTCTGAGACTGTGGACTTGCTTCCAGAGCCAATGTAGGGCTTTATTGAAAATACAACGGCATGCAGTGAACCGGTTCAGGTGTGATCACAGATCCTTATTCCATGTTTCTGAATAAGGACCTTTAGTGTCCATTGACTTGAAGGAAAAGATGTAAATTTATTTCATCCTTAATATTTCAATTATGATCAACATTTTTTAGGATATTGCCCACCCAAGAAAGTGGTCATGGTATTTTTACTCCTGAGTAACTTTGCTGCAGCAAGCTAAAGACAAGCTGTCATGCACGTACTGTAATATTGACATCTATGTAAATAGCTCATATTATATCAATGTATGTGTAAAATAAACTATATTTATTATGTATTACATATTATTTATGTAGCATTTCAATGTCATCATCATAAAACGACTCATGATTCTGTTTTATTTATTCATTTATTAGAAAATTTCATCTCTAAAGTTTCAGCAGAGCGACACTGAATGTGATCATACTTGATAATGCATTACAGTTTTGATAATGTCAGAAAACTACAGAATGTTTACAGTCAACAAGAATCCAAAATAATTTCAAAATAATAAAGTATTACAGCAGGAATGTTTTAGAATGCAAAAAGTACCACAGTGAGTAAAAAAATGTATCAGACGACAGAGAAACGTAAACAGGCCTCTCGAGTTCGGCTGGCAGAACGTGTTGATGCTGCTTTGACAGCAGCACAAGCGTAAACAGTGTTCTCACTGTGTGTTGCTGCACCAGGCAGCTGCGTTCTTGAACATACGCAGCCAAGGTGAAGGTGACAGAGAAGATCTGAAGCCCCGCGGGGCCCAGGGCCACTGCCAGCCCAGGGTGCAGCGCTCCGGGTGGGGCATCATGGCCAGGTGTCGCCCGTCCCGGGAGCAGAGCCCTGCGATGCCCTGCGGGGAGCCGTTTGGGTTGAGGGGGTACTCTTCGGTGGGATGACCCTGATCATCGAGGTAACGGAGGGGGGCGAGTCCACCAGCAATAATCTGGTCCTGGGCCTGGGAGCTACGGAATTGCATCAGGCCTGTGAAGGAAAGAGGTTGTGCATAAAAAATCAATACCAAACACAGCTGCTGATTACAGAACACGCTGACCTGACCTGTGGCCTGTGAGTCAGCAGAAAGACTCGAGGTTGTGCAACTTCAGAAGTTTCAGACTGAGTAACCTTTTTGTGCCAAATAATGATTTAATGCTGCGTTCCTGTCCAACAGCCACGTGAGCGGGATGTTGTTAGAAAAACTGAGGACTATAAGCACCAATTTGACTTTTGTGTTAAAGTTAAGGACGACTGTGGTACGTGTTAAGCTTACTGTACTTTACCTTCTCCATGCGCAACCCAGACTCCCAGAGCTGAGCCCTCCATGCCTTTGAGCCAGACGGACGGGGACTCCTTTATCCCAACGCTGACAAACCGAGACTCAAACCTGCCGGACTTATTGTGGGTCAGCACCACTTCACTCTCTGAGGGGAAATTGGAAAGAATCAGAGAACATTTTAAACTCAGTAATCGCTTCAAAGGGTCTCCTCTGTGCTGACTGAGCACAATTCTTCATGGATTGTCGTTACATCATTTCACTTCCCTACCTCAGTACTGTTTGGCCGTAATTTTAATAACTCTCTGAGCCTGTTCATCTCACCTGCTCCATCCTCATCCTGTCCCACCCAGCCCAGCAGGGCGAGCAGCTGGCAGCCATTACACACACCCAGACTCAGTGTGTCGCTACGCTGCCGGAAGCGATCAAACTCAGCCTTGGCTTTGGGGTTATATCCAACAGTCGCAGCCCAACCTATTATGAGGGATGACTGGTGTTACACAAAAAGCATATGCATATCAAAGCAATATCAAATGAACGTGTGTGTGTGTGTGTGTATGTGTACATCAGGGTGTTTATTTACCTTTAGCTGATCCCAGGACGTCTGCGTAGCTGAAACCACCAACAAACACGACCGCTTTGTAAGACTCCAGACTTAAGGAGCCAGAGCACAGATCCTGCATGGTGACATCCCACACCTACACACACAGAAGAAGAAGAGTCATGCAGACCAGGCGCGCAGCTCAGGTGAGCAGATACCCCGTCGATAAAGCTCTGAATCGTTACCTCAAAGCCAGCCATGTATAGAGACACAGACATCTCTCGGTCTCCGTTGCTGCCCTCTTCCCTGACCACGGCTACACGAGGCTGCCCTGCAGCTGAAGGTAACACACAGCAGAGATGAAAATAAAAATACAAAATGAAGATGATCACATAATTGCATACCTCCATTTTTTATGTTGGTAACATAAAACTGTTTAACAATTTTAACCCGTACATATTGTAAGTGTGAAGGGCAAATGTCATTATTCATAACATTTTATAGACCCAATGATTAATTTAGTAATTAAATAATCAAATTAACAGAATGAATTACTTCATAATGAAAATCAGTGTAAATTGTACCAATGCTATGCCTTACTGGGTTGAGTAATGCTGGGCATTTCAGATGGGTCAAAGGTTAGTTTGAAGTATGGTTGTGTCCTCTTGGCTAAGCCTTCCTCTTCCTGTTTAACACAGATCTCATTGGCCTGAAGGCGCTCCAGCTGGAAACTGGTGTCCTCCCATAATGTCCTGAGGTTAGGCAACGAATCTCTCAGTACTTCCTGTCCATCTACACGAACACTGACCTGAAAGACAAATGAGGGGAATCGATGAGACGCACAGGTGAGATGAAAGAAATACTTGAGGTACATGCTGAGGCTGATGTCTCACCACAGCCTCTGGTCCGAAGGCGCAGGTTCTGCCAACGCGGTGACACGGCACACCTGCGTCGATGTATCTCTGACACACAGTCTCTACATCGAGCTGTGAAACCTCCAGAACCAAACCCAGCTCCTCACTGAACAGCAGCTCCATGACTGTGCAGGAAGAGAACCAACCAAATTCACACACACAGGATACAAACTGTGTGGCTGAAATCACAAACTCAAAGAAAGACGTGGATCAGCTCACTAACCTCCAGCTCCCTGCGACGACAACTCAACATCGATTCCACGGTTTCCTGCGAACGCCATCTCCAGCAGACAGGAAATGAGGCCTCCATCGCTGATGTCATGTCCTGCACTCAGCAGACGATCTGAAACAACAGAAAAAAAAACTCCTCGTCTCTTCTCATCTCAAGTCCACAGTTTTTAAATCGACAACATATGCACAAAAAGCTTTAAAATTGTATCTTTAAAAACTTTAAGAAAAAGCCTGGTGTGGCATTTCAATTTCATCATCACGCAAGATGTAGAAGAATAAAATTTAAAAAGGAATGAGCCACTAGACTCTTCTGAAAATACAAAATAAAACCACCAGGTGGCTGTATATCACAGGACAAAGCTGCCTTATGGTTAGGAAACAAACTTGAGAATGATAATGAAGCTAAAGAAAAGTTTTTGCTTAAAAGAAAACAAGACGCTAAACTTTTTTTCTCGTTTGCGGCAGGTAGCTGTTTGACTGTGAGTGAAAGCTGACCGTGTATGAGAGTCTGTGTCGTGCTGAAGCAGGCAGTCAATAGCTGTGGCTGGTCCAGGTCAGGAGAGCAGTCTCCCAGCTGGCTGTAGCACTGAGCCAGGGCTGAGCCTCCGAGGCGGTGACGGCCTGGACTGAGAGGAACCCACAACAGCACGCCTGCAGACAAAGTACAAAGGGTCAGAGACAGGCCATCTTTTTCTAAAGTGTGTGTGTGTGTACATGTGTAATTTTGTTTGTGTTAGGAGAAAGAAAGAATGTGTAGTCTGGGTAAGATTGAAAAAAACTCCTGTTTCTGCCAGATAGAAGACAATCAAACATATGCTCTTTGCTGATTATAAGCAAACTGATTAGAGTCTATGTGTGTGTGTGTGTGCGTGCGTGCGTCCGTGTGTGAAGGTGAAGTACCTTTCCCATCTGGATCCTCGAGATCGGGCGTCACAGTGGCTGTGATGTCAGGACAAACGGCATATGCCGAAATAACAAGAGCACCTGAAAAAGACGCAGCGTTAAACTTAAACACATAAATACACACGCACGCACGCACGCACGCACGCACGCACGCACGCACGCACGCACGCACGCACGCACGCACGCACGCACGCA
>JBAJHX010000106.1:20063745-20091927 GCA_037176925.1 Amniataba percoides
GCACGCACGCACGCACGCACGCACGCACGCACACACGCACACACACACACACACACACACACACACACACACACACAGAGAGTGAGAGTACCTGGAGCTTTGACCGTCTCTTTGCCCACTCTAGCGGCCATACTCAGAGAGTCCTTGCCCCCATCGACAGCCACTCCCAGCTGACCCATGACATCACACATGGCTTTGCAGGCCTCCCACAGGCAGGCTCCCTCACCGGGAAGCTTGGCAGCCCACATCCAGTTACCACTACACTTCACATCCTGAAACACATGACCAGGAGATTTACCAAGAAACAAAAATACCATCAATCTGTGATCTGCACCCATGTTAACCTGAAGATCTTCACCAGGGTTGTTTTTTTCAATCAGTGTGGGTAACAACATGTATTGTGATTTTTGTGGCATCAACTTGTGATTTTCTTTTCTTTAAAGTTGTGATTTTCCCCTCACACTCTTCATCATTCTCTCACCTTCAGAGCTGTGACTCTGGCAAACACCAAATTGGTCAGCGCCTCTCCAACAGCCATGCGAGCCCCCGCCGCGGGGCAGACCAGACCTTTAATTGGCTGCTCCCCGATAGCAGTCGCTGCTCCCTCCAGGCTGAACGGCGACAGAGCAACAACGGCCACATCGGCCAATGGGGTGTGAAGAGGGCCGACACATTGTTGCTGGGCAACCAGTCCAGTCACAGAGCGGTCCACCTGAGGGGGGGGGGGTATGGAGAGTCACAAAGTGTCTGCACAAACAGACTTCCAAAAGACACAGTGAGACCAGAGTGTAACACACACCTTGTTGGTTAGATAGCGTTTGGATGCCACAGCAGGCAAACGCAAAACTCTTTCCAGTGCATCTTTGACTTTCAGCCCAGCAGGGAGAGCCAACGGCTGATGACTCAGGGCCAGACGCTGCATCTTAAACTCCTTCTGTGGCATCTTCCCCAAAACCCACTCCAGCTGCAGGTCCACTGGACAGCGCCCCCTGTCTGCTTCATCGCCACTGCCTCCCTGATCGTCCACCAGCACAATCTATTGGAGAAGATAGACAGATTAGATAGACAGGTAGACAGATCACTCTATTAACCCCCCAGGGAAAAATTAAGGTGCAGTAGCCAGAACATTAAAATAAAATAAAATACTGAGGTACAACTGCAGTGGACGTCTAATACACTTTTAAAAAAGGTAAAAGCAAAGGCATAAGGTGCAAGAGACGTAGGTCAACAGATGAACCTCAGCTGGTGATGATGGTAAAAACTACTGATGAAATATGACATAAACTACAATGCTAATCTTGACTCTACTTTAGTGATACTGAGCTTGTTAAGCAGAATGATCAAGCCAATCCCTAAAGCGGACTGATTAGTAGAGCGAAGGTGCATTTATCCACTTGATCCAGGCTGAAACGTGCCTTGCCGTCTCCAGTGATGTTTCCCACAAAGTCAACAGGACACTTCTCCCTCTGACACACCCTCTCCAGGAAGGACCTGTCTGATGGACGGAGCAGCAGGGCGTTGCTCTCCTGATACTCTGCCCCCCACAGCTCCAGCACGCTCAGGGTGGGGTCACCTTTCTATGAAAAACAAAAAAGAGGAAGAGGTTAACAACGGGAGTGATACATAATCAGGCAGAGTGTGTGCTTGTAGTTGATTACCTTGAATCTACTGCAGTAGATTACAGCTCCTGCCGGCTCGCTCAGCTCTTTAAGCACATTACCTGATGATGGTGATTTGATTCGATATGTTAACTTTGTCTCTTCATCTAAGAATCATATAAATCATGAAAAAAAATAATAAAAACGATGGTTCCTACCATTCCCTCCCGCCCCCTGATCATGGATGCTGCAGATCGGGTTCCCGCCGCTTCTTTCCAGACACGCCCTCAAAGCGCGGTTCATCTTCTGCTCCATCTCAGCATCTCCCCTCTGCACCGCACCCAGATCCCTGTCGCTGGCGTTGTCCCCCTGGACCTGCAGGCCAAAACTTGTTTTAAGAGGTTTTGAACCGGATGAGGTCACTGTTGGTCTCACTGTGATTTAGCGTACTTGCACAGAGGAGGCCGCTCCTCCTCCCACGCCGATTCTGTACACTGGCCCTCCGATCTTCACCACTTCCATTCCTGATCGACAAGCACAGCAGAGGAGCAGAGGAGGGGCACGGTGAGTCACCGATCCATATGTGTAAATATAGCCTCTGCATTGATCAAACACAATTCACACACGCCGAGTTAAACCATTACCGGCCTCTGCCTCTTCTTTCTTTATATGCGTATCTTCAATAGAGCCGAGACCACCGCTGAACATGATGGGCTTAATCCACTCACGCCGCTCTCCGTTAGCAAGCCGCATGCCGAAAGACCGAGCAAAACCTGGAGGAGGGAATTAGGATTTAATTAACAAAGGAAAACTGAAACAATTTAACATTGATCTGCAGACTGACAGGAAATTGATTATAATAAATTGTATCTGATTAGTTGATTTCGTCATTTATCAAGTAGAAATATTTTCCATTTTCACTTTCACAGATGCACAAGCCAGTTTGTTATTCTTGGTTATATTCTAAAAATAGGTTTTTAGCAAGTTGCAAGAAGAACTGCACAGAATCACTAATCATAAGACAGGGTTACCTACCCGACAGAACAGGTTCTCCAAACTTGTTGCCGTAGTCTGAGGCTCCGTCACTGGCCTCAACCGCCACCTGCAGCGGAGGGGCGAAGCTGGACGGATACTCCCAGCCCTCTCCTTCAGACTCCCAGGGGAGAGCGTAACCTGGAGCAATAACACAAACCCATTTAAGAACTTTTTTTTTTTAAATATTTTAAAAAGCGGAGAAAGTGAAGCTTTTGCAGACCTGGTATGTGCAGGTTGCCAAAGCAGTATCCTGCAGTGCCGGCGATCACGTGGCCTCCCCGTCCAGCACTCTGAACATCCCTAATACGACCTCCTGTCCCTGTGGTGGCGCCGCTGAATGGTGCAACACCTGGAGGTCAGAAAGGATGGACAGTGATTTTTTAGAGGAAAAAAAAAGTGAACACCTAAGCTGAAAGTAGATGTGGTGTTTTGTGTGTCCTGACCTGTAGGAAAGTTGTGCGTCTCTGCAGTGAAGATGACGTGTCTCAATGAGTGTCGGGTCTCATATGGGCTGGCTTGGGATGGATCTTTTGGGTAAATACACTCCAGCTCCGTCCCTTTGATACCACTGGGCACACATGCATTTCACATTGAGTCAGTGTGATGAGAAACACACACGCAAACACACACACACAGCAGTTTTCACTCCTACCTGCTGTTGTCGCAGAACTTGATGACGTTGTTCTGGTTGCTGTGCTGCTGGGTGTCCATTATAAGACTGAACAGAGTCTCCTTCTGCTCCTGCCCGTCGATCTCCATCCGCCCCCGGAAGAACCAGTGACGACTGTGCTCGCTGGCACAATAAGGTAGAAAGAAAACATTAGAGAATTAAAAAGAAGGTAAACACAGAGGCGAGCAAAACATAACACAAAGCAGTCCTGCTAATCCGCCACCTGTTGGACTGGGCCAGGTCGAAGCACTCGACGCTGGTGGGGTTCCTTTTGATCCTCTGAAACATCGACGTGTAGAAGTCCAGATCCCAGGAGTCAAAAGCCAGACCTGAATAAACAACAATGACTTTGTCAGATCATGTTACCAGAAAGCAAAACCGCCGACAAAGACGGAAAGGTGTTTTTCTTTATAGTCTGTTATTTTGAACAGCACTGCAGACATCAACTCACAATGGAGTGTGCAATCGTTTAACACTGCAAAAAAAAAAAACTGAATCACACACACACACACATACACAAACACACACACACACACAGCTCTGAATTGAAGTATCACACAGTATCCTATCCTCTGCATGGTTCAAGAAAACAGACACTATTATTTGAGATGATTTATGTGCAGTCAAAGATCACAATTTAGACTGAATTTCACATTTATAATAAAAAATTCTGATTTAAAGCAAACTCTATTTTCAGATGTCATGGTACCTATAGAGGTGTGTGTCCCTTATATGAAACGTGTTTAATTCAAAGAAAGTGACATCAACCCTTAGGGGGAATTAAGCAGTCGTAGTGTCAAGAAATTCCAGATAGGCCCTTTTTAATTATCTCCTCAATTCACCGTTTGAGCGTGGGAGAGCCTGCAAAGTATGTTCTGAAATTATTCTCATCCATTCGAGCAGCTTGTGAATATTAATGGAGTCAGAAGTGAACAAGCGGAGCATGAACATAAGCACGCACACCACGTTCTGTCGCAGTGGGCAGTGTCAGTTTAAAACCTGTTGGTATAAAGAGAAGAAACTAATATAGAAATGTGAAATGGGTTGTAGTTTCTTACGGGTCAGAGCTGAAATTAGCTGATTAGTTGATAAGTTAATCGACATAAAACTCATCACAAAGTACCTTTTTTTAATTGTGAGGATTTGCTTCTTGTTATTATCTTATTTTGTAGTGAACCTGACATTTTTGTGACCACTTGTCCAAGAAAACAAGCAAGTTTAATTTTCTAACATTTCGTAGACAAAAGGATTCAATTGCCTGAGAATATTTGATTCATTATAATTAAATTAAAATTTAGATGACTGCCTCTGTTGTGAAAAAAACATCAGTCTCATAAACTCATTTGGTATCTGACTTGCTATTCCAATAAATAGAAGTAGCTTTTCTGTCTTGAGTTTAATTTGCATTCACTTGACATTAAACACACACACACGCACTAAACACACACATGCACGTGTGAGTTAATGTGAAGCATCACTGCTGTCTTGTGACTTTAACCAGCTAAGTAATAATGTCATGCATCATGTGACATTATTACCTCCATCAGCAGACACAGCGAGCTCACAGAGAGCCGCGAGACTGGAAAGAGGCGTAAGGAAAGAGAAAAGAGGACACAAAAGTACGATGAGAGTCTGATGAAGGAGAGAGGCTGAGGCTGAATGAAGTGCAAACTCCACTTATTTAAAAAGTGAAAGAGAGAGTCTCACCCAGCTCGTCGTTTGCCGTCTCCAAGGCAGCGCGACCCTTCCCCAAGATGTCCACCTCAAACACCGGCTGTGGTTCGGTTTCCACGGCGAAGGAGGCGATGGGATGTCGATAGATGCATTCTGTCATGCCGTCATACAGACACCCGATGAGCTTCTCTATATCCCCATTGAGCTCGTTCACGCTCTCTCCGTTCTTTGGCTTCATGGGAGAGAGATGCGTCTCATCAGAAGCAGGAACATGAAGTGAAAAGAGATCCTGGATTTTTGTGTGTCTGTGTGTGTGTGTGCAAACCTTGATCAGAAACCTGCGAGACAGCTCGACTCGAGTGACGTTGGTGAGGCCGGCGCTCTGGCAGATGGAGACGGCGTTAGTGGACCAGGCGGTGGAGAAGTTCAACCTGAAGAGTGAAACAGCCACAACAAAAGTAGAGTTTAAAGATTTTCTTCTGTAGGACTCTGAGGTCTGCCTCATATATTCTTAAAGTCATTAATAAACTAAAATGATTTGTTCTGTTATGTTTTTTTCCTGCCTGATGATAGTCATTAGAATACAAACCATGATCGCTCACAGTCTGGCAGATTGAAATTATCACTTAAGTTTTTCCATATTATCCTCCAGTGGATGCAGTGAACATCTGCTTGCCTCACAGGAAAAAAATGTACTTATTTACTTACTTGCTTATGGTAAAAATATGCAACTATTCATTACTGTTTTCTCTATAAATGTAAGTACTGCACATTTACCATGTCGCCCAACTGGATCATTTTAAAAATTCACAGTCTGTTTATTTCAATATTTACAGTCATGTGAGAACAAACAATGTATTTCTAATTTCTAAGATGTATTGAAATGGATCAGTTCAAACTTAGGTCACTTGATGATCACTGAACGTATCACTGAAAACTAAAAATATTTTTTAAAAAAGGGTCATATGTAAGCTTTTCTTTGGGATGTTTGTCTTGAGTGCACTTTCAAGCTTCACACACTAACACCTGTGTTTACTATATGAAAGTTTTGGGTGTTAAAATGCCTTAAATTCAGGCTGTGTGTGTTGCGGCGGTACCTCGGCCCGATCTCCACCAGTCTCTGCCCGCTGCCCTCAGTCAGGTTTGGTTTCTCAGACAGTGCCTCTGCCTGGAAGGGGGGGCGAAACAACCAGAGGAGAACCTCCTTCTGCTCGGCACCAAGACTCTGGCATCCTGCAGCAGAGAGCAGGAGGGAGCGATGGCAGCGTGGCCGAACGGAGAAAGAAAAAGACACGGGACAATCTCACAGACGTTTGCTCTGCAGTGCACAAACTCTGCAAAGTCTCTTCATCACGGCTGATAAGCTGCTGCACACTCACCCGTCAGCTCCACGTTGTAGCACAGTTCGGTGGTGATTGACAGCTGGGGGTAGAGCTTGGCCGCCCTCTGTAAGGCCCGCCCACTCACAGCTTCCTTACTGTAGAACCTGACGACAGCCATGACTGACGGAGACAAGGAGAAATAAATAGTTTAAAAACTCCATCAATAAAAATCGATCACAAGAATGTCAAAGACTGATTGATTCTCTGCGTCATCTAAAAATCGACTGCATTGATTTGTCCTATCGAGTGCGCGCTGAAGTGACGGATCACTAAACCGGAGGTCAAAAGGTGAACGCTGGTGATCGATGATGAGTGAGGACTGAAACATCTTCTCACCTTTGCCTTTGCCTCAGGAACAGTCGAGGTCTGAACAAGCTAAAAATCAGGTACCAGGCCACTCTAGACATGTGCGAAACCTGCAGCCGAGCTGAGATCTCAGTGTGTTCAGACCATTAAATGACCACATCAAACCGAGGAAATGTGTCGAGGTGACGTGTTAATGCTGCAGCTGTCAACTGTAGTACAAATATCTTAAAGTTGTCCTTAAATACGGTACTATTTTACCAATAAACATACATACACGGGATAAAATTAAAGGAAAAACTAGTGTTTTTCCTTGTCTTAGTAGAGTGTCTTAGTAAGCTTTAATGCTCCTTGGCATTGATTCTCTAAATCTCTGAAATCTACTGGAGAGATGTAAACGACTCTTCTAAAAGTTAGCGTCTTATTTGGTGTTTTGATGATGGTGGTGGAGAGTGCTGTCTGACATTACAGTCCAAAATGTCCCGTAGGTGTTCAGTTGGATTGAGAATTGGTGACTGACTGACTGTTGTCCTGGAAGAGACCGTCAGGATAACGGTGATCACAGAGAACAACACTGTATTGATCTGCAGTGACCTTTCACTCTAAGGACACCGGTGAGCCTAAACCATGCCAGAAAAATGTTTTTTCACCTGTACTCTTCTGCCTGAATTTAGTTCAACTCCACCTCTGTCACTTTCACAACAGCCTGTCAGAAAATAAACAAGTGGTGCAACACAAGTCTTGTGTTTCAGACAGGTTTTGGATGTTGTGGCTCATTACAAGCTGTAGACACACACACACACACACTCAAAGCGTGCAGTCAATTGTCTCACTGATTGTGTGCATGGTGCAGGTCACACACACTGCAGTCAGGAGCTTTCTGTTAGTACTGATGAAAGACTGCAACCCCCTTCAACACACACACACACACACACACACCTGATTTCTCACTTTGTCTACAGCAGACTGCATAATCCAAAATACAACCTGTTAATGTGTTTTAAGTGACACCACGTGATACCTGTTTGTTTGTTTGTTTGTTTGTTTGTTTGTTTGTTTGTTAGCATACACTTTGTTTTGTTTTGTTTCCTCGTGATGAAGCTAAAAGGCTAAAAGTTGTGAGAGTTAGCAGACAGCTAGCTGGTAAAAGTGAGCTCGACTTACGTGCAGCCGCTTCCAGCTTGAGTCTGTCTGATGTCTGGGAGGAAAAGTTCACCTCTGCGGAGATGTGCGCTCCTTTAGCGGGGACTGAAGGACTGCAGGAGGTGTGCAGGGTGAGGAGGTCTGCAGGCTGACAGGACGGGATGCATGGACCTCTGCACCCACGTGTTCACTCTGTGCGCATGCGCAAACCCCCTCCATTGAATTCCTATTGTGTTTCTCTTGTTCCTGGGATGCAACTTTTCTAGTTTTCTTGCACTGAAAAAAAAGACATCCTCATCATATAATAACACTCAGGGCTGTGCTGTAGCTTTCACTGAGGGGAACATATCCACTGTGTCTGTTTTATTATTTGGGAGTTATTTCAACCTGCAAATAGTTGGGTTAGTTTCACTGTTTCTATAAACAAGACAAAGCATTTTAATTCAGCTCTTGGGAAAGCGAAATAAAACAAATAAAGCTTTGTGTGTTTGTCTACCTGAGTTTTATTCTTTGCAGCAAACTTTTGTCTTTCATGGTGGGAAATAAAGTGGTTTATTTTACTTTTTTTATGATAAATTTTCCAGGAAGTTTCCTTGCTAGAACAATGTGACATCCAATTGATAAATCATTCAAAACTTGAGATGTTTCCTTTAAATTCTTAGGTGTTTGGTGGCACATAGTGACTCCAGATTACAGCCCTGATGATCCTGATAGAGAAATTTCATTCATTTATTTCATAGACAAGGACTGAATCCAGGTTTATTTTGCCTCAATGAATTTGCTGACATCTAAAAAAAAATCCAGAAAGCAATAAAAGATAATGGAACATATTTTTCTTACGCGCTTCCACTTGACCTTCCAACTACACTGGTACTCGTTGTGTTAATTGTTTCAGAGACGCTGGTAAAATACCTCCAGGATGTGCAGACAGAGTGTCTTTGATGGAAAAACAAAACTACGCCCACACACAGACGAGTCAGGAGCTGCAGTCTTAGATATATTTAATAAATTAAAGCCAAGGTACAAAAAAAACAATGTACATTTCATACCTCCCTCCCCTCCTCCACCGACTACTCTTTCCATTAACTGTGACAAACATCGTTTTTCCCACCTCATAATGAGACCACAATACACACCGAGGATCAGTGTCCAACGTCCAGTCATTCACAGTTCAGATCAGACTCTGAGGCAGCTGATTCCTGCCTTGGGGTCTGAGTCTAAATCTCGTCTTTCCACAGGGTCTCACACACCGAGTAAATTTGTCCCCTGAACCCCTCCCCACAAAACACATACATGCTACATGTCTGCAGGCACCTCGGATAAGACAGAAGGATTAGACTGAGATAAAGTTTATCAGAGACCACAAAGTACATTTCGATGCTGAGTGTTATTAGATACCAGCTGGTCCTGCTGATTCACCGGACAGTGTATTTTACGGCATCACATCACTTTTACCAATGTCTGCGGCATTATGGATGAGCACACAATGTCGGTGTTAATTCTTGTTACAGATGCTGAATAACTTTCTCAGAGATTGTAGGTTTTGTTACTGAACTCTCTAATCCTTCTCGGTCCTTTCCAAGGCAGTGACCAGATGGATGAAAGGATTTGTGTGGCACTGTGTTAACCGCAGTAGTTGGTGTCGACAGACAGATGAGATAGATGAGACTGGTCAATGATTATCACCGGCTGGTCATTCCAGATGATAAGGACATTTAATAGATGGGTGTGGTTGTCGGTGAGCAGCAGGGGTGAAACAGTGGACATGCCTGGTCAGTCTTTAAGAAAGAAGCAGTCTGAATGAGTGAGAAGAAATGAATGGGCTCTTTGATTAAAAGGTAGGAGGAAGTTATGGATGCGTACTGTAGGTCCAATATAAGTGCACTGAACGAGTGGAAAAAGATACATCTGTGCACACACAGCCTCTCAAACATACAGATATGAACACACGCATACACTCAAATACACAGAAGTGTTCAGCAATAACTGTTAATATGCACAACTCGATTAATATTTTTGCACGATTACAGTGACTAAGCAGTCTGTCGTCAGGATTATTAATCCCTCCAAACTCTCAGTATCCATCTTGTGCCTCTCTCTCTCTCACTGCCAGCTACTATAATTCCTTTTTCCCCCTCCAGCCATCACTCTAGGCAGTCCTGCTTTACCTAAGGGACCAGTTCATTAAAACCACCCTACAACCCGAGGAGACTGCAGTGTGACTGGGTGGGACTGTATGTACATGAGGTACTGGGCAAGAGAGAGACTCTTTTAGTCCAGTTATGTGGTGTTCAGTTTTTCATTCTCCCCTCATACCCCCCAAAAAGGCATCTATAACAAAAAAAAAAATCAAAAGATTTAATGATAATTTGGCAAATGCAGAGATCACAGGGGCGTGATCGGGAGTAAATATTACTGTATTAATATCACTTCTCCTGCAGAATCCCCTCCTGACATTGGTCCTTCTCTCTTCCCATTAGCAGCAGCAGGACTGACAACCACCATCTTTCTATATGTGTATACATATACATTTATATAATTAATTTGATTTATTTTGAAAAATAATGTAGCTACGTACGATACCACTACCATTTCATATGGATGCTAATCACCAGGAAACAGCCTAGGAACGACGGGAAGATCTAGAAAGGCAGAACAAGACAGAGATAGGAGGCATGAGGCAGCATGCTGGGAGTGCTGCTCGAAGCTCTTCCAAAGAAAAGACCTTTAAATAAGAGGAGAGAGGAGGGAGAGAGAAACAATCAATCTTGTAACTGAAAACAAACTAATCTGGCCACCAGGGATTTAATGTTTGTCCATTAATCCGATGGCAGGTCGGTACTGGAATGGTTCCATGTCTTGTCCTGTGGCGGGGCGGGTTATCATTACAATCATTTCATGATATCTTCATTGATGGGGTTTGTGAGAACTGTGTTGTTGTGGCATCATCCAGCTGTTTTGCTCGAAGGGCAGAGGTCACGGTTAAGTGAGAGTTCAAGGGTAGAGTTTCAGTATTCAGCGGCGTATTCTGTTCCATGGAGCCCTCTGCACAGTAGTGTGAACTCCTTCACTATGTCCTTCACCCTCCTCTTGTTCACTCGTTCTCTGCGTGACAGCCGAGGAGAAACATAGAATTATAAAATACAGGCGAAAAAAAAAAATTACATACTTGACCAAGTGGAGTGACGCATTAACAGATAAGCCTGTAAACAAATGTCCGACAGTGTTACCTGAGTATCTGATGTGAGAAGTTGTCTTTCTGCTCGGTTGTGACCCGCGATGACGGGAACCCAGGCGGCTGCAGCGCCTCCTTCAGCCACACAGCGAGCAGAGAAAAGCAGTGCTTGTTCATGCAGAAAAGCACTTCTGCAAACTGGTCCATTAGGCTCCGAGATGCCCCGCCTCCGATGCCCTGGAGAGAGCAGGGGGGGAGAAATTTGACACCGGAGAGTTAATTACAATAAGAGAGGACCAAAAGTCTGATGTGTGATAAAAGTGCAGCATCTGTGAAATGATGAAACTTTGCTGTGGTATGATGTGTGAATGTGGTACTTCTCACCTCCAGTACAGCTTGGATCAACAGCTTGCCGTCTTCTTGCACCACTCTGGCCAAAGGAGGCACATCTGAGCAGTGGGGTAACAGTTCAGTCTGGGGAAGAAACAGAGAGGCAGTCAGCACATTTAAAGCCAAATGACTAATTTCTGAACATGAATATTCTTGCAAGGTTTCAAGCTGTGTGTTTTGTGTGTGTGCTCACAAAGAACAAGCACGTTGACTTGACTGTCGGAGCCTCGGGAAATTTGAGTGACAGAACTCCTGTAAGTGGGAGAGGGAGTCAGAAACATAAATACACTGCAGGAAGATGGTGTCAAACATTTACAGTTTGTACTTTGTACTGACAGGCACATATTTCGCAGGAACTGTAGCACAGCACCCAGAATAGTGTGTTGGGTGTGTGTTTGTGTGGACGATGCTCAGACTTACCGCAGTGGAACACTGCTTTCACGTCAAGACTCTCAGACAAGAACAAATCGGGCTTCCGTTTGAGGGCCTAAGAGGCAGATAAAGGCATTAAACAGAGCATGTTTCTGTGGGCCTGACCCAATCGGTACTGCTTCACCACATTCCACTGCATAAGCTCCTTCAAAGTACTGCTATCAACAATACCCACTCAGCCTGGTAGCCGGATCTGACAGCAACACAGGACTGAGAACAGATCTGCCTACCAGGCTATAGGACCCTCTTCATCTGTTTAAGAAAAACTATATCCAAACTCATACAGAGATCCTCCAATGCAGAACTCAGCAGGTATAACAAACAAATTGCAAAAAATCAAACTTTGAAATCATTGGAAACTTAAGTCAAACTAAAGGCAATGATGGTTTTGTTTCTTGAAATCAATTTTATCTGAAACATTACTTTTCCTTGTTTTTGGTTGACTGGATTGAATATGCAACAGAAGTGTGTAAGTAATTAACATGTGCAGATAAAGAGAAATACAACTCATCTCGTAATAATGAACTCATTCAGGATGGAGGAGAGGAGAGAGGGAGAGAGGGAAAGGGAGAGAGATGAAGGTCAGATCTATCCAAAGATAGAAAACAAAGGAAGAAGAATGAAGACGGAAGACAAAAATATAAAACAGAAGAGCCATCAGCCAATTTGTCTGAACCGATTAATATTAGTTGAATATTAATTCATTTGGGCTTTGATTGGCTCTGGGCTGGAATGACTTCAGAGGAGGACTGGGCTCAGAGACTAACCAGTCACCTGGGACCACAACACAGATACCGAGGCCGTTACATCATCTTCCCAAGAGCGCCACATCAACTAAAATATTTTTAATCTAAGGCGCTCAGAGTGCTGATGTTTTTCCAAGGAGCGAGTGTGCCCCGATGTTGACTTTACAGAGAAAAGGGAAAAGATTTAGTAAAAACCAGAGAGCTTCAAATGGAGGATTTTCATGTTCACACGTAAGCGCTCATTTTTCAGCAGCATAATAAACTGTGATTATTCATTTAATATGTGATGATGAAGAAATAATTATAGAAGGATTACATCCTCCTCTGTGAATCATGAGCACCTCATGACATCTTATGTTGAGGAAATTGTTCCAAAACCAGTTGTCAAAAATGCTCATTTAGTAAAAACTAGACTTTGAAAACATGCTGTCACAGGTAGGCGAAGACTTTGTTTTCAGTGTTGTTAAACACTTGCACAAAAATGACAGAGTCCATAACACCTTTCCACAGCAGAGATTTTAAGAACTCATTCAAGATTTCTGCCAGAGTATTTTCTAATCTGTTAATAAAGTGTGAGTATTACAAGTGAGAATGACAAAGATACAAGATAAGAACTGGTGTGTCAATGCCTCATATGCTGAAATGAGCACATCGGACTGATTCAGGCGGTTGCAGCAGGTAAAATGAAAACCCTACATGAGGTCTGTGCTTTAAGTGGTGAGGTGACTGTTAGAATCAAAAGCGTTTGAGGAGAGACAGACGTCTCTTTTTCAAACATTCCCCTCACGTTTCATTCCACTGCCTCGCCTATGTGATGGGACACCTTAAGGCCCAGTAACAAAGAACAGAGAGAGAGGCAAAGAGAGAGAGAGAAGAGGACAGAGAAACAGTGAGAAATTAGAAAAAGAGAGAAAGAGAGAGAAACCCAAAGTGAATGAAATAAGAAACCAAAAACACACCTGAGCTTGGAGTTGCATAAATGAATCAACAATATCAGGATGATCCCTGGGTCCTAAAATATAATAAAGATGAAACTTAAGAAATCATAAGAGAATAAGAATAATATACAAACAGCAACTGAATAGATTCAACAGTCATGTGGAAATAAAAGAGAACTCAAAAATATTTCATTGAAATAATTCACACGTGAGTAAGGAACGAAGGGGAGAGGGGGGGTGGGACGGGGGCATATGAAGCTTTGGCAGAGTCTTGGAAGAACAGACCAACCAAAAACAAAAAACAGGCAGAAGACAAAGACATGGGTCTGTTTGGAGAGAAAAAAAGAAAGAAGTAACGAGAGAAAAAGAACAAACCTAAAGAAACAAAAGTGGGTTTGGAGTGGGAACCCAGGAGGCACCTCTGTTACTGTCACAGTTTGGAGGAAGAGGGGCACCAGACCTGAATGAACCGTCTTTCACCTCCTTCCCATGAGGCACCGCTGGCATCGACACCATCAAACAACAAGCAACACATTTCCTCACTGATTTAAACAGGTGTCTCAGGAGAGGAGGTTACTGTAAAGGGTCCATTCAGAGCTGGTCAGTAAGACCCCCTTTGCTTTAAAGGTGAACCCATAGCCACTAGTATGAATCACACTCAAAGATCAGGATAGGTTCTCATGTCACTACCTCCCTTGTGCTGGACACAGACTACAGGACTTTTAAAAACTACGACAGATTGCAAATGATGCACGATTAAACACACATTTCCTGTAGAGGCTTCTGGACTTCCTGACTTTCAAACATAGTTTTCTCCGATGTCTTAAGATTGATGTTGGAAAGACTCCAACAGCAAACTTGTAATGAAACAGAACAAATGTCTGTAGTAAGCGCCCAGCTTTAGCTGTTCCCAGACTCCAAACAAGTTTCCTGCTCAATACCCCCCTCCAGCCTTCATCCACACACACAACCTCTGGAGAGAAAACAGGGCTTATTCAGAGGGCTGTGATGGAGAGCCCGACTCTAATCCTAGCACAGCAGAGGGCTGCAGCCGTATTGAGCCGACCCGCCCTGCTATATTATATGTCAGCCAACTGAATAAGCTAGTGGTCTCTGCTCTGTGACTGTATCCTGTACTGATACTGTCTACTGAAAGGCACCTGCTCAGAAAGAAAGAGTTTAGAGGCAGGCGGAGAGGCAGCCATTTCTTAACCAGTCAAAGCAGGAAAGGAGGAGAGGAAAAAAGGGACAACACAAAGGGAGGGGGAGCGGCAGACAGAGCTGGTACAAGCACCCTAACCCAAGTGTAGCGGATGAAATTAAATCATCTCATTCACGTCCATCTTAAGTGGAGTGAGAATCAGAAACTACGTCTGGCCCCCCGTCACGCACATAAAGAAACATCTGATCAACTTGAACACTTTACAGAAGTGAAATGAAAGTAACTTTCATGCAGCCCAAACACTGAAACAGTAAATACAAATAAATCAATTAAAAAATGAAATAAGCAATAAACTATGCTGACAGAAAACATTGCAACCTATTGGTTGCATACGTTTAGAGCAAACCATAATAGTCTTAAAATGAGTTAATTAATGATCAGTGGAAACAAACGTCTGCATTGATAAAAATCAAAATTTCGGACTTTGTTGCTTCAGCACATAAAGAAAGGTCACTTGGTGGATCCATTTGCATTAATGAGTAATGAGAGCAAACGTTTAAAGGTCAACTGTGACAACAGAGTCAAATGACCGCTAACCTTTCGCCATTTTCCTGTTTGTGGCCCTTAGGCGGATTTTTATCATCTAACTCATCAGTCATCACGTACAATTGCAGCAGGAAATGGGAGTGTATCAGCATCATATATATTTTTAACAATTATTTTCTTTTCATTTCACACATTTGTTTAGATTTTCACTCCCTGCTGGCCCAAGGTATTTTTTCTTTGGATGCTGTGGAATCAAATACGATAAGACACATGATTTGCACATTTCACAGTATTCACAGTCCCGCCCCTGCTGGACCCCCTACCTTGCTGGAAGATGGACAGCGTTACCGAGGTAACCAGCTCAAACAGAGCCTTGATGGGTGGGAAGTGGTCTGTCTCACTGGCAAAGATATGCACCATCTGAAACAGCAGGACTTACATCAGACACTCGCTGTGCTTACTTGCACACAAGAAATCAGGTTATTGGAGGCAGAACAGGCTGCGACAGGAAACCAGAGAAGGTCTTTACATGTGCTGCAGACACCTGATTACAATACAATCCTGAGTTTACACAGCACGCTGGTTAGGATACTCTTAACTGTATTTTTGTTGTGGCTAATGTTTTCGGTGTATTACTCACATGTGATTCTTGTGACTTTCACAAGTTAATAGTTTTATTTTTGTCTTTTTTGTTGCAGTATTTGATGTTGAAAGTTTTTTTCTCAGTGTGCAGACTTTTACAAAAAAATAATAGTTTATTTGTGGAAACGAACTTATGTGGAGCATTATTTTCCTTGCAGTTGGACCTTAGATTGATTGATCCATGATCTGTGATCTATGTGTACATGTTGAAAGAAAAAGAAACACACACACAAACATAAATGCCAGAGTTTCTCTAGCGGAAATCCACCTGTGTTGACTGGATTTCTCTAGAGTTAAAGAAAGATGTTTTCATGACATTTAAAAAAAAAACTAGGTTACTGTGGAGAGAAGAAAACAAGGAAACTCTGTGGCTACATGTAAACACACCGAATGTCACAATAACTAGATGCTCATAACCAAGCACAGTGATCAGGGATCCTTAGTGTGATTGGATGATGCAATTGATTATTCATTACTATAGTTTGAAAAGTACATTCAGATTACAACAGGTTAAAATCATATCACTTTGGTGTAAAATATCTCAGTCAATAATAACA
Organism: Amniataba percoides; assembly: GCA_037176925.1. Lineage (NCBI taxonomy): Eukaryota > Metazoa > Chordata > Actinopteri > Centrarchiformes > Terapontidae > Amniataba > Amniataba percoides. The sequence continues at coordinate 20,080,139 of JBAJHX010000106.1, forward strand.
TAGGTAAAACATAACTTAAAGAAATGTAATGTGTATGTTGCCAAATAAATAATTCTTGAGAGTTTAGTCATGAATGGGTACCGTAACTGCATATGAGGGTTTTACAAACTTATTCTGTATCTTCATTGACCTTGGGCTCACTGGTGCATAGCTGATTAGTTCGTGCACAGCCCTTTCTGACAAACCTCTAAAATCTCTCTGTATGTAACCACAAAATATTAAAGTAAGAATAATGAGTGTGTGTGTACACATGTATGACTGTGTACCTGTCGTGTGAGGTCGAGGGCCGACGCCTGGGGAATTGTACTGTACATCTGCCCAAGCATCTCGCTTAGCTGAGACACCATGGGAGCAAAGTCGTGGAGCAGAGTCTTCACCGACTTCTCGAAGATGGCACACACAGCCTGAGGGACAATGTGAGATCAGATGTACTGAAATGGCATCATCGGATCTGACTATGCAGGCTGATTTCTTAGAAAGCAGAGGTCTGACCTCGTGTGGACACGCATATCGATGACTCACCTCTACAACCTGCGAGTCGTTGAGCCACTTACTGAGTACGGTCTGTATGAGAGCAAAGACTTGTTGCAAAACCACCACCACCTGAAAAGCAGAAATGAACTTCATTAAAAAATGCTTTTAAGAAGAAAACCAGAAAGTCATAAACAAGCAGCAGCATTAGATGTTATGATGCGTTTACACATGGGTGCATGCCTATCAGCTGAATTGCTAATGACTATGGTTGAGTGACAGGGCAAAAATGTGCTTTTGGCCACCCTCGCTCCTCCAACCAGCAACAGCAGATGTATTCAGCAGTAGAGGCACCAGGAGAAGGAAGGGGGGGAGTTTAGAAGCTCATATTGCTACAAGCAGTACATGCTTTTCACGAAACTGCCAAACTGCCAAACTGCAGTGTACTGGATTACAAAGCCTTTAAAAGGAACACACTGTATGTTTATATTGCTAAATATCTATAATGCATATATTCTGTCTGACATGTGCATTCAATCACTCAATCCCACTGATGACACTAATGTTTGATGCTGTGTGGTGACTGACTGGGTTCGGTCCAGGTGGAGGTGGAGCCGTTTTGACAGGTGGTGCCGAGCCGTCCGCTGACTCATCGTCCTGCTTGCTGATGTCGAGCGTGGTGAAGAGGTTGGACAGCAGCCCCAAGATGTGGATGATTGCTAATTTGTTGGAGGGATTAGGCTGAAAAAAGAAAAAAAGGAGACGTTGTTTTTGAGAATTTGCAACTCTATAACCTAACCCTGATGTCCATTTGGCTCATTTAGTGCAAAGTGCCTGCCTTGAAAAGTAGCTGCTAAAATATTTAAGAGGACAAACTGACCTTAAAAGCTAAACATGCTACCAGATTTTTACTCCTGAACAGGTTGAAAAGTTCCAGATGCATGCAGTGCCCACAAAAATAATGTTCATATGTTGAATGTGGTTCTGCTAATTCATTGAACAGAGACATATAATTATCATAATATATAAATACCATGATTATGTTAATAATTTAGTTTAGTTACACTGAATACTTACGACTGTTTGAGACTAAATAACACTGATTACAATGTATAATTTAAGGCATTTGTTATTATCATTTATAAAATAGATATAGAACAACTGAATTAATCGTTAAAAATACAATAAAACAAGTCATTGGGCAGGTACTGGAGGGAAAGACGGTAAGAGCTCATTCTTGTACCAGTTTTTTCGCTGTCACACATCAACACACACACACACACACCTCCCCCAGGTACAACCATTAATTAGGGTTTCACTAGCAGCTTTTAATCATTGCTCTCTGTCTCCATGGTGATGCAACGGAGCCAAAAGACAACGAAGAGGACTCTTACTGTACAGCCACACCTCTCATCTCTCCTTCAACATCTGCCTCCCCTCACCATGTTAATGCTTTTACTGTACAGTCATCCCACAACAAGGACAGTGTCCGCACATTAAGCTTGAGGCCAGATCAGAGCGACGCCCTCAGACGTCACAATCATTCACCCCTGATGTAATGTAACCTGAAGGTCTCCCCACTAGGTGCCACTATTTGTCCGGCTCCAGACACAGCACCTGATTTCCTAGTCTGATGTAATGCCGATACATCAAAAAGCTAGACAGAAAGCAATAAGAGAGGGAGGAAGTCTGAGAGGATGGATGAAACAGTGTGTGACTGCCTGTGTGTTTGGGAGGGGAGACAGGGACAGGCACACGGAGAGAAATGAAAAGCTTCATCCAAACTGACATCTCTATTCACCCCACCCAAGGTCTTTACTGATTGTAGAACAAGGAGAAAGTCTACTTTGTTCCACATACAGTAGATATCATACTGTGTATTTTTAGATAATATCAGCCCCACGTTTGCAGCGTCCAGCGTGACAGTCTGAAACTCCAGGCTCCATTAGACCTGACATTTAAGCTGGGTAAAGATTCTTTCCTTTGCGCAGCCCTGTGCATGCACACGCAAAAACACATCCTACTGTAAGTGCGTCTCCATAGGCACTCCAAAATTTTCTCCATTTGTCTTCTCTCTTGCTGTGGTGTGTGTGCATGTGTGTTTGCATGAGCCGGAGAAAGCGTGTCTTTGCTGCTTCCATGTGAGTCACTAGCCCATGGTGCAGGGTCAAATCCAATCTGGTCCCGCAGAGAAATGTTCCACTGCAGTGACACCACACAGACACAAGGCCTGTTCCTATTGGCCAGAGTCCAACTGTGCTTGCTCTGCGTTTGTGTGTGTGTTTGTACTGTTACATGTTGGTCTGTGTACGCACCGTCTCATCCGCTAGCTTCTCCAGTTGCTGAATGTAGGGGGTGATGAGGGAGTGAAGGTTTCTTAAGATGTCTTCCACGGGGAGAGCAGAGAGCAGGAAGCCGAGAGCCTGCATCAGCCACATACACTGACTCGTCTGCAAAAAAATATGATGGAACATTTAGATCTGTTCAAGCAAGCAGTGAGCTTAAAGTAAGTTTAGTATAGAGACCACAAACAGATTGTCCATGCAACGTGACATGTCAAATGACAGGCTGCCAACGTGTTACACAATTCTCAAATGTCATTTCTGAGTGAGTGCCATGAACAAAAAGACAAAGTGGATGTGAGAAAACCATACTGACCTTGTGGATCTGCTTTATAAGCACCTCCTAGAGAGAAAACAGACAGTCAGAGTAATTGTTTATATTTTGAAAGCAAAATAAAAGCTTGCCCAAATTACCAATAAGAAGTAACATAATAATATATAGTAATAATAATGCAATTGCAGTCATTTTATCCAGCAACACCTTAGCCATTAAAAGTAATAATGTTAATTATTAATGGCTCTTTGTCAACCGGGTGGAAAAAGTAATGATATACGTGTGTGTGTGTGTGTGTGTGTGTGTGTGTGTGTGTGTGTGTATACATACCTGAGAGACTGCTACTATGTTGGTTGCGTAGGGCGGCAGGTCATATTTGCACTCCCTACAAATTTTCTTGAGCGTCGAGACAGAAGAAACTGAGAGGTCTGGGTTCCCCAAAGCCTGTAGCACCAAGGGCAAGACACTGCTGAGCATCACGGGGTGGTCTGCCAACCATTCGGCCAAAGCACCTGCAGGCAGTTTAATCATCATGAGTGTAACCGATCTGAAACATCACCTCTTTCTACCTGCTGTGTTCAAATTACACTAAATTTGTTTGAACTAGAATGACGTGTGCTGAGATTGTTTTGATGGTGCAATGAAACTCGTCTCACCGATAGTGAACATCACTGTGTCTGCTAGTTGGACGTTGTTGATGTTGATTCTGGGGATGAGTCCTATCAGGCCTGGGATGACGTCAGAGTAGTTCACGTCTATCGTCTCTGCGATGGACTGGAAGCCGTACAGTAAGGCTTCTGTGTGCTGGAGGAGGAGAACGCAGTCAGCACGACAAAATGATATTTCATCAACAACAAAAATAAACTGAAAAATATTTTTATTTAGTTTAAATTCTATACACTTTCTTGCTCACTTTAGGTGTAACTTGAGATTTACTTTGATCTGAGAGTGTGGAGCTAACATAAGTATGATGGTGAAAAACAGATAAAAACTGACATGATGCATTTTCAGTACTGGCTTCTGTGCAACACTCAAAGAAACAGAAAATAGTTCACATTTTCTCTTTGCTCGTCTGTGAATATCTCACCCACCTGCCATGATGTGGGCTGCTCTGCATTAGTCAACAGTCTCCCTAGTTTATCATACAGGTTACTCAGCAGCTCTGCTCCCAGCATCTCATACACGTACATGAGCGTGTCTGAGATATCCACTCTGAGGGACAGACATGTACAAACAGACATTTTAGGGGCACGCAGTCTTGAAAGCGTATCTGTTAATCGATTTGCCAGACAGGTTTTGCCCTCTCAGCTGCCAGTCCAGTGAGAGTCTATTAGAGAAAATCACACTCATATGCTGACCAATCATCCTGTCAGCGAGCAATTTCTGAAACACTTAGACTGCCACTGGACCACACAACAGTGCGCAACAGAAATAGGCATTTACAATACACAGAGACGAGGTTTGGCATATAAATGTGCACAGCCACACACCTGTAAATCCTGAACTGCTCTTTCTCATCTGAAGACCAGGACTCGTACTCCTGGTCAGATGGGAACTGGGCTTTGTGTAGCAGAACATCCACCAGCTGGAAATATACTGGCCTGTAGACCTGCAGATATACCGCCTGCTTATCTGACTCGAATGACATTATTTCATCCTGAAGATGGAGTGAGGAGAAAAAAAACATTAGTCCTGGGTCTGGAACATAAAATTATTTATAGACTAATAATATCTGTGGCTATGGCTCAAACAGGCTATTAACCAAAGCAAATTTCACATTTTAAAGTATTCGTTATTTATCTATTACTGACACAAAGACTACACTATCTGTTATCTGATGTGAAAATATACACTGCCTGCTTGCACAAACCAAGAAATCAATTATGTTGGATAAGGTAGACAGCAGAAAGCAAATGTTTTCAGACAAGCTCTCTTATTCTATTATTTTTAAAATTGTAAACAAAGAGCAGTGAAATGCCAGCGGGTAGCACGTTCATTTATTCAGGATGTGCAGAGAGAGTTCATTTTTATGTTTTTATGGAGTCTGACTAAATGTGATTGTTTCAAGAGAACGCCAACTGATTCTTGTTGGACAGAAAAGCTTATTTTGTGGACTGAACTAGAATATCATGACAGTAGGAAAATCTAATAAGTACCCTTTATTTGTCAAGCCAGCATGATATCACTTACTTTAACATTACATTAAAGTGCTGGATAGGATCATATTTTAATATCCCTTACTTGTAGAGTATACCAGAAGGTGAGTGTGAGGGAGCTGGTGGTCTCATTGACCGGGTAGTGACCGGGGATGCCTGTGCAAAACATGATCATGTTGACTAAAGCCAGGAAGCTCTGCCAGTGATCCACCTGCTCCAAAAGAGTCCTACAGTGCAAGAGAGAAAGAGGGATGGGTGGATGGGGAGTGAAAAAAGTGTGTTTTCTCTCTCATTGTCATTTAACCAGTAGACACAGCAACATAAGAAAACCACACATACTGAAAGTGAAGATGGCACAGTGAGACAGAATATTGCATGATTTGTTTCAGTACAAATCAATATGGAGACAACTGTTTCTCTTAGGTAGCAGGCTATTTTATTTAGATTATTTTATTAGATTATTTATTGAAAGCAAAACACATTATGTTTTGCTTTCAATATCATCAAATCACTGAATGTCTTGATACCATCCCAATACTAAGTGATTATTGAGTCATCTATGGAGATTTTGGCCAAGATAACTGTACTATCTTTACATTCATAAAGACCTATTGACTAAAAATGCACACAAACACACACCCACACACACACCTGGAGTGGTTTTCTCCCAGTGTTACAGCGATACGGCAGATACCATGGCAGGTCTCCATGTCTCCATTCTGAACAGCCTCTCTGAGCTGCTCCTGAAGGGCCAGCACTTGAGGAACGAGTTTCAGCAAAGTGTTCACATATCTATGACACACACAGAAACAAAAAAACAGCAGAATTGACAGTTACAGTAGGAGTCCAGTTCATTTTAAAAAGATGAGCAAAAAACCAACACAGCGCTGTACAAGTGAGAAGAGCATGGCATTCAGGGAGCCCCCACTGATGAATATGAAACTGACTCACACCGCTCACAGCTAGGTTGATGTATTTATTGCTCCTTCTCAAGACAAGTGTTTATTTCAAATCAAATCTCACTTCAAGTCAGTCCAACCTCTGATCCTGCACACCCACCCTAAAAAACCCACACATCTACCAGGGAACCAGAAAATCTATTCAAAGCTCCTGCTCAGAGCTGCGCTGGCTGTCAGTTATTATTCCGTCTTCTTCCTGCTGTCTCAGCCGTCTATAATTCCCTCACTCCGGCTAAAACACACACATGTGCTGACACACACAAACTCACATAGACACATGGGTACACACACACACACACACACACACACACACACACACACACACACACACACACACACGCTTAAACAGCACTCCTCAACACAAGCTCAGATCTGGTCATATGACAACATCACACAACATCTTTCTGTCAACCTTAATGACGGCGAGTGAAAGGGTGACATTTGGAGATGAAGGGTGTGTGTGCATGTGCGCCTGAATGTCACCAAGGAGGATTATGTGCATGTGCGAACACTATAAATGTAAACCATATTACATTTGTGCCGTCCCAAGGGAGGGGGGTTGTGGAGTTGTGGTATGCAGGCGGTGTTTCATCTTTCATGAGAACGTCAATAAGGACGTGGGTCCAGGTCGATGAATATTCATCAGTGACACAGCAAGGTTGTGTAACTTCGCCAACATTTGAAAAGAAAAACAAAACAGCAAAGCTGGAACTCAGATTCAACTCAGGGCTGCAAACTAACAACTGTTTCCATTATCAGTTCATCTGTGGGTTGTTTTTTCACCTTATCAACACATCCATTCATCCATAAAATGCCAAAGAAATTGTGACGAAGACCACAAGTTCTCATAAACCAAAGTGACATTTACAAAATATTTATTTTATCCAGGCTATTATCAAAGCTACTCAATTAAAAATACCACAGAGAAACTGCAAATCCTCATATGGACAAGCTGGAACCAGAGAAGTTTGGCGTTTTTGCCTGAGAAATTACTTTAATTATTTGCATAATAAAACTGTTGTTGATTAACTTTCTGTCCATTAAATAATCAATCAATTTCCACATTAATGCAGACACTTATAGAACAGTACTGGCCAACAAAAAAAAGTGGCTTCAAAAAATGATGCTGATATGCATCCTCTGTTCTGCAGGTTAAATGCATCTCTTTCCGCAGTTCTGGGAGGCATTTATTATTCTAATTTCCCTTAGGTCCCCTTATAAGCCGAGGAGCCGGATCTACAGCCGTGTATTATGAAGCCGTGTCCTTTTCTCAGCAGCCAACACTGATTCAGCCTTCTCCAGAGAGAGCTCCACCCTGCCGAGATGTAATGTGCCTGAATCTGGCCTCCATCTAATGCCTTTACCTGTGTGTGTATTGGCAAACACCCTTGGTGTTTGGCTGGCTGAGTAACTGTGTGAGAGCAGCACAGGGACCGACTGCAATTTACTTGACTGACTGTGCGTGTGTGTGTGTGTGTGAGTGGCAGACTGCACTCATGCACTCAGAGGATCATTCATTTTTAACAAGGTGCTTTGCAAATGCAGGTCATGCACTCTTAGCTTGAGAAAAGAGGGCTTGGAGTGTGTGTTATACGATTAAAAAGGCAGCATGGATCTGAATGTGCTTTCCCATTTCGCTCATAAGAGATGACATCCTAGAGATTCCTCTGAGACGGTCTGCTGCAGTCTCCTCTTCTCTAACTTGTGGCTGTCTGTCCTCTCCTCTTTTGCTCCCTGCCCTGCTGTTTCACACTTTATGCCTCCTTCCTGACTCCTCCTTTATCCCCCCCCCCCACCCCCCCACCCCCCATCCCCCACCTCTGATCCCCTCTGCAATTACTGCAACACTCCGAGACAGGGGAAAAGGGTTGCCTGGCAACAGGATGCAGCTGGACCAATAGCATCCCCCCAAATGAGTTGACTGTAATGTGTTTAAACAGAGGGAGAGAACAAGAGACAGGGAGGAGGGCTTAGTACTGATGGTGAGAGAAAAGAAAGGGGAGAGGAAGCGCACAAAGACACAGAGGCAGAGTGGGAGAAATGATAAAATAGATAAATAAACAAAACTACAGAATCCACAGATGGATAAAAAAAATGTGGGCTATGACTTTATGGAGAGTATGGACGGAAAAACCTTCCACAAGGGTTTCTAACAGGTTCATTTATTTTCCTCCTCTCTCATGTAGGTAGTCAAATGTAAACCCATAAATCACACAAAGCTCGAGAGACACAGCTAATGAGAGTCAGGACCTTTGGGACGACCTGGCAAACACGCAGGCCTGTTTATCGGCGCGACACAAAACAGGAGGGATAGAAAACTGTATTTTAAAAAACTGTCCAAACAACAAAACAACTCGGAGAGGAAAATGAGAAGAAACCAGTGCTCTGCTCTAAAGGAGCCCAGTAACACTTTTCTTAGGTTGTTCTACCTGTAACTCCGCTGCCATTAATCGTCTTTCCACCATCTGCTCGGCATAATGTGAGTGTGTTTAAACCGACGTGTCAGCAGCGACTTCACAGAGAGCACTCCCTCGCCTGAGAAGCAGTGCAGAGGTATGGAGGATGAAGTCTTTTATTCTCGCACACTTTCACACCTTCCCCTGCCCTCCTCCATTTCTCAGCACCCCTTCTTCTCTTTGCATCGTCCCGTCCCCCCCCCACCACCACCACTTCCCATCTCTCTCTCTCTCTCTTCCTCTCTCCAGGGGAGGGGTAATGGGTGCCTGCCATGTCTGAATCAACCAGGGCATGATGACATCTCTACCCAGCTCTGTAACCATAGCAACGCCAGCCAACCGAGAAATGCCGCTCTCCTCCCCCTGGCTGTCAACTTGCCCTGTATCAATCCCTCCCTCCTTCCCTCCATCCTTTCCTGATGCCCCTCCAGTGCCCACCCTGTCTGTTTCCAACCCTTGACTAATGCATCTTTCTTTTTTTTCTCCCTCTTTTCTGCCTTTCACCTTAACCATTTTCACTGCAATTTCTCCAGTCAAAAGTATGGCAAGCTCTCATGCCATCCAGGAGCATTGTTATTTCTTTTTCTGCCTTTGTTTGGGGGTCAGCAAGCCAGCTTGACTGCATACTGACACCCATTTGTACACACCTTTGGGAGTCCGGCTGCGAGATGGCGTTGACTATTGCCTCCACCGCTGTGTCGAAGAGCTCTGGGTCAGGCAGGGCGCTGAAGCAGTCGTGCACCAGGCCTTCACTCTCGCTGAGGGGCACATCCAACAGCACCCAGGATGACAGGCAGCGCAGCACGCGAGCTTTCACCGCCCCGGGGCTGTCCGTCCTTCGCAGCAGTTGCTGCAGTAAGGGACACACTGACCCCCACTCCCGGCCCAAGGCACCCCGAACCTACAGGGAGCATGATAATGAGGGTTACACTGCTGATGTATAGGTCATGAGTGTACATGTTCCTCTGCTTCCTCTACTCCCTATGCTCTGAAGATACCTGTTTTTGGCACAATATGATGCTTTGTTGATACTGTACTATTTTTTTATAAAAGCTTTTTTAAGTTCAATTAACAAAAAAGCCAAACATCTCTGTTATCTTTCACACAATCAGCTGTACAAATACTTTGCCGGCATAAAAACTCTGCTATGAGTCAAATTTAGATTTAGATATGTCTGGAAATATCTGATAAGAAAATCAGTAAAAAAAAGATTAAGAATCTAACAAAGCATTCAATGCAAGCCTCAAGTACTGCACTATTTCTTAATGCTCTGTTCTGTACTTTCTAGCATTTCAGTATGGTCTTGAAAAAAGTACCGATGTTGTATACCAACTTACTCAAATGAACCCAAAAGAAACCTGTGAATATTAGACAGGTGGCCATCACCACTTGCAGAGATGGGAGAAGATGACGTACCTGTCCCTTTCGGTACTGCGGCAGGCGGCTGGTCTGGAACTCCTCGGGCAGGACGGTGAGCAGCTCCAGTAAAGCCAGGCAGCGTGCCCGCCCGTCCACCCCTCCCCCCTCCTCCTGGAACACCCGCACCATCTCTGCCACTGCGCCGGGCCAGGCCTCGGGCATTGTGTTGAGCGCCAGAGAGGCCAGCGCCACACAGAGTCGGGTGAGCACCATCTTGGAGCCGGAGGAGAAGCAGGCGATCTGGGAGAACAGCTGGGTCTTCAGAGACTCGTACTGGTCTGTGGGGATGTCCGACCAGTAACGAGAGATCTTGGTGTGGAGCGCACTGGCGCCAAAGTACTGGATCTCTGGCACCTGTGAGAGATGACACGGGGGACGCAAATGACGCAAGTTGCTTCTCCTTTGTGTGTGAGTGTATGTGCTCTCCATTTGAGTGTTTGTGCGTACCTTATCCGGGCTCAGCAGGGCCCAGCAGAACTGCCAGGCCTGAGGCGAAACCTGAGCCTGCATCAGCCATTTCTGGGCCAGGTTCTTGTTTTCTATATTTGGATCATAGTACAACTGGTGGAGGGCCTAAAAATGAAGAAGAAAGAGAGGAATAAGGATATGGGAAAGCCAAAAAGAATTCATAAAATATGTGAGTAAGGAGCTGTGAGGAGGTTGAATAACTTTGTACCGACAAAGTCCATTAGAAAAATGTTTGCCACTACACTCCACCCGTTCAGAATAAAAAAGGTATCAGAGATGACAGACCAGCTGAGACATGACAAACGCTGTCCTTTGAGCTCTTGCTTGGAGGAGAGAGATGGTTACCTTGAGAAAAGAGCATCTTTTCTCACTCGCAACCAGGCAAACACACAGACACATAGTAGACAGTTTACCTCGAAAACCTGAACAACGGAGAAAGCAATGACCTGAAAACAGCACTCTCTGAAGTACAGCTCTGAGTAATTTGAGTCCTTGAGTGCACGGAGAGCAAAAGGGAGCAAGCCAAAGAGAAAGCAGATAAAGGATGAGTGTGAGAGAGCGAAATAAAAGACGAGAAAAGGGGAGCATTAATTAAACAGACACCTCTAATCCCAGCAACGCCAGAAGAGAGGTTTAGGCGCTACTCTGCAAAAACGCCTTGTTTTTCTATCCCTCTCTGTCTCACACAAAACACACACACGTACATACTCAGTGAACTAAAACTGCTGGCTGCCAGCACTAAGTGTCTGACAAGCAACACTGAGAAAAAAAAATATTCAGCGAGCTTCTGATCCTTGTCTTTACCCCTGAAGCCTGCTCACATCAATTCCTCCACCAGCAGTCGTTCTCTCCTCTTTCCTCCTTCTCATTTAACTCTCCCTTTTCGCCTCCCCTCTAGCCTAAAGTGTCCATCCGGTGTTATTCCATCCCTCAGCTCTTGTGTCATCTCCGTCTTCGTCTACATCTCTCCTCACTCTCTGCATCAGAGAAGTTTCGGACGTCAAACGAGAGAGGACGAGCGACTGTAAAGAAACCACTACAGGTCACCGAGTATGGTGATGTGAGTGCCGCTGCGGAGACGAACATCAATACAGAGTCAATACCTGCTGGAAGCGGCGAGTCTCAGGTGGTGCTCTCTTCCCCGTCTGCCATTATGCAACGCAATTATCTACAAGGCCCCGAACACGGCTGGCTGGGTGTTAATGAGCTGATTGTTCGCAGACAGTCAGGTGGCATTATGTGTG
>JBAJHX010000106.1:20100897-20121869 GCA_037176925.1 Amniataba percoides
AAAATATTATACAGTACTCGTGGTGTATATTTTACAGACATAATACAAGAAATATACATGTTGTATTATGATACATACTTAATACAGTACAGACTGTATTTGGCTCGATTTTATTGAACATAGTGTGTGGAATTAAAACCAGGATTCATTTCATTTTTTACTTGTATTGTATTGTATTTGAAAATTCACTCATAATGACGCTAAGAAAAGGCAGAAATGGTAGTTTATTAACATTCTCACTATACGCCCAAGCCTTCAATTACTGTCCAGAAAAAGAAATCCCTCTGAGCTTTTCCCAGCAAAGAAGAAAAAACCCAGTCTTTCTCAGTGTTGCACAGTCAAAAGCCTTTTTTTGCATTCTAACTTAGCTGCTGTCAATTCTTTTATGTGCAACAACACAGATGAAACTCACAAAGTCTACAGAATACATCATATATTATTTCTGATAAGTTCTTATGGTTGGTTGATTCTTAAGAGAAAGAGTTTTGTTTTAAGGAGGGAGCCTTTTTTTGTGGGTGATTCTAGTTGTTGACACAATAAATAACATAACAGATCAACTAAGCACGGAGACTTCAGGCTCTCACATGTAACACGATGAGTCCAAGGACTGGACAGCAGATGAGAGGCTGGAGGCATGACATGCAGCAAAGGCTGGCAGTAAACATCAGTAATAAGTGCAGGGAGAAAAGGCCCGGGACGGCACGCAGAGCACACAGTCTGCAGTATTTTCACTTTCATTTAGGAGGAAAAGCTTTCTGAAATGATCTGCGCCACTGACTGCAAAACTCACCAACATCACATGCTGTGAAACGCTTACGGCTCTTTTACAGCAGGTTACCCCGATCGCCACTTCCTGCTTTAAGTGAGGAGGCAGTGGACATCTGCTGGCAGGGGAACGGTTGGCTGTTCCTCTCGCCGGCAGGGTCAAGAAGTGAACTAGAGCTACTTCCTCAGGTACACGCTGCCCTGGCCTGAAAGATTGTGAGCCAAGACCTTGTAATATCTGGAGAGGGGAGTGTGCGACAGTGGAAACAGTGGCTCCCTTTATGAATGTACTCTGCACACACAAACACACACGCATAGAAAAATATATGTAAAACAGACATACTACTCAAGCATTTGACCTAAGCAGCCCTAATGGAGCTAAAGTGAGAGAACAAGGCCAGTATTGTACCATCAAGCACCTCTGTCTATTTATGAGCGTGTCTGTTTTTGTATCATTTAGAGTTCAAACAGCTCTCTCTCTCTCTCTCTCTCTCTCTCGCTGTGTGTGCTGATGAGCTCAGTGAGCGATTGTGGAGGTAATGAAAGGCATCATGGCAGTGTGTTACTGAACGGTAATGACAGTATATTACATTAGTGCTCTGGTCTTCATCAAAGGGAAAGGAGGTAGAAACACAAATGAAGACTTGTACAGTCGAACTGAAGAGTAGATGAAGATGGGAGAGAGAGAGAGAGAGAGAGAGAGAGAGAGAGAGAGAGAGCGAGACTGAAGGTCTTCATTAAAAGAATATCACTTCTAAGACCAAAAGATTCCTTAAGTCTCATGTGGGCTGTTGTAGATGTCCTGCAAAATAAAAGTCTGAGTCAGTCCTTATCCGTTTCATTTTGTACACTGAAATGTTTTTACAGTAATGCGACTGTGTTGTGCACCGTTTCAGTTCTCGGTATCCATTCAATGGTTCCCAACCTGAGGATATGAAAAGTTTTCAGAAAACTTTCCATCTGCCTTGTGAGCTAAACATGTCACAAGTAGCTTCATTTTCAAGGGTCAGGAGCCAAAATAGTTGGGAACCGCTGCATTTAGGCCCTGATGCAAACAGTGATTTTCTTACTTAACACTTTAGCAAGACACTAATCTCAGGTTTGCTCTAATGAAGCTGCTCACTGGTCGATAGAAGACAGTGCATGCACAGAGCGTCTATTAAAGCTCTGCACTGTGTTTTGGGGAAAAAAAGAGTGCTCTGGATGAATAAAATATGTGTGTACATTTTTCAGTTTTAATAATTGTTTTTTGGGTGAACACTGGCTGTGCTGACTGATATTCTCTGAACGCTTTCCCATGTTTGCTCAGAATAATAAGCAAAGACGCTGCTAATGACTCTGAAGGCAGGCAAAGATTGATCATATCTGACTCTGTCCTCTCCAACTCAGGTGCCGACCACGTCACCGCCGCTCCTGCTCCGGCCAGTGAGGCTGTTCCTGAGGCCGCAGGATCTGTGCCGACTTTGAAAACGCACCCCAACAGCCAAGCAGCTACAGCACCTTCACTGGATGCCGCCAACGCAAACATCAGCTCTGAAGTGAACAGCAGCCTGAGCAACAACACAAGCGCAGAAAGGGGAATCCCTTTGAGACCAGAATCAAAGAAAGAAAACGGTAACCGTGCACCTCTGCTTTGTTAATCCGGTGTTATTCACCGATCTGATGTTGGGGTTGTTTTTTCATTCGGCGTGAGGTTTTCCTGAAGGGAAGTTTTGTCTCACTTCAGAAGGACTTAGCAGAGGGCCCAGCAGCAGGTGGCTCAGAGTTTAGAAGCTATATTTAACAAAGTCCTTATCTCTGTTTTCCACGTCCAGAAGTGGGCCACGCGGTTAAAGTGTTGGCAGTCGTGACGCACAACACAGGAAGAGGCACAGAGCTCAGCCTAGAAGTGGAACGTATAGACCAGGAAAGAACGTCAGGGATGGTGTAAGATAAAAGTAAAAAAAAAAAAATTTAAAAAGGAAGTATGGCTGAGTTAATTAAATAAGGTGAAGTATAGTCAGAGAAAAGCTCTGTGTGGAGAGACTCAGACGGTGTTGAGGTGGGGAGAGAAGTGATTAAATGCTGTGTGACTTTTCACAAGGGGGTGAGAAAGGTAGAAGTGAAATACTACCCTCCTCCCCCCACCCCACCCACCCCGAAACACACACACACACACACTTTCACTCCCACATGAACATATTCACAGGCTTGGCACATTTTGTCGACACGGACTAACCATGCAGATAGTTTTGATTTTTTTTTTCATGGCCAGGTTTTGAGATATTTTCTGATTTGTCTTCTTCAAGCCAATATGACGGAGGTGAACTGATTTATATTTGTGGATCTCACAGCAATGGCAAATGTATGTGATTTATATATAATGTAAACAACAGTAAAAGTCTACAGCCACACTCCTAAAATGCTATGAAGCAATCACAGTGCTGACGCTGATGCTCAGCAGGCATAATGTTAAGAGATATTTAACTATTGAACACAAATGTCAACTTCATATTAATGCTAAAGCAAATTACCAGGGAGCACCAAACTCATTCTAATTCATCTGATTGTACGGAATTTCATGGCAGTACTTGTTGAGATATTTCAGTGTGGAAAAGTGTTGGACCAACACCAACATAATTAACAGTAGAGCATACTTCTACCATGGCTAAAAATCATCATCAATCATCAAATAGCAAACTCTAATAATCCACAGGACACAAAGTCAGTGGATTTCACAGGGATGAGCTGTTGTTTTTTTTTTAAAGTGTTTTCAATCCTCTGAGCACCATAAAAAAATCATTTTGCCTCCATTGTTCTTTTGATGAGACAGAAATTTCAGAGAGGAATACCTTCACATTGGGAAAGTGAGGATATATTTTTTTATTTGGATGAACTGGTTCTTCAATATCTTAAATTCTTCTGTCACACTTCAGTGTTCAGCAGGCTGGTGTTGGTTTTCTGGTTACAGGCAGCAGGTCTGCAGTGTTTTCACAATAATTTCATCTTTCCTTCTGTAGATACAAGCGTCGCCTCTGCCACAGAGGCCGCCGTCCCTGAAATGACAACGAAACCGCCTCTAGTTCCTCTGTCAGGAAGCCATGCCCCCACCTCCCTCGCCTCCACCACCTCCAGCCCCACACACACAGTTGAGGCTGCCACCGCAGACCGAGCGACTGCACCCACAAACACATCGGCCGATGCTGCAGTTCCAGTTCCCGACTCCACCGTGCCATCAAACCGGTCCACTCACTCATCCACGACTGTCCCAACACCCGAGCCACCCAAGCCTGAAACTACCAATGCCACTGCTACTACCACCACCCAGCCCAGCCCAGCACCCACCACCAGCTCCACTCAAGCGCCCCACAAGTCCTCGACGCTCACATCTGCACAAACAACATCACGGCCCGACGGACAACCTGAGACCACCACTGAATCCCACCTGAAGTCCACCACCAGCAGCCCCTCCGCCCAGGCCGACGCCCAGGCCGACACCCCCTCCCAGCTCACTATTGCGGGCGACAGTAAGTGCATAATACCTCCTGTGTTGGTGTGTGAGTTTGTTCTAGGCCATCCTCTGCCGGAGATATTGACAGAGCCTGCGAAGTGAACTGGCTCGGCAACAAAGGCGATGCTGTTCTTTGTTTTCCACCACAGGCCAGTCTTCGCTTGTGCACACGCGGACACAAACACACACCATGCACCCCTCCCACCCACCCCCACCCATCTCCATCTTCTACCAGCACCGTCACCACCAAGCACTCCACAATCATGGCTCTGTTTGGGGAAGGCACAGAGGCGGTCATGGGACTCGAGGGCTCAAGAATGCACTGTTTTCCTTCTTTTTCTGTCTCTCTCGCCCTCTGTATGCTAAATGTTTTCTATATCTACAGTATATGCTTCTCTGTCCATCCTCTGTTCCTCCACCTTGACAGGACTTTTTAATATTTTTCTTTTACCAGCATTGCAAAAGAAGGAAAAGCCTGATTAACTCTTCTCCGTTGACCAACTTGCTTGAAAACAGTTCAGATATAAAAATCTCTCAGTCTGCGTGGTTTTATTAGGGCACGCTTGGCAACTCGCCTTTTTCCATTAGCCAGAGGAACAGCGAGCGTTCCCCGCTCTGTGGTCGTTGTTACTTTCGACCAGAGGATATAAAAAAATAGCTAACGTTTACAAAACAGTCCTCCGTAGCAACATCCGCTCACAGAAATACACAAGCCTAAAAAAAACGCAGACACAAACTTCTCAGAAACACAGAGAGACGTCAGCGTTAGAAAGGTCAGGAGGGATGATGCTGTCAGAGCTTTAACAGCACTCTTAGAGAAAATTAAAACATAGTACACTGTAGGCACACGCAGTATAAACAGCTGGATTCCAATTGGAGATAGAAATCGTAAATTGATGCCCTGTAAATACTTTTTTCTTGTTCAGCACAGAGGCTAAAGTCCAGCCAAGTTTTGCATCACCATCCTGTGTTTGACACTTCTGTCCCGAGCTCTGTGATGAATGCTGGAGCTCAACATGCTGTCTATATTTAGCTCCGGCAGCAGCTTTAAACAAACGTTTAAGACGTCGTAACTCGACCGCCACCTCGAGTCAGAGCGAAAACAGCGCTTTGCCAGCTTGTTTCATCTCCCCTATTTCTGTTCCAGCAAAGATGGTGCATGAGTCTCCCACGTTAGACCCGCTCCTAGCCGGCCTGGTGTCGGCCTTCATCATCACGGCCATCATCATCACCCTGCTCCTCTTCCTCAAGCTGCGCCGAAGAGACAACAGACCAGAGTTTCGCCGGCTGCAGGACCTTCCCATGGTGAGGACACCTGTGACACCCGGGCCACATTTTGGCTGCTGTCTTAGTGAAATACTCTCAGACATTAAAGAGTTTGACACACTGTTTACCAACCACAATATATTACATTTAAATAACATATATAAAAACAGAACAAGTTGGGGGTTTATCTTCCTCCAACAGGATCCTCAGGAAGACCGCTGGTAGACATTTAAGCTCTGACCTTCTGGGAAAAAGCAGCAGAGTGTCAGTTCATATTTAAAAATGCAGACTTGATGGGTCATGTTTATTCGCTTTCTTGCCAAGAGCTGAAAGAGGAGACTGACACCACTCTCAAGTCTGTACAATAAATAATGATGCCACAAACAGCAGCTAAGCTTTGCATAAAAGCATAAAAGGGCTCTGGAAACAGCTGGCCTGGACTCAATGGAAACTTTAAAGTATTGATGAGACTCCACGACGTTACCGGGCCAGTTAGAAAGTGATCCCACCCGTGAAACTGCATTATTTTCACACTTCACTTTTTGTAAAGATTAAACAAACAAGATGTAACATGTTAATCAAAGAACTGTGGAGGTGTCAGCAGGCTGGTTTCGTTTCTGGCTGTCTCCAGTCTTTATGATAACCAGACAGTCACTTCATATTGACAGTACAGACATGAGAGTGGTATCAACCATCTTATCTAAGTCTTTGTAAGAAAGAAAATATCTGTATCTTAAAGTTGTTTTTTTAATGTGCTTTACTGAGTTATAAAACATTAAATATGATTCATTAGTATTAAGTTAGAAGTTATAAATCCCAGAATCCATAGTATTGTATAAAAACTGAAAACTTGTGACCATGCAAACTTTTATTAGTATGCAGTTTGAACATATTATAATGAGTTATGTATACATTTCTTCTGTGCAGGACGATATGATGGAGGACACACCTTTGTCCATGTACAGCTACTGATGGAGGCACGACTTAAAACTTTGGCGCCCAGATACTCTCCTTGAATCCAGGCTCGTGCCGCGGCCGTTGTTGGACCTGGTCTCTCTTCCTTAATCTGCACCAAACAAACAGAAAGAACTCTGGGTAGGTGTGAGCAAATTTCTGAATCGCTTTCATTTACCCAGACCACTGAAATGTAGGA
Organism: Amniataba percoides; assembly: GCA_037176925.1. Classification (NCBI taxonomy): domain Eukaryota; kingdom Metazoa; phylum Chordata; class Actinopteri; order Centrarchiformes; family Terapontidae; genus Amniataba; species Amniataba percoides. The sequence continues at coordinate 20,107,572 of JBAJHX010000106.1, forward strand.
AAGAACTTGTCTGAAGCTGCAATGGACAATGAAGATGCCGCCCACGTTGGGGTTATTTTGACTATTTCGGTGTCTATAATTACAAATTAGGCCAATGCCTCTGTTTAATACTGTACGCTTCATATTTTTCTCCCTCTCCTTTGGGGTTTGGGGGTTGTATAATACATTTTGATGTCCCAAGAGTTGAAAAGGGTTTGTGTAAAGGAGGAGGCAGCATCATCAGTCATATCCATCATTTGGATGGTTCACACAGATCAGGCCTGTCCTGCGGGCACTGCTCTAATGTCCCTGTATTCCCGTGTTGTTTGGAAAGTCCAGCAGAAAAGAAAAGCCTGGCAGTCTGATTGAGGGGCCAGAGACAAGAAATTAACATAACAAATGGCCGCTTATAATGTTAAAAAGGTTGCACTTTACTTTTTCAGGAGCGGGGAAAGAAAAAATGGAGAAATATTTTTGTGAATGAGAACATTTGAGTTTTGTGTGCATATCTAAGTGCGGGCACAGAAGTGTGCGTTTGTAGGTGTGTGAGTCTGTTAAAGGTGCATGTATGGATTTTTGAAGGCCTTGCAGGAAATATTTAAGTGTTTTCTCTCTGTGTTGAAGGTCCTTCTGCCTTTTGGGCTGATTTTGATATGCGTGGTGTGTGTGAGGGTTTTTTTTGTGTCTTTCCTGGGATCTTGAGCCTAGGAGAGAGTGCCTTACACAGTATGGGAACAGCTCTTATTGTATACTGTATTTCTATTCAAACCAACTAACTTTCAGATTTACCAGTCACCCCCGGTGCCCTGTGTGATTCCCGTTTAAGCACATTCTGGGTCAGGTAGCTGCTCTGACTTGCCTGTGTTTGAAGACTAGCCTTGAGCGTGTTAACCATGAGGCGCTCATTCATACAATGACAGCTGCAGCCTGAAATTGGCTAGTGGCCTTTCCACACAATGTCAGCATTGTCCTGTGCTTTGTAAATACTACTGATGATTGCATCACGCAAAGACAACTCTTAGTTGCCGCTTTAGCATTCACAAACATATTGAAAATGTTACATGGACTGACCTGACAGCACATTGTTATCTCAGTGGGCAAACATCCCCCTGATTAAACTGTGCATCAGCCTCGCTGTGCATCAGTTCTGCAAACCTGCAGGAAAATGTGAATTGAAGTGAGGCAGATACAAGACGACGGAACATCCCACGTAGATAGAAATCAATCGGAGTTTATACTTTTGCTTACAATTCACCAGTAAAAGGAAGAATAACAGGAAATGTCTGAGACTGATTCTGGACGGATGAACACCCACAGATACTGTTTTGAAGCCTTGTTTTTTCCATTTATTACCTGACTGTACATCAAGTTCTAAATGATACACTTCAGATGTTTGATATTCATGTTAAATTGTCTGTAAGTATCCTGAATGCATAATAAGGCTTTCCTGCCAGATGTGGATAATGAACTGTTGGTGTTTTATGATTAAAACTATTTTGAAACCATTCTCTGTATTTTCTCTTCTCCCCACTCTGAATTTGTGTTTTTCAGAGTTCATTATACGCTGCTTTTTAGCTACAGCACCAGCCAACAAAAGTGCGATGGGAACACAACACTGATCTATAGAAACAACCACAGAAAGTCAAGCTCTTTTCTTGAAACTTTTACACACAGACTTTATTGTTGGAGACAAAACACAAAGCATTTTCTTTACAGACCTTAAATGAATGAATCAGTGAACCGCTGCACAAATGCAATAAAACTGCAGAAAAAGGGTCTGATTCATCAGCCATTATCTGGCCACAGTAACATATAAATGAGCCTTTTCTTCATTAAATGTCTCTTCAACTACAATATTAACAGCTACACAAGGAGAGTATGTTCGAAAGGGATTTGTTTAAATACTCTCATGTTCTGCTCTGTGCCATTTACTGTTTGTTAGAAGGTCTTTTATTGCTCACTATTGACTAGTGAGACAATCTGTCTTGTTAGAGGGGCTGAGCTGCATTGTGCCGACGGACATTTTCACCACTCAATCCTTCAAATCCACACCCCACCGAACACGTAACCTGCCCGTCAGCTCCCCCGTGGCTCTGCGCTGTGGTCTGGGCTCCTCGATGGGGGGTGTCTGGAGGCTGAAATATTTAACAGCTTGACACCAAGCCTGGCACAGTGTGACTCATGTCAGACATGGCAGCATAAAGGGACTCTTGAGTGACTTCACTGAGCTGTGTGTACACAGAAAGGTTGGGGGGGGTGTCGGTGCCTTGATAATGTTAATGCATTTTGATTCCCCTTTGCCTTCACTGCAGCTGCATTACCAGGAATCAAAACCCTCATCGCTCACCAGATTCTTCCAGGATTGAAGAGTGCATTATGTCAGGAAGAAAAACCCATTAAATATCCATTACTCTGTAACACTGAAGAGTGTAGCTTACACATAGTACACGATTTCCAGAACTTCAAGCTTCAAAGCTTCAAAGGTACTGTGAACGTTGATTTCATGTATTACTGCACATCAAAAGATCACAAGTTGTCAAAGTGCAATTTCATGAAGTTAAAATTGAAGTTATTTGTTATATAACACATGTATTAATTCGAAAATACAAATTTAATGCAATATTAGCACAATGTGGGCTCTTATTTAACAGATCAAAAGCACAGTGATCTGCGGTCTAACACTATTGTGATGGGCGGAGATGAAAGTCCTGCAGACCTTAACTGCATCACACTTTACCTAAACCCAGCAGTCTGTGATCACAACAAACCCAAACATAAGTATTTTTAAACCTTCTGCCCAAAACCAAACTTTGTGGTTTAACAGACCAATCACAGTGCTTTTGCAAATCTGGGTGGACTCGTATATGATTGTCAGTACAGGAAAAAGCATTACGTAATAGTAAAGCTTATAGTGAGAAAAAAAAAGTGTTTCAAAATATACTAGTTTGCTGGTACGCAGCTCTGCTATCTAACCATCATGAACACTGTTGTTTCCTGAATGATTTTCTAAAACTTTCAACTACTTCAAGAGTTGCCTTTCTGCTCAGGTTTACCCTCAGCATGTGGAGATAGTTACTGCACATTGAAGCAAATCTGCAGCCATCACAGCTCTAAAGAGTTTGTGCAGTGCGTACAGGCCTCTTGCAGATATCACTAACTAGACAGACGGGAAATTACCCTTTGATGAATACTTTTTTTTTTAATGCATTTGCTTTGAGTCTTGTTTTGTTTTGTTTCAGCACATTTTCCTTTTACACTGTGGTAGCAGGGGGTTGGTTGTGTCATATAGGATCAGTTAAGAGAGAATAATTAGACAGAGAATTGAAAACCAACAAAAAAAATAAATAGTAGTGATTAACCTGTTTGTCTGACACCATGATGTGCCCTGAGTCCTTAACAGTTCTGGTATTCTGGCAAATAACCTGTTTAAAATGGCATTTGAGAATTTCCAAGAAAGTTTTTCCAATGGTATGACCTATGAATCACGTCTCATATCGAAGCATTTCTCTTAAGGAATGCTGATAACACAAAGTAAGAGGAGTTAATTACTTGTTGTTATATGTATCTGCTTCTGTTGCCATTCCAAGTCTGCTGTTTTCATCCTTTGTTGACTTTCTCTGTTGACTTCTCTTGGGACTGCAAAGGAAATAAGCCATATGGCCGTTTGTGTTAGCCAGCCTATTTCTATTTTGGTTTTCAGAAAAGCGCTGCAACTCTAAACTGCACTGATCAAACCACTCTAAAAGTAAAAATACATCCCAGGAAGTTTATTGGAGAAGTCGGAGGAATTGTCTCACTGAATCCCTCTCATGTCAATTTAGAGAGCAGTGGCCTAATAAAAAAGGTCAGAGGTCATTTAGACTAAGGTCAGATTCTACATCAGGGTTGACGTCATCATCAAGGAGATCATCACCGTCATCGTCATCATTGTCGTCTTCATCATCATCATCCTCCAGATCTGACCGTTGACCAGCAAAGTCACTCCGTCTGGACTGAACGCTCAGTCGGACTCGCGGCTTTTGATGAAGAGCTGGCAGAGGTGAAGAGCAGAGAAGGAGCACTTAACTTTGTGTGTATGACTGACTGAGTGCCTCCTGTGAGATTAGGCTGGAAGATATTCAAATGTTTTCCCACAACAGCTCTGAACTAGTACGAGCGTGTGAGTGGATATAATCGTCAAATTAGCCTGGCTTCATTGGCCCAAATCACTCTGGGAAACATTTAGTACAGAGATTGTAATCTCTTCCGGGAACATCAACCCTCTGTTACAGTAAATCTCAGGGGTGAGCAGTGCATGTGCTCACACACACATAAACAGACGGGGTACTAAATTTCCCAAAAAATGACTGGCTTCGCAGAGACAGTTCGAAAGGAAATGAGAGCTTTCCTGCTCTAACTGCAGATGGAGGAAAACAGAAGGTCTAGAAATGTGCAGTGCTCAGTGGTACATCACCCGATTACATTCCTCGCTTATTTTTTATATTTTCTTTCATGCTGTCTCATTTTACACTTTACACTCTGCCTTCATAATGGAACATCTTTTGTGGTATATTCAAAACACTAACATGGAAATGTGCTTATTCACTTTCTTGCCGTGAGGGAGATGAGAGGATCGATACCACTCTGCTACCTGTAATGTTTAATATGAAGCGACAGCCAGGAGGCAGCTCAGTTCAGCATAAAGACTGGAGACCAGGGGAAGCATTTAGGATGCTTCCATTCAAGGAAACAAAAACACACTAAATTGAAGTTTAGAGAGGACACATTGCAGGCGTGTGGGACTATTTCTTGGCTCCTGGTGTGCCTGTGAGGTTCTAAGTCAACTAGACAAATATGAGCAGTACTGAGCCTCTCATCTCACTCTCAGCCAGACAGAAATAAACATATTCCCCAAAAAAATCAAACTATTTCTTGAACTAACTGTATGCTGAAGTGGCAAACAGACGAGTGCGCCCCACGCTGAGTCAGATCTACTGGGATTAATCACAGCGAAGGTTGAGCCAGATGTGTGGGGGAGGGACGGGAGGGGAAACTACACGTTCCATCTTGCTGAAGCCGTCATAAGTCTGTGCCCATCTGGCGCTCTGTGTAACGTTCTTGTACGATCCAATTGTCAGAGCATGTTTGTGTTGGCGTACATAAAGGTGGACAGAAGGCTTGTGAAAATGACATGACGTACACACGTGGGGCTGATGACTCAGCACGCTGCACTGTTGTACCTGTAGGTGTACAATACAACCGTGCTCGGATGCCTTTTAAAAAAAAAAAAAAATTTGTCCTCACCAGGGTCTTTGTCATCCAGCCATGACAAATCATCCGAGCTGACCTCAGCCAGGCTCGGCGTTGGGCTGAAGTCTTCCGAGTCAGAGTCTGCCTCATCAACCCTGACCCCCCTACTGCGGCTGTGAGGAAGTGGGACAGGCGATGCCCCTGAATCCAATAGAAAGACATGGTTGAATCCATCTATCATGCTGTGTAAGAGTGTGTGTGAGAACCAGTGGAGAGAGAGGGACTTGCCTGATGTGTGTGCTGACAGCAAAGGTGCTGGTTCATGTTCTCGGAGAATGAGTCTCCTGACCTCCTCCTTCAGTTCTGACACAGTTGCTCTGTGGGAAGAGATCTATTGTAACATATGCTCATTCACAGGAAGACCAGGAGGTGAAACCCCAAACACAAACACACATGCACGTGCTCACACACGTACCTGATCTGGCGGACCTCTTGTTGTGTGTGTGAATACTGAGAGACGGTCTTTGCCAGATCAGTGCTGTGTGTTCTGTAGCTGTCTGTCAGCTCCTCCAGTGTCTGAACAAAGCACACAAAGGGAAGGTTAAGAGCCTGAAAGAGCACAGACTACACAGCCATGAGAAAAAACAACCTGCATGATACAATGTGTGGGCACCTTGCAGCTGTGTTCATACTGTCTCCTGGTCTCTCTGGCCTCTGCCTGCTGGAGGAAAACGTCCTCCTCCTGTCTCCCTGTCAAAAGGAAAAGAAAGAGCAGAAGTTGTGAACAAGACTGTGCTTGCCTTTGCTTTGCAGGCCAGCACTGGGCGTTGGACATGTGTAGTCCCGCAGAACCAATGCAAGGGCATGATGTATGTGCATGTACGTGACGTACTTAGTCGTGTTTTCAGTTGGTCCACTTCTCTCCGCAGGTGTTCCAGCTCCTCTCGGCGGAGCTTTGAGCTGAAACTGTGGAAAAAGAAACACAAAGTAGAGATAAAACAGTCTTGTCGAACTTTTCTTGCCAAACCTGTCCCCTGCAAAAATGAAATTGTCACCAAAACACTTTCCTGGTGGCAAACTGAGGTGTAAATATTTTCATGCCCTGTTCAATCTTGAGCTGAACCTATCATCAGTTGAGTCTGCAGTTACGCCCCCCAGCTCCACCCCTACTGCACCTCTCCTCCAGGTTGCCTAGCGACGTGGCTCTGGTGATGTGTCCCCGCAGACTGCTCAGCTCACGTCCAACCTCTCTCCTCCACTGCTCCATCCTTCTCTCCGCTCCTGGACTTTGTCCCCTCCTCGATTCGTCCCTCTCTCTTTCCCTCTCCCTCAATCTGTGAACCTCCTCTGGAAAAGTACAGACATTATGATGAGGAAGTTTTTTTTTCCTCCTTTAGTAGCCTTGTGGACAAATATAAATAATTTATTAATGTCTTTAATTATGAATGAACCCTCCTTTGATGGGTGTATTTTGCTTTTTCAGACAGTACAGGGAAAGGGAGTGAGTAGAGATGACACAGGATAGAGAGCTTTAGGAGGAACTAAACTTTGGACAGTGGTGAGACAGCATTTTTATACATTAATATATAATTGCACATTCATTCATTTGGTAGACACTTTTCCTGTAAATCCTCTTGCTACTGATCCCACTCCACACCTCCTCCCCTGACATAAGCTAAATGAAACTGATACAGTTTGCAGCAATCAGAGGAAACTGATCATAGCATATTTATTTCTAACTTTCCTGTCACCCATCTGTGGCATTTAAATATATGAAATAACCAATGTGCATATAATCCCAGGCACAGTGCAGGGACAATCTTCCAGCCCACTTGATGAAGGTTTTGTTTGGTTCATTATTAAGCCAATTATTAAGATATAATACATGTATCATCAAGGACACAATTGGTCTGTTTCATGTGATAGTTAAACAGCTGTAACAAGAGGTTGCACACAATTAAAGGCCATTAAAGTTCATTTTTATACTACTGTCTACCTAATTATATTGTCCATTTTATATTTAATTTGTATACATAATTTTGTACTTAATTATACGTAACATAGTTAACATATTAAGACAAATTCCTTGTTTGTGAAAACCTGCTGACAATAAACCTGATTCTGACTCTGAATAACAAAATATTTTTTGGTAAGCTACAAATGGATGTGTCAAAATGATTTATTTGCATTGCAATGCTGCAGCTTAATAAACCTGACTGTCTCTGGTAATTTTTCAGATGTTATCTTAGTTTGGGTGTGGCCACATTAAGCAGTATCCTTTCTTCTGGCTGGCAATAACAAGTATTGCTGCAATTGTGATGGAGATAATGTTCCCCAGTATAAAATAGTCACAGTGCACTAGGTTACCTTGTAGTGTCTGAACTTGACATTGTAGAGTCTGTCTCTCCCTTCCCATGTCATGGAGTTTCTGGGTGAGAGACTCAATTGCCTTGAAAAGAAATGTGGACTCTTGTTAATGCTAACAACACTATAATGCTTTTCATGAATGCACCAAGTGTTTGATCTTGCACACCTGGCTCAATTAAACAAACAATCGCGCACCTGGCTCTGTATCTGAAGTTGTGACTGGATAGCAGCAAGGTCTGCCCACTGAACACCAGGACTGAGAGATGGGGAGGGCTGCCGGAGAAGGGGGGCTCGAGGAGGAAGTGCAGGGGGCTCCAAATCTGAATCATGAATCCTCTCCCTCACTGGAAACAAATCTGGAGAGGAAGAGGCATGAAAGGGAGTTTGTGCACAAAAGGCTTAGGTAAAAATAAACATCTGATTTGTAACCTAACTGTGATGTGTGAAAGGTTGAATGCTACACACACAATGAAATTTTCCAGTTCACCCACCATCTCCTCCTTTGGTGAATTTCCCTGGTGAGGTAAGTCTCTCCTGTGAACATAAAAAAAAAAACACTTTAAAACTCAAAACGGGAATTTCCAAACTCTAACAATCAGTCGTTATGTTGATCTGAATAACGAGTTACCAAAAAAAATGTTTTGTGGAGCGTGACTGCCATCTATAGATAGCTCCAATAATGACAACTCACAACCAAAACACCACAGTAAAGTCTCTCCTACTTGAATGTGCAGTCATACAGGCCACATATTAAAATTATAGATGTCTATTATTTCCAGCATGAACAGATTAGATAAAAGGAATCTAGGCTAATTTAATTTACTTACCCTCATCTTTGCAACGCTGCCATCTGCCACTGACAGGATAGAGCTCAGCTGATTGTCCCAGTTCATGTCTGAGCTCTGCAAGAAAGAAATGCATCGAGTTGCATCAGTGCAAAAAAAACAAAAAAAACAAACAAACGTCGTGCAAGACAGTGTTGTGAAGCTGCATCAAAAAGCACTTCAGCAGATGGACATAAAGTAACTTTAGACGTGTGTGTGATCTCTGACACCTCGTAGGTAGATTACATTACAGCAGGCCTGCATGTGTGCACGTTTGTAGGAGATGCTTTACTGCCAGGCAAATGTGGCCGAGGTGGCCGGACGTTGAGGTAAATCTAATTTTAATCAATATTGATCTCCAGGGGAATATCTCTATTCATCTTCAAGGGGCAAATTTACATACAACCTGCTCAGCGACACTCATGCAGAATAATGATACACAAACACAGCGAAATTCACATTAAACACGTAGAAAACGAGGCCAATGTGGCGCAGGAAACGTTAAAAATCAGCAATGTTTACCTAAAATAGCTTCATTTCAATTAGCAATCTCTCCTCTTTTAGTATTATTTACGTTACTTTGCTGTCAAAGTAATTGTTGGCCGTCTCCTAAACACTCTCTTTCTAAAATACCGTAAAAACCCACCGACAACAACAAAATAAATGACCTTTTAAATAAAAAATACGTGAATGTTTGTGTTAGCAGGCTACTCACAGGAAAACACTGCGACTCCTTTTTTAAATCCAGGAGCCCATAACGGCGACGTGATTGCGTATGACGTCGCCGCTGGAGGCCTTGTGGGTATTGTAGTAAAAAGCGCATATGCTTTTTAGTCACAAAATAAGCGACGCACTCTGGCAGAATTTTGTTCAAAACAAGCTATAATGTATTATAGGCGTTTGCTTTTCTTAGAATAAAAAAGAGAGAAAGAAAGAAAAAGCCGCAAGAGCCTGACTTGATAAAAGAACGACATATCCCATCATGCAAATCTTTGTGATGACGTGAAGCAATGGCGGCTTCCAGCACTAACGTGGAAAGTATAATAGGGTTGTTAGAGGACTGTTTAGCAAAACACGGATTTGAGGTCTACCCTTTAAAGGTATTGTGGCACTAATTTATTTCTAATTCGTTCCAACACATCTACCTGTTCAGAGAAGGGAGACAGTCAAATATAATTATGGGGAGAGAATCAAAGTGGTGTTTTCTCCATTGATCAGTGTAAATAGTTGTTGTTGCTGCTGTTCACCCCTTCCTCTCTCTCTCACCATGTGCACAGGTTGGCTGGTATAACTCTGTGCTGCCTCCCTCCCTGCACCTGGCTCACCCAGATGACACCCTGGCCGTGGTGCTGCTCAGCACCCCTGCAATGTTTGAGCAAGCCTTCCTGCCCTTCATGGAGCAGAGGGGCTGCCAGAAGCTGTCTGACCCCATAGACCAGTGTGTCAGACACTTTGTCTCCTCTGCTGTCTCCCAGGTGAGTCTCTGAGAGTGGATGTCCAAGTTTGTATGATTTTCTTTTAGCTTTCATCGTTATTATGCCTTGTGCGAATAATATGCCAACATGCTTATGAAGCACCATTATTTAGAAAAAGAGACCAGAAACCAGAGCTGCAAATAAATGATAAATAATACTAAACAAATAAACCATCCTGACATTTTTGACAAGCTTTAGAAACAAAGTTTAAGGTAACAGAGAGTAGTATACTTTACTTCTAACTTTAACATAACATTAACACAACATTAAAATGAACCCTTCCGTGTCCTCAATCATGCTTGCATTGTGCATCAATTATTCTTTTGAAATTTTCATGAATAATGCAAACCAGATCAGGTAGTACTGATTGTTAAATGTTGCCAAGTGAAAAATAATGTCATGGATAGTCTGCGGCTACGTACATGACACAGGTATTAGAAGGCCTATAGGGGCCCCTCAGTCAGTAAACCCATTAGTGGTACAGTGCTATAAACTCAATGGCATAATCTCTGATCCTCTTCCAGTATATGTCATTATGTTTCATCTAAGCCCACTGAAGACTGTCAGTAAGTGTGTTCATGATGACACTGTGACACCTACATATGTCACTTGCCTTTTTCCTGTAGTCTTTTCCAGGACAGGAGGTCGACGTGAGGTATGACTACGAGCTGCTGCCCAGCAGGAAGCCGAAGTTCTTGGCGCAGACTGCGGCTCACGTGTCTGGAGCAGCATTCTACTACCAACAATCTGATGTCAGAGACCAACCCTGGGCTGAAAAAGTAAGGCTGCTCATTTAGAAAGAATCTGAATGGTCGATCGTTGATAAAAACATTTCTGATACTTTGTTTCCAGTCTTGTCTCTTCACCTCTGCTTTGCGCATCTCCCTCTGTTTCTGCAGAAGATGTTCGGAGTGTGTGTGCACCCACGGTTTGGCGGCTGGTTTGCCATCAGAGCCCTGTTGGTGTTTGGAGGTGTAACGGTGGGCTCTGAGATGGTGCAGCCGCTTCCTCCTGACTGTGTGCCTTCCAGAGAGGGCAGAATACAGCTGCTGGAGGCTTTCAACTTCCACTGGCAGGTACAGGACCTCATCACTGTAATATCTGTGACACACAATAAACAGACACCAGGGGAAACCAAACTGTTTCATGTCAGAGACCTCCAGACAGTTGGCCTTTAGGTAGGAGACCCCCCGTCTGCAGAGGTTTTGTTTTCCTGTGGGCCCCATACTGGGAGGATTTAGCTGTCTGTTAAACAGTCTCTTTCATGAGGACATTACGTGATGCTGGGTCGAAATTCATTCATTCTTTGTTGGCCCTTTTTTGCTGAATTCAGTTCATTTCACTACGATTTTAGTCAAAGCAGATGCATTCTCCTGAAGTTAAACACAGTTCCAGTGTGCCTTTTCTTTATGTAATTAAATATATATTAAATCAAACTTAATCAAATGATTTTTTGTCATCAGGACTGGGGTTACAGAGACATCATCCCTCCAGTACAAACCTACTCTCAGAAACAGAGGGACTACTTTTCCTGTCCCCCTGCTCAGCGGTTCGCTCTGCTTAAGACTTGGGGCTTCCTGCCGAGGGAAGACAATCAAACTGACCCGATGTCAGACTCACAGATCCAGGCAAACGGACATGACTGAAAGAGAGAGAGTATTGCCCATCTGCTCTGACCACAAACCTCCACTGCTGGACAGACTTTTAATTAAGTTTCAATTCAGTTTTGATTGACCCATGATGGGGTGTTGAACTATGCTTTTAAGGTTTTGGTGAAGGCTATTTTAAGGTACAAGGGACACTTTTCAATTACCTCCATATGAACATTTACTGCTTTATGAATACTATTTGATGCGTTTCGTTATATATTCACACTACTGAGTGCAGGCAGCTCCTCTCATGAACACCTCACCAATACTCATCTATGCTTGATTTAAATGTTGCTGCTGCTTTTTAACTGTTAAACCAATTATATCGGAAGAATTGTTTTGGAGGATGCAAACTATAGATGTTTAAGTAGCAACTGCAACTTTCACTCATGATTTCACTCACTCGGTGGTCTTGAATTTATCGCCTGTACTTTTATGTTTTACAAATTCCTAGAATGTTTCAGTTCTATTTAATGGTGAAGCCATGAAAATAAATTGTAAATAATAAAACATTTATTTATGACTCCATGGACTCCAGAGTAAAACATAAAATTCAATAAGCTGTTAGCTCTGCAAATGATATTCTATTCACTTTAATAGTAAAATAAATAAATAATCATAGTAATCAGTGGTATTGGTGTTTCACACGTAATGTAAATTTAGAACATGATTGCATTACTAGCTCCAGACTGATATCTGCATGCTTATTTGCGCTTCTCTGACTCCAAAGTGTTTCTCTTATCCATCCATCTTATCTCTCTCCAGTGTTTATTGGTTCAATTGTTTTTGTCCTTGTCTCCAGTTTACCCGACACTGCGCTTAATGCATTATAGATGTGAGCTGTCTCTGCCCCCACCCGTCACAGCCTGGTGACAGACTGACTACTTTCAACTGTGACTAACCCCTCTGCGCTTCAGCACCCCACGCAGCACTGTGACCCTGGACACACTCTGTCGGTCAGGTGCATTTCTTTTTTCCAAACAAAGGATGAATTCCTGCAGACGCGTTAACGCTCGTGTAAAAGTCGACATCTGCACTGAGTATCTGAGGGGTTAAGTGTGGCTTTCTTCTGTGTATGAAGGTACAGTTGGCTGTATCCATCAGCAGCTCTGCGGTAGAAACTCTGCACAAAGTCAAATCAGTCATTTTTCCTCTAGATGTCGCTGTTCTCCTGATGACGCAGAGCAGAGTGAGTTTTGGCACTGCTGCCTCTAAAGCATCTGCAAATGCCCAGCACTCAATAAAGTCAACCGCTGACTGCAGATAACCTGCTTCACATTGTAAAGTACAGCATCTATGCACTGTAACTGTTGAGTGAGGCTTATATAAGTGTCTCCATGTGTATCTTTTTAAGAATTATTATTATTTAAGCTGCTTTAACTATCACTCACACATTTAGTCTCTATCTCTCTACGTTTGTGACTTTTTGTCCCACTCAGCTTCACCTCACATTTTCATTTTCCTTTCATTGAACACTTTCATGTCTCTCTCTCTCTCTCTCTCTGTCTCTCTCTCTCTTTCACACACACACACACACACACACACACACACACACACACACACTCTTTTGCTGCATCTTTCTCCTCACCCCCTTCTCCCTCCTGTGCAACTCTCTCTATCTGTATACTGAATCAGCATTTCAGAGCAGTATGCCGCAGGCCTGCAGAGAGGCAGACCATGGAGTTAATTATACTCCCACAGATACTCGATCTCTCCCCTATCCCCCTCCTCTGTTGATCTTTCCCACCTCTCTTTCCCTCTCTCTCTCTCTCTTTCTGTGCCTCTCTTACACCATATATGTCTTGAAGTCTGTTACCTCTGCAGTTTACTCACCGCCACAAGCTTCCAAGGATGCCTTAATATCCATAATAGACGCATTGAAATAATTGTTGTTGTTAGCTCTAAATTTCCCCTCAGTGCACCCGTATTACATCACAGTCATGCATTTTTAAGCAGAGTTAAGTTCAAGAGGCAGAATAATATAACTAAAAGATGACTGTGTTGGATTGAGGCACCTTTTTGCAAGCCACAGGAAATGTTTTGCCCAGAACTAGACAGCAAGAACTGAGCAGACAAAGAAAACTTTTGTTTGCTTGTTTGTTTTTTCTTCATTGCCGTCTGTCTTTGCATCCTTTCCCTTTGAAGCCTCTGGGAAGGTGGAGGGATCGTTTTCTTTGGTGAAATCTGGCAGAGTGAGAAGTGAGATGAGAGGTCTGTAAGCTTTGTACTCTGAGGTGACTGTAGCATACCTCGCCAGCTGTGGATGTGTGATATGTAGTATCTGAACATTTAGGTTGCATGTCAGGAACAAAGCAGTGAGACGGGGAGGGTGAAGGAGAGGGGGGCTCCTGGGGAACCAGCTCCCTCTTTTCCCCCTCAGTTTAATATCCTGCAGGACTCAGTTGTCTTCACAGTGCAGCTCTGCGATGTGGAGCTCTCGTGGTTCCTGTGTGTGTGACTGCAGAGGCAGTTTTGCACTTTGACTGTTGTGAGGCAGAAGTTTACCTGCATTTCACTGTTACAGTGAACTGAACACGAGAGTCCCAAAGCAACAGACAAAAGAGTTTACAGATATATCCAGACTCTCTGCTTCATGCCACATTTGTGGTTTAGAAAGCACTGCATTGAACAGCTTAGGAACTAGTCCCTCAGCTTGTAGGCTTGTAAATCCAATAAAAGCTGGCGCATGGTCGCTGATCATAAAAGAAAATGAGCTTAGAAGCAGTCCGTTCAGGAGAATTGATGTTAAAAGTCGCCTGGGTGCTGCTGTCTGAA
>JBAJHX010000106.1:20123038-20144191 GCA_037176925.1 Amniataba percoides
GGCGCACACGGCTGATTTAGTCTGTCAGAGAGAGAGAGAGAGAGAGAGAGAGAGAGAGAGAGAGAGAGAGAGAGAGACACGAGTCTGAGTCTGAGTCTGCATGCAAACAGAAGACTCCCATTCCCACGATTAGCAAGCAGTGAATGTGCAGCAGGCACTGCGGGGCAAATGAACCCCAACCCTACCCCGAAGACTGCGGCCAGCCTTCCAGCAGTATGGATGCCCACATGTGTTTATATCCATACTCACTGCTGGTCTTAAAATGTTAATATCTTTCTTGGTTAAATGTATCGTAAGAGGTCACGGATGTTTGACACAGGTTGTCGGCGTTGACAGTGAATGAAAAGTATTATTCCCGTCTCTCTCGCGGGAACCACCTGAAACCTCGTCGTCACCCCGCCGCAAACTGAGCGTCGGTGTGACAGTCACACAGGAGAGAAGGATTAGCCCCAGCTAAGGTTGCCCTTACATAATCCACCGTTTTAGATTAGCTTCGTTCCCCTGAGAACGTGATACATTCCCTTTGAAAGAGGAGAGCCGCCGCCTTACGGTATACATCTATCGCAGAGACACTCCTGTTGCACCTCTGCTGTTTATTTCTAATGTTTGAGGATGATGCAGGAGACACAGAAGATCTTTTATGACGTAAAGTTTATGTCTCGGGAGGTGCAGTTGTTTTGGAGTATGCACCACATCTCGTTAAGGCCTGTGGGAGTTAATGCTTGAGTTGTGCTGTAAGGAAATTAGTTAAAAGAAGCCTGTGTAACTAAACAGTAGCTGCAAAATCCCAAAGTGCAAATTACAGGATAATTGTTAGTAAAGCACAGTGCAGCTCGACAGCAGCACAAACAGAGTCAACACACTGACTCAGTGGTGTCAGTTGTGTCCTAAAGTAGCTGACATCAGCTAACGTTAGTCACCATAAACTGACAGTCATAACAGATTCAGCAAGACTGGAGCGGCAGCAAACGAAATGAAGTGAATTGCAGTGAAAGACCGAAATGACCAAGAGGTTTCATCACTCCATTAATTCAGCATTTCATTTACAGGAGGAAAAAAAGTGTTATTTACAATGTTTCATGGTTGCAGTTTGAGGTGTCACGTGTTGGGGCTGAAAAATGAGAGCGCGACACACCCAAATTTACGTAGTGGAGTTGCTTTGTGGGTAATGTACAGTAGGCGCCAGGTTTTGACAGGAGGCAAGAATGATCTCTGTTTCCAATGCAATTTCTTTTTGACTGTCCATCATGACTCTGACTGTGTTTTAAGAGTGCAGTGATAAATCAGCATAGTACTTTTTCCCTTTTTTTAGAATATGATAATGTGTTTTATAAGATCTGTTGTGCAGCATCTTAAAGAATTCAAGTACATGATGGTGTTACCTGAGTAAAGCAGCATACGAAGTAATAGGAAAGTGTATTTCTACAAAATGGGAACTGTAGATTCTTCCATTTAATGTAAGATTTCTTGACCCATTTGTTTTTGAGAGAATTAGATTTTTTTCTCCTTCTTCTGTTTGATTTTAGCAGTGGCGTGGGGTCAGATCTGTAAGTTATTCTGGTTTCTCTAAAATAGTAGTTAGGGGCTTAATGAGAACCTGAGGAAAAGTGGGAAAAGTTGTTTTGAGGCAGATTACATTTGCTGGTCAGACAGCAGAGTTTTCTTTTAACCTGACAGTCGAGGTATGGGTGCTTTTTAATGATGACGTGTGCGGACTGAAGATTTGTGACTTTAGCTTAGTTCAAAACCAGCCAGCGACTCCTCAGTAAGAAACCCAAAATCTCTCAAAAACACTGAAGGTTTAACACTTCACACTCACTATCATTTACAATACAAGCACACATAAACTCCTTTTAGTTGCAATATACTTGGATCTTCTTCTCAAACATGTACATTTCTGTCCATTGTAGATGTCTTTTGTTTTTTTCATGTGGAAAAGTGAACCAAAACCACACGTATGTTTGACGTAAGGTCTATCAAAGCTTCACATGCATGAGTGTTGATGGATTGTTTGTTCGTGTAGAGAGGGAAATAGTACAGTGCACTTCAAGCCACTGAAGTGGGAGGAGGGGCTTTCTGAATGATTACAATTAGCTCCATCCCTCACATGCCTAGTGGGCTGCTGTGGCAGAGGCTCACACGCTGCTATGAGCTAATTTATAGCCATGCATTAAGTATTACATCACAGCTGCCGATGAACTCTAAATCTGCCACTTATGTCAGATTAGCTTCCCGCTACTCTGGCTCTACCCACCGGAGACTGCGAGAAATCCACATTTACATCATCCATCTTTCTTTTTTTTTGTTCTTAATTGTGTTTCTATTTATTTCCCCCTGTTTTCTGCTATTATAACTGTGGAAAATCTTTGGTCCCTTACTGATGATTTTATTTCTTTTTCTGTCCTCCTGTGGCCTCTTACCTCCAGCTCCCTCGTCGTTTGCCTCCATCCTTTTCACTTCTCCTCTTCACATGGTTCCCCAGAGAGAGCGGTTTGTTGTGGCGTGTTGCTGGGCTGTGGAGGAAAATTATGCTCCCTCTCGGTTATCATTACCTGTGATTACTCTCTGCGTGGTCTGTGGCTCTCTCTGCGTGAGTGTGTGTGGGCTCCCAGACAGAGTAATGGCACGGTATAGCTTTTTTCCTTGTTTAACAGTGGAGTTGTCTTCGTAGACTTTCCCTCGTCACCAACTTGAGTTTAAGAGTGCCGTACTGATTTCGGCACAGGGGACCATCAAGCTGTAACTCTTGCTGAGCTTAGACGCGCAGTGGATTGAGCCATTTCGAACCAGTCCCCGCTGCTGCACATAAAATACGACAAAAGGGCTGAGAATTACTTATTGACCTGAGGCATTGTATGTGTGTGTCTGCAATCCACCCACACCATCATGCATCCCGTATTTTACATCCGGACCACAGCATTATTGCAATGTGCTGCAGGCTCAGAAAACACTAAACAGCCCTCTATAAGTACTTTGTGTATGTGTCTCTCTGCATGTTGATGTAGTTTTATGTAAATTATCTCCACCCTGAGAGCTACATTGTATGCCTTTTATTCAGTCGATATTTCATGTACATGCAAAGAGGGAAGCATGTTATAAATCCCCTCAAATGAAGTAAGTGCTGCTTCTGCTCAGTGTTTGACCTTAAAATCAGCGTGGAGCGACTCAGGGCAGGTGATTTAGTCCAATTGGTAGCTCAGTGTCAATGACCAAGTGAGCATCACCAAGTAAAATGCTCTGTGTAATGGAGATGGTCACAGGTCAAAGCGCCATCCATGCCAAATAGTTAAATATTCACGGGCTGATGTTGAAATCCACCTGAGAAAGCAAGACGAGGCTGCAGGCTTTGCTTTCAAACCCTCGAGCGCCCAACACACCTGTCATCCACCATTCAGCATCGATAAGTGTAATGGGAGAACAGATGAATTCATTAGGCTCAGATTGACCTGCTATGACGAGCAATTTAGTTTCAAACACAGTTAGGCACCTGCGGGAGAGAGGAAATTAGCATTTTAAATAGGGACGATTATAGGCCAGGCCACTGTGTGTGTGTGTGTGTCTGTGTGTGTGTCTTTGTGTGTAGCCACGCACACAGACATCTCCTTTCTACTCACTTCCTTGAGTAACACATCGCCGTGGTTTATGCTATCTGAAATATTGACACAACATAATGCTCTCCTCCCACGCCTCAATGCACTTTTTATAAATAGAGTGCCGGTGCTGAACGCAGCTGGAGAGCACTTCTGAGAGCACTTGAATCTGACACAACACAAAGAAACCACTCTACCCTACTCCTACATTTAGCTGGCAGGCCTTACAAAATAGTTACCAGTGTGAGCATTTAAATTACAGATGGCTTTGATATGATAGTTACGGCATATCAGCTTTAAAGAGACATGAACATGTGCAGGAAAAACACAGATTGTGAAGATTACGCCTGTTAAACATCTGCATGTTAGCACACTGATGTTAGCATAAATTAGTTCAAAGGAGTTCCATACTCGAGTACAGCTGATAGCATATATAGCCTCTTAGGCTTGTTTAAAAGTTCAGATGGACATGTTTCATCATTTCATTTTATTGTTGATTAATGACGATCGTGACAAATGAGCACGATGACGCACAAACACACACGCAAAAATGAGTAAATGATGACATGAAATGAGAAGACACAAAACTAAATAAATGAAAAAAAAACATGACAAAATATCTTTTATTGACATTTACTTAGTAGTGAAGTCTTATAATCAAGACTTAAGACTTAAAGCTCGAGCGCAGAACTTTTGTCTCCCTCTCAGATGCTTAATAATGACAAAAACCATGAGAATGTCCATATGAATTTGTTTATATCTAAAAGTTCCACACCATAGTTTTATGCAGTTATGTTTTTGACCCTATAATTATATGAACGACATCTAACTTTTTAGTTGGTTTTGTTTCTGTGTCTGTAATATATGAGAGAGTATGTCTATATGTTACGGCTCTACTTTCGAGGCAGTTCACTCATGCAAATGCCCTGTAATGGCACTTACTGTGTTAAATCCATTAGCGCTTTTGCTTACAGTCATGACTTATCTCCCTCTTATCGTTTCAAGTGACGGAAAAGAACTTATCTGCTTTCTGTAACAGACCAACAAGCCACACTTAAAGACTGACTTTAGATAAATGAGGGTTTTTTTTTCCCTGATAGATTAATATTCCACCTTGCAGACCTCAGAAAGCGATCCGCCTGACACAGGTGCTATTTATATGCGTCAGAGAGATGAAAAGGATTTTGCATATATCCATGATGTGTGCTTTTAATCTTTTCAAGTAGAGTTGTTGCGTCTTCTGGAAAGTGTCGACATAATCACAGTGTAGAGTAAATATAGCCTCTTTGAGAGAACTTGTAGTTGGACGTCTAATTTGATGTTGGCTTTCAAAACTAACAATTGAAGTAACAACGAGCATGATATGATCACACTCATTGTAATTACCAAGAATTCTCTTATAGTGTATGTGCAGACTGCAAACTTTGTCCCAGATAAACATCCAAAGAGTATCAAGAGCACTGTAATACCAAAATGTGCATATACAGACGGGTGGCAAAGTAACGGGAAAAACTTAGATGAGCTTCATTGCTCCTTGGCATTGAGTCTCTCATGCTCTGTGGATGGTGACATTGCCATCCTGGAAGAGACCCCTCCCATCAGGATGGAAACATTTCATCAAAAGACAAAGGTGATCACTCAGAACAACTTTATACTGATTTGCAGTGACACTTCCCTCTAAGATGGCAGGCGAACCCAAACTGCCACATCCTCTTGGTTGACACCACACATGTATTTACTCACTTACACAAAGAATATGGTGACTCATCTGACCATATCATTTTCTTTCCTACATCTGTATAGACCAATGCCATGTTTTTTTGCACCTTTTTCGACACTCAAGTGTTCATTGATCTTTGTAATTGGGGTTTTTATGCACTGCAGCCCAATGTAATACATCTCTCTATGTTGCTGTCGACAGACTCTTCATGCTGACAGTCTGAACACATCCTGCATTGACGTTTTCAGTCACCTGACAAAGTGCCACTCTTCTATTTTTCACTGCAAATTGCACTAATGCACAAGAATCACTTAGATATGTTCTTCTTTCCATATTGACACAAAATCAGCTGGGCCTGCTCATGATTTTAATGGATGCCACAGAGCATGATTGGATGTTAACTGTGTAATTGCACCGTGTAGTGCACCTGAGTGGAAACATCTGCATTAATTATGTTTCTCCGCTCATTGATTCAGGTTTTCCCTTCCTGAATGTACTCACCATAGAACAGCAGGTGTTACATTTACCACAATCAGAGAGGTTCATCCTGTTCCCCAATGAGCTGCCATCAGATAGACTAAAATGTGTCATTTAAAAACTGTTTTTTAGAGGATATTAAGATATTGCTAAACAATGAGGGCCAGTGCCAGTCAGAGACTGATAGGAGTTTCCCAGAGGATTTGAAATTAAGAAGAGTAACAAGGGAAAAGGCAGGTGGGAATACATTCAAGGGAACTCCAAATGTCTTTAAGCAGTGCGGCGTCTCGGAGAAAGGAACCAGGATGATTTGGGCAGTAATTAATAATCTCTCAGGTCTACATGAATACATCTAGAAACCTGTGGAGAGAATATGATGGGAGAAGATCCAGACAACAACTGGTGATGAGTCCTGGAGCATCGAACGGATAAGTCTTTCTCAGTTTGATGCTGCACAGATATAGTGTGAGACGCAGTGAGTCCCAGCGGACGATTGTTCTTCTGTAGTTGAAATGCAGAAAATAAAAGGCGCTGTAAACGAATGGCTGCACAGAGTAAACTCTCAGATCTCTGTCGGGGAATATATGATGGAGGATTGTGACGGATTTGAAAAGATTTAGAATGAAAAGCCAGATAATAGTTAGAAATCAGAGAGTGGTCAACCACCTTTTTCTTTAACTTTATAAAGCAGAAAAAGACCTTTTTTGGATGGCTCCCTCTGTACAAAAACAGTCTACAGCAATGGTCCAAATCTTTGCAAAAAGATCCAGGCAGAGGTAATGATGAGAGGTGAGCAGTTACTCAAGGCTCTCGTAATTGTTTCGTGAGCTGAGAAGAAGCTGTCGGACTCCTTGTTGGAGTTTCCAAAAAGTTCTTTACTGCAAACAAGGCTGAGGGGGATTTTCATTTACATGCAAGCACACACACACACACACACACACACACACACGCATGCACACTTTAGGCAAGGGCTGAGTCAGGCTTGTCAGGAGCTACAAGCGTTTGCTCTCTGTGATACACACACACACACACAGACACACACACATTTCCTGTGTCAGATCGATAGCAAAGCATCGTGGTGAAAAGAGGGAGGCCCATGTGGAGTAGAGGAAACACAGGATCATATCTCTTCTTCTCTCCCTTTCTTCCCATCTTTGATCTGCTCTCTCTTGTATTGATCCTGCAGTTTTTAGCTGCAGCCTCCAGAATGATATCTGACCCTGCTTTTTACTTCCTCATGTCGCTAACTGATGTCAAGCATAGCTGCTACTTAAACTGATTTTGCCCCCAAAACGTAAGCCGAATAGTGCAATAGTTATAGTTCATTTGAAGCTACAGAATAGGGTTTACTGTAAGTCATTGTGCTGAGGTGGAAGTGTGTGTATATCTCTTCAGGGAGATTGTTAAAGACACAAGTACAAGGTAGATAGTGGTAGGAGAGAGTGTAATCTGCTCTTTGTCTTCTCTTGGGGACCAATAAAGATCACAGCCAAACTCATCAGCCCAACACAGACTTGGACAGAGGAGGAAAATGGGCTTGAGGTGCAAAGTGCTGTGACTCTGTGCCGATACACTCCAGAGACAGGAAAGTTTACATAGAAAGTGTTGTGTCGGTTATTCAGATCCTCTCTTTTCTGCAGCTGATGGACGTGATACGCACACACTCCACCACCGCGTTGCCCATTTCGAAGCCGACAGCTGTGCCCTCTCGACTGTGCGCAAAGCTTCAGCGGTCGTGTGCGTTTCATCAGAGCGGGGTTCCTACGCGGCTATATTCAGTGTCTCCTGAGAGGAGTCAGACTACAGCTCTACATGGAACAGGATCAAGAGGCCATCCATCACGCAAACACAGCTACTATTACCGGCCTCGCAAAGCACTGAGCCAGCAGTTTCTGAAAAAGGAGTATGTGGGAATTTATCCTTTATTGGTGTTTTGACAAAAATGCGAGGTAAGCGCAAATGCACAAGGCTGAACAGGTGACCCTCGCTGGATGTACTGTTTCATGCAAAGGGGCACATTTTAATTGTGCAATTAGGCCACCCCATGTCTGAACCCTCGATTCAGTAACCAGGTTACAGACCAACCCATATCTTCAAGGAACAGTGTCACATTTTAGGAGATATGCTTGTTCCTTTTTCTTTTATGTTTGTTTAAGAAGCCAGCTCCAGAAGGAAACAGTAACAAGGCTCTGCCCAGAGGTAACAAACAACAAATTTCTTTTGGCTGAGAAAAGTTACCAAGGAACAAGTGGAGGACATTACTGCACCCATTGATGAAGCCAGGCTGCCTTAAATCTTCATGCTAAGCTCAACTAAACATGTGGCTGTATCTTCTTATTACTGTACAGACATTGATGTGGTAGCAATCTTCTCATCATACTTTTGTGATTTATCATTAGTTAGAGCCTTTGACATTGTCACGCTGGGGAAATGACGACACACACGTCGAGGTGTGTCTGATGGCAGGTTATTTTAAGTGTGCCAAGTCAGATGACCCTGGTCAGATGTACTGTACCTTTTCATGCAGAGGCTCTCATTTCAATCATGAAAGCCTCTCCTCTGTGATGAGGGATTCTCCTCCGCACCCAGGCCCTCTCCTTCAAACTGAAACCCTTTTCTGTGGCTGGGGTCCATTTTTCACCTTGCTTTCTTACACCCACAAGCATGCTGGTGTAAATTAGACAGAAAATAATACACTTTGCATTGATGAAGAGACCAAGTTATTGATGATTTCACAGAGTCTGTGTGTCTTTAAAGTCTTCCACTGTCAAAACAGGGCTCGAAAGCAGTTTATTATGTTCTAAAGGCCTCAGTTTCGAAAGGAGTTCAATTACTTGTCTCAGCTAATGTCTTAATTTGACACCTCAGTACAGCACAAGAATGAAAAATATGACACTTGACTAAGAGAAAAAGAGAGAGCGGAGAGAGGAAGAGAGAAAGTAAAAGACATGATGAGACCTCATTAAGGCTACAGCGAAGCAAGCGCATGTGCACGCTGATGTGTCCGTGTGTGCAAAGTGGCGAGCGTGATCCAGTCATTTCTGTGTGCTTTTGTCTGCGTGTGTCTGCGTCAGAGTGTGTGCGCACACGTGTGTGTGTGTGTGTCAGTCAGAGCAGATCTAGGAAGCCCCTGGGAGGGTTAAGTAGGGAAACAGCAGAGATTGAGGTGGGGAATTCTCATCAAAAACGTCCAAATCAGGAAAGGTGTCGAAAAGAGCCACCCTGCAAGGGGACAGAGGGGAACAGAGGCGCAAGTGTGTGTGTGTGTGTGAGAGAGAGAGAGAGAGAGAGTGAGTGAGTGAGTTGGAAGAAAGATGGGTCAAATGTCTGACAAAAGAGTGATGATGATGGTGGAGAGGAAGGTAAAACACAAAAACAGGAGGAGGATAGAGAGATACTTTCAGGGCACTAAGATTAGCAGTGTATTGAGGGGGGTGTATTTCTGTGGACATGCGTCATGATGTGGGGGCTCCATCTCAGGGGTGAGGTCGTGTTGAGAGGGGTGAGGTACTGGTGATGGGTTGTGGGGTGGGGGGGGTTTGGGCTGGGTCCTTGGGGCCAGTCCTGTGGTAATGAGCTGTTAGTCTCAGAGGAAGACGAGCCCTATTACCGGAACACGGAGCTGCTATTCTGAGGTTTAATCTGAGGCAGAGCGGCTGGTTCACCTTCTCATGCCGCTCAGCACAGATACACGCTCGTCCTTTGACAACCTGCTGAATGCGAAAAAGGAAGTGAACATCGAGACGGCTGGGTTCGGGTTTGTGAGTCAGATCTAGAAAACAATTTGGGAAAATGTTGCGTAACAGATCTGAGCTCAGGCTGACACTTGAATGGAGGATGGCAGACGCTGAGGAAGACTTTGTCTGAGTGTGATGTGATTTTTCTCTTCGCCTCACTCGTCTTCTCTCCCTGTCATCCTCCTCTCCTCGTCCACTCTGTCTGTCCAAAGCAGGTGTGGGGAATCCTGTTTCGTAGGTCTTTCTGTACAAGCTCACAGGAAACACGCCAGTCCTGCCAGCCTCACCAGGCTTGCCCTAATTTTTCTGCGAGTTCAAAGGTTCGCTCCTGGAGGGAGATACACCATCAGATGGCCAGTCAGCAGGTCAGCAGGTCGAGGTCAGAAAGCCAAACGTCTGCTGGGGACATTTGTCCATCATTCTGAGTCGAGCTCGGGGCCTAAAAAGCACTGTGTCTTTTTCCATCATGATTCACTTGTCATCACATAGTTCAGTGGAGGGAGAGTGAAATTATTTGCAAATTCTTGCTTAATACCTAACGTACGTTTTTTGCATTTTATGCCTGTTGCATAAATAACTGCATTCAGTGGTTTGTTTAGTGCATTGTTAACCCGCAAAATAAGATATAGCTTATTCTTTACTTTATATTGTCTGTCAATTCTTAGGAGCTGCAGCGTCAGATCCGTGTAATGAATCCTTGTGTGGTAAACGTACTACAAGTCAAATGACTGGGCTGGTTTCTTATGAGATTTGTGAAACTCTGGAGTTGTTTTCTGTTGCTGCCTGGATTGGGTGGATGAACTGCGTCAAAGAAATCTCCAAACAAGCGCAGGTGTGCAACCGCACTCACTCAGTTTCCTGTCTGAATAGGAAGTCTTGAGCTTGAAAGTATAAAATCTAAAACTAACCCCTGATGAGAGACTGCAAACTACGCACACAATATTTACTCAGTTAACAGGGGTTAACATTGATTAGCACTCTTACTATGTTGTAATTCTTGTTAAAATGGAAAAAGAAGGGGAGTACATTTTTATTGAAGTGATTCCTTGCCCTTGTTTCTCTGCCTCAGTGTGTCAGTGTGACCTGGTGACACACTGAGCTGTCAGTATCGATTGAGGCTCCTTGAAGCTGGCAGCAGAGACCGGGCCTGGCATCCTGGCATCGGCGTGCCATGTCTGGTCTACCATCCCTCCTGAAAAAGCCCACAGCCACAGTGACGCACCGTTAACCGAGCTTGGCTGCAGCACACGGCACACAAACACCACAATATCTACTTTACATGTGCAAAAAAGAAAAAAAAAACATGCACAAATGAGCATTTTAGCTGCGCTGCTGTACTGAACCCTCTGACCTACAGTACGTGCTGGATAAACTCTCCTCCCATGTCACTCTTTCTGCCTCCCTTAGCTGTGTGTGTGTGTGTGTGTTTTTTTTTTCTCCATCGCTCTACATTAAGTGCCAAGTGAAGACGGCTCCACTGCAGTATCTGACCCATCCTGGCAGAGGTGAGGTTGGATAATAAAACTGCTGTTCCTGCCAAAAAGACGAGAGGAGATAGGGAGGGAGGTAAAGCGAGGGGGGGGGGGGCGAAAGACAAGACAAATAAGGAAAGAGAAGCAGAGTGGGAATAAAAAAATAAGAGCAAACAGGAGAGAGAAGAAACACCAGGGCCACCGAGGAGGTGGATAGAATTGAAGAAAGGGAATTAGAGAGGTGGCGAGATAGAAAAAAGACACTAATGGATGAGAAGAGGGGAAATAAGAAGCGCGGTTTCAGGTTGACGAGGTTTGAGCGAGGTTGCAGGTGCAGCAGCATTATGTACCTCTCTTCTCTCCCCCTCCCACCCCTCCATCCCATCTTCGGTGCCAGGGCATTGGTGCAGAGGCTAAATCAATCACCTCTCTGCCCTCCTTCCCTCCGTCCCTCCATCCACACTTTGTGCTGACATAGTAGGTGTACTTTTTCACATCACTGTAGGACACAGAAAAGACCCAAAAGAACACACATTTCAGAAAGAGGGAAGCCACAGTCGTTGGTTAAACATCACTATCAGTTTAATAATAGTAAAAGATAAAATGTTACTTAATATAAGTTACTGCAGTTTTAAATAGCCAGAACCGCGAGTCATACAGAAGCAAGTTCTGTGTAGATTCATACAGTAATTGTCTGAGTGTGTGTGTGTGTGTGTGTGTGTGTGTGTGTGTGTTTAAAGCCAAAGATGAGAGTCTAGAAAGAGGAGAGCTACTGTAAATCAGACAACCAACATTATAGCCCAGTGATTGTTACCAGATTGTGTGTGTGTGTGTGTGTGTGTGTGTGTGTGTGGGCCCTATATAATATAGGTCAGAGACCCTCAGGTGCATTGCCGCTCACCGTGGTGCCTGTTTTGTTCGCGTTTCTAACATATAGAAAGTGTGTCATGTTTGCGTAATTATAGAAACATCTGTCCCTCACCCTCGTGTGACCTCTGACCTCTGTGTCTCTCCATGCTAGTCACAATCAGGGCATGCTGGCAGGAAAAGGCGCTTGTCGTCACACCTGATTCTGCCTGAAACGTCTTAAACCACAGCGCAAAGCGTGAACAAGAAGTAGTTCTGGCTCATTTGCAGATATTTTTAGCTGATAAATATAGAATTATATAAATACTGTCTTCACTTCAAGTTTTAATTGTACTATGTTGACTTTTCTAGGATGGACAGGACCTAGGATCTAGTCTGACAGTTATTATTTTCTCCTTTTAGTTCAGCTACCTACTGACTGTTCTCTCTCACACAGTCCGCTCAGAGACTACTGAAGGAAATGCCTCTTTTGAGTAAAGGTGCTCATTAACTTTGAGGACCTTTTCTATTGTACAATGACCAATGAATAAAAAAAAATCAAGCATTTTTAAAGGTGGGTCTTATTCTCCTGATTGTGGACCTTCGGCTAACTTGGCACTCATAAGCTGCTGTTAGTTTAATAGATCCCAATGCAGTTACTTACCAAAGCTGGGGGGGCACTTTCTGTGCAAACAAGCATTTGGATTTATTTAATTTAAGTAAGTTTGTTTGGAAAGCTTTGGAGGTTCGTGGAGTCACACGTCTCGACCCTCTACGGCACAGCTGGCGAGTGCAAAGCTAGCAGGATCCGTTATTTATGAGAATATGACCCAGGATGAAAAATACCAGAAGTTCTTTTTATGTCACGATGATCCTTTCCAGCATGAATCTAATTTATTGATTGTATCGTCCTTCATGGTACGACCATGTAGTCGAGTCCCTGCTCTTCTTGTCTCAGGCTCCTCTTAACGCCATTCAAGGGCAAGCAAGCAGAGGGAATCCTGCTGACAGCCACACTCTCCTCTGCTCCCACACAATGTCATCTACAGAAAGGCTTTTATGCTGGAAAGTGTGTGTGTGTGCATTCATGTGTGTGTGTGTGTTTAAGCTCTCAAAGTGGGGTCACGCTGAAAGTGATGCATACACAGTTGTTGAGTTTTGACTTTTCACCTCTCCCGCTTCTATCTGAATATTCAACACAAATCACGTTATCATAGGACAGATTGGATGAGCGCGCGATCTCTGCTACAGCTGCAGCCATGCTGTTCGTGGTGAGCGCAGAGTATGTGGAGGAGAAACTACAGTCATGACGTGGTTCAAAAAGGAAGGACCCACAAAGATGAAAAATACTCATCTTTACCCCTGGAAGGCTGTTTTGTGCTGTGTGTGTGTGCATGTGTGTGTGCAATGATGGGATGTATTATTGACTTATTGCATTAGATGGTCTCTGTGCTTCATGCTCACGCTCTAACATCGCCCTCAGAGAAATAACGGGATCAGACTGAGCTCACAAACTCAAGCACACACCCACACACAAACACACAGTAATGGCTGCGTGAACACAAAATGTTTTGTTGCTGTTGTGCTTCTGGGGTTTTGTGTTCTTAGTACTATACATTTGCCATTTCTGTCTGTCTGTCTGCGTCCGCCTGTCTGTCTGCTGCCTTTCCCTGTCTCTCTCAAAGGGAAGCTCCAGAAGCTCCAAAGTCGTAAGATCCAGCAGGCGGAGTTTGAGGGGCCGTGTGAAGGATTAGAGCCTGCTCTTTGCCAGTGGAGTGGCTGAGCAGTTGGCAGCACAACTGAAACGAAGGGAGGAGGGGGGAGAGTGGAAAGAAAGAGAAAGTGGAAGGGTGAAGTGCTGTGAGCCAAGCAGGTGGGAGCGGGGGGGTGTGGGGACAGATAAAGAGGGGGGAAAGTTGTTAGGCGAGAGACGGTAGTAAATCATTCATGTGTGCATTCACTGAAGTCATGTGTGAGCTTCTGCTTCCTGCTCTGAGCCCCTGACCCGATCCCACCGCCCACTGCTTGTGTATGTGGATGTTTATGGGTGAAGAGGGTCAGACCTTTAAATAATGTAGAGCCACAAATGACAAACGTGCCGTGTCCGATGAACAGGAAATCGATTTATCGGAGTGGACATAGCGTTCGGTTTGTCTTTGTGCTCTGTGTGTGTATGTGAGAATCTCAGTTTCTCTGAGATTCTCACATACACACAGGATTGCTCTCACCATCCTCACAGAGCGGAAGTTACCTGTGAGACTGAACCTCAGTAGGCTCTTTCAGCAAAATGCACACACACACACACACACACACACACACACACACACACACACACACAGACAAATATCTATGTCTGCAGACACACACATAGTAGGAGCAATGGACACAAATTAAAGTTATAATCCTTGAAGTCCAACTGAAATCAAACAGATTTTTTGTCTGTAGCCTACATCACCGCTCTGCAAAACACCAGGGATCCTGTGATCTCCCTCTAGAAAAATATCAAAAACTAAAAAAAAAATCACCATGTGCATTTCTTTGTTTCAGGATGGTTTTACATGAATTGGATAGAATACCATGCTGGCATCTGTGTATGTAGATGGAGACCTTATTTTATCTTGCACAAAGCAGAAGCGTCAGCGTCACTGGCAGAGCAGACGATAAAGCAGCTACACAACACAACTCGGAACAACAGCCCATATTAGCTTTCCTGCTAAAGACTCCTTAATTATCTAACTTACACTCATCTTGTCGTGTACACTGGTTTGTTGAACAAACAAACATTCACAGGGGAAAAAAATGCATCACTAATGTGAGTTTGCAGGTAAGGTAGTTAGATAGCTGCAGCACATTACCTGCAAAAGCTCAGATTCTCCATCAGAAATGAGTCAGAGACCAGCTGTGTTACCTGTTTTAAGTGCAGCCAAACAAACTGGTTGGTCAATAATAATTGCAACATTCACAATAAAAGCCACCTCGTGTTTCAGTTGAACAGTTGAATGCTTTTAATGTGTATGAAACAGTCATTTACCATTAGCAGTAACTTAAATACAGCTCTGATAAGGTGTCAGGAGAGTGAACAGAAAATTGTGATGCTGTTGTCATTGAGATAAAATTGTGCTGGATTACATAGATGGATCGTTTTCCTGTGAATCTCTTGTGCTTAGGTAGGCAATCTGAATAGCGGACCCCGCCACTTTTTTTGAAAACTACCATGTAGAGAAATAATTACAGAATTACAGATCAAAAATGGGATTTGACTTCATGAATCTTAGCGATTATAACTATTTAGTGATTAACGGATTGGCCAACAGATACTGGTAACACCCTGAATGAATTTGATCCACAAATAATTATTATCACATTTGTAAAAGAAGAATAAGTGTTTTCAGATTTCCAATATTTGTGGTATAAAAAATCTTATGTTTAACTCAGTAGTTTTTATTCACGTAAGACTTCCTGTTCTATTGCAGCACAAGAATTGAAATCACTCTCTCGGTATTAACAATTAAAGTCTTAGAAAACTATTTTTCATATATTCTTCATCCTTATATTCTTTATTGCTTATGATTCATGATGTACAAAACTAAAGAAAACTCTAAAAGAAACAACAAAAAATAAAAACATAATATACTGTACATCAGCAGGTATATCGGAATCTGTATCAATATCAGAAATCTCATATTGGACACGCACACGCACACATTCATTCACATACAAACACATACAGTGAGGACTGTTCGGTCTCTGCAGTCATGTTTCCTTTCGAGGACATCTACAATCTGCATCTCCGGCAGCAAAGCCAACGCAGCACCTCTGATCTCTAATCAGCGGGCTAAGGATTTTTCCTGTGTAATAATGTATGAATGTACCATCGCACACACAAACTCACATGTGACCACACACGCATCACGAGATGGGAAGAAGGAGGGCAGAAGTTACAAAGCAGCCTCTCCCTCTTATTTATCACTCGCTTACGCCAGGCACATCAAGAAACCCGCCCTCAGCAATGATTTTCTGAGCAACAACATGTCGATTTCTCTCAGCCACAAAAACGTATAATAGCTGCAGTGACTCCTCTGAAGAAAAATCCACAGGAATCCTCAGCACATCTTGCAAAAAATGTCCCATTTCGCTATCAAACTTGCATTTCCAGTGTATACTCTCTGGTCCAGGAACTGTAAATATCTCTATTTACATCTTTTAGGCCTTTCGATTACACAGTCTGATGCCTCCTACATGTGAAACACACATGCACACACACACAAAACACAAGCTGTCTTCTTCTTAGATCAGCGATATTTTTACTCCGTCCTGTGTTTTGTCCTGTGACGAGTTAACACCAGGATAGTGCCCGTCCCACACACACACACACACACACACACACACACACACACACACACACACACACACACACCCCTCTCCTCTTTTTTGCACACCGACTGACTTCCCTGTCCTCTGACCTACTGCTGGTAAAGGACTGTCATTTTCTGTCGTCTAAACGACTCTATATTTGTCACTGACAAATACCAAGTGTAAAACTGACATTCAGCGTAGCAAAATAGCTGCTTGTTCCAAACAGGAAGCACAGTTTTTGAGGATATGTTTGGGTATAAAGCTGTGAGGTCGGGTCCTTGTAGGTCAGATGTCTCTTCATGAAAGTGATGTCACCTCGGAGGGATTGACACCAGCAATCTGCAGGTCGCTTAAAAGCCTGTCCGCCTCTAAGCTTCCCGTTGAACAATGATCTGATAATGACAGTCTAAAGATTTAACAGATAAATTATTGGCCCAGGTGTGTGTGTGTGTGTGTGTGAGGGGGTGCAGCATTGTGTGAAAGCTGATGACAGTGTCACATTGTGGATAGAGGGGAGGATAAGAGGATGTACTGATGCATGGTAAGAGAGACCAAAACAGGAGTGTTAATGTTCTCGGGCCTGCGGCTCTGACTTTAGCTGTGCCCTTGAGATTTCTCGTGCGTGTGGGTGAATGTGTGTGTGTGTGTGAGTGATTGTGTGAGAAAGATATTCTGTGTATGAGCGAGATAGGAAGTGTATGTCTGTGAAGATGTGCTTCTGCAGTCTCCGGTGTGACAGATTTTGATCACAAATTACTCTCCTATAGAAAAAAAACTGTTATCACTCTTCTTCATCCACATGAAGATACATGGTCGTCATTATAAACCAAGCTAGAAATAGCCTTAAACATGCACGCATGTATACACAAACACACACACACACACACACACACTGACACATACTCAGCCAAGCCCTCTGGAGAGTTATCATTTAACGATGCCCATTCATCTGGGGCATTTGGAGCCACTCAGCTCAGAAAATGAATAAAAGCCCGACTATCAATCTGTCTTTCAATACAGCTGCTAAGTGCATCAATCAAGATGAATTCCCGCTTCTGATGGTGACCCTGCTCTTTCTCCACCCCACCTCTATCCGCAGTTTGTCGTTTATCATCTCTCGCCGCCCATCCGTCCTGTGACAGGCAGGGAGGAAGCGGAGCAGGATGGAGGAAGAAGGATTTGGATCAGTCTGGGCACATGAATCACCCGTCCATGATGCTCACAGAGATGCTCTGTGATCTCTCTGCCCCACTTAAAGACACAAACACAGTCACGCATACATGAACACACACGCACTACTACTACTAGTCAGGCCCACTTCCACGCTGACAGCTGATCTATCCAGTAGGCTGTGGCCTCTATGTGCACTGTAACATGAGGTCAACCAAGCGAGGCTTCCAGTCACATAGTGTAGAGTCATCGTTAGCTACACGACCGACTCCATCACCCGTGTGCAGCCACAATGAACCTGCCCCACTTGGAGATTTTGTAGACTGGATGAGAAGCTACCGCAGGGTGGCTCGCAGCACAGGAAAGCATATGCACACAGAAACACCAAGATAAACACACGTACAGTACACACAAGGCATGATACAGTCACATAGTGTCGCTATAGGTAGACTTCTTCTGCCCATCTTTGAAGGGGGAGTGAGCTTAAAAAGTAAGTTAACACCAGGCTGAAAAGAGTTTCGCCGCCCTCTCCGGCTGAAACGTCTGTTTCCCCTCTGATCACACCCAAAATCAGTACGTCTGTTTCCTTCCACCTGCAAATTGAAAATGATAAGAGAAAACCTCAGTGGAAATTTGAAAAACAAAACAAAACAAAACAAAAAAATCACAAAAATGACTAAGATTGAAAAGTTGGTGTATCGCTAAAAACTAAATTTGATGAATTGTGATGGAGACACTTAGCGAATAAATCATGATGTGCATGAAGCATGGAGCTCAAATGTCTCAGCTCCACTGGGGAGACAAACATCAGACTTTCCCTTCCCTCAAATAAATACATGAAACAAACATGGATGCCATATTTTTGTCACATTGGTTTTCCATCATTTGAGGTTTGACTGGCAGACAATTAGTGCCACCTTCATTTGCACAACAATAGCAGGTGGAAAAAAAAATAATCAGCATTTAGTTTGGTGGAAATTTGGTTAAGATTTGCTTAATGTTTGCATGGAAACTTGACTACTGATGGGTGTTCAGAAGTGTACTCTGTCGCACCAGTAACCAGATGTCACAACGTACTGGTACACCCCAGAGAAGATAAAAACCACTGGACGTCAGCAGAAACAAGATTTTCAGGGAGGTGTTAAGTTGCTCTTTAAAGGTACCCTGTGGAGTTGTCTTATCAGTCAAGACAATTATGTTTACATTCATAATTTATCACATAAATTATTTGTGTGTATTCTAGAACACGAAATATAAACAAAATGGGGACCTGCTTATCAAAATAATGCAACCAGTGTTTTGAAACTCCACAGGGTATCTTTAAACTCCACATCGACTCCACCAGCAGCTCACCATCAGAAGGAGAACGAGCTCTCCAGTAAGGTTATCTAGCTTTGTTTTCTGTGACAGTGAGTTGTAGATAAAGTTCATTCTCAGTTTTTACATTCAAATGATTACTTTTCTTTAATCACATCCCAAACAGTTTGTGGACAGATTCTGTCTATCGGAGACAACAGTGACTATTTCAAGTGAGTTGCCTTAAGGCGTTCAGGAGAATCACACCTTCATAGTGAAATGTACTAGTTTTCCCTTTTTATTGTAACAGAGATAAGGCATCACTCTCTTTGTGACCCCCAATACCTCCTTATGTGTTTTAATGTGTGTGTGTGTGTGTGTTGCTCACAAAATGTCTCGTTAGATTCATCACGTACAGAATATTTCTCAAAAGCACTTCACATCCTACGCATCGTACATCCACTCACTCAGAGAAACCAGCAGCTCGGTGTAGTATCTGCGCTGAGATGAGCAGCGTGTGTGTGTGTGAGTGTGTGTGTGTGTGTGTGTGTGTGTGTGTGTGTGTGTGTGTGTGTGTGTGTGAGTGAGAGAGAGAGGGTGTGTGAGTGATTGTTTGTATGGGGGTTATTGCTCTCAATAATCTCAGAGGTCATTCTGTACTCCTGAAGTGAAGGCATAGTCCTTATTGCTGTCTCTGCCTGTCTCTCTTTCTCTCTCAGACACACACACTCACTCACACACACACACACACCCTTTCCGTCCAATATGGTGAAGAGCATATTGTGATATCTAAATCTGTAACAAAGAGAGACAGTCAGATCTCGGTTCATTGCAGAGCCTTTGGTCTCAGAGTCCTCTCATCGCTTCTGGATCTCTGTCTCTTCTCCCTCCACCTGTTTCCTCACATCACCCCTCCTGACATCGCTCCGTCACACCTGCATGCCAGGCTTGCTCAGGTCCCCATTCCCCTGGTTCCCTCCTCCACCTCCACCTCCACCACCACCTCCTCCTCCTCCTCCGCCGCCCATCCCTCCCCGATCGTCCTCGTCGTCGCTGTCCAGCTCCTCGCTCTTCCTTTTGCTGTAGCGCTCGTACAGCACCATGAGCACGCCCATGACCCAGGCCGACACCGTGCCGGCCGAGAAGATGACGAAGCCGATGGCGATGAAGAAGAGGTAGTCCCAGTAACCCAGGCCTTGGTGGCAGTCTGCCCGCAGCTGCATGCCGACCTCCGCCAACCGCTGGCCCGCCAGCTCGGGGGGATTGTGGCAAACTGTCTGGCCCTCGTCTGGAGGTTAGGGAGAGGAAGAAGAAAGGAAGGAAAGGGAGCAAGGAGAGAGAGATTAATGAGGAAAGTTATCACATTAAAAGAGAGCAGGGGCAGAAAATAATCAGTACATATAGTTGAGGGTGAAGGACAGAGTACAAGAAGAGAGGTGGGTGGTGGGGAGGGGGGGGGGGGAATAATTACTCTTGAGGAAAAGGTATAAAATGAACAAAAGCCAGGACACACACACACAAACAGCAGTTAACAATGCAGTGATAACCTTTGTGATAAATGATCCCGAGAGACACTATAGTACTAGACGCTACCCCTCTGAGTAATGTGGGCCTTTGGTGTCTAGGACATGGCATTATTATGCTGCACACACAAACACGAGCTCACACACATGCACCACGGAAAGGTGACCAGACTCGACTGCAAGCCTCTGACACGTCAACCTCTCCACCCCCTCGTTCGCATCATTATACGCTAACAAATCACTCTGCAGCGGAGGAGAGATAAAGAGACGAGTGTTTTCCTCGACAAAACATCTGCTGCTCATAATGAGGAATATGATAATCAGCCGGGATGAATTTCGACCACACAGGGAGGCCTGTGAACACTGTAAAAATGTTTATTCACGGCGTGTGATGCTTTGCCACAGAGAGGTCAAAGGTCAAGGTCGGCAGCTGTTTTCACCCAGCATTGGTGTATACAGTACCCTCATGTATATTAATTAGTTAAGACAGTGTTAAGAGGCCCGATCTGTATGTAACTGGTGGCGTGATCAGGGATAAGTAGAGAACAGTATACAGTGTGCGCTGTTTTCTATCAGTTGACTCCATCATCTCGTTACGAGCGTCGCTAATTCCCATGCTCCTTTCGCTCCCACCCTCCCTGAATCCTTAATTGCACTTGTACTCTCCAAAAAGAGAAGGGGTTTTTTTTCTTTTTTTTATTTCAAGCCGGGAACAATGAGAGAGATGAGAGAGCCGAAAGTGAGATAGACAAGGGGACTGGAGCGAGATGGGAACGAGAGAAAGAGAGAGAGATAGTGATGACTGCAGAAAAAAAGAAAAGGACAGTGTAGTGTATGATGTGTTATACATGCAATGACCTGCAAACATGCCACGTGTAAGATAAAGATCTCATAAAGATTGGACTTAGTCCAGCAACCTATGTACCTTTTTATGAAGACCCCCTGACGTGGAGCATTTCTAGGTGA
>JBAJHX010000106.1:20144291-20154596 GCA_037176925.1 Amniataba percoides
ATGATTGCTTAAAAGAGTCACAGTGTCAGCGGAGCCTTCTTCATCGCCTTCACATCATCAGCATCTAAGAAACTACAACAGGAAGGAAGGTAGGGAAGAAAGGCAAACAATTTGAAAATTTCTGCACTCACACACACTCTAAGGAAGGGACAGCTGCGACCTCAGAGGATGAGAGAGGAGGGAAAGGGGAGAGTATCTGGCTGCAGTCCTGTCTGCTGATGGATTATTGCTGTTAACAATGTTAATTAAACTGTACTCATCTACCAATAAAGCCAAAGGTCTGACCATGGAGATGAGCGATGAGGGAAGGATGGATATGATCTATACTTCTGCTTTGACTACTTGCCAGAGCTACGCGAGAGCAGCGGCTTTGCTGCAGGCCAGAAGTGGTGAAATGGTGCCTTATGAAACCAAAGACTCTGAGTCCAGTTTGGGATCTGTATGTACAGTTACACAAATTTACTTAAGTCCTCATTGATTCTTAAGAGCTTTATTCTCCAAATAATCCCACACTAACTCCTGAGACAGTTAAATCTGATGATTAGATTACTCCAACTGTCTGAAAGGGTTAAAAATACTCATTTAAGCAACCTGGTGTTTTGAAAATGGTTTTTAAAAGCCTGCTGAGGGAAATGTCAAAAACAGATCTGCAAGGCTTTGATGAGGCTGCTGATTAATAGTTGGGGACACGTTGTGCTGAAGCTGTTGTCACGTCTGCTCAGGGTTCAGACAGTGAGCGGATCAGGGATCTGTTTCAGCACGTTGTCCCCCGTCCAGGCAGAAATAGCAGGTGAGGCCAGAGCCGGTGTTCACTGAGTTAGCAGGGAACATTATGCAAGTCATTACGGCGATTAGCGATGTGCTGAGATTACTGTTACAGTTATTTAGAAGCAACAGAGAAACAGAGGCTGAACAAGGGGACGCACGTAACACACTCAGCAGACACGCCGTTTGTCCCACTGTGGGAGGGAGGACACGCGGCGGCTCTCCCAAACTGTCATTTTACATCCTCCCTCTCCTCGTCTCCACTCGCTTTCCTTTCCAACGCACTTCCTTGGAGTGAAAAGGGAGAACGAAATATTATCCCATCTGAGGCTGATTGTGCGTGGGAGTGCTCCGGCAAATTACAAAATTATACACAGGTATTATCGAGCAGTTAAGCTTAAAAAATGGGCCTCGTGGACTGTAATAATTGTTGGAAGTGTAAAAAATGAAACAGGTACCTCCCTTCACTTACTGAAGTAATGCTCTTTTGTTTCCCCCTTTTTTGAAATGAGAAATCAAAAGTATTGGAGAGGTGTCGCAGAGACAGGTCTCTCCTATCATCACCAGGTGTATTTAAATAAGACTTTTTCTGTCAGAGTCAAACAGCTGTTTAAACTAATAATGGATATCACCCCTTCTGAATTTCTGATCAAAGGGATTTTTTTTATGAAGTTTGGTCTATTTTTTTAACCCATTCAAAGAAGGAAAAATACAAGGTAGAAAATATTGATGCTTTAGTGTTATATCATCTTCAGTTATTTGCTGTATGTTGTTGTCTTCTGTTGCTTTATTTGTCTTTATTTGTTGCAGGAAAAAAACCAAAACAAATTGCAATGAACTACCTTACCTTTAACAGCTCCATTTATATCTGTCTTTTTATTTCCCTGTCTTTGCAGCCCATCAGTTCACATGTCCGCCCCTCCGTCACGCTCTGACACCATCTGCGAGGTGGCTTGCTGATCTGCTTGGTCTCACTGCCCTGCCAATTTTGCCTCAAGCCAGGTGTGTGGGTTAGTTTCTTGTGTACGCGTGCCGTGAGGTTGCTGTGAGTTACCTCTGACAGTGTAACATTAATAGCTGGCTGGATGCTGGGACAGCGAGGTGACTGTACAAACAACCACAACAGCAAACAGGTCCCTCAGGAGAGTTCAGGTCTCGAATGTCCTTCCTCCGTCACTTTTTCCTGCACCTTGTAACATTTAAGACTTTGCACACATTTCTTAATCTGCGTTGGTACTGCTGTTTGGTCTCCTCTCAAAGGAAAACACTGATGGCAGCCAAGACAAATCCCTAACACAACATATGACCAGAATTTGACAGGTGAAGTTGTAATTCTGCAGCACCTTATCCAATGTGGATAGAGTGCTACTGTTAATTAAAAAATGCATTTAAAATGACATCTGAGTTTTCACACGGCAATATAGGAAGCCATTACTGTAAAGGGACTACATCCTCTTAAAGCAAGAGTATCTAACTTTAGCTAAACAGTGGCTGCTGTAAGTTAGAATAATTAGATAAACTGAAATCTACGGTAAGATTAGCACAAGAGGAAAAACGTAAGCCATCATAGGTTACTGTTCATACCAGACCAAGAGAGGCTCTTGAAGCCCAGTATCTTAAATTGTGCAACATTTTATACTCACAAATTCAATTTATTATTTGTTAGAGGAAGTATGCTTTATAGGTTACCGCGTCTCTCTTCAGAGTTATTCAGCTGTCAGACATACGGTTTTAAAATTGGATTGACGAGGTTTAGGCTGCACCAAGTTCAGGTTAAGTGTGAACTGCGCCGCTGAATTACGTGCGCAATTGCAACTGTCAGGACAGAACGGGCAGAAAATATATAAGGTTTCTTTGTCTATCAAACCCAAAGGCGGATAAGGCCTCTGAAATTCACACTGCAAATACATTTTTCCTCTCCAT
This sequence comes from Amniataba percoides, assembly GCA_037176925.1. NCBI lineage: Eukaryota > Metazoa > Chordata > Actinopteri > Centrarchiformes > Terapontidae > Amniataba > Amniataba percoides. Next base: position 20,146,980 of record JBAJHX010000106.1, read on the forward strand.
TTGTGGCTGCACTTTATAGAGAATTCACGACCGCCTCCTATAATCAGAGATAAGAGAAAATAATTTGAGTGTTACTGGAGAACACAGGAAAAGGTGGCAGCCGGGATGATTCACTCTCCGCTCAGTCTCACTGCACCGTCTGTTTCTCTGTCACTCTTTTCTCACTCATCCCATCACTTAGGCTGGAAAACCACTCAGACACAATTCTGGCAGAATGCCCTTGACATTTCAGTGTTTGTCCTGTTTTTCACCGGCCTGATTTCTTTCACAGAGTTTTGTCTTCAGTAATGTCTGCATTAGCTTTTTTATTGAAGGACAATAATGCTCCTGTATCATAATATCTAAGCTCCAACATTTAATGATTCTGTGATAAAAGTGCAGGAAAAACTTTCTTTGCTTTCTTTCCTTGCTTGTAACTGCTAAATTGAATATTGTATTTGATTAAAAATCATATCATTTTGAAGCTCCAACCTTTTTAATTGGAAATCTGGAGAGCGTCTAGCCCAGCACTGGCCAGCCTGAGATAAAATGTACTTTTACTTAAACTTGACTTGGCACTTGTACTTCACTATGCCCATGGAGAATTAAAACATTCATAAATTAAGTCCCTGCATGATCAGCCTCTATAATATCATTCTGCAGATACAAATTCAGAAGAAGACAAGTAACTTGGGAACTGAATAGCAGACATTTTCAGGTTAGAGAGTGTGTGTATACATGCATTTGTATAAGAAACTCAGTAGGGTGAAAGACAGTGAGATAGAGATGTGTGTGTCCTCTTTGTTCCTGCAGCGTAGCTTCCAGTAGTTTCACAACAGCGGCAGCAGCCTCAAAAATTTCACACTTTGTTGCATGCATGCTGCACTGCAGTTTCCATCTCCCTGCACCTCAGACAAGCGCTGGCTGATAAATCCTGCAGCAGGAGATGGATGCAGGATGGTCCCACTTCTGCCCTCTAATGATGAGGTAGTCTGGTCTGAACATTAAACTTTGGCAACTCAATTCTTCTCTTGGCACGCACTTCAGTTCTGTCATACTGTAGTTGGACCAGATGTCCCTGTCGTCTGGACTGGTCTGGGCTTTACAAATAAAACCGACTTGATGTGGCCGCTGCTTTCTCTTTCTTCTCCGACAGCAGTATAGAAAGCAGAGCACAGTGGTCATCCATCTGTCCTCACTGTGCTTAGGCCCATCTTGTTTGTGCTGTGCATGGCATGATGTCACTCTGTTATGGTAATAGTAGCAGGGTTGTGGTCAGCGGTGTCAGTGTGACACTATGCGGGCCGCGTGGTGAAGTAAGCCACTGACCGGACAAAAAGCCCCGTGGCTCTGTGACACAGCACGAGCCTGGGGCAACAAAGACAAAAATAGTACTAGAGGAAATAAACAGCAGTAATACACAAACTTTACTTCCTTACGGATACACAAGCACATGATATGATGATACCGTATACTCACTCAAACATTATACACAAGCAGAGCTTTCCAGGAAAATTGAGTGGGGATCATAATGTCCTATTTTATTCAGAAGAGAACGCACAAGTAAGCAATCCGATATGTGTGTGCATACATTTGTAAGCTTTGTGTGTGTGCGTCGCTCTGTGAGTCGCCGCCTGCCACCACAGCGGTGCGATACGGTCTCCGTGTCAAATCATCAGCTGGATGGTTTCCAAGCTGAGCACTGACACACTGACAGAGAGCAGGGCTCATCACCTCCCTGAAGGAGGGGCTGGTGTAGGGGCGAGATGCGACTGGAAAACATCGCTGACTCTTTCATGAACTTCCCTCTGTTTTCCTCTGACTCTTTCGCTCCTCTCTCTGCCGCTCGACACATAAAAGAGCAATGAGCTGAGAATAATAATCATTTTTCAGGCTTTTTGGACCACAATGTGAATGCAAACACATGATGCGGTCTACAAACTTCAAACAAAAAAAAAAAAAAAACAGGTCAACTTTATGTACGCACACATGCCTCCACGTATACAGTATGTTCACATTAAACACGTCCTGATAATGAGAGCTGTGTGGTATTAACCTGCGAGGCACAGAGCCCGTCCTGTGACCTGGGAACAGAGCTATTTATAAGCAGATTAATTATGCCAATGCATATGGTAATCAGTGTGGTTGTGGTCTCATATAGAGAGGGGGAGGTGGAAGCTGTGCACACAAGCATCGCCTCATCGTCTCAAACACAGAGAATTAACCAAAGTCTACTGTTAAATGACTTCACAGGCGCACAAAGAGATCAACATAAAACCAGACAACCTCAGAGGAAGCCTCTGCGACTACCTGCATTGCTCAGGTGTCCCTATCAGCTACCGTACAGGGACTGTGCAGCTGACCTTGACCTCTGACCTCTCTGTTGAAGATGGCCCCAGAAAATGTTATTTACGAATACATGTCATCATAATGGGCATTGATGTCCTCTTAGCAAGAGCTAAATTGGTGTTTTGCACGTCAGAGGCAGCTGGAAGTCAAGGTCATAACTGTTCAGGACGATCCATGCAAAAAGCTCCAGCAAGACAACAAATTATTATCTGGCAAAAAAGCTGAATCAGGCTTAGTTTTTGGAACATCTGGCAAAGTACTGTTGGCTTATCAAATGCTCTGAAGTGCATATTCTGGGTGGATTACTTGAAAAATCTGCATCTCTACTCTACTTTCTGCTTCCTCTGAACGACCGCTTAGAAGTTTGGTTAAACAGGTGGAACACTTACAACATTTCGGGTGTAAACATGTTTTCCTCTGGGTTATAAAGTCATTGTAAGTTATTTTCTACAGTCTGTCCTCTAGTCAAAGTTCTCTTCTTGATGAAAATAACTTATTTTGCATTGTCCAATCTTTGCAATCTTTTCTATTCCTTTGTATTCACTTTTCATTTCCATGGATTTTGATGAATATTGTTGGTGTAATATTACAGATATCCTTTCAATTATAAATGCGATCATTGGTTTTGGTTTCCCTTTTCATTTGTTGTTTGCTGTTGTGAGACTTGCTCCATGACTGAAATGTGATAAACTTTTCCTTCGCTTTGACAGGATTTCATTGTTTTTACCAGGTGTGCATTAGGCAAAAGTTATTTTGAAACATTAATCGAAACTATGGATGTACAGAATAAGTTGGACAACTTTTCAGCTATATTATAAGACCGACCGCTCACTGGAGGCCTGCGATCCAAGATCTTTAAGACTTTTTGGACCCTTCCTCTCACGGCGAAGCTCAAGCATCTCGCCGTTCAGCCTGCAAAACGCATCATACTGGGCTTGACTTAGACTAAGAATAGCTGACCTTTTCTCCATCACATCCACTAGGGCTGAATAACACACGCCTTCTCACTCCTCTCCTCTCAAATACGGCATTAGTCAGATTACCACCATCCTCCTTTCCATCATTTCTCCATATGATCCCTTCTTCCTCTGGCAGAGAGAGTGAAGGTCAGATAGCAACGTCTCTCTCTCTCTCTCTCTCTCTCTCTCTCTTTCTCCTCTTCCCTCTACCCCTCTTCTTATCAGTCTTTATCACCACTTTTCATTCCCACTTTGGCACGTTAGCGTTTAATTCTCCCCCTTCGTGTCTCCGCTCCAGCCTTTATCGCTCCCATTTCCCTCTCCTTCTTCTCCCTCTTCTTCTCCCCCTACGTCCTTCCATTTCTCTCACTTTTGCTCCGTCATCTTCGCACTCTCCCCTCTCGTTTCCAATTTTGTTCTCTTGGCTCACATATTGCTTGGATGCACACACACACACACACACACACAGACACGCACACATGTTAGTAGCCGTGCATGAAGAACTCACACACCTGAGCTACCACCCCTTGGTGCCTCAGGTGATCACATAACAAACACACCCACACAAGCATCACATCAATCTTGGTTTCAAGCTCATGCCGCGAAACGCACAGGGACATAAAAATATGTACGGTCTGCACTACACAAGTAGGCCAGTTGAATTCGATCTGCTTCTCCGCACCAGATGGGTCTGAGGAATGGTTCCAGCTGATAAATAATGTATCGTCTACCTGTATTAAATTGAATCGATGCCTCCTTGTCATAATGAATGTTTTAATGGATTTGATTGACAGATCTGGGGCACAGGCGATTGGTAACTCCTTTATCGTCTGCCCCCCCACCCACCCCCCCACCCCTTTTCTTCTCCATCTCGGTATCTCTCTGTTGCAAAGTCCATCTTAATCTGTTTGCCCAATTTCCCAGTCCGCCCTGTCTTATCTCATCTTTTTGTCCTCTATTCTTCAGTCAAGCTATTTCAGTCGGTCTCCCCTCTCGTCTCATCTCCCAAGTGATCTACGATTCCCTTTCATTAAGGATAAGTCAAACTCAATTGGTGCCAAAACCTTCTTTCTTTCATCCTTCCTTTCTCTGAACCTGTGGACCTCTTGTTCCTGTTTAGTCTTTTTATGAATATTTAACTTTTGCCCAGTGCATGGCCCTCTGCTTTGGCGCTTTGCCTCGGGTGTGCGAGCCGTCCAGGGCGCCGACGAGCAGCCAGAAATACTTTCGCAAACACCGGAGCCACCAACTCTGCCAGCCCAGGACAAGTCACTTACATTCGGGGTATTTAGCAGAGGCACTTGTCACAGTCGACCTACAGTGAGTACAGCAGGTCGGTCAACAAGCAGAAATTCCATTACGACGAGAGGGAGGGGAGGTATATCCCACGAGTACAGAGAGTTGATGATTTTTATGTGTTCGGGACGGGAAAGTCAAAGTGTTTGGAGCTCAGAGCAGATACAGGGTGTGAGGAAAATGTAGGAAAACCTCATGGAAGAGAACTCCAAAATAACACCATCACAAAAATCAGGATCATATAATGCTGAACATCAACCAGTGGTTTATCTACGAGGCCTACCAGCCTCTTTAAATATTCAAAGCCACATAAAACAATTTAAAAAACTCCAAAGAACATAAAGCTCTTTCCCCTTCCCAGCTGCCTCCTGTGGCACTGACCCCTTTTATGTTTTCACGTTGTTTGCACATTACCATATGATATAGTACTTCATATAAATACAGATTACAGCCAATTAAAGTTAAACTGATGTATTTTTACTTTTATTATACTTTCATTTTTCTGTTTTCACAATGATATTCATTCAACTGAAGTTGAACCTCCTTCTTTAGGCATATCATTTGTCTTAATAAAAAAAAGGTATGTTACATGTAGGAGAGCCAGTACAGGAAGAAACGTACAGCGAGAACACACAGAACCTGTGAGCTCCACCATCACATCTCTCCAATTACTTCAATATCTATCTTAACCTTTAACCTTCTACACAAAAATTCATCCTCGTTATATATTTCCTGGATACTATGAGTTAAATTATGCAACATCTCTTGATAAGCCTGAGGCCATTTACAAATTATCTCTCATTTTACAATATTATGTACTTTTCTATGCTTTTTCTTCACTTCATTTCATTTGCTAATGAAACACATCCACTCCATCTTTCTGTTGCTTTCTGGCTTCCTCCCTCTTGGTGTCTTTATGGACAGACACGAGCTGAATGCACCTGCCAACCTTGCCACTTTCCCGAAGCCACGCTTTGACTTTAGTGGCTGCCAGAGTCAAGTCATGTCAACCTTTCTCAGTGACACATGCCTGACTTACTTAAAAAAAAAAACAGGCAAAAAACAGAAACTGAATACTGATTTTTCTACCAATAATTTACGCAATCGGCAGCAATATCAAGGAGTCCTGAATGAATTACTGTGTGAAGAGAGTGCACACAAACACACACACACACACATGCACCTGATGCATACTCATACTGAGGGGAGCAGAAGGCATTTATAACCACACACACTCGTTCACCTGACCTCATTCACTACATTAACCTGGTCACTGTAGTTGTCTAGTGTGGCATGTCCATACACGAGGCAGAGAGTGTGTGTGTGTGTGTGTATGTACAGCCGTTTGGTCAGATTTTGGACTTTTAAATTGCATTGCAATGTGAAACGTAGCTGTAATTTCATGGCTGTTAGCTGGGATTTTAACCAGTACATGTTCGTGAGTGTGTGTGTGTGTGTTGAAAACATAATAGCCCAGCTGTGGGTGTGCTGTGTTGTGTCACTTACGACTCAACAGCCCTTCTCTCACAATGTTTGCTCTGATTTGTGTTTGTGTGAGGACAGGGCTTTTGGTGGGAGAAATAGCAGAGCAGAGTGTGTGCAATAAGTGTGTGTATGTGCGTGTGTGCGCACCAGTTTTCGAGTGTACTTCAGTGTGGTGCGAAATTGAAGGTGGATAACAACTTTGGGGAGCTGCTGTCTTCAAGTGATCTTCCTCTCAGGCTCCCTGTCCCATAATCTCATTCCTGTTTCCCACAGGCGTTGGCCTCGGGGTCTCCCTCTAACCTGCAGATCACACTCTGACTCACACACACTTAACTAGAGTGAGTCATTGCACACACACACACGTACATGCTGTCCTTAATGGGAGCATAGGAGTCCAGCTTTTTTGAGCACCATCATTAACCATCTGGACTGGAGGGCCAAAGCATATGACGGTGGGGACGCCAGCACACCCAGGTGCACGTCGAGTGTGTGTGTGTTTTCACGAGTGTTTGTGTGTGCAGACAGGAGGGGTTATCCAGAAAAAGAAATGGTACAAAAGGACACGCTCATCCCCTAAGAATTATCTCTGCCTTCAGGACCCGGAGAGACAATGCGGTAAGATCAATGGGATGAACGCTGACAGCTATTATAGGCAGCAGCACATTGTCACCAGGCCTCACCCAGCTCACCTGCTTACAGCTAAGCTCAATTAACATTTACCAGCAGAGATCATCTGAGCTTGCCCCCACTGAGAAGGTCACCAGGCCCATCGCTGGCCATTTCTCGGGTCCCTCTAATTCAATCCCCCGCATTTAAGGACTGGACGGCCACTGTTTTCAGAGTAAATGCTGCACAAATCTGCTGATTTGTTGGGGTAAACTTGAGACATTATTGAGACGTGAAGGGCAGTTTGAGGGGATCCTGTTGCAGAGAGGAGCGGGGAAAGAAATTCTCAGATTGCTCTGACTCTGAGGTCAAACCATTACCTCTGGAGTGAGTGTGTGTGTGTATCTGCGTGTGTGAGTCAGAGAGAGAGAGAGTCTGCATCTGACTCTCTGCATCTGTGCACATGGAAGTGTGTGTGTGTGCGTGTGTGGACATAAGCAAAATAAAGGCAGAACAATAGCTCAATATATGGCCCACCATCAGGGACTAAATTGACCAAGCGCCCACAATCAAATTATCTAAATGAGCTGATGTGACAATAACAAATGATAAGACCTTGGGGCGTCTTTGGCTCGTAGGTTTCAGCAGAAGAAGAAAAAAAAAGGGGGGGGGGGGGGTTGGTTGGTTGTTTGTTTACTCGCCAGGAAGCTGGCCAGCAAGAGGATCCCGCTTTCAGAACCAAACATACAAGAGACCACCTGCTAGAGGTCTGACTGCAAACACCTGAACAGGCAAGAGTGTTTGTGTTGTTGTCTTTACTGAGCACTTCTAAAGTAAAGCATCCTCTTTTTTGACACTTTGGATCCCTTTTTATGTGTGTGTGTGTGTGTGTGTGTGTGTGTGTGTGTGTGTGTGTGTGTGTGTGTGTGTGTGTGTGTGTGTG
>JBAJHX010000106.1:20154696-20240908 GCA_037176925.1 Amniataba percoides
GTGTGTGTGTGTGTGTGTGTGTGTGTGTGTGTGTGTGTGTGTGTGTGTGTGTGTGTGTGTGTGTGTGCGCGCGCGCGCGCATCTCTCCTCACCTTGGAACTTGAAGCCCTCTATCTGCACCCACAGGCAGAGGTCCTCCGTGTCACAGTCGCAGCTCCAGGGGTTCCCGCTGAGCCCCAGCGACCGCAGAGCCGGCAGGGCGATCAGGCTGCTGATGTTCAGGGCCGTCAGGTTGTTCCGGCTCACGTCCAGCACCTGCAGAGCCATGTTCTCCGAGAAGGCGTCCGGGTGGATCTCCCCCAGGCTCGGGTTATCCGTCAGCCGGAGCATCACCAGGGACGCCAGCGGCCCGAAAGTCCGGTCCTCGATCTGCAGCAGGGTGTTGAACGACAAGTCCAGGTAGGCGAGCTTGCGCAAATTCCCGAAGGTGGACTCGGAGATCTCGGTCAGCGAGTTGTTGCTGCAGTCCAGGTAGACCAGGTCGGACAGGTAGTTGAGCTGCAGCGCCGGCAGGTCTCCGATGCGGTTGTTGGAGATGATGAGCTGCCGGGTGGCCAGCGGCAGGTCGTTGGGGAACAGGGTGAGCTCCTGCCCGGCGCACTGGACCACCAGCTGGTCGTCGCACACGCATCGGTCCGGGCAGCCGGCCGTGAGCGCCGGGGAAGGGGTCACCCCCATCACGAAGATGAAGAGGAAGAGGATCCGGAGGGACTGGGCGCTGGGCTCGGGCAGGAGACGCATGACGAGGCCACCCAGAGCGTCATGAACTCGGGCTGAGCTGGACCAGGACTCCCCGGCGCTCCGCGGGCATCCTGCATGGGTGTGAGGCGCGGAGGCGAGGCGGCTGCTCGGAGTGTGTGCTGGCTGTGGCTGCCTGGGTCTCTCCAGCCTCTCTTTTATTCTCTCACTGTCGGAAAAAGACTCACGCGCACCGCGGCATCGCTCCGGAAGGTGACCGAGGGACGCGGCTCGCTGCGCGGCTTACCGGACTTTGTCCCGCCCGAGGGGAGCGCAGGACGGCTGGACGTTGTCGGTGGCCCCCCCGGTGACTCATCCCGGCGGAGTGCGCGGGTCGTTCACTTTCCAAACAAATGCCATGACTTCACTCCTGGATGCGCTCCTCCTCCTCTTCTCCTGCTCAGGCTCTCACATGCGTCCTTGGATGTGTTTGTTTGAGTGTGTGTGTGTGTTAATGTGGTACACACTCTCCAGCAGACAGGTCTGGCTGTGTGAGGCGCGCGGTGCAGAGCGCGTCCGTCCTCTGCGCGCGCGGAGCTCCGACTGAGACTCTGCTGCGCCGCGGAGAGGTGACTCTCTCTCTCTCTCTCTCTCTCTCTCTCCCTCTCTCTCTCTCTCCATCCACACACACACTGCAGCCCGGCACGCACAGAAGTATTTTTTTTGTCTTGTGTGTGTGTGTGTGTGGTGACGTCACCAGGTGTCTGTCTCTTGACGGATCCAGACGTCCAGAATACAACTCAGAGAAATTAGAGGATGATCTCTCTCTCTCTCTCTCTCTCTCTCTCTCTCTCTCTCTCTCTCTCTCTCCTGTGTGTGTGGGTGTGTAAAATACAAGACAGTCTTGCCTGGAAGCCTCTTTGCCTCGCACAGATATAACAGGTCTTATCTCATGTGGTCCAGAGGCTAATTTCTCCTGCTTCTGCCCCCCCCCCCCTTCCTCCCCCAGTGGCTTGTTGACAACATAATGCATTCAAATTGGATTGTGTGTGCTCAGTTATTAATTTTTTTCTTGGCTCACTCAGATTTTTAATTCAAGAAGGAAGTGGAGTCACACTTTCAGCCGTCCACATTGATGTGTGTCACTTTTCTTTTCGGTCTGAGTCTCCTGGACTCGGATGGAGGCTGACAGGATGCGGACTGCCACCTCTTCTGTCTTTCCTGCCAATGTCTCAGCTCTGTGTCATTCAGAGGAACAAAAGCAGCTGAAGGTAGATTTTGGATTAAATAAGACGTGTGCAAAGTGTGACTGTTGCCATTACCAACCACAGACCTGCATGTTATTGTGTTACTATGAAATATGACTAAATGATTAGGCTTAGTAATTAGGCAAGAAAAAGGGTATACAAATTGTGTGTATCATAATTAGTGATTAATTCTTACCACTTACACTTTCAATATAGATGCCCCTTTTCTTCAAGGGTCAGACAGAGGTCATTCATCTTTCAGCAGCTTTATCACAAGATACCTCTTTTATGTCTGAGCTGTATACGAATCGCCAGCCGGTGGTCAGGTATCATAAAGAACAGACCCTCCAAAGCTCATAAATAAACGTGTTGTATCTTGTTTTTTGCAAATCCTAAAATATTTGACTATTTCTTTGGTGGCTGTTTACTTGCTTCAGTCATATCTGGTAACCAGGTATGAGAGATAAATCCATCTTTTCTTCTAACTTCTGGAAGGGAAGTGAATAAACACGTTCCAAAAATATTGTGTAAAAGTTGCAGTTTCCAATTAAGGATCAAGTAAAGTCTTCACAAATCAACCCGGGGGGCACATGAATGTTTGTGCTAAATTTTACAGCCATCCATCCAGCAGTTGTTGAGATATTTCACTAAAAAACAAACAAAAATGCCGTGGAGGTGATAAAAGAAAAGTCAGGGCATCACCAGAGTTTGAAGGCTTCGTCCTCTGGGAGCAACTTTGAAAATCTTGAAATTAAAGCGGCTGGCTCTGCAGTATCAGTAACCTTTTTATTATATCCAATAAAAGGTGGGCAGACAGACTGACATTGCCATCTGTAGATAATCAAGACAACTGATTTGTCAGGGCGGATGGATCACAGGACAGAGCGAATGGATAATATGTTGTGAGAAAATGACCACTTTGACACTGACAGCCCTTTGCTCAGCTTTTCATTTCGGAGCTGCTGTGGTCAGGCACGGCTATCTATCCTCAGTCTGATGTATCATTATTGAAGGAAAGCTCCACCGAGCACAGAGCAGCCTGGAGGAAAATGAGCCCATTTGATCAGTGTCGCTTTCTGTCGGCCTGTCTGCTCCCTCTGTCCCGGGTTTGCTGCCTAAATGGCCCTGCTGGATCGTGTTCGCAGATAACTGCCTCGGTAAAGCCTGGCGATCAGAATCATTAATGTAACTTTCCTCCCTGACTGCTCCAAACGGTGTCAGCTTCCAGAGGAGCTTGTGTATATCCACGTGCACGTACTGTATGTGTGCTAGTTCATACAGTTGTGTGCGTGTGGGCGTCACGGATACATGATATATGAAGGTCTTGTGTTGTATGGCCATGTGTGTGCAGTGCATGGGTGTTTGTCATACGTGTCTGCATGGATGTTCCCTGCCTTTGTCACAGTGTGATGGAGAGTGTGTGTGCATGTGCAGAGCATGTGGGCCGGGCCGAGCGGTGAAACATCATTATTTTTTAATAAGGGTTTATGCAGTGTCGCCTGTCAGCTGCCAGACAGCCAAACTGATCCCCAACCTGAGGGCCCCCTCTGCCTCACACCCATTACTTCACATCTTTTAGCGTCTCTTTGGAGGCGTCACTGGACTAAATAATGACAAGTAAAAGCTTTTCATCGCAGCAGATCGTCTTGGATACAAGCTGAGCTCCGTCCCTTTCTCCTCATTCATGTGTAGCTGTAACTCCTCTTTGCCTTTCTCTGCTTGTGGCTCCGTGCGGTCGTAACTCTTCCCCCATCTTGCCCCGCTATCTTTCAGGCTGTAAGTCTGAGGCCCTTTTTTCAGCACATAACCAACTCCATCATTCTAATGTAATTGAACCAAGAGTACGATCAGTCACCCTGACTGCCTCAGCGCTGGATGGTGTGTTTGTGTGTGGGTGTGTAATGCCTATATGGCTCAGTATAACTATACAAAAAACTGATCTGAAACTGGCCAAGAACAGTTTCTGTTGTGATGGGCTATAGATGGAGTATTGACTTTATACATACACATTACACACACATATCTTAGGATAAGGAGGATAAGACGGATGATATTCTATATTTACGTCCATGAAAAGACCAAAGCTATCAACGTGTTAGTCCATCTCTTCATACTCCAAAGGAGGCTAAACAGTTTCCTAAAACATCTGGGCCTTGTATGTTTTAGCAGATGTGACTCAAACAGGAGTAGATGGTGTATTCTTTGAAGGGTGGATGTGGTGGATGAATACACATTTGGAGCTCTGGTGAGTATTGTTGTCACAGATAATCATTAAAGGCATAATCACAGTGAAATGCGTGGCCGTCAGCTCCTTCAAATGCAGAAGACAGAATGAGAATAACAAATAAGGTATTTCATAATGTTACTGTTAACAGTCCTAAGTAACTTTAATAATGAAGTCAGTAAAAATTGTCTTCGGGCAGTTCTTATGCAGTGTCCTCATTAAGGATCCTTGTAGCCTGAGGGTAGAGGCTCAGTGCTGGCCTGGTGTGTCCGCTATCTTCCTCTTGACTGCAGCAGAAAGAAAAGGCTGTCATCTGGGTGGTTGGGATCCTCGATGATCCTCCAAGCCTTAGTCTTACACCGCCTGGAATAAATATCCTTCAGGCAGAGCAGAACATCTCCTATTTTATGTCCAGCTAAACAAACCAGTCTTTGCGGGGCCTTACGGTGCTGTTTCCACACGAGGCAGTGATGTTCCCTGCCAGGATGCTCAGAATGGTGCCGGAGTGGATATTCCTCATTATTTGAGGAGATATCCAGAATTTTCTCAATCGTGTGAGGTCAAACAGTCCCTGACTTTGCTCTCCCACCACTGAGTGCACCAGCACTCAAGTCAGGCCCTTAATGATGTGGACCACACGGTTTTGGAAGCTGTGGACATTTTGGTCTCTTTAATGGGATCTGTTGACAATGAGAAAATTGTTCAACAGAATCAGACTTATCTTACATCAGTACTGTTCAGTTATAGATGAAAATCAGCAAGTGTTACCATTTTTCAGTGGTTGGCTTCACTTTGGCATCGATAGTTGTTGGTTCTGCAGTATCAGCAGAGCGTATTAATCCACTCCACCCTGCTTCTGTTCACTTTAGTGGAGTTAATGTGCTCACATAATGGCAGCCCCCCAAGCCCTGCCCCTTCACTCACACGCACGCACGAATTTGCATCATCTCAAACATCTTCTCCCATATTCTTTATCTCCATCACTGCTCCTCCCACTATAAACACAACCATGGCAGCACTGCACAACTCTTGTTTTCTCCTCTGGTTTTGTAATTAGCTCCTTACGCAAGTTAAAAACAGCCTGGCCTAAGGGATGTGTTTTTAAAAAAAATTTTTATAGAGCAAAACTCCATGAAAGTAGACGAAGCTTAAGACAGACAACTGTGCGTATTAGTGTTACAGTATATCTGTGTGATAAAATGTCAGACACAAAGGTCAAACACACTGTACATGCCCTGAGCGGATCACTGCGTCGTCTCGCTCTTGACAGACAGCGAACGTAACAGGACGCCACTCACTCCCTCTGACTCACTCCCGGCCTCGTGCCCCGTCACCAGGCCCGAACTGGGCCCGCAGGCTCTGATGTGGCTGAGGCCGGAGGGCCGTCTGCGGCAGTCTACACACAACTCAGCCCCACTGCTCATGTCATCTCCTCCTGACTCTAATCGGAGGAGTGGAAGAGGAGAGAGAGATGCAGCTATGATAGTCTGTCTCTGACACTGTGGGCCGGCGATGAAGGAATCAGACAGCGGGGGCCCACGGTGTGATGAGGCAAGCAGGGCAGAGGGAGCAACAGGGCGACAGAGTCCACGCTCCTCTAATCTACCCTCTGATACAAGGCTGACCCCTGCAGGACTGGAGGGGAAATCCTGCGTGGTTGGCATCAGCTAAAAAAAAGTGTCATGCCCAGAATGATTATTGGCAGCGGAGGGGTGCTGATCTGACCGGCTGAAGCCAGAGAAATGGTGCTACAGGCAAACAGAGAGGTGGAGGGAGAGTGGAAAAACACTGGCCAGAACCTTCCTCTTTTCTTCTTTATGCTTTTTGAAGAAAGGGACAGTTAATGGCTCCTCAGTGTGTGTGCGTGTGTGAGTGTGTCCAAGCTCCTGCTGTGATGTGCGTCCAACCCGCACATCTTATCCGAGGACAGACTGGCTGCGTCCGTCACAGTCCATCAGGCTCAGTTTCTGTCACTCACACAGCCTCGCACTCAAAGGGCGAGTGTCATCTACCATCAGTTTTCCATCCCAAGGCACGTACACATGAGAGGGGGAACACACACCTGGCAGACATCAAATCTGGACAGCCTGTTCCCATCCAAAGCAGAACCTTAGAAACCCGTCGGGTGACGCAAATCTGGGCGATCTCTCTCAACATTTAACTTTAAAACATGTCTCATTTTACCTTCTACCCTTTCTTCTTTCTTTCTAATATGTTTTTTTGGCATGTTTAGCTCAGTTTAGCTAGATAAAAATATGTGTGATTAGTGTGTTTCTCTTCATCTAAAGTGTCAGTTTCACTTCACTCACTTGATCCTGCCCACCCTCCTGACCCAGCACCCTGCAGCACACGGCCACCTACACTCCCCACTTTTGATAAATTCACATCTCAGTTTCAAATTAATATGATTCAGCGCCCAGAGTCACTTGCATCCGTGATAATTAGGAGGAGTAAACAAAGCCAGACAGCAATAAAATGGACAATAAAAATGTGAGGCAGACGGGATGTAATCTGACTGATAAAAATGTAATCTGATGCACCTGAATGCTACAATAACTTTGTCATATTTCACGATTTCTATTACATTGTCCGGGACACGTGCACGCGGATGTGCACACACACACACACACACACACTCTCACAGTCCCAGACATCCCTGCTCAGACTGCTGTGCCATCAGAGCCACTGTGTAATTGCATAACCTGTAAAGACCTACTCAATAATGCATGGTCAGACTAGACATGTGCAGCCTGACGGAAAACCTTACCTCAACCACTCCCTTTGTCCGGCCAAAGACTGGACTCTCCAGAGCCAGGACACGAGGCTGGAGGGCAAAGTGTGTGTGTGTGTGTGTGTGTGTGAAGAGTACACTGGAGAAGAAAAATAATTAACTTTCACAATTACAAAATGAAGTGTTGCTGAATGAAATAGTGACTGCTATGAGGAAGTGCAAAATTTCCCTTTTTACATCAGTGCCTCGCAGAAACAAGAGTCACTTCAACATTTTAAGCGTGAATGGTGAGGTGGCTCTGTAACCTTTTGTTTCAGCCTCTCTGCTGTATCACCTTGTACGAACCTCCAAAGTTCACATCAGGCTCGGCCAAGTCCCTCCTCCTCCTCCCACAGGAAGAAACCTGCAGCGAACTTCCTGCAACTTTGCTGGGTAATCTTCCTGCATCAGAAAAACCCACGGGGAAAAGATCAGCGAGCATGACGACCCTCCTTCGCAGGCTGGCGGGGCCCCGGTGCTCTTCGAGGCGGTGGTTGGGTGCGATCCTTCGGGAAACGCACGGCCGCGACCTCCATCCGATCTCCCGGGGCGGAGCGCGACTCGCGGCCGGCGGCGGACGCCCTCTGACGGGGCGCGCTCACGCACAGAGCCGCGGGCAGCACACGGAGGCTGCGGGTCCTGTGGAGGTGGATCTGAGGCGGTTAGAGGGGGAAGACGATGGTAGGGAGACATGATATTGTTCAGACACACACAGTAAACACACAGCCAGGCATCTAGATGGTATTATAGAATAATAAAGGTCTGTATGAGAAAAGTGTGTGCTGAGAAAAAACAGGAAATATTCCCAACAGGTGCTGGTGTTTACAGGAGATACAGAGATTAAAATGGGATGTGATGTTCTGCTTCTGTTGGGAAGTCATTTATCCAAACATCAGGAAAGTTTACAACCAGTCCCACTGCAATAGTTATTTGTTTTCCATACATGAAGTGGAAAAATTTAAATGTCTATTTTACTGTTTTTCTGAGCTGAAAAACAGATCATTTCATGGAAATCCTTTAACTTTATGGAAGCCCATTCTTGCCAAAAAATCTAATAAATGAAATGAAATCTTAAAATAAAAAGTTTTAGAAACATACAATTAATTAATAAAATATATATCATAATTATTAGTTACGACTCACAATTAAATTAATATTGAGCAGGTCTTTACAGGTTACGCAATTATTAGAGTTATATTAGAGTAATTTGATGATAATATAATATTTCAGCTTATCAGGAGGAGGATAACTCAATTTATTCTATTGGTAATCTACTGATCTATGTATTCTAGTATTATAGATATTACTAAAAATATTTGATCAGTCACGATATTAGTCAAGGAGAAGCAGCTTATTCTCACATTTAAAAAGCTGTAACTGACCTTTGTGCTTTAAATTTGGCCTATTATCAAAATGACCTTTTATCAATCAACGAATGAACTAAACATTTTACCAATATAATATGATTATAAATGAAATAAAATTGTCTTTTAAAAAGTCTTTTAAATCACTACTAGTTTTTATTTATTAAGTTTTCCTGACAGGTGCAGACCTCCATAGTGAGCTGGAGGTAGAAACTCAGTGTGTTGATTATTTTTCATCATCAAAAAAGTCACTTGATTAAAAACTTGCTATTTGCCATCTTCTCTTTCTTTTGCTGCTCTCTCCTTCTCAGGGATTGTGGAGGTGTTGATGTGCCGACACAGGGCGAGAAACGCTCTGGGCCATGTGTTTGTGTTACAGGTGAGCAGACCTCTACAGCACCACTCACACACTCACACACACACACACACACACACACACACACACACACACACACACACACTGACTGAGGCTTCACATCCTGTGTGTGCAGATGAGGGAGCTGGTGTCCACGCTGTCCAGCGACCCAGCAGTCCGCGTGGTCGTCTTCAGGAGTTCAGTGCCAGGTGTTTTCTGTGCAGGTGAGCATGTTCTCCGAAAAACATCTGATACCTACCGGGCCTCTCGATTTACCATGCTGTGTAAATGATGTTATTAACACGTGCACGACAATTACATAGTAGGTGCTGTCAATGAAATCCTTGAGTCTCCCTTAAACAAAGTTAAAAAATATTTAGAAAGAAAAAACACACATGCAAAAAGACAAATAGATATAAAACTAAAATAAATAATAAACCTGAATAATGAAATAAAATATAGATCTGAAATAAATAAATTATACAACTAAATAAAATAAATATAAAAGCATTGACAGTAAGTGTGCAAAAATTTAACAAGGTGCAAAGTTGAAATGGTGCAGTTAAGTTTAAGTTTCAGTCTCATGGCCTGCAGGATGATGCCCGGTGGTGCTGATTGTTTGTGTTTGTGTGTGTGCTGTGATGCATACATAGGTGCGGACCTAAAAGAAAGAGCCCTGATGGACAACACTGAGTCGGATCTGTTTGTTCACGGCCTGCGGTCCCTCATGTCTCAGATCGGTAAGAAACACGTCAGTTTCACCTTGCCTCACCTTGAGTGTGTGCATGTGAATTAGTGAACTTTCCTGTCTGTGTTGTAACGACTCCGGCAGCATCGTTGCCCGTGCCGACCATCGCGGCGATGGACGGCGTTGCCCTGGGAGGTGGGCTGGAGTTAGCTTTGGCCTGTGACCTGCGAACTGCCGGTGAGTGACCTCTGAACCTTCACCTGCTGTCACCTGTCGCCTGGACGAGTCGGCATCGCGCCTGAGCATTTAACGTTCTTTCCCTCCTTCAGGTGATGTTAATGGGGCATGAGAGGGGCTGTCATGTTCTCGTCACAGCTGTCACCAATCCAGTCATATCCACTTAGGGCCGTTCTTCTAGACTGACATCTCCCTCGTGCCATCAGTGTAGATTAGAGCGCCGCTTCTCGACCTCGGCGTCAAGACCCTGCGAGAGTTTGCAAGACAAGAAACAAGTTTGGGAGGAAGAAGAAAAAACACCTTAGATTTTCATGTTTACCTTTGGTTAAAAAATCTGTGATTATCTACTGGGGAAACACTAAATAGTTAAGTGTAAAAATACAAAGCAGTCAAGCTAAAAACAACTGTGCTCTTTTGGAGACGTTGACATTTTGGAGATATGTCTTTTTTTTCACACAGCCTTAATGATCTGCTGATGAGCTCAGGGACTAATGATAGCTGCTGAGGCCACATCTGCCCAGCTGTTCATGGTGCCCAATCTACATGTGATTGGTTAAATCAGTCGTGGCAGCTCGGGCGATTGGCTGAGCGCCGGCGAGCTGGGCGAGCAGGTGTTTGCGCCCACCGCTCTGACAGAGGCATCAGTCAGACTTTAACGCCCTCCCCAGCCTAATGGCACTCAGCAGCGCAGACCTTCAGCTGTCCTCTGTGCTTATGTGTGTTTCAGCATATTCGGCGCAGATGGGTCTGATTGAGACGACACGGGGGCTGCTCCCAGGGGCGGGTAAGACGAACGGAGGTCACACAAAATAATGACCTTGCGGAGTACGGGCTGTGTAACTTGAGAGACAAAGCAGCTGCGAGAGGTTGACCTTGAGGTGGTTTGTCCTGCAGGGGGCAGTCAGCGGCTGCCGCGGATGGTCGGCATCACTCTGGCCAAAGAGCTCATCTTCACAGGTGCTGTTACACAAACACTGCTGTAGACACGGGATGCTTATCGTTCAGTGAGGTTCTTTTATTTATTTATTTTTTGAAGTCACACTCTCCCTTTCTCTCTGTCTGCCCGTTATCAGGTAAGCGTGTGGGAGGGCAGACAGCTCTGGAGATGGGGCTCGTAAACAGAGCTGTAGAGCAGAACCAGACAGGAGACGCTGCCCACAGAGAGGCGCTCAGCCTGGCCAGAGAGATACTGCCCCAGGTTAGAATACAAACGCAGGCTTCTCCTCTCTGCTACAGCTCAGATACTGATGCATCCCTCCGCCTCCAGGCTCTCTCGCCTCTTCCTCCCTCCGTCTCGTCCGCCTCTCTCCTGGTATTTTCTTCTCACCCTCTTCCCCTCCCTCCCACCCAGCCACCCACCTCTCCCTCCACTCTTCCCTCTCTCTCTCTCTCTCTCTCTCTCTCCAGGCCTCTGTCGCTCTGCATTTCTTTCACTCCAGTTCAGATGCCCACAGTTTGCAGGGCAGGAGTGGCAGTCAAGTGGAGAAATGGACCACAAATAGCACCACACACAAACACAAACACACACACTTGCATGCATTAAGCAACACATGCTTGCGTTGGTGTGGATTGGATGATTGACAGGAGTTTGCATTGAATGAAAGTGATGGAGGATGGAGGAGATAATATTCTCTGTGAGACTTTTCTCTTTCTATTGCTGTGGTTCATTTGAGCACTATTTAAGTGAATACTCTGTAGATGTAAATTTGATTTGCAGAAGACAAATAAACAAAACACTGGTCAAAATCTGTGCTGTAGAATAGTACCAAGTATGGGTCAACGGCCAAAAAAACTCAATCCTACATTACCCATAATACACCCTGTCTGCCCCTCCCCGTAAACTCCCCCATCTTTCAAACTCCACGTCCTAGGTTTTTAATTTAGGCTTTCATGTTAGAAGTGCGTCTCCAAGCATTTTCCCTTTTTGTGATGAGTAAAATGATCATCCGGTATAAAATCACTGTTCTTTAAATATTTTTAGTGTGCCACGTCTAGTTTGGGTCATTCCTTTTTTTTAATGTAATATGTTTTGTGTAATGGTCATGGTTATAACGTGGTGTCTTATTAATACCATCAGCATCGAACTGTCTTTCTTTTCTGTTGCCCAGGCTCCCATCGCTGTGCGAATGGCAAAAGAGGCAATGAACAGAGGCGTTGAGGTACATCATGACTCATACACTTTTTTTTTTTAAACATCAGTGATTATAATAACTCAAATCTGTCTCTTCCAGGTTGACATCAGTACAGCAATGGCAATAGAGAGGATGTGCTACGCCCGGGTAAGACTTCCGCTGCTTCCTTAATGTGCTAAAAAGAGTTTTGCATATAATTGTTTATGTGTCAGACGTTTTATTTGAACCAAAATTCAAAAAACAGCCCACTGATAAAATGATCAGCACAGGGAGAGCGTTGGCCTGTGGTCGGTTTCAGGTCCGACGCTCACCCTCTGACGTCTGTGAAACCCTGTGAGGCCGGCTGTGCTCAGATCATCGGCTGTAACCCTTGTCCTCTCTTTTCAGGTCATCCCCACGCGGGACCGACAGGAGGGTATGGCTGCCTTCATAGAGAAGAGACCCCCGCGGTACACGGGGGAATAAACTCTTTTGAGCGATTGAATTTCTCCCTCGCACAGGCGCACTCCGCTCTCCATAACCTCATGTCTGATAGGCAATTATCTCCCATCGATTGTGTTTGTGCATCCCAGCCAGTGTCAATACATCAGTTGAGGTCAGCGTGAGTTCTCTCTTGTGACTGTGACATTCGGGATGAGGCTGATTGAAGGTGGTATTCATTTCCATCAACACAGCAGTGTAATTTGAAGAAAAGTAGTTTATTCCGTTTCTTCACACAGTCCATGCTCAGTTTGTTATGTGAAGCTCATCTTTGGAAATGAATAAATAAATAAAAGCAACACAAGCGTCATCTCCAGTCGATGGGAATGTACATTCTTTATTTCCAAACTTGAAAACATGACTCTCAGCAGCAACATGGCACAGTCATAGCAGACACACAGTATCTCGACTTTTTGTATCTTTTTCTATCCTAATTCAGTTCTTCCGAGCAAAATTAAACTGGCCTTCACCTGGTGGGTGGGAGGTGTGGGGTGGGTGATGTTTGGGAGCTCGACCGAACAGTCCAACACATCGGGAGCAAAGGAAAAGAGCGAAAAAAGATTCTGTGTCGCCTGCTGCTCTTTGCCCTCGTTAAAGCTCATGACACCAGCTCAGGACGCATGCAGAATTAGCAAGCTCTTAAAACAACAACCGATTTACAGACAGTAAGGCCATAATTCACTAAGCAGATGAGGTGATGTATGTTTTGCAGACAGCCATCTAGAGTACCACAAAGTAGCCCGATATATTAACTTTATTCCCCATTAACATACAAGTTATTTATATAAACCACCATCATTCTTTCTGAAGCCAGAAATCTGTTATGCCTCAAGAAATCGTTTGTATCAGGGGTTTGACTGTTTAGAAACTTTGCTTTTATTGCAGAGAATAATGATGGAGCCTTAATGAGGATCGAGACCTCATATGAAAAAGGAGAAAATGGGGCGGCTGGAATAGCAAATGGAGGCTTCTCTGGACCGCAGAAGTATACCCGGTAAAATGGCATCCTGGGGGATACGAATGTCAAATGGCCTGTCGTTTCAGAACAGACAAACGGCCATGAATATTTCTGATACTTCCCCAACTCTCTCCTGGTGGACAGCAACCATTGTTCTTAATCAGATCAATAACAGTGGAACATATAGTATAATAACTTCCATGCAACCAGTTCACCCAGTCCTGAGCAAACAGTTACAATTTCTCACTCGTTTCCTAATATGTACAAATTACATACAGTCTTCAAGATGCAGCTACTACATACACACATGCTCACATCAAAGTGCTGTCTCGGTCTTTAAGACACTGGGAAGCACAGCGAACATACCAATATATGTATATATGTACACAAGTTTCTCAAAGAGAAAAAAACGTGTCACTCAAAACACACGTACATCCATCACGATAACACTGACCACTTCATTATTGCCATTTATGAGTCCGGAGAGGACATTTTCACTTTAATGTGAATTCTGCTCCGGCTCTTCTGATTTACAGCACTGCTGCTTTTCGCCACTGATACGACTGATTTCAGGCTGCCAAATGTTTAGTAATGGAAGATGTATGTAACTTCTCCATAATTTAGGTTTTCATCTTTAACGTCTGGAACATTTGAACCCACTGAACAGGCTGCAGGCGAGTGTCCTGTCACATCAAATCAAAGGCATTAGCTGATAAAAGGCTAAATGAAGAGGAGAGCATCAGCAGTATTGTGGCCCCAGCGGCGTGGGTTTCAGTGAACAGAGCACTGCTATAAACAAACAAGCAGGCATTCCTAAAATGAACAGCACAAGCGTTCAGACAAACTCGAGCATGCTTGGGCTCACAGCAGCGTCATGCGTATATCTAATGACCTAATCGACCAATCCGGACAACCGGAGCCCTCAGTAACCTACAGGAGCTGTGGGGGGTCAATCCTCAGTTGAGCTTATGGTGGTGCGGGAGGGGGGGGTTCAATGCCAAACTGAGGGTTGTGTGTGTGAAATTGTTTTTGGTGCGAAAACCATCATGATGTCAATGTGAACTCATGAGAGCGAGACACAAAGCTCATGCTGCGATTCGCACTAAACTGGCCAACAGTTCGTTCTCAAAATGATTATTACTAATGTTTTTTTTTTTTATCACAAGATTAGCACACACAGAAATGATTTTGTTTTGAAACAAACACAAAAAAATAAATAAAGTTAGTGTGTGTGCAAGGAAGTGCGTAGTCTTTGTCCTTTAATGTTTACTTTCTAGGGATTGTTGATAAAGTGCGTTTGTGCGTGAGATACGCAGACACACGCACACACACATACACACACACACGTCTGTGCACACACACATACAAAATCCCCTCTGTGGTGGGACCCAGCTCACGTCCTCCTCCTCGTCAGGGAGCACTATTTTCTGAAAGAGAAAATATAAAAAAGATTGAGAAATCTTCAGTCACTGTGATGTAGAGAATGACTGCCGGTATGTGCGTCTTTACCTCTGTGAGGTTACTGTGGCGGCGGGCGGCGACTGGCCGGTGCGAGCTCTGTGGTTCTGCAGGCTCTCCAGAATGCTCTTGGCCAGCAGTTTGACATCTTTGTGGGTCTGCGGGTGCGTATGAACCTGCTCCAGCTGCTGCAGGCCGCCCTCCTCCAACAACATGCTGCAGTAGCGAGCGGCTGCAGACACGCGGGGTAATGCAATATCAAATCTGTCAGCGGTCTGGGTAAATAAGTAACTGCCTGAGCAGATGTCGGTAAATTATTTGCAAGTAGGCAAATTTCTAAAACAATAAACAACATTTGTCTCACCGTTCTTGCTGCAGACATGCTGCATGGCCCAGGCCGCCCACAGCTGGACACCGGGGGTGTGAAAGCACTCCAGTAAGGGGAAAAAGGGGTTAAATGACCTAAAGAATCATAAAAACGGAAAATATATTTAGTGTATGTCATATGTTCAAAGTGTCAAAGTGTGTTTCACTTGCCATGTAAGAAAAGTTTGTTCGTACTGAAGCTCAATATAAAAGAACATAAAGGTGTTCATTTAAAAGGAGCTTGTTTGATTTTTGCCATAGATCATTCCTTAATGGTTTGTTCAGGTTATGAAATGCCAAATTTTCATATTTAACAGCTGATATTTTTGCTGATCTGTGTAATGTATGGGGCTACTTGCTTTATTATTATTGCAGGGAAGCTGTATCTCACCTGTAGGCAACCATTTCACACTCCGGCGGGGGCCACTTCATAATGACAGCATGCTGTGACACAAACAAATGCAAAAGACTCCAATAAACTTGCGTCCAGTGTTAATGAGTTTGACCTATGAGTAGCTCTGCCGATCCCTACCAGTTGCTCCAGCAGTGAGGATCGAAGGTCGGGGCTGAGCGTCCAGGCTTCCTCTCCTCGTGACGTCAGATGTGCGAGGATACCTGCGGCGAAGTAGCTGACCTCCACTTCCGAGCTGTGCAGCAGATTGCTGATGTGGTCCAAGAAGCCCTGCACCATCAGCTCTCCGTGCAGCTCTCCGACCTCGGCTATGTTGTTCTACACAGCAAAAGGTGAAATGGGAATAATTATGTCTTAATATTGTAAATTTATTCAAAGCTCTTTTTTTTTTAAAGGGTAATACGAGAGCAGAAAACTCACCAGCAGGCCAAGAACCTTCTGCTGAATAGAAGACTCGTTGGGGAAGGACTGCACAGTGGTGGTGTAGGGAGAAGGGGAGGAGAGGGGAGGTATGGAAACAACACAACAGTGAGTCAGCCTCCCCTAAAGGCGTACATACTTATACAGAGCAACACGTGATTAAGTGCGATGATTAACTCATATGCTAATCTGCTCCGAGTTGTTTTCTATGAACTGGTTACTGTTTATCTACATGTGCATGTTGACATTTCTGTGTACCTCCAGAACTTTAATAAACAGGTCCAGGCCCTGGTTCTCAATAAAATGGCGGCAGGTTGTTGGTGATTCATCTGTGAGGTTCCAGAGTGCGCTCAGTGTAAATTTGAGGGTGGCGTCCACCATGCCCTGAGTGGCCTTCTGACGCACGATGTGGAGCAGTTGCTGCAGGGGGAAGGGAGCATTTTAGCAAAGAACATTTGCCTTTTTTGGTAAATTAGCGAAGGCGGACAAAAACAGAGCCGAGAATCGTACCTTCACTATGAACAGCTCTGCTCCCAGCTGAGCCGTCTGCTCTGTGGACAACTGGGAGAAGACGAAACATAGTTTCGGTGAAAAGCAACCGTGTAAATGTGCCAAGAATGCGTAAATAACCGCGTGCATACATGTGATGAATGCAGCGCGACGCGTACCTTAGCAGCCAGTATGGAAATGATAGCCACAGCCATCCTCTGCATGTTCTGGTCCTCGTGGTTGCAAAGCCACTGCATAACCAGTTTGGCAGCTTCAAACCTTTCAAACAGGAAAAGAGAGCGATGCATTTGTACTTTGGTTTTATGCTACAACCACATACTTACAGTCTCACTCTTGTACATATTCAGTGCCTTTTTAATGGTTCTGTAACCATTTGAAATGTATATTATTATTAAATGTTAAAAACACATTAAAAACACTGTATTAAGTGTAGTATAGAGAATTTCTCACCTGTTGAATGGAACCTCCTGTAAAATGCGATCACTGCACAGAGACAGCAGGCAATTCTTCTGCAGCTGTGGAGACAGAAACCAAAGCAGGCATCAGTCCTCGAACCCGAACAACATCCAACTGCAGTAGACACAGTCTAAGTTTAAAGTAATGTTACTATAATTTGTATACAGAAATTTTATCTCTCTTCTGATTTTGAGCTTGTGCGTGGCAAAAAGAGTTTCACTTCTGCTATATAATCACGAAAATTACACATGCCGTTCATTTAAAAATAGAACATCCAGTAAAAGTATGAAGTGCGTAGCTGTACATGTCCCTTTCTACGATGACTCATCCAAAATGCATCTGTGCAGTTTTGACCAGATCTCTGCATTTGATTTCTGATTTCAGGATTGTTAACAAAGCATTTTGGTCTTGTATTGCACTGCGTTATATATTTGTGTGTGTAAAGTGTTTATTTCCATGGTGAGCTAAACAAAAAAAGGAAGCTGTGCTCGGTTGTTGCTGTGGGAAGTTCCCCAAAACACCAGAATGTTTCACGCTTTGATTGCACACATTTTGTTCCTGTCTCGGGTGTTTCCAAACTAATTGAGTGTCCCCCCCTGAGCAGCCGACTCCCTACGCTCAGAGGCTTCTGACCAATTACTTTTTTCTTGTTTGTGATCAACAGAGGCTGATAATCTAGTTGATTTCGGTAGATTAGGCTTCTGTCTGAAGCTTATTCATGAACACACGCAGGTTCCAAGTTCAAATAATGTATATGTACACATTCTTTAAGGAAGATATATTTAAAAGAAAAAGTCTGACCTTAAAATATCTGTAGTGTAAATGTAATCCTAATAATTAAAAAAGTGAAATATTGTTATCAAAATTTTTGTTGCTCTGAAGAATTTTAGTTTTCATTTTATCATTACCATTTTTTTCTTATCTATCATCTTTTCTTTATTGTAGACTGTACAAACATTGCATTTTGATATTAATATTCTAAAAAGTGTTACAAAACAATAAGTGATTTCAATTTCTTCTATTACGTTTTGCACTCATCAGTACATAAAAGGAAAAAATGGCATCAACTCTTGTTGTTGTAGAGACCATTTCCAGGGTTACAGAGTTATCTGTGCTTCAGTCTGTGCATCATTGATGGGAAATTGTGACAAGTCACGCATGTTTGGTCATATTTCATCTTTAGGAATTAACTTCCACACAAAACCAAAATCCCCTTCCTCTATGTGTGTGTGCTGATAAACTGTGTCAGGGTAAAGACCTGCTGAATGCAGTCATTGTCTTGACAACCTCTTTTTTATTGTGATTCAATACAACCGCAGCGCAGGCACGAAACTACCTGTTGGTGGTTGGAGAATGTCCTCATGGCCTCAAGCAGAAGCTGAGTGACGGTACTCAGCAGTCGCACTGGCATCCCTGCTGCCAGGTCCTGCTTAGTCAGGTTGAACACACAGGCGCTGGCTGCCAGCTGGACATTCAGAGTGGCAGGGTGGTTCTTCATCCCCAAAACCACCAGCTAGAAAATAACAAGTGAAAAGGGAAATAATATTATGATAATTGAGCAAAATGAGGAACTTGTAGCATGCAGAAGTGGTGTGGATGTGTAGGGATTTGTAATAATTCTGTAAGAGCTGGGAGGAGGAAGTGTGGTTGACACTCTTATCAGGCAGACATGTGGATCAGATTTGATATTATATGTGTTGCTTACACGTGATGAAACAATATGATAAGCTACACTGAGGTTACTCCTGACTAAAATAACGTGGGCTCACCTTGAGGATGTCAGGCCTGGGTTTCTCCATGACATGCGTCAGGCTGAACAGATGAAACAGAGCTTCTCTCACAAAACCTTCCCTCTCACTGTAACGACGCAGGGCCTCACAGATCTGCGTCTCGTTGGCTTCTCCTGTTACCTGTTTACACACAAATCACAATTTACTGTGGCAAACATGAATTTCAATACACAGTCATCAGTGTTCATGTTTGCATCTACACCTACCTTCAGATTTCCTTCCCCGGAGAGGAAGTCAGAAAATCCAGCATCAGTGGCCAGAAGTCCCACAAAAGTCATCCCAGGTCTCTCCTCAACAAACGCTTTGACAGCTGCATCTGTCACCTGGAACATAACACGCATAAGAAATGACGACTTGGCTCTATAGCCTTCATGTTTTCTCTGCTTTCAAACCAAAACACACACTGACCAACAGAAACTCACACACACCTGTTTTCTCCCCGACACGTCCAGGGAAACAAGAGCAGGCAGGATACCTGGTTGTCCAAGCAGCTGTCGAGCCACATCGGAGGTAAACTGCTTATCATCGCTGATGTCCAGGTGCTGCAAAGGTGTGGTTTCACACAAACATATGCAGGTTTTAGTAAACAACAACCAAATATGGCTGATGAAACCAAAAAGAAAATAGTTCTTCTCAACACAATCCAAAAAGGAAAAACACCTTTAACGCTCTGCTCCATCCTTCCTCTTACCTGCAACGCATTCAGCTGGCCGATGACTCCCAGCAGCTGAGCGGTGCTCATCTCCAGCCTTTTCAGCTGGTGCAGCGTTAGTGAGCGCAGACGGTCCTTCAGGCCCAGCAAAGGGCTCAGGTTGGTAACTGAGGTGTTGGAGAGATCCAGACTCTCCAGCCGCGGCAGGGAACCCACGTCGACGAGCCCGGAGTCATAGAAGTCCACGTTGGCTAGAGAGAGGGAGCGTAGGCCCTGGATGGAGCTGAAACGATACCGGGTCGGTTCTTCCAGAGAGGACATGGTGAGACCTGTTAAAACAAGTCGCTGGAGGGACTCCTACAAGATGTTTCAGGAAAAAACAAAACAGTAAACGGTGAGCTTCGATCCTTTGAATATCAAGTGAGGGAAGTGCAGTATGACAGTATGTTTTTTTTCTTTTCATTCACACAGGTTCACACACTTTACCTGACAATATTTATTGGTGGCCAGTCCTTGTAGAATATCAGGAATAGTGAGGTCTGCATTGACCCTGGCAGCGTCCAGCTCCAGCAGCCTGTGAGAGCAAAGCGCTTTCTGGAAGGCCTCTGCGGAGATGCGCGCTGTGCGGATGCAGGCTCGTCTCAGCCGGAGGTATTCACAGTTCCGAAACACACCGACGGTGCTGTCATTCAACAGGCCTGTGGTGGGATGAACTCGAGTTAAAGTTCATCGTTGGGTTCACGCAGGACAGAGCTTTGCACAACGCCGCCTTTGTTTAACTAATGTTTTGGTTTAAGAGACGACATGTCATCAGATTTAGTGGTTCAGAGATTTCACGTTTCATTTTCATTTTGTTATGGGCTGTGGGAAAACCTGTTCAAGTGAAGAATTTTCTATTTTCATCAAGGATAATTTCAGTTATTCAAGGTTGGTATTTGATGGTGATTTAAGTGAGTAAATGTCTTTAACTATAGGTATAACTGGGACATTGTATTCTTAGCCCTGGACATAGGCAGGCTCTGAGTCCTCACGTGATTTTGAAATTATTATTACAAGCATTTTTGTGGGTCCCTTTATACTCAATGAATAGGAACTCCTCACTGCCAAAGTCCTACACCCCTGCTCATATCTACAGGTCTTTGTAGGCCCAAGAATCCCCAGCTTGACTGTAAAAATGTGTCGATGGAGGTCCAGGTTTACCTTCGGTGGCCATCTTGGCCAGCAGCTGGTCCGCCAGCTCCTGTGGGAAGAGCACGGCCTCTCTGAAGCACAGAGAGCCATCTGGGCGCTTCACGCAGAAACAGTCCAGATTCTGGCTCACGTAGGTCAGGCACAGGTCTGTCAGAGTCGCTGGAGACGCATCGTCCTGAGAGCAAAACAGGGAAGGTTTGTTGATGTGGATGTTAACAAAAAGGTACAGAAACTATACGTGTGTGTGTATATGCATATACATATATATGAAATGTCTGTAAACTCTGCAAAAAGACAGTTAGTAGGGCCCTTAGCCTCATTTGAAACGCAGTAATCGTGTTAAAGGGACTTGTCGAGATTCTGACTGAGCTAAAAAATATGTCAGAATTTTAGTTTATTTGTTTTGCTGACTGATTTGATCACGAATCGTTGCTCTGAAAAACACAATAAACTTTTTAATCCTCTTCATTTATCAGTGAGTTACCAGCCTCATGTGAAATGCAGTATTTATATTTAACATGACTTGCTGAAATTATGACTGAAATATATGTCACATAAATTACAACAAACTTTTGGCATCTTTGCTGGACAAATAACTTAAATGATTAATTGATTACCAAAACAGCTGTTTGGTTTTCTGCTGACTGATCAATCGACTAATCATTGCAGCTCTGCAATGAACTTTTTTTAGTCCTCCACATTTATGGATAGATTGACAAACAAATTATATCCCATTTTTGGATTATTCTTGCGGAAAAAAAAACTTTAATGTAATAATGTTTTAATGCATGGAGTCATGCTTTAAACACATTACTTACATTTACTGTCATTTGTTGAAGTTATGAGTGAGCTAAAAAAAAATATGTAACACAAATTAAAGCATTTTTTTTTTTAGCATTTTGCTGAAAAATAACGCTACAAAGCATAATAATGAACTTTTACCCTCTGCACTTATGGATGCATGTCTCATATGTAACACGATTTAGTTAAGTTACGACCGAGCTAAACAAATTATGCAGACTTACCGTGTCTAGGAAACTCCCAGCCATGGCCATGGTTTGATAAAAAAGGAAGAAACTTGTTGTGTCTTATGTCAGACCGGCTCCGGTGTCCGTCCACTGACCGGCGGCTGCTTTGTTCGGTGGCCGAGAAGCGGCTCCTGTTTTCGGCGTTCTGTTCGCCGCAGCTCCGGTCTGTCACCAACGGTAACGCGGAGGAGCCTGAAGGCAGGAGGTGTGGGGGGTGGTTTAAAAGGGGGTGGGTGGGGGCTTTAGACCAGCCAGCTAACTCACTTGTTGTCGCCTCCGTTGTGCAGAATCGCTCTCCGTGCAGAAACGTCGAAGGCCGTCTGCTGCGGAGGAATTCATGTTTGAAATGTAATCGATTAATCGCTCCGACGACCGAGGCTCCGACCTGCAGGACCGGCCGGCGCAGGTGGTGTGTGTGGGGGGGAAGAGAGGGGGGAGGGGGACCAGCTTTCACGGCAGGCGGTCTTTTAATCTATTTTTCGCCCAGACTGGAGAGACAGACAGTAAACAAAAGGTCACCGCACTGGAAGTACATCCGCGAAGGGGGCCGGACTACGGAAGCCGTGGAGGAGGATTACGAAAGCAGGAAGTGATCGTCTGCAGGCGCAAACGCATGGTCGTGATCTTCTTCTGTCCTCTAATGTTATGACTGATGATCGCACTTTTCTTTATAACACCTTAACCATCTCTGCTGATGTTTTTTTTAAGATTTATTTAATTATAGAGATTATTTTGCTCAGCGGCTCATTCATTCACCAAGGTCACTCAAAGCAGTGTTGGATGTGGTGGGAGATCAGCCTTCAGCTGCACAGGTGATTACAGTGAAAAAGGTTAAGAAGTGACAAAAAGAGACAAAAGATATGGCTGGACTAATCAACTTTGAGGATGAGAAGGAGGTAAAGGAATTTTTGGACAATCTGGGAGTGGAGTACAGCTTTCAGTGCTACAAAGAAAAGGACCCTGAAGGTAAGTTATGTCATGTGTATGTTATGTGTATTTGTCATTTATTTCTATTTTCTTGACCCTTGAAGTATGAGAGGCTACTGTCAAAGTACCAGTACTGTCAGATGAGTTATTTCATATTTTATATTTTATATTTCTATTCTATACTGTATTTTTATCTACTATTTTACTGTAGGTTTTTTTCTAGGTTTTTGCCAGCTGAAATGTTTGATTCATGTCAGCTTCATCGTTTGTCCCTGTCACGTGTTTAACAGGCTGTCAGAGGCTCGCAGACTACCTGGAAGGAGTAAAGAAGAACTATGAATCTACAGCACAAGTGCTCAAACACAACTGTGAGACCAATGGACACGGAGAGAGCTGCTATAAACTGGGGGCTTACCACATCACAGGCAAAGGTAAAAACAGACAGTAGGGTAATTTGCTTTCTCCCCTCTCTGTGGTCTCTGGTGTTTGCCATCAAGGTGTGCATTTTGTGCTACATAGAATGGCGCCAACTCTAAAAGTTAAAATATTTAGAGGTTAAGTTCATAAAGTTGTCACAATTCAAGGTTTGTATTTGTCACGTGCACAACAGTTACAATAAGGTGCGAGGAAAGAGTTTAAGTTTATCGCTTTAGAAAAATGAAAATGTGGATGTGATACAAGAGACAGAAATATAAAGTAATGATGCTTTGCCTGAATGTGCACGTATGGGACAAATGCTATGACATTAAGTTCTGAAGCAAAGCCAATTAACCCGTTGATCAATCATCTGTGAAATGTCTTTCTCTTTGTCCGTCCTCAAAAATATTCCATTTATTTACATTTAAGAACCTAGAGCAGTCAAAATAAAGTGGTTTTATAGTATATGTGGTTGCTAGTAACTGGACTACTTATTGCAAAGAGTGTTAGTAAGTAGTTAATTAATTACTGGTTAATTGAAAAGAACATTTTCTGTTTAGTACTGCTAAACATGAACTAGATATTTACATTTTTATTCTTAAAAAGCATCATCGTTATTACAATTTCGTACCCTCTTTACCGTTTTTCAATGGTGTATCTACATTTTATTTAAGTGAGCATTCTTCATTTGAATTCTTCCCACCAGGCGGAGTAACTGAGTGTCTGAAATCAGCCTACTCCTGCTTTATGCGCTCCTGCAGTGCCGGAGGAAAGAAGTCTATAGATGCCTGCCATAACGTTGGTCTTTTAGCTCACGATGGACGTGCTATGGACGGAGAACCCGACCTGAAGACAGCCCGGCAGTACTACGACAAAGCCTGCGCCGGCGGCTTCGCTCCCTCCTGCTTCAACCTCAGTGCCTTGTTCATTGAGGGCAACTCCAAAGGGCTGGCACCAAATATGACTCAAGCTTTGAAGTACGCTAACAGGGCTTGTGAGCTGGGACACGTGTGGGGCTGCGCAAATGCAAGTCGTATGTACAGACTTGGGGATGGCACAGAGAAGGATGAGAAGAAAGCAGAGGAGCTGAAGGATCGAGCGAGGATGCTGCACAGCGTGGAGAAGG
The DNA here is from genome assembly GCA_037176925.1 of Amniataba percoides. NCBI lineage: Eukaryota > Metazoa > Chordata > Actinopteri > Centrarchiformes > Terapontidae > Amniataba > Amniataba percoides. The sequence goes on from JBAJHX010000106.1 coordinate 20,178,583, forward strand.
AGCGGCAGCTCAAATTTGGGGAGTGAATGTGAAACAGTTTGAATTAAATTATCATTGTTTTTGGTTTGTCTACGCATGTGGAGCTCACCAAGTTGTTTGTGGAAAACAAACCTGGAACTTGTGTAGGGTGTTCAAAGATAGGAGGCGATGTGTTGTTTTAAAATAAAAAAGGAGAGTTTAATGGACGTGTTTGCCTCATTTATAGTCTGTAGACAGGAAAATTCAGGGAACAGCATTAACTTGACTAATTGTACAGAGAGAGATGTGTAAAGAGTAATAAATAAATGCAACATCAATGAAATAAAGTGTGATTCATGAACAGCAGTTTCCCATTATCAGATTTTCCTGTGCACCAGTATTTCTACAGCATAATATATGAATATATATTGTGTACATTATCCCACTGTTAAAAAACAGAATTGAATTGAATTTGAACAAAGAAACAACCAGACTCATGATGATTTGCATAAATTCCTGTTACTCACTATAAATCATCAAACTATTATGGCATTATGTGATTAATTTACACTTCACACTTTTAATTCACAGTTACATTGTCTGAAATGAGATCAGGCTAGCTAGTCTCAGGTACATTGACATTTACTTATGTAACTGTGTTTATGTAAATTATGTAAAAGTTTGTATCTGATGACTTAATTATTAAAAAGAAACAGCTTTATATCTCTGAGAATAGGAAGGCTGAGCAAACAAAATGATGGGTGTTCTATGGGTGGAATTGAGTTTTATTAGAAATTAATATTAACTCTATGATTTGTGCCCTTATTTTAAAGTGTCACCAAATTCTTAATAACAGCCATCTTTAACCTTAAACCAGGGATGGGAGAGGTACTGTTCTGTTACTGAAGTAAACGCAGCAATCAAACCAGAGCAGGCAGAGAGCTGGTTGGACCACAAGAGGGAGTCAAAGTAAAAGAGATGAACTTTGCGCCCTTTTTAAATCCAACAGGGCGCCTCATCATCCCGGAGTCTCTACAATGCAGAGACTGCCATCTGTCAACATTTTAACTGATGAAATCACCACAGTAGCAGTGTAAAATACTCTTTTAAGAGTTAATGTTATGCATTTAAACGTATATGAAAGTACACATGTATTTTCATGAGAATATACTTCTGCTACTACTCATTATGCAGAATGGCCCATTTCAGGATAATGTATATTATATCATTATATGATCATTACTGATGAATGTGTTCAACACTTTAATGTTGCAGCTTTAAAGATTAAGCTAATTAATTTTTCTTGCATTATTCATCTTAATCCGCAAAGAAACATTTGCAATTATCAAATAAATGTAGTGAAGTAAAATGTACAATATTCGCCAGTGAAATTTACATTGTTGTAGAAGTGTAAAGAAATACTTATCAGTAAAGTACAAATATTCTAAAACTATACTATAGTAAATATACTCAGTTACTTTGCACCACTATATAAATCCTCATATAAAGAGCAGAGATAAAGTGTTCAATAAGCAGAATGGCCCATTTCAGAATAATATATTATATTATAGGACAGTAATTATAGATGCATTAATCACTGCTGTGTAAATACAGTGCTCATAAGTGAGTGATTTAGTGATGGAAATGCCAGATGGTGATGACAGTGGTGTTTCGTTATGTCCAGTTTGAAAAAGACTTTATAAAATTCCCCTTTATTTTATCATTTCTGCAGCATTGACATGAATGTGAATCTTCAGAGTAACTAAAGTAATCAGTTACCGGCGGGCGGGGTTTAGCTCAGTAAGCTCCGCCCGTCCGCCGTGAGTCCCCTCGGTCCTCATTCAAAACAAAGCACAGCTGTTGAGAGGCGCATCGTCGCGTCCGGAGCACAAAAAAATAAAAAAACGCCCTCCCCTCGTTTTTCTGCGTTGCCTCTGATGTGCCCGCTGGAATATCTGCAGAATAAAGAGGAAAACGGCGCACTTGGGTGAGTTACAGCTCAATGTGGGGCAAAGTTTGTTGGGGGGGAAAAACAAAAAAAAATCCCTCCCTTTGAGGGTGCTAGCTAACGAACGGTTTGTTTCTTTTTACACGCGGGATGCTCCGGTTTACCGAACTAAACCCGAGCGAGAGGAGGAGACAGGGAGATATGAAAAAGATGAGCTAAAGGCAGGTTTCTCGTGTGATGGCATATATATGGGAGGCTGCGGAGGTTTATTTTTGACCATTATTTTATGTTCTCCACCCACGTGAAGATACGGTCGCCCCCCCCCCCCCCGCCCCGCAGCACGTAGCGGCGCGGAGGAGTTTGATATAAAACCGGTCATAAATCATGCGCTCCCCCTTCGCCGCGGTAAGCTAACTGTCGAAGCTAGTAGCGACTAGCTAAATGTGGGAGGAAAAAGAGTGGGTGAGTTAGCCATTTGTGATGCCTCCCGTGCTGTCTTACTTTCTCTTACTTGGCCCGCTGCGTACTTCCCCTCTGTTTTTAAAGGGGGGAGGGTGTGGGGGGGGGGACTTTGTCGGACCTCCCCGCCCGCCTGCAGGCGCTCTGCTCCGGGTAGCTCATCTGCAGCGAGCCCCCCTGCACAGTTCCCTCCGGGGATGCTTTGGGTGTGGCGTGGGTTCACCCACTAATCAACACTGTGCACAGCCAGATACTGTCTCCTTTTAGCTAAGTCATGTCTTCTTTACACGATAAGCACAAAAAAGATGAGACCGGGTGTTGTTTTAAGCTGTTTCCCCACCAAAAATGCCCTAAAGTTCTTTTAAATGAGGGGAAACTTTCAAAGCATTTTCTTCCTCCTTCATTTGGTTGGTGTTTCCCAAATTTCCAGCAGGAAAGCACCTCTACGTGTGTCTGATAACTGCCCGCCTCCATTAATGTAATCAAATTTGCTGATCAATAATATCATTTTATAGGAGTGGTAGTCTTCAATTAGGTATCTGATTCTTGTAACTCTATGCGGGACACTCTTATAACTCCAGAAAAGGGCTTTTTTGGCCTCCTTCTGAAGCTGAGATGAAGGTAATGTCAAATTAGGTCATTTTTATTGACATAGCCTACTATCACAAATCAGGTTACCTCAAGGGGTTTTACAATTTACACTAAATACGACCCCTTCTGTCCTTTTTAGATCCACAAATCATATTAAGAAAGCCCCAACCTCTTCAAAAAACCCTTTTACATGGGGAAAAGTGTGAGAGACAGTCAGGGAGTAGATGTGTTGACCTTCCTGTGTCGAATGAATCTGTGACAATGTTAGTGTGATAACAGCACGCTGTGTCACGTGTCCTGTTACAGCTATAAACTTTTGAGAGCTGTCTGACCACACTTAATTTTATCTGTCATTGTTCCCTTCTTTTGGAGGGGTGGGGGGCAGGAGTGTCTGCGGATATCGGAGCACACACTCACACACAAACACACACACTTGAATGGTCCGGCTCTATTGGCTGTCAAGCAGAATTAGTTTTAAGTGTGGAGTTTTTTTCACTATTTGCCCTGCTGTTTTTTTCCCCCACAAACAAAGCCCCCATCCCCTTCTTATACAGTCGTTGTCAACGTCCTGTGTGATGTTGGCTCCGTTTTTGTTCTTTTTTTCTTTTTTTTTTCAAATTCACTCTGAGGAATGTTCCATATCGATATTTAGCGTGGCTGCGTGGAGCTGCTGTTCTCAACACTTAACATATGACCCCGGAGGTCGCCGGTTCAGGCTCATGACTTGCGTGCCTTTTGCAGAGCCGTGGTGTCGCGTTATGCAGTGAAGACTTACGCTTGGCTTCAGTACTCTCTTGAAGTTACAGTAAAATAGATGCAGACTGTATTTATTCATTAGATAGTGTTGATAAATGCAGCTGTACTGGTTCTGGGAGCATTGTGTGATTGAGTGGTCTGATAACAACACAGTTAAAGTAATTATCTCCAAATGAAGGAGGTTCTCAGTCTTCCTAATGTCAGAGAAGAAATTTTTTCTTTCTTACCATGTCTGATATGGAGAAAGCTGCACATTTGTTATGGATCTCAGTGAAAGTTTCACCTGAATGACAGAGGTCACAGAGTTTAAAGGGTTCATCTGAAACATTTGCCTTGCTAGTCTTAATACTAGGGCTTAGGTTTTAATCCAATAGAATATGGTTGATTCAGTATTCTGCCGAGCGTGGAGCTTTGCGCTGCCGGTCTTTAAGCAACAGTCCCATCTGTACGCTTGTTTGCAAATGCTGCACTGAATTATCATTGTGTGTTTTTTGGGCTTATCCTGTCCGTCATCTCTCTCTCTCTCTCTCTCTCTCTTTCCGACTGTGTGGCAGAAGCGGCACGCTGCATATCTGTCGCTTGCCAACAGAAACAGCGGCAGTGCCCAGAGGATACGCCAAAGTACACTTAGGTTAGATCGGCACTTTCTGTTTAACGCACAATCTTCTGTGGCTTGAAGCTTCAGTGGTGCAAAGACGTAACCCGGCAGTTCTTAATTGAAACTTTTGGCCAAGTTGAAATTGGAGAGAAATTCATTCAGAGGATATACCTTCATAGATAGAGCTATTTCAGTTTTCTGTATCTCCATCACTGTAATTGCTTGGATCATTTGAGCACCAGCTACTTTTTTAGAAACTGTCCCTGGGTAACTCTACATACCACCTCCACCTTCTGGGCTAAACTAATCCCAGAGATGCCTCGTGTACGTGGGCCCATCTGTTCGCCACTGTGGTGTAACTGCTCTGTCCAAGGCCTGCAAATGTGATTAGTTAGAGATTACATCTGTGTGTGTGTGTGTGTGTGTGTGTTTGTGTGAAACGAAACTCCCCTCTTCTCAGTCCTGTGTGTTTACAAGAGAAAGGGAGAAAACGTGTAAGGGCTTTTGCGTCATCCAGTTCAATCCCTGGTCTTTCTCAGGTTGTGTTTCTTCTGCTCTGCATTACATCCCGTCCACCCCACAGTTTATCTGAAACGCTCCTGGACGCAGCATGAGTGTGTTCAAAGTGCACAAATGTAACTCGCCGTTCGGCTCCTTCTCTGAGTGAACAGGCAGCCCGCCCTGAGTGCCATACATATTCTAGAGGCGTTTTGGTCCGCATCAAGCCTTTTCTCTGTGTGACCTCCAACCAGCGCTGTTGCTCAGTTGCCAGGGTAACTTTATGCGTGTGTCTGGCACATCCATTCAGCACAGATGGAAGTGCGAAGTCACATGTCGTCACACTCTTCCTCTGATGCTTTCCCAGCCTCAGCTCTCTCGCTACAAGTAAAAATCCAAAAGCCGTTTATCTGTGCTCATTTTCTGCTCAGTTATCTTAACCTTCCCAGGTCCCCTGCTCACGCTGACGCGATCAAACCACGTCACCTGTTCCAATATAGTATGTGAAGGTAAAAAAAGAACAGTGTTGATGAGATGTCAATCACTGGCATGATGAAAGTTGAAAACGAAATTCAAACATGGCCTAAACAACCCAGGGCTCTGAAGGGTTAAGTAATATTAAAGGTCTTTGCACTTGTCAAGTTGTTTTGGAACACTTATAATAATAATGCGGGTGATTTTGTGTTTTGATAGATAGACTTTTAAGGCATGAGGTGTCTCAAATGTTGTTGGCAGGGTGAAGTAGGTGTCGTAGATGTGAGCCTGGCTAGCACCTGACTAGCTGCGTACGTGCAATATGGAGATAAAAGTCGAGGGTGATGTATTTCAAATCCCGGCGTCAGGCACTACGTTTCACTACGCAGATTGAGCAACGTGCCTTTCTTTTTTTGTTGTTGATGTACAGTGGATTTGAGGAAGTTGTGCAAAACTGCCTCTTTTCTTTGTTACGAGTGCATTCGCCATGTGTTTCCTGCTGTGTTGTAATCACAAGCCTTGTTTAGGAGAAGTTGGGGCTATCGAAGAGCAGCCGGGACACAGACAATGTTGAAGTCTGTTGAAGGCTGCACACAGAGGGTCGCTTGTGACTGATGGCTGAATCTCTCTCTCTCACACACAGACAGACACACACACACACACACCCTGCTAAACACCCACAATGGGCCGTGCGGCGGCAGGAGGCCTGGAGCTTTTGAGAACATTTGAGCCTGAATTTAACCACTGATGGGAGTGGCTCACACATGAAGGGTTTCAGAGCAAGTGGACTGCTGCGCAACGTAGTCTCCCTTTCCCCTCGCTCTCCACTCTCTAGCTCCTCGCCTCTTCCTTGTGTTACTCAGTTTCTGTTTTGTGTTGCTTTGTTGTTGTGAGTGGGCTCTGAAGCTATTTTAGTCCCGTCTTGTCCGCCTAAGTTTCATTCTGTCTTACCGTCAGACAATATCCCTCACGATGCGTTGACTCGTAATACATTTGTCAACCCCTAAACCTCTACTTCCTCCTTCTACCTCTCTCTCTCTCTCCTCGTCCTCTCTTGTGAATATGTTATGCTTTGATTTGAGATCACTATAAACTGCATGAACTACTTTAATCTTTCCTGCACAGTGAATTTTAAGCTTTACAGACAAAAAAAATGTATGGTTACACAGGATGCAGATTTGTCACTCAAATAGTATTTCAGTTCAGCTTGAAACAGTTCACGGTTGTGTGAAGCCGCGCTGAGCCATAGCAGATCTTTTGAATCAAGAAGCAGATCTCTTCTGACCTTATTAGTCATAATTGCTCTTTCACCATGGCTGCCAACCACACTGAGCCGCTGTGTAAGAAAAATCACTCTTTGGTCTTGATGTTGGTCCGTAAAGAACATGCAGCTGGAAACAGGATTTAAAATACAAAAACTAATAAATAAATACATTTGGAACCTTTCTGGCATGGATATTCAAATTGAGATTTTCCCCAATGCTTTAAATGGAGTTACTCTCCTATTGAGGTTTGACCTTAGGTTGAAATTGAGGAACCTTGTGGGCTTCCCTGTATGTTTGTTGGTCAGGATCATGTGACTGCGTCTGTGTGGGTGTCTGTGTTATGTAGTTGCAGCGTGTGTTGAAATACTTATCTAAAGCTGCTGTGGTTACATTTTTTTCACTTTGATTTATAATCGGGTGGGACTAGATTAAAAGACCACGAATAGAAAAAAAGTGTGTGTTGAATATCGGTAACCCCTGCTGGATAAATCAGGCACACCAGCCAAACACGGTGGTAACTGTGCAGCACTTCAGTTGTGTGCAAACCTGATCTTTGCCAGTGTTAAACCTTTGTTCCTGAACACACACACAAACACACTCTCTGGCTGTGAACAGATACTATCAAAGTGGAAGATGGCCGTGTATTGACCAGTTTGTTCAGCTATTTATTATGCTGGCTCAAGACAAAGTGGTGATGCCTCAGCTAACAGGCTTTACTTGAATTCCTGCCTGTATGGTTGTTTTGCATGTCTTTTAATCTGTGTGCACTTTTTTCTTTAATATATGTTTTTAATTGTCAACATCGGCTCAGTTCACCCAGCTGAGGCGTGTTAGCATGGGTTGGTGAGTCAGGTTGTAGGTGTTTGGGGTCATGAGTTCAATGGGGTCAAAGGTGAGTTCAGGGACAGGGCCGTAGGAAAAGGGTCCAGCTTTCGAGGCATGCTAGCTATGAGGGGTCTCGTTCCACCTGACACTTTCAGGCTGTTCCCTTTTTTTTGCCTCTTGCAGTCATGTGGCATTTTTACTCCCCCATCCAGAACATTCTCACCAAACGTAAGTTAAATTTGAAGTCTGAATGTTAGAGAACGAAGCAAGGCACTACCAGTATCTCACAACTCAACATCCATCAAGCCACAGCTCGTAAACTCTGTCTGAGTCACATCCAACAGCATTCCTGAAGTATGCCTGAACCGTAATCTGTAGGAACGCTGCTCTTACTACCAGTGCATGTGCGTGTGTGTCTGTGTGTGTGCACTCAGGTGTTTTGAGTAAAAATGGGCGTCAGGTCTAGAGTAGTGTTTTTGTTAGACAGATGCAGAATGAAGACCAGGCTGCATTGTCTCTCTTGTACATAAACCAGGAGACGCCGCGCCCTTCCGCACCCCCCCTTACTCACACACACAAACATATTGTCCTGATCCTCCGGTCTGTATCGGTGCTGGATACGAGGCTTTGTGGTCTCACAACACAGCCTCATCTATCTGTCTGAACCCTTGAGTGTTTTGGCTCTGGAGTTAAACTGAGAGCTGAACCTTGGCTGTGTCATGGAAACTTGTGAACTTGGTCCCGAACTCTGCCAAAGACAATAGATCAGACACAGACAAACACACCCTTTCCTTCTCCTCGCTCTTTCTTTTCTTTGCTCTTTTCTTCTTCCAACATTTTCTTTTGCACTCTTTCCTTACAATTTGACACACTCAGGTACTCTTTGCTTTTACGAACATAGCATTCAACTATGAGGACTTATCCTCTGCACCTGTGCTGCTATTGTCTCTTTTTTACCATCCTGCTCTTCGTTGCTGAATGAATAGTGATGATTCACGTCTTAAACACACGTTTCTCTATGTCATCTCAGAGAATCCATTTACATCTGTGTGACTTGAGACAACCTGTTTCCTGTCGTCTTTTGTCAGGTTTCCCGCAGGTCGGGTCTCGACATGCAGACGGAGACTTGCGCTCACATGCCTGCAGTTGCACACTTTTCATCACCAACTGTCAAAACTGGGTGTTAATTCGTTTCATTCACACCGTTTATGAATTCAACATAAATGTCATCTTATATAAGCAAGCCATGTAACACAGAGAAACTCAAACCGTTGCTTATTCCAGGCAAGGCAGTTAGATAAGTAGCACAGACTGTACTAAACACAATACAGACATAATACCAGGGACTGACACTAATGTTTTTAACCACTGGCCCCACCAAACACCTGAATTAGGTGGCCCAAACTCATGTAAAAACAATACAGAAAAGGCAATTTACAGCAACATAATGCAGCTTTCCTAAACTGTGATACTTTAATAAATGAAATGAACAGAATAAAAATATATTTTTATAATAATTTACTCACAGGATCGTACTTTATTGTATTTTCTGTAATGGTGCATTTGCAAATATTTGCAGTATGCTGTTCACAGGTCACTGGACTACAGTTAATACTAACAGTAGAACTGTGCGTTTCACAAATCTTTTAAGCATTTTTTAGAATATTCATCAAAGAAAATAAAAAATATATGTGTATTTCCTTTCAGCTCTTGCTATTTAAAGATGATGCAACAGAACTTCTTTTGGCATTAAGCTGGATATTCTCACATAATATGGCATTTATACAACTTTTGTGAATTCATTTGTATTTATTTTTTTTTTCTTATTCAACTAAATTAATGTTAACAGAGTAGCTGTGTATGCAAGTTCGATACAAGTGGAGGGAAACTCACTGACATGTGACTGGTATTACTGTGTGAGTCAGTGTGTGTAAGCAACCAACAAAGCGACAGCTACCTAGACAGACTTGATGGACAGGCCTTGGATGACCTGAGCATTTATTTAGTTTTCCTTTTGTCTCATTGCTGGAGCCGGATGAAGCTACGAGCGTTGAAGGATCCGGGAAGAGAAGAGGGAGGGCGACATGGCCGCTGGAAACAATGTCTTTCCTATTTTTAGTCAATAGACGAATGTTTAGTAGCACATGCATCCTGTCTGTACTCGTCCTCTGAGAGGGGAACAGAGGCTCGATCTAGCAGCGTCTGTCTAACTCGGGCACATATTGTAATTTGTGTGTGTGTGCAGACAGAGTAGCCCCTGGCCATGCTGCTCTGTGGGAGAAGGAGGGTCAGAAAAGGGGTGTGAGGGGCTCGCAGAGGGGACGAGGGAGACGGGGGAGGGGAGCCATGTAGGCGCTGAAGAGATACAGCTGTTTCTCCAGTCTCAGCTGTTGCTCCTCTTCTATTAGATGTAGACTCGGTTTCCCCCCTTTCTCTCTCTCTCTCTCAAACACTCACACACACCCTAACTGGAAGAAGCACACAGTGTAACATTGTTCTGCCTCGTGTAAGGAAGATGAAAGAATCAATCCTTCACAGCTGCTATCAGATGGGAATAGTAAGCACTCTCCATATTAGTAAGAGAGGCAGCCATGGCCAGATTAGGCAAAATCTGTCTCTCTGTTTTCATCACATCATGTTGTTTATTTTTTCTTCCCTCCTTTTTTTTTTTTTTGCTTCTTTCATGAAATTAGGTGGGTTCAGCGTTATTTCCTTAAAATATTTGACAACCTTTTTTTCTGCTTTTTCTCCTCACATGTCTCTCTTGTGTTTTTCCTTGACCTCTGAGTATGGGGTGTCATGTTTTATTCCCCTCTGACCTCTGACCTAATGAACTCTCAGAGCAAACAACTGTGTGTGTGTGTGGTTCATGTCCTTCTTTTACCAGCTTTGGACAACACTTTGGCTGTAGTTTTGCTTCTCCTTGTGTTGGAAGTCCCTCTCTCTCTCTCCTCTTGTCCCCTTTCTTCCTCAGTCCTTCCTCTTCCCCTCCCTCTTGGTGGCGCTCCCCTTTTGTGTTTTTAAGTTGTAATTGGCCGCTTTATCAGGCCCCGGAGACAGGGCAATGCCATGTTAGGGGGAAGTCATGCATGCAGTGCGAGCATGTGCTCAGCCGAATGGGAGGCCTTATCTCAGTCTTGCTCAGTTAAGCAAGTTCAAAGAAACTTTTGGATCAAAACTAATCTCGATATGAAATTCTCAAATGTCAAACTTATCAGTAACAGTTATATTTTCTACGCAATTTTCCCCACCTCTATTGTTTTACTGAAGACTTGGCTGTGCAGAGCACATATTCATACACAGGATACGGGACTGACAAAAGCTTACCAAGCCTTTGCTTTGAAAGACACGACAGAGTCTGTGTTTCGGTTTATGCTGGTGCACTGCTCTTTTGGGTTAAGCATTTGAGCAGAGTAGGCCAACCTAAAAGAGGACAGAATAACTTGTTGGAGGAGGATGAGCTCATTGTTATAGAAATTTTCAGGAGAGCTGCTCCCTGACTAATCTCTAATCTCGTTCTACCTCATAAAACTATGTCTTCAAAATGTTGCATTTCAGTCCAAGCTTGGCTGCGTGGTTGACCTTGGCAGGAGCAACAAACGAGCAATCTTCTACAACGTGTGCACAACTGGGATCACACAGAGAGTGTTTGTTAGAGAAACATTATGACTGCTTTGTCTGTGTTTTTTTCTTTAGCTGATACGAGCTGGGGATTTGTCGATTAGATTCAAGTTTCCTGTTCCTGGATGTACAGAGTTTGTCCCCTCTAGAAAGAAGGTATTGTTGTAGCAGGGCTGTGGGCGTTTGTGTGTATGTCTGTGTGTTTGCTCTCACATAATTGTACCGTTTGTCAGGTTGCAACATGCCATGTCTCTTAAAGTCTGTGTCTCACTCAAAAGCCCAGAGGGCCCATCCGGAACTCAGACCTGGGAAACGCTGCACGACTGTCTTTGTGATCAATGAGAAGGTGAAGGAGGTGTGTATTGAATGGCAGACCGAGAAGAAGATAGGGATGTTTGGTCTCAAACGCCATCTGTTTTGCTTAAATATTGATATGTGAAAAGTTTGTGATGATGTCGTAATAGAGACAGACAGCCAAGAAGACACCAATTTTGTCCTGTTTATAAAAAACAATAAGAAAATGATTTTTGAAAATATAATTCAAAATCTAGTGACAGCTCTTCACCAACAGGTTAACATAGAGACAGATGTAAATCTGTATACCAACATCCAACCTCTGTTCAGCTTAAACTAAGCCACTTTCACTGACAGTCACTCAATGTTTCATGTGCCCACCACAATAAGATCCACACATTCTCATTCTTGTAAATCTTTTGCTGTAAAAAGAGCTACAGGAAGTAGCTGTATCAGAGTACACGTAGGTACAAGTCTCAAGGGCACTATATTATGTGGTTATTTTTATATATTTTAACCCCTCCCACACTCTTATAAACATTTACCCGTTATATTCTTTTAGATATTAGGTAAGATTCGTCCGCAGAAATCCGCGAGCCAGCGAAAGATCTGCAATATATATTTACATACGCTTGTATATAAAATCCACCATAGAGTGTAGCCACAAAAGTTGAAGCGCGATATAGCGAGGGATTACTGTAATCTGCTGTGACCAAAACTTTACACAAAATATTTACAGTATTGACTCAAAGCACTGTGTACAGAAAATAGACTTAAATCAGTGCAGCTAATCATGTGTCATCATCTTGTATTCTGACTACAATGGCCACAGTTAAAAGTCAGTGTCAGGCTGGATTGTTTTTTCTGTAATTAAGAGACAGCTAACTAGCTAGTCAGGATGTTTCGATAGAGAGTGCAATAAATGTAAAAATACATAGTTCTAAGTTATGGCAAAGTCTGTAGGCCATGGTTAAAATAGAAACTCAGTGACATAATAAACACAGTATGCATTTCAGCCTGAGAGTTGAGAGAATTTGTCCTGAACTGTGGAGAAATGTTTCTTCAGTGAGTGTGTCAGTAAACACTCAAATAAGAATCAATGAAAGATGAGCAAAACCTACCCATTAAAGCTGCAAACGTCTCTCCAAATGTTTTTATATGGAAAGAAAAATATGATATAGTAAATTATCTAGGTATTCACTTGAAAAAACAGTTTAAAGATAAATAACAAGATGGTTTGTCTGTTTTTGGGGTAATCTGGTGAAATATTTATGAATCAGCGTTACATTGTGATGGCTTAATACAGCATATTAAAAGGATGGCTACCTCAGTAGAAAGTAAAGCAAAGGATCTACTGTTTGACAAAGCTGTCATCTTACAGTATACAATATGCTGTCAAATTGTACGTCTCCACTGTGATTTAAAAGCTGCACAGTGCTACGTAGTTGGGTGTTATTTCTCTTCAGGCTCACCTCTGTGAGTGACCCTTTGTGCCTCATAGTCACTTGGGAAAGTTTAAGCAGACTGAGGCAGAAAGATGCATTTGGAAGGAAAAACTATCAGGGGTCTCAGTATTTTAAATCTGCTGGTTATGGTACCTCTCTTTCAGTTGGGTAATGATCATCAGTTGCACTGTTGGACCTGAACTACATCGACACTTTCAGCCTGTTTGCTCAGCTTCCATGAGGAGGTTTTACTGCTGCGGGTCTGATTTGTGCCAGTCCTCAGAGGCTCATAGAGGAAGACATAGAGATCGTATCAGTTTCCTCTAAACATTACTGCTCTGACTGACTGCTCTGCTGCCCTGCATTGTTAGCCTGCCCTTTCCTTGTTAATAGTCCGTGCAGGGAATGACCACAGACATCAGTGCTGCTGCCAGCTCCGCACTTCCTCCGCTTCCTCTCCCTCCCCCACGCCTTTCCCTTTTCTCCCACCACACTAATCTGTCACCACGCTCAGGTCGCCCAGTCTTCAGCTGCAGAGTTGAACTTGGGCTGGGCTGCCTGCCCGCTCCCATTTGGGCCAGAAATCAGGCTAAAGCCAACACACACAGAAACACACACAGACATAAACATACTCACAAACTGTAGGCCATTGCTCTGCCCACACGTGACGGCCTGCTGCTCCGGGGCCCTGCCACATGCCGCTACTCACAAGCTTGGCACCGTATCCTCTCTTTGGTTCATTTGATGGATAACCAGATAGTGTTACCCTGACCAGTTAGGCCCTCGCATCTGCTTTTTTTTGTATTTAGGTAGGGAGGTCTGTGATAGTTATAGATACATACCAAGTGTGTCTGTGCCACTGGAGGGATGTGCCAGGAGAAAAGACAGAAGCAGGGACGGGCCTGCACAGCCTGTCTGTAAAGCCTGAGCTCTAATTATCAACCGGGAGAGCTGCGGGGATTGAGGGAGAAGGGGAGAAAGAGAAGAGCGAGAGGCAAGTGTATCTAAAAAAAGCCTAATCACACCCCACGGTGCAAGCTGCTGCTACAACACCGATTTAGAACTGGTGGAATTTCACGAACAGGGTTGACAGATCCAACTCGACCACATTTAGGTGCGTGTCCGCTTAAAATGCATCTCTATGTTGGCAGCCGACCAAAACAAGAATCAGCTGACCTGCCACGATGTTCATCTAGCTTGACTGTATTTGATTGACCATGGTGAATCTGGATTATTTACGTTGAGAACAGAAAATAAAGCTTTCATTATACATCAAGACTATTTGCTAAAATGTATTCACAAACAAGCTGTAGACAACACATTCTGCTGTGGCACTTATCACATAGTCAAAATGCAGCTATTATTTCCTTTACATTGTTGAAGGAAAGGCGAAAGAAAAAACAACAGTACATTTATTTACTTTTATCACTTTCTGTGGGGCCTTGTGGCAACAGCTTCATTTGCTTAAATTGTACAGTAAATCATAAATTACTGCTTCCTTTGCATTTGCACCCAACAAAGTAAACGTGGTATATCGAGCTCATCCGGCACACTTAAGCAGCAACAGTTCACGCACCCATGTGACCAAAACAATGAAGGAAGTCAAGCCACCCAAGTGAGTAACTGGTGCATCTGCTTTATGCTCCCCTGAGTGGTAACACACACAACGTAACCAAGCCAAAATGTTATATGGAATCAGAAAGCAAAAAATAAAAATGGCCGTGGAAGAAACTGTCATCTGATGAAAGGTCTTGATTGAATTCAACTGCAGCATCGGCATAGCACAAACTACTCATATTCATTTTCAAAATAAAAATGGAGTGGTTTGGACAAAGGCAGTGTTGCTGCTATGATTTTGAGACGGTTTCAAATGTTATATCTTAATGTTCAAAGCTAGATAATTGCCCACGTTCCTGCGCTTCATCGCTTGCCTTTTGTGATCTGCTACGCCCTTGGGTACTTGCCCTTGGGTTTTCCCTCAAGATCATGCTTATTTCCAGTCACAGACGGGCCTAAATATTCATGACCTGATGGCTCAGTGTGTTAGAAGGTAGAGCACAGTTGGTTCAGTGACAGTGTGGTGGAAGACTGTATTTATTATTGTTTTTTAAAAAAAACGTGATTTTACTGTAAAATGAAAGAGCACCATTGAATTATTTTCTTCCTCTTTTGCGTCATGTTGCTATAATAAATCAGATACACATAATCTTCATGATCTAGGAGGATGAGTGTATTTTGTGGCCGTTGAGACATTTTTTTCACTTCCTGTTGTGTGTGTGTGTGTTTGTATTTACTTCTTGTTAATAGATCCTTGTTTGCTAAGCAACAGGGACACCAGAATGTGGTGTAAGCAGCGTTGGCAAACCAAAAGATTCGTCAGAGTGATGAACCTGTTCTACATGTGAGACTTAAAAGGATGAAACACCCTGATCTAGGAGGGAGGAGGATGGTTGGAGAGCCTAAGGCTAAAACGAGTATTCAGAATTTGAGTATTTGTGCATGTAGCTTCCCTCCCTTCCTACAGTGAGACTCATGCAAACACTCCCCCTCCTGGTCAGGACCACCTCCACCCACTTACTGACCTCCAGAAGGATCTGAACATCAGCGGCATGTTAAGTGATGGTGTGAGGGGGGCTGTTAGACATGTTCCCCCGACAGTGACATTCAGGCACACACCGGGAGAGACACACTCAGGCAGTGCCACCAGCCTCTGTCAACCTGCTGAGTGAAAGCAATGTATATCGAACTGGTGTGACATGCAGCCACATGCTGTGTGTATGCGTAGGTTATTAGAGTGTGTGTGTATGTGATCAATCCGGCCCCTCTTAGCTCCAAATCAATAGTGTTCTCCCCGGGAGGCTTGACTAGAGCCCAGGGAAAGTGAGAACCTCGATCCGGTCTTCGATACCACAGCATTACTGAAACACCTCCGACTAGCCCTGCGATGATTAACATGCACCGCAAAAGACACAACCAAAGTTGGTAGCAAGGCTCTTCTGTCTTTTTTTCCCCCGGTACTCAGGAGTGAAAGTGATGGATAGTTGGTGTAGATGAACATTTCGTATTTTGAATGCTAATCTTGCTGAAAATGCTGTTAATACATAACGGTAAAGTGGATTATGTTGGAACATGTTTACAGGTTCAGTCCTGTACGTGTCTCCCCGTCATGTGACAATGAAGCCTTCTGCAATATCATAACAATAATTTAGCTCAAAGATAACAGCTTTGACTTTGAAGGCCTACAGCTCCTAATAGTGTGAATGCCCTGTTTGTGTGTGTATGTGTGTGCGTACTGTGTGTACTAAAGAGAAGAAGAGGAGGGCACAGCTTAATGGGCTGTCGCATCCCTCACTGCTCAGCTCAACACACTGACCTACTTTGGCTCTCTGACTTTGGTGCATCTGCGGCACGTTTTTCAAATGCATCAAGCCCTTTTGCCGGCAGGCAAAAACAGAGAGCATGTGTCTGCACAGTGCGTGCATTATACAGATGTGACAATGGCGAGCTACTACTAGCTGTATCATGAAGCACAGCAGAGAAAAGGAAGAAACAGACTCTTTGCTCCCTTTTAAAATTACTGTGCAGTGACAAGGCCAGGACTTGTACTTTGGTCGTAATTACAAGGTCTGTGAGTCTTGCTGTGAGTGTAAGGTAGAAGGACATTTGCAATGGCCTCGCACACAGCGGGAGCAGATTGAGAAGTGAGGCTCGCAGGGCTGCGAAGTGTCAAAGATAGGCCCGCTGGGCTCCAGGCAGGGACTGGCAGGGTTGTCAAAGCTGCTGAAGTCACATAACACTGTGTTAATGCTGAGCGTTTCTTTTATTCGCAGCCTCACAACTTGTGACCTTTCTGTGATCACACTTGAGGTGCAATTCTGTAAAGGGACTCAAATGCAAGGTCCTTCACTCACGCAGGCTAAACACACATTAAACTCACACTAATTCTTTGTGTTTGTTTGTGCCTGTGCGGTAGCTCAGGCCTCGTGTTGGGACAGAGCTGAAGCAGCAAGTAAACATGTATACACATAGAAAAGTAAATGAGATTAAGGCTCGGGAGCGGTCTGGTGAATTGTGTCTTTGAATGCCAGGTTCCTGCAGTGTTTCCACTATAGAGGGCCATCTGTGATGCACTGCCACAGTTTTGTCATGGCCGCCACAGAATAATGAATTATTAAAATGTCATCATGAGTCTTGCATTAAAACTGTGTGACAGATGTTGGTCATGAGGAGGCTAATGGGGAAGTTTCAGAAGTATTTTGCCACCCATATAGTCCTGTTATACCCCATTTGGATGGAGTCAGATAAAATTTATCATGACCCATAGTACTGTGCTCTCTTGCGTTTAGCTCATCTTATCTGTTGATGGTGTAATATCATTAGGATTGAAACAAATTATCATTTTTTAATTTAAGTAATTATAACACCCTCATATGTCCGGTATATAACCTAAACGTGTTTGCCCTCTGGAAAATGTCTTTACTATCCATTAATCCAAACAGACTTCCAGGTTAAAGATGGATATTTCTGCTGTAAAATTAGGCCGAGGTGAAAAAGACAGGAGATGAGCAGCATAAGGAGGACAGAGGGACATGCCGAGTGGAGGTGGCAGAGACCTGTTTTTGGGGCCACAGGAGACGGGAATGTAAAGGGTCAGTGCACGATGAGGAATGTGTTGTCACATGCGCAAATACGCCGGCATGTGCATGACGACACACAAAAACCTTGCTGAAGCACATTGTGCCCTTCAGGAACAAGGCCTGTTGGGCTTCCAGTGCCTTTTGTGTTTGAACTGCAGCACGTTAGCGAATGTCAAAAAAACTAGCCTGGCAACGCAAACAGAGGGAGGGATGGCCGATGCAGAGAGGCCCGACTGAACAGCACCTGCCACTCAGTGTAATGAGTCACATTTAACTTAACAACGACATCCTCTGCTACAAGCTCCAACACGAATCAGCCCACTTTTCTGTCACTCTCCTTCTGCTATTCATTGCTTCCTCCTCTAATCCCCCCTGTCACATCCTCCTGAACGTCAACCCATCCTAGCATTCCCAAACACACACCTACACCTTATCGCTACTTGCACGATATTCCTTCCTTTCTGCACATAAACATTCCCCGAGCTTGAACGTTAGTAAGCCAAACACAAGGACTCGAACACGTGGGATTATGTCACCAAACACAACCATCTCAGCTCAGCCCACTGTCAGAGGTGCATGGATGATGTTGTCATGGGAAGGAAAAGTGGGGGACTTTTGCATCAGTAGCTCTTGCTACTGAGGATTGGACAGAGAGGGCGACTGAAGAGTGACTCAGAAGGAGGAGGTGTCTGTTTTTTAAGTAGCATAGCTGGAAGCGTGGGTGTTGCAAGGAGCTGTGAAGTAATGAGCTGCAAACTGGTCCGGGATGGTTGGGATCATGTCTGACGAGGAAGCTCAGACAGAGGACAAACTCTGTGACAGAAGACGAGTGCAAACAGGCTGTTGCACCGCTCTGGATATGGACAGATCAATGCTTTGTTAGGTGACGACGACGCACAGATTACAGACCTTTAAGTTTGTGTACAAAGTGATGACGTTTCCATTTTCCTAGAGCAAAACTGTGTCACTTGTCCAAGTTGTTGTCCATCTCAACTGAAGCGAAACCTTGTGATGGTATTTACTCGGTCAGATTTGATCTCCGAGAGAATGTATAGGTGTCAGCAAAGGTTTAAAGTTGACTTCGGTCAGTGTAAATCTTAATCCACTGTTTGTTCTGCTTGTGAGCTTTGTACCCCTATCCAGCATGATAACAGCCTGGAGGGGATGAGAGGATCTTAGCCCCTACCTGATGGCAAAAGGCCAACTGCTGTCTGCCAGCATGCAGCATTTGTCTACACCCAGTGGGAGTCCAACACAGTCCAACATGCAGGCTTTTATCTCCAAGAGTAGTGAGACACCTACTGGTTAATGTGTGTCATGGAAGAAGTCTGGAGGCAGAGAGTATGTGGGGCCCCACGATTTCCATTATGCTTAAAACACTGATAAAATCCCAGACTTTGATCATAACAATGAAAAAGTGAAATATGCCACAATGTGGAAGCAATGTGTAATAACGACTGACCATTTCTACGTGTTGTTAAGCCCAGTAAATAGAAACATTTTTGATTTTTGGTAAAGTTGCAAGTTTATTCACAGATTCCAATTTCCCAAATCAGTCCTTCTAATAATATAAATCATAAAACACAGGATTCTGACAGAATCTGTAAAGAAATCATGTAGATATATTTTTATATATTTTTATATTTTTCTGTTATATTTTTATCGATGCAATTATTAAGTATTGGCAGATTAGTTGATGATCTGAAATAATTTAGACTAGTAGTAATTGTTTTTGTGCGGTCCCTGATTGGTTGAAGTGGAAATTCAGACTCAGTATGTATTTTGGATCCAGGCGAGTGAGAAGTCTGATGGTTCATGAGACATACTGATACTCTGTCACATCTGTGAAGGAAGAAGATCAACTTTGAATTTGTTTGTTGAGGTTTCCACTAGAAAAGATGTTTACAGACCTTGTCAATACCGTGACTGATGGTACGTTAAGCTCATACATGAATCAGATAAGCTATTGGATTATTGTCATCATCATCATCATTATTATTATTATTATTATTATTATTATTTATTCATTTCTCTTTTTTTCAATGGTGCCTGGGTTTCCATCATGTTCAGAAGAATCATGCTGCCTTTCTCCCCCTGTTTTGTTCTTTTCACTTCCACACAGACAGCAGGAACCAGCCTCAGAGGAAGACGGGACTCGATAGTCAAAGACGGCAACACAGAACAAGAGGCTAACCTCACAGCCAACACAATGCACATCTGACACACAACTCAGCACGATGCACATCTGACACACAACTGGTAAGTATGGCAAGGACATGTTTGTTTTTAAGAGGTGTGTCTCTCTGTCTGCATGGTTGTATATTAACTTTTTTTGTGCAATTTTCTGAGCAAATGATTAGAGTTGGACACATCACATTTTGAGGAATAAAAATGACTGCACATTTATTGTTGTGTTGCAGTGGAGATGGGATAAATAGATGTAGATAGATGTATGTACTTCGGTGGTCAAGCTTAGTTGTAGGTCATGAGGTGAAGATGTATTGAAGTGTTTATTTGTGAGTGAAAAGACTTTTGTTTCTTACAAGACTTATTTTTGTGTTTTGTATGATGTGTTTTGATGAAAGTGAAGAGGCAGACAGGAAACGGGGAACAGAGAGAGGTACAACATACAAACAAAGGCAGCTTGTCAGAACTGACCCAGTGTCGGTAGCCATGTGACATGTCACCATTCAGCTCCCAATGTTCACGTTCACAACAGCATTTACTTTAATGTCAAAAAGCTCAAGCTGTGTGTTTTTGTATGTGATATTTAACATTTTTGTGCAGGCACCTCAGACCACACAAAAAAACACTGAGTTTAGACCAGGAAGTAAAATAGTTGCTAATGTGTGCCTTTACAAAGAACACGCAGACTCACACTTGTAAATACTGACCGATTGTTGCTTCCTGTGCAATTGTGCACCGCTGTCACCGACAATGCGGGGGATGTTGACGTGATGTAGCGCCGTTTGCTCTAGGCTTAGCAAAAAGCAGTGGTGGGAAGCGGCTAATGGCTCTTAAAGCACAGAGCCTCGAGCCAACCAAAAAGACAGACACACACACGCACACAGTGGCCTGCATTGTCAAGTACACAAGGGATGTCTTTGCAGGCGTTCAGTATTCTAAGCAGCCTTATTTTTCATCACTTACTCCATGTGCTTTTGGCAAAGAAGAGTCTCTGAGGCGTTCTTCAGTCATGGGCAGAATAAATAATCAAGAATATTAATATATCGCCCTGATAAATCATTCACAGTTGAAATTTCACTCTGTCTGTAAAAGATGTACACTGAAACAATGAGCCTCCAGACTAACATTCACTGTATGTAAGATCACTCAATGCTTAAATAATCTCTCGCTCTATTTCCATCAGTCCATGTAATCACAGGGAGGTTCAGACTGAAATATTAACAGAGCTACTTGAATACTCAAATCATCTTTTTTCAGACAAACACAACTGATACTTGATACTTATGGCATGATTGTTTACAATTATTTAAAGAAGACAATGAAAATGCATCTCGTACATCCAGCAATTTCTCCTCAAGCTGAAACTACTTACTGATTATATGATTTAGAGACAATGTTGAGATTGATTTAATAATTTAAGCCATTTGTCAAGAAAGCAAACACCCATCTTCTACTTATAGCCTTGGATACTTTGGTGTTTTTGGCCAAAAGGATGAAATTTAAGAGTACACTTCTGGCTGTGTTTTCATTCACATAGGTGTATTTTCTTTAATTCACTGACATACGTGACATGAGTACTGAGATACTTCTGGTACTCTAGTTTCTTCGTAGATGAAGAAACAACACTAACTAACCAATTCGCATGTGAATAAACCTTGTTTTGCCATGTTTTGATCCCATCTATTTCAGCAGCCTGTGTTTAGTGGCTGAGTCCGGTGCGTAGAATCATCGAGTGGCAGCAGTTCATCGTCTAGCGTCGGGTGTAAGCTGTTTAGTGTTGTGGCTCTAACCAACAGCTGCTTTCCTCAAACCCCTTTCACAGAAGATCTCCTCCTAATGCCTCAGCCTAAGCTCCTTCTGTCCCGTCCTCTCTTGCGTAGTAAACGACAGGCTGTGAAAGTGGACATTTATACGCCGTTCGCAGGCCTGCTGGGATGATTGCTGAGCCTTTTGAC
The DNA here is from genome assembly GCA_037176925.1 of Amniataba percoides. Classification (NCBI taxonomy): domain Eukaryota; kingdom Metazoa; phylum Chordata; class Actinopteri; order Centrarchiformes; family Terapontidae; genus Amniataba; species Amniataba percoides. Next base: position 20,200,094 of record JBAJHX010000106.1, read on the forward strand.
ACTTTCACCGCCATCTCGAGTTCAGTTAGAACTCATTTCCTGAGACTGAATTCAGTTCAGTGGCCTGAACCGGAGAGCTCTGCAGTATTTCATCCAGCAGGTGGTGCTGCTGTTACAAGCTGACTGATCTTTCTGCCTTGTTTCCAGGTGATGGCCTTCGAAATGTGGTGCAAAATGTATTTACTGTGGCATATTTTGTGTGTGTGTCTGTTTGTGTGGGTTTTCAGAGGGCCGGACGGGCTTTGCTGCACCTGAGGATGATGAATGGTCTCCTGCGCTAGAGATAGATGGTGTGGGAATGATGGACCTCCCAAATGGTCAAACAAGCATCATTACCACCACTGCTGCAACAGTCTCTGAGGTGAGGCCACGCCCACTCACTACACCTCCTCTTTTTTATCTTTAAACACACACATACACACACTGAAAGCTTTAGTGTATACATTTTTAGCTCTGCGCACATTTTTCAGTGACTTTCATCCACCTTGATAACCTTTTTCCTTCACAGCACGACTGTTACTCCTAAATATATCTATCTTGTGTGAATGTGTGTGTGTTGTAGAAGAGCAGCAGCTCAGAATCTCTCAGTGAAAAAGGTTCCTCAGACCTGAAGAAGAGTTTTGATGCTGTTGTGTTTGATGTACTGAAGGTCACCCCCGAAGAATATGCAGTAAGTTAATATACAAATGTGTGTGTGTGTGCATGCACAACTCTTGTCTGTCCTTGTCTGCTTCATCTTTGTGAGGTTTTAAAAATCAAGTGTTCTGTAAGCATAAATGTGATGTGCTGACTTGAGACAGGAGGGGATGGGATGATGAAGGAGGAAATGGGGTCAGAGTTTGGATCAGTAATAATTGATGTTTGGCAGTCCCAAGCAGGCGCTGATGGATTTTCCCCAGCCTGCCACTGCACAAACTTTCCATGGCAGCTGTGAACACACAGAAGTCACATTTGTGTTGAATTAACCTTGTTGCAAGGAAGAACATCGCTCGAGATTTTGCCCTAATAAATCAAATAAAAGCGTGTTCCTCATCAAGTTTGTCATCTTACAGCGCTTTCAGGTTTGTCCCAAGAGCTGCCTTATTCAACCACAAGAGGGCACTCTTTAACTGTTTCTCCCACACAAGTGTCCTCATTTCACATCTCTCCATGTATATCAAGCCATTTAAATGTACAATCAGTAAAAGCCCACCGTCACACCCACCTGCTTGAGAGAACTTAGCCTCTCTAGGAAAAACGATGCTTTTATTGTTGAGCTGATATTTCAGCAGTCTAGTTTTGACAACTATGATTTTTCCAAAACAAAATAAAGCAGCTCTATGGCGACGTGGTATTTGGAAAATTGTTTGTCCCAGACTGAGTATAACAGCTGTCGTGTTTTGTCTCCTACAGGGCCAAATTACACTCATGGATGCTCCTGTGTTCAAAGCCATCCAGCCAGAGGTGAGCAGCCGTGGAGTCAGTAGTGAGGGAAGAGGAGCTTTATTTGAATCTCATGTCTGACATCTAGTGTGAGAAATGTAGGCGTGTTGGGTTAGTTACCACACTGCTGGTCAGTTCAGAGGTTGGAGAGTCACATGTCTGAAACTGAGTGAGACTGTGTGAAATCTGTTCTCCCTCTTTGTATGCAGAGAAAATACAGTAAATATAAAAGTTGATTAATCAATAATTGGTAGGTTCAACATCATTGTTAAAACCATTCAACCATGCATTCAGAAATCTAGCTAGTGAAATAACATGCCTGGAAATACCATGTTAGGATAAACTGTTCAGCATTTACATAAAGTCACTTATCTCATATTCCTCAAAATAAATAAGCATAACAATCTAAAATCCTGTTTTCACTTAATCATCAGGGTGTATTAAGTGTAGATTGACAAGAGGAAAAAATAACTTCAACAGTTTTAGCATAAAGCTGCAACATGACAAAATGTGACAAACACAAAGAGGTCTGAATACTTTCTGAATGCACTCTTTACATTTTTTTTACATTTATTTACATTTACTCTTTGTCTTCTTACCCATCTCCTTCTCTCTGTTGCTCTTTTTCTCTTTTCCCTCTTGCAAAATTACCATGCGGCTGTGGTATAACCGTAGCATGCTGCGCCTTTGAGCAGCTGCGTTCAGAGCTCCCACGCAAAGCCACATATCAAAGTTGTGCAGAAAACTCTTATCATATCTCACCGAGGCTTGCACACCTTGTCTGTTGCCTCAGTGAGATCTGGTGTAATCTCATGCTTTATCTGTCTTTGGGTTGTTGTGGGGAGCCCTTCCTGACAGCAGTCATGGATAACCTGTGTTTACGGCCGGCAACTGCGGGCTTATAAAAGCAGCATTCAGACCACAGTCAGTGTGGTGTGGTACGGTCTCACTCCTTCTATTGCATATGTGCTTGTCTTGGTCTCAGCTCACACAGCACACACACACACACACACGCGCGCGCGCTTATCTGGCATGATATCATTTCCAGGCCCACACTGAGATTTAATTTGAATGAAAATGTCCAAGTGTGTTGTGACCTTTGTGAGTCTTGTAAATAGTTTGTTGTGTCTGAGTAATGGAAAAGTTTGGAGTTCTGGATAGCGTTGATCAGGGCTCGTCTTTGGAGTATGCCTGTTCCTTCTTTCAAGGGAAGTCACTGATGTCGTCTGGACTCTAGCCCCATCATTTTAACTGCACCAAGTGCCAAGTTCACTCACAGGCTACTGAAGGGTTTATAAATGCAAACTTTCTGCTGGATCTAGTTTAGTTTGACTGGCTGAGTGACACAACTGAGTAGAGTTTATGAGCATAATGAAAATGTGTCCTTGCATTTCAGTCCAGTGTAGCAATTTGGAAAAAATATTGTCTCGAGGTGATGATTTAAAGGGTCAGGTGCATGGGGATGTGGTTTCACTTTTTGCTTGTAGATGGTGAGATCTTTTCAAGAGGTCTGTAGTGGGACTGACGAGAGATGTCTGGTGCTTGAGAAAGTCAGCAAGAGGAAAGAAAAATCACTGGCTCGATTGAAGGGGAGGACTGACAAGGAGATGAAAGCTGGAGAGAGAGAAGGATCAGAGTGTACAGAGTGACCCAGCAGCATCCTGGCAGGGACAGAGTGGACCAGAGAGGCTTTTCCCGCTCTCACTGCGCTTTTGTCTCCGAGCGCTGGCTGAAAAATGCTACAGCGCTACGACCAAATCGAAGCTCGACTAGAGTTTCCACTGCTGTCAGTCTCCTCGCCCTCCTCGCAGACACATGATGGGAAAGACAGGTGTGTGCGTGTGTGCGTGTGTGCGTGCGTGCGTGCCTGCTGTTTCACTCGGCTGACTGCCTGAATAGGAAAATATTAAATAACTTGGTTGAATCCTCGAGTTGTGCAATAATGTTTTTACTGACATACAGCCCATTTTTGCCTTTTGAGCACCATTTAAATGCCTCGTGACAACACTGATATCTACACATATGGCAAATAAATAGGACCTACTAATGAATGGGGGAAGATAAATGAACGTAACTGGGGTTACTAGGCATATTCATTTGTAACAAATGTTTTCATTTTTGAGAGTGGAAAGAAGGCAAAGGGTGTTAGTTTCCATGATGTGATATGTTGTAATTCCCACTTGGTAAAATGGCTGTGACGGTGGAGACGGCCTTCGATATCTTTCACATCCAATCAAAGGTTTCAAGTTGACATAGTTTGACTTTTTGCATAATAACAAACAATAGACGAATCATATTTTCCACCAGATTGGTTCCAAGTGGTCCTGGTCTGTGGTTGCACTGATTAAACATGATTTTCTTCTACACTCTATGAATACCCTTACAGCAGATTTACTGTAGATGAACTAAGCTTCCCCTCAAAGTAGTGAAAATGTTGTCCTCGGTGTAGCTTAAATTTTCTGAATCAGCAGTCTGTCATGTTGGAGCTGCTTTACCGCTTTAGTTCTTCTCCCAAGGCTGCAGTAATTTCCATAATAACAGTATCAACCACTTGAAATAGTTGAAAAGATCATAAACTAGCTATGACTTGACCTGTTGGTGTCCATGTTTTTAGGATTTTATTTTTCCCTTCTCCATAAACACATCATAACTGTGTGAGACAGAGAGCTACAGAGAGAGGCTGAGTGTCCAAACGCCAACACGCACACTTGTGTTTACAGCATTTTTACACGTGTATATGACGCATGAACAGACATCCTGGCAAGAGCTGGAGAAATTGCCCCAGACAGGACTGCAGCAGAACAGAGGATCGCATTAAGCGAAGTCTTCCAATGCTGACATGGAGCAGATGTATGGAGAGCAGCTTGCAAGGTCTCACAAAAACCCTCTGGATGGGGGAGGAAAAGATAACCGCTCACCACAATAGAAAGAAAAGATTACATGGGAACTAAGCATTGAGACACCAGAAACTACAGGGCATGGTATAATGTCTGGCCAACCCCTCTGCTCAGGAAAGCACAGTTCACCAACTTCTTTTCAGCTTGCGAGGCCTCTGACGCAGCAGACAGACACATCTAAACACATCTGCTTCTCATGATACGCAAGTGACAGCTCATGAGACATTCCCATGCATGAGGTCTGCTGTAATTTACTCCCCTACACGTAATGGATCCTCGTCAATGTATTGCTCCTGCGAACTCTCTGTGAACAGAGTAAAAAAAAAAAAAAAGATGGTGGAGAAACTGACAGAGAGCCATTCAGCAGCGTGATGGCAGAGTCTTGTCCACTGTTTGGAGTGCAGGTATAATTGATGAGAAGACCAGAAGTTGTTTCTTGATGGTAAAATAATCTATAGCGTAGTGCAGACTGATGTTTAATCTACAGCCCTCAGATGAATTGCTGATATGTTCTTTGGCTGTTGGTTTGCAAAGTGAAATGCCATTATAATGACAAGATGGATCGTGAGCAGGGGAAGGGACAGGGAGACTTGTAGCTAAATCTTTCTCTCTCATCTGAATTTACGAGGCAGTGATTACTAATGGGTTGTAGCAATGGCTGTTTCCGTTTATCAAGAGTGAGCTGCATCGGATAGCTCACTATAGCATGGGTAGATCAGCTGATGAGACACATAAAGAGAGTGAAATGCTGGAGGTGCGGCTGATGGTCTACAGCTGCATGCTAATGGCTGGAAGAAAAGAGAGATTGAGTGATGTAGGGGGGAGTGTTTTCCTTTGTTTTTCACACACAGTTATGACAACAGCCAAGTGACTAATTTAGTGGCTTTTGCTGGTAAGCTTCACTTCAGCTTTCAGGGAATAGCTATCAGATTGCATTTTACGTACTGCTAAGAAATATGTCAATTCCTCACATGTCTGAGCACTCGGTGTAGAAATCCTCTCCCCAGATTGAAGGTCTCATGTGGGACAAAGGTAACTTGTCATCGGAGGCAGGTAATATTTCACATATGCAGGCTTTATATTTTCCAGCACTGATTGTGGGATTTAAAACAAAATCGTACATCATGCATCTACTCTTATTTTGTGTTTTGTGTTTTACAGGCCCAGCTGTGAGTACGATGTAAAAACGTGCATCTCTTTGGGCCCTGTAGTCTGCACATGTTGTTTTCTCATGTTGGGATTATATAATCATTGCTACACAACAAACGCAGAAGGGAATCCCACCCACACCACAGCCTGTCAGCATGATGGTCAACACACATTTATCACAGCGAAAGATGGAGGAAAATAATGTTTTGGCAGCCCAGAAAGACACGTTTTCCCCAATGAGTATTTTGTCCAAAGATTGAAATTCAGTTTCAGAAACGGTTCCAGTGGAATAATTTCAGAATCTGTCAAAAGGAAGTGTCGGAGTGCATCAAACACATTTAATGACATGTCTCCGTGAACACCATTACAGTCTGTGTTTTCTTAAAATATAACCTGATCATTACAATAACATCATGTTAAGCAAATCCACCATACAGTCTTCATATAGGAACATATCTGCCAGGACAGATGGCTTGTCCTGCCATAAGAATCGCACGGAGTACATGTACTAAAAGAGCTCCTGGAAAAGTAATTCTTTCCATGGTGTGCACAGCACGGTACTGGAGGCTGCCGTTGGCTCATAGTTCCCTGCCAGAGCGCCTAGTTTAGAACTGTCTGACGGGGACGACAATGCATTTTACGTCCTTCTTTTCCCTTTTTTTTTGTTTCTGATGTTTCTTTTTCTGTGCTGTTCCCCTGCTCTTTCGTTCTTTTCCTTGCAGAAGAGAACACATAAATCTGTAAACCAGTGGCACCATAAATTTGGCATAGTTCAGTTTAGGGTTCCTCGGGCTCACTACAATCTGAAGCGCAGATCAGCAACAGACAGAACTGTGCATGTTTTCCATTCTGCTCCTTCCTGTCATCCTCTGTAAATATATCTCCAAAATCTGCTCTCTTCTTGCGGCAATCCCTCCACCTTAATCTCACTTCCTCCACTCCTCATCTTTGCTCTTTTTTTCACCCTGTTCTTCATCTTTATCAGCCCTTCCTATCTTGGCCTGTGGCCTCTCCTTAAAAAACAAAAGGAATTCCTGTGGTATCTTACATGAGGTCATCACAATTTGAGGCTTAGCTGCAGCTGGTCAGCTTATTCAGCCTCTGCTGTTGTTTATTTAATACTCCTCATCATGTACTTGTACACCAAAGCTGAATGAGTGGATAATGAAATTCAAAAATAGTTGTTTTAAGGTCTGAGATAAAGTTTCAGTGTGGCTGGTGCGTGGTTAAGAATATGATCCCTGCTAATATCTTTGGTTGGACTCATAAAAACTTTCTTTTACTGTATCAGTCATTACTTGTTGACGGTTGCAACTTGTAGGTCAATAAAATGTTCGGCCAGAGTTGACATCAGTTTTCCTTGACAGCTCTCACGTTAGCTATACACACTCACTAGCATAGATCCAACCAGCTTTGAGCAGCCCCATAGGACTGCACTTTAATGAAAACGCTGCTCAGCCAGACCGGCATGTGGAAATGACGGGCTGTCTGTGGCTTGGCGGAGCAGGCGTTATTACTGCGCTCTTTTTACTGCAGCATTTAAAACCCTCTCCATTCCAGAGCCGTCTCGTGAAAGCCTTCCTCAAGACTCAACCGTTTTCAGATTTGAAAAAAAAAATTGCTCCCTGCCATTTGTAATGAGTGTGAAATAACACTATAAAGACACAAGAAAAAAAATCCCATTATTTTCTGAAGAGCCTGCAGATCAGCTCCCTGCTGCTTAAACACACAAGAGGCACCAGCATTGGTTATTATGCAACAGCTGAAGAACAATAGCGCTTAAATAAATTCAAACCTCAGCATCAAACTTAGCTGGGCAGACAGACAGGTGGATGGATGGGGTGATTAGGAGAGGGGTCACAGTGGTTCAGCATTGAAAGGTCAGCGTTAGTTGTTGAAAGGCTGTGGTCTTGGTGTGCAAGAGAGGTGCAGTATCGTCTACGTGCGTCTTCTCGGGTGTACCACCTACCTGGGTGGTCAGGTGGTGGTCCGAGGTGCAGGACACACAAACACAGCCGCCTCCCACCAACTATGGAACGTCTTTGTTTAAGAACCGTCACCAAAGCTGTGCATAAGTTGGAGGGTAGAGTGATTGACACGATGGCAGGAAGATGGGAAACGCTTATTTAAAAATGGACAGATGTTAAATAAACGATGAGCTCTCCTTGGCGAGACGGGTTAGTGTGTCTCCTAGCCTCTCATTCAGCTCCGTCCTGTGACAGAGGACAGCACGCTCCGGCTCCAAGGAGGCTCCACACAGACTCGTAAACCTTGTGGGAAGATGCTTTTGGATGATCTGCAGCGTTGTCTTTTATAGTCTCAACACTATCCCTTCGTCTTCTCTTCACTGGCCTCTTTTTTTGTTTTTCCCCCCTCTCCTCATATCTTGACTCAGGCAACACAGGCCCTGAAGCGTCACCTCGCCCACGCACGTCTGCTTTTAACATCTGTATTTGATATGTTCGTCTTTACCCCCACTGGCTGCCTCTTACGGCTCAGACTCACCCTTGAGTGAGCGTGACTTCTCTTCACGAGAATCCGTCCTGATGAGGTCCAGGTCAGGGAGTTGTGAGCGGTTCGCTAGACGTTGCTTCCAGACTGTCGGCCTCACAGGTGGGGGGGTATTGTGAGTGGGGGCGAGGCGCTGCGGCCTGATTCAGCTGTTCACATTGTAGCCCAAGTTGACCGGGCTGGCAGGGATTAGGAGGAGAGCTTGCACAACATTTTCCCTACTGTTACGTCAGTGTCCCTGGCCTCTGGACAGCCTGCTGGGGCCAAAGGAGGGTCTGGGTTCCCCTTGCAGCATCTGTGTGGTCTCAGTCTTTACCTCATCTCCGAGGACAGCAGCAGAGGCCAAACTCAGTACAGCCTGGTACTCGGAAAGAAGCAACTGTTTGTGTGTTTATCACAGTTTTCTGTGTTCAAGTTCCAAAATCACTGCCCGCCTTTTAAAAACACTGTAATGAGATTAGTATTTGCTCTGCTGCTCCCACAGCTGCTACTGCTGCTGCTTTGTAATGCAACTATTAGTAGAAGTGTGGAAATGATTAATATATTAGATGATTAACAGAAAACCAATAAATGACTATGTCAATCATGAAATACAAATTTTAAGTCATTCATCCAGTAAATTTTTTTTATAGTTTTATATGTAGATATTAACAGCTTTTCTCTGTTTTGTGATCACAAATTGAACAGCTTTTTGGCAGTTAAACAAAATTACAAAGTTATTTGTTAAGACATCACTTTGGTCGCTCCAATACCACATGAGACGTTTGCACAGCATTTAAAAAAGTCAAATCAATATTGTTTACATTGACCTACAGTGTGTGTCTTCTTTTCTTTTAATGTGCTTTTTAAAAGTCCGTTTTCTCATGGCGCTGACATTATCACCTACACAATATAAGTGTATCACATAACCTCTGTGTTCGTGGCGTGCACGTGCGTCCTGCTTCACAGAAAACCGCTGTTGCTGTGAACATTTTGACTTTGCTGCATTGCAGTTGGATGTGACCAAGTGGGACTGAATGATCATTAATGGTATTAGTTACTCTTGTGGTTTTCCTGCTATGGCAATCCAAAATTTCCTGTGAGAAAGTGCTGAAAACTATATGGTGACCCATTGGCCACACCAGTCGACCATTAATCTGCTTGAACCTTTGACTGGAGCTCGTCCTTGGCTTTTTTTCTGTTTCCTGCTCCTCATCTGCTTTTCTCTCCTATCATATCCTGCTCTCTGCCTCCTCTCCACCTCCCACAAAGTGCATGACCCCTGACTAGACTGTTAAATACATTCAGTAAAACTGCTGGCATACACATAAAGGCACTATGTCTCAGTGCGCCATATCAATTTCCCTGATTGTTGTTTGTTTTCAGGAGCTGTCAAGCTGCGGCTGGAACAAGAAGGAGAAGCACAGCTCTGCTCCAAATGTTGTGGCCTTCACTCGCAGGTTCAACCAGGTGAGATTCATATGTAGTTTGCGCTCATGTCACTGTCAGAGAGAAAACAATCCCTTGTGCACTGTTAAGCATCTGTGAGCTTTGGTCATCGAGGAACTGAGAGATGACATTTCCCTCTTTCCATTATGTCCTCAGCTTGCTTTCGCCAAGTGCTAGATCATCACCCTAACTCTCCCAGAGGTGGTTGTTTTTTAAGCCCTGCTTGTCATAGCAGCTCCTAATAATCACTGTTTGTCCTCCCTGCTCCAGGTGTACATCATTAAAAAGTCCCCAGGTGAAACAGGCCTTTAGCTGGTCTTTGGTTCTGTCAATCATCAAGTTATTAATGTGCTTCTGCACGTGTGGAGACATTTCCAAATGTATGCAGGGGTGTGTATAGCATGCTCCCTCAGTGCCCTGTAAAATCAACAGCAGGAAGTTGTGGGTAGTGATGTAAGGGGCAGCCATGCCCTTTAATCCCCTTCCAGTGTTTTTGCCAGGCTCCTTTAAGACCCACTTTACTGCCCTCCAGTATAAATATGAGATGGTCTAACAAGAATGTGTTGCTGTGGAAACTTCTCCATGTATAGCAGATCCCAAACGGTGATTCAAGATGTTAGCTGCACACATTTCAGCTGCTGGGAGCCAAGGAAAATGAGCTTTTTGGATAATGGCATTTGGACTGCGAGGGCTGAGAGTCCCAGAAAGCTCCTTAGCATGAGGCAAAGCCATATTCCTCTTCCTTCAGTCCTTGTTTTGTTGGCATGACTTTCTGGGAGCCAGTGGAGCAGAAGAGAGCTGGCCAGTCTATTTAGCAGGCAGCAATGAGAAAATAATTCAAAACCCATTATGATCAGTGCACAGTCATCTGCCTTGTCAGGTTTTTATGCAGAGATGAATCAGCAATTTGCATATAGTAGTGAAAAGGTTCATTTAAGTTCATTCAGAAATCTATATAGAAGGAGATTTAATACAAGCAATACATTGGTGTAAGTTCAACTAATTCTCAAATGACCATAAGTGTAAATGTAAATGCTTTGAGTGGCAGCGTCGCCTTATTCCAGCTCCCGGACCACTGATGGGTTATTATTAACATGGATCCCTTCCACTGAACAGGCATTAGCATTAGACATGAGGGATCACATCTCACCATCGCCTCAAGTCTGTCAGTCAGCTGCAGTCCCACGTCTTTGGCCAGATCTTCATCTTCATCCCATCCCTTCCTCCCCTCGGGCCATTAAATGCGTTGATCCACAGCAATCGGCTTGTGGCTGGATCTGTCTGCTTCCGCTTATTTACAATTATTGAAGCACCGGTGGCCTCGCAGCTCCATCTGGAGGCCTTGATACTCTCATAAACACTGCTCCAAAGACGTGATCTTTGCTTCAGGACATGATGTGAGATCTGTAAAGACAGGTCCCAGTCTGCACAGCCCCTGTATCCCCAAACCGTCACACACTTTCTCATACACAGTTGTGAATGCACTTTATGTAGAGCGCTGCTGTGTGATCTCATCGCCGTGCAGCTTCGGAGGCCAAAGCTGACGAGGTCACATGCTCTGTAATGAACCCCAGAGGTATAGCGATTTCAGAGACGTGCTTTGTCCAGACTGACCTCAGATATCAAGTTAGACCACTGAGGAAACTAAACGTGAAACTGCAGCATGTTTTTGCTCTCAGACTGGAATATCATTTTACAGTCAATGGAAACTCCCGTCTACTGTAACCTAAAGGCAGAAGGAAGATGTGACTACACGTAAGAGATTTTTGCCTTGGGAGTTGAAGCTGCATCTTCACATGAGGTCGAGAGATAAAAATTAAAATAGAAGCCAATGGAAGTCAAGATGACTCGATTTATCTTCTGTCCATTTTCATCACTCCCTCGTCTTCTCTACAGACTTCACCTCATGAAACGATGAAAATTAAACGTGTCTCTGTTTCCTGGAGATACAGTACCTGCGGCAGGATGAATTTATCTCTTCACTCCTCAGCTTTTCACCTTCTCCCTGGGATAATAACAATAAGTTCTCTGGCTGTTTCCAGGAAAGAGTAGGCGAACCAAGCTGTAGGTTAGAATTTGTGCACATCGAGTATGTAGACGCATCTAATTCATGGACGCACACAAGAAGAACACCCAGTGGTCTGTGGCTTGAATGGAGCCTTGCTGACCGCATTTGCAAAATCAGTTAATCATGCTTACACTAAAGAACAGAGACAAATGGGCGTGGTGCGAAGTGAGACAGATAAAAGTGTGTCCGCATGAGAGGAAATAGTAGAGGTGGTCAGTCCGCCTGGTCTTATCAGAACACAATGTGTAGACAGCTGTGGGCTTTGAGAGCCCTTCAGCATCGGAGCTGACTTCCCCTCCCATTACCTCCTCTCTTCCCTCACTCTTCTCCTTTTCCTCTTTCCATTCCTTCGCTCCCCAGAGCTCAAACACTGATTGATTCACTGACTTCCTTCTGTGTGTGTGTGTGTGTGTAATCAGAACTTTGGCTCACCAGCATCCTCCCAAAAGAGACAGATTTCCGACATCACTCTTGGTCTGGCCTAGCACTCTTAAAACATCCACACACACATACGCACACACTGGGTTGACATATTAGGAGTTATGGAGTGTATCTGTTGTGTAATCAGTTGGAATCACTCGGATTTTCCTCTGAAGCGCTTGTTTTTCCTCAAGAGCTCATTACTAATCGACTTTAATGGAGCGTTCCCGTTAGCAGACTGCCCTGTGCACTCCTGCTCCGTTTCGTACAGGTTTCAGCCCACAGCTGTCTGTAGTTTTTGGCTCCAGACTCAAAAACAGGAGATTTAACAAGGCAGAACTGCCTGTCTTGTCTGTGTACATACCTGAAGTCCTCATTGTGATTTAAAATGTAACAGGAGGGAGAAAGTTTTCTGTGCAATCAATGTTTTCAGTTTCTTGGGTCCTTTTGTGGTGATTTTTTTGAGGGTCGCTCAATACTGTGATCTGTGTGTGTGTATGTGATTTTTCTTTTCTTCTAGACGAGTTTCTGGGTGGTACGAGAGATCCTCCATGCACAGACGTTGAAGATCAGAGCTGAGGTGCTGAGTCTGTACATTCGCACTGCCAAGGTACACACATCCATGCACAACATGACATTGTTGTTCCATCCTTTATGAATGTTTGCACTGTGAACCACGACTTAACGTGCACTATGTGTCCTCAAACCTCTCATAGAAACTGTGTGACATGAACAACCTCCATGCGGTCATGGCTGTGGTGTCAGCATTACAGAGTGCTCCCATCTTCAGACTTACCAAAACATGGGCGGTGAGTATATTTACCTAAACTTTTGACAGCAAGTCTGTTTATTAGCAGAGAGCTGTCAATAAACTGGGTTGTCAAGCAGATCTGCACCAAAACACTGGACACATAAACAAAGCTTAATAAAAACTAGCACACTGGTGACATGACATGATGAATGGCAGAGTTCAGGATAAGTAAATATAAAGAGAACTATTTCGAAATATCAGAAAATAATGGATATAATGAGAATTCATGAAACGTAGATTTTCCTGGACAGTTAGGTACTGTGCTGCAAGTCTTTCCCATAGTGTCACATCCAGCTCCTTAATACAGACTTTTGCAGATTTGGGCTAGCAGAAACATTTTGAACACATTATTCAATTGTAGATCTTTTTATTGAGTTCAGTTTTTATCCATTATGTTTATCCATTTTAGAATTGTGTGAGGGATAACTAATCTGTTTCAGTGAAGATCTGGAGCTTACATAATAACATAGTGATACTCTGATGTAATGGTGGAAATTTCTTATTCCCGGTTCCACAAAACCACGGGAGAGTCTTTTTTTAGCCAGTCAGTGAACACCATTGCTGGCCCAAACGTAGCACACCTGCCCCCACGATGACAGACAGACAGACAGGCAGACAGACAGACAGGCAGACACACAAATGCATTGAGCAATCTCTGCAGTTATCATTAGTACTTTCTGGTATCGTTACTACTGACAGAAGTTCGTACGTCAGCAGATCAGCTGCACTGTGGTCTGATACTTTACTGCTGCTGCTGCCTCTGTCCACAAGCTAATTGCTCTGCAGTGCAGACGTCCTGCATGTATGTAGCTCCTACAAATGGACAAACCAACTTGCTCAGTCACCCTAACAAACAGGCTCTCTCTCCACGGAAAGTTGCATGCTTCTGGACTCCGGCAGTGATCTCAGTATGCTTTTAAGTGTGCAGTTCATTAAGATGAGCAGGTAGCAAGATCGTTATGATTTTATTCTGTACAGCAACATTTAATGGCATATTTTTCTGGCATTGTTGACTACAGTTGCATTTCTCCTGATTCATATAGTTTCCCAACTGCTTAAGGTTGTTTATTTATTTTTTTGTTTTAATGATCTTTTCCCCTTTTACCTCCCCTCTTTACCGCACAGTTACTGAGTCGGAAGGACAAGGCGACGTTTGATCGACTCGACTACCTGATGTCCAAAGAAGACAACTATAAACGTCTGAGAGACTTCATAAGCAGCCAGAGCATGGTCTCTTGCATACCTTACCTAGGTAACAGACACAAACAAACAAACACACACAGTCAGACCACCACAAGGTTTGATCTTTGCAGGATAACGTGCCTCACTGCTAGTTTATCTTTATCAGCGGTTTACAGGCCAAAGGTTATCTGAGGGCGAATCGTCAGCTTGTGTGTCTGGGTCATTAACTCATGGATTAGTTATCAGCCATGTTTCTCAGTAATTCCTTCAATCAGCAGCTTGTTTCCGCTGTTGCTGTAAGTTTGTACCGCATCATTCTTTTTCCTAAGTTTTTCTTGAGAAGAGGAGCATGGATTTAGAACATAAATTTGCTGCTCTGTTGTGAAACATCTTGCAGTTCCTTTTACTGGAACAAACACATGAATCAGTGGGAAATAAAAAACTAATGATGTATTTATCCGTGCTTTCCTTAAATATTTATACCCTCTTCTTTCTTTGGCTCCACAGTATGACATCACACAGGAATCCCTTATGAGTTTTTCTTTTTCAAGGAAAATGCTCACTGTGATGTAAGCTTGTCGTGCACGTGGGTATGCGCGTGCAGTTTTATTGCTGTACTGTTTGTTCTTGTTTTGATTTGACGATGACTGGATGACTTTGATGTTCTTTACTGCCACGGTTTTTCCGCTTACCATCAGGACCGTATCATAGCTACTGCTGTGTGATTCAAACTCAGACGCTCAAGTATGCACAAACAAACTCAGACGCGAGCTCAAACACAGCAAGCTGAAGAGTCTGCTTGTAGTTAAAGAAACTTTTTAAACACCCATTTTCCCCACATCGCGCTCCGTCATGGAAGTATGGAAGTAATGACAGATCATGAGATGAAATGCTGTGAAACGGCACACGTTTGCCAGTTTTGTATGTCCTCATCATGTGTGTATGTGAGCAAGAAGGGGAGACTTTCCGTTTGGTAAGCGTTTCAGTGATGTGTGACCAGTTGGTCGTTTTTTGGGTGGAGTCCCTTTGTGTTGTAAGTCTTCGTACGTGTGAGTGGGTTGGTGTTTCCTTACAGTCTGAGCCTGTCAGTGATGCGTGAACGCATGTGATGTGTGACCAGCTGGCTGTCCTCAGGGTCAGGTCGAGCCAAGTTGGCACCCGGGAGGGAAATCTCCACTCTGTTGTTCTTCGGACATTCTCCTCCATCATAAATCCATCCGATGATTCCCTGAGGGGAAGTCGGAATGAGCGGCCGAGGCTGAAAGCTGCAATGTCTATTCCAGAGCATCACTCCCAACATAAGTACTGGGTGTGTATGCGTGTTGGTAGTGGACACACTTGGGGGAGGGCTTTGTGCACGTGTTTGACTTTCTCGTCATCAAACAAAGTACCTGTTGAAGCTTAAATTAGTCCCAACCCACAGCAGAAGGCTAAAATTACCATGTGTGTTTTTCTATGTGCTAAATAGGCCATAAGAAGGTCAACCTGTACAAAGTGTGTTTGTGTACTTGTGCCACTTTTGTGACTTTTCGATATTGTTTTTATCTTTGCTCCATTTGCATCTTTGTAGGTTTGATGCTTATCTGTGGCGATAACGAGGCCGGAGAAAGAGCCCTGTGTCACTGTGCTTTAGTTTTTCTAGTGATACCTTTATGCTGAAGTGTGTGTGTGTGTGTGTGCGTGCGTGCGTGCGTGCGTGCGTGCGTGCGTGCGTGTGCGTGCGAACTCTGACCTGCTATTAGGCTTTGCAGACACAGGCCCCTCCTGTCTGCGCTTAGTACAGGGCCAGCCTGTTAAATGCTCAGATGAGCTTGTTCCTGTTCTCCAGCCAATCATGCGAGGACAAAGAACCCACAGAAATGTATGGCTCCACTGTGACAAAACGCACATGCCCCCCCCCCCACGACCCATTAATGCGTTCACTTAGTCTATGCTGGCCACGTAGCGAAAGCAGCAGCAACACTCTGCCATTGGTGTGACTGGTGAATTGGTTCATCCAGTTACTGCAAGCATTTTGAAAATGTGCCCAGCCCAAGAGATAATCACGTAGTAGAGGAAAATGCCTTAAAAGATGCATTAGATTGTAGTTACTTTCATGAAGCAGGGTTGCAGGACTGTTCTGCTGGAGTGAATAATACAGCTGAAACTGAACGTGTAACAACAATTTCACTTAATAGTGTCCTTTTGAGAAAGAGCATGTTACTATTCATGACAGTAAAATTAGTTTTACACTTAATGGGATTTGTAGTGGTCATTTGAGTCTTTGCCTATTGCCAAAATTAGCAGAGAACCAGAAATCAGCATAAGGGTCCTTCACTCCCTCTGCTCGAGCATGCTGTTACTGTTGCTGTTGTTATTGTCGGGGTAGCTGCGGGACAAAAGTAACACTGTGGAATAACCCATGTAATGGAAAGCACCAGGAGTAACTCGTCATATGTGTCAGATCAGAAAATCCAGCCAACTGAGGGGTTCATTTCCCTGCTGGATCTCTGACCCGCAGTCCTGTGTGTCAGGCGTTAGTGCAGCCAGACAAGGTCCTGGTCTGGCCTGGGCTCTTGAACTGAGCGGATATACCGTATTTTCGATGGCTGACAGCAAGTCTACCCACCAGTTTTCTTGGCTCAGTGTGTGTGCATGAGCTAAATCGTGTTGACCGTACGTGTCTATGAGCCTCTCCTCCATACAGTGTTCGCGTCAGATGGCTCCTGTCTGTTCTGACTTACAGTTCCTCAGATGGAAAGGTCCAGAGGGGAGCCATATTTTCAAGATATACTGTAGGTTTGTATTTAGGGGAAAGAAAAGCTCGACTGTTTTATGTGGAAGGAATGTTGCCCTCCCTCTCTTCCACGTCTGTCTCTTGCCTTTTATCACCCTCACTTTTTCTTTGCTTCTTTGGTTTTAGCCTAAATTCCTCTATAGCAGCATCATTTAATATCCTCTCTGTTATCTATTTCCGTTCTTATCGTAATATAGTCTGATCCACTTCTGCGAAGCTGTCTTTTTTTTTTTTTTTTTTTTTACTTACATATTTCTTTAGGACATGCATAATGTGTTTCAGATGGTCTCTCACTGTGGTCACAGTTCGATTTTGTTCTCATCTCTTAAATTATTAAATAGCTCTGACCTTCTTTGGTGCAACCACAGCACATATTGCACTTATACCAGGTAAAAAGAATGTGTGGTTCATTTTAGATAATTTTATCATGTATCTTTCATAGAGACAACAGCTTTTCACATATTTTATAGACTTTAGTATTTCAACTTCTCCATCTTGCAGGGAATAATTTTGTCAAATTTCCACATTATAAACCATCACTTTGCTGTTAAACTGAGTGAAGAGTGAAAGACAGTTCAAAGTTTACAAAAGAATTTAATGTGACTGTGATGAAAACAGGCAGTGCATGTCATATTTGCCTCCCCCCAGTCAAGTAGGCGACCACTCTGGATTTGTTTGTACCAGCTAGTTGTCTGTTTGTGTGTATGAGGCCTTCTGTTCAAGTGTATTAATGTATCTCTACATGTGATAAAAAAAAATATTAGGAAATGTATTGTTACAGGGCTAGATATAAAATGGCCATGACTATACTTACTATAAATACATTGATAAATAACAAAGAATGGCAGAGTGACAACATTGTGAACATTTGGCCTGAGTAGAATCACACCTCTTAAATTACCTTTCACAAAGAAAGCCAAAGATATTTACACACCAAAGCCAGCTCAGCCACATGCACACTGGACAAGCGCATCGTTGCATGAGTTCATTTCCTGTTGAGGTCGAAGTAAACCCCAGAAGTCCAGACAAACCCCATAAATGAGAAGACAGTAGGTTTAACAAGGCCTGTTCTCTAACCGTTGTCAGGTATTCTTTAAACTGCATCTTTTTTTTCCTGCTTTCAAACATCCCAGTGTATCCAATACTCTTTGGTATGGGTGACACTTACAACAAATCACTGTTAGCTGCTCAGA
The DNA here is from genome assembly GCA_037176925.1 of Amniataba percoides. Lineage (NCBI taxonomy): Eukaryota > Metazoa > Chordata > Actinopteri > Centrarchiformes > Terapontidae > Amniataba > Amniataba percoides. Next base: position 20,217,951 of record JBAJHX010000106.1, read on the forward strand.
AGAAATCTCTTGTCTTTAGTAAATTACCATTTCCCTTTATTACATGCTGAGTTTCAACAAGGGCGAGTAAAATAGGACACTTGAGAATAATACTTGATCCCAGGGAGCATGATGGACCATTACTTTCCTGACTGAAAAGTGGAGGAGGGCAGTTACTTAGGGAGGGCAATGTCTTCATCTCAGAGTTCAACTTGGGAGCAGCCCACTGTGCAGACAGCTGGAGTCATCAATGTCTGGCCATAAACACATGCCACCGTCTCTTCCTCCTTCGTATTTTACAAGGCAGTACTGCCCTTACAGTATTTGTTTACGTGTAGATAAAGATAAGGAAGGAAACTGTGGTACTCTTGAAGAGAACCACAGTACGAGGTCTCAGTCGATCGGCCGGATCATGAGACGGACTGACTTGAGAGAGTAAAAACCTCCTCCGTAGTCTGCCCAGAAGATTCCATCCTGAAATTTGCTGCGGTAAACTCCCCCGCTGTACCATACGCCATTCAGGTTGGTCTGACCGCAAGCATTGTACCACCAGCCACCCTTATGGAAGTGGGCGCAGTTACCTAATGGAGAGAGACACAGCATCATAAAGCAAAGATGAGTGTGATGGAAGGACTGTTGTATCATTGCAATACTGATATTGGGGTAAAAAAAAAAAAAAAAGGTATTCAGCTCCTACCAGAAAATGCATCCTTGTCGCGATCGAGTGTGGTGAACTGTTTGCCGTTGTGGCTGCTGAAGGAGTCCCCAGCGTTGCCCTGGTAGGTGCCGAGCCTCAGCCGATAACCCTCACTCTCTGACTCCAGGTGAAAGCTGCTGTACTCGGCGTACACCTTCTTCCCTGTCCAGTCCTCCAGCTCTATCATCAGCTTATAGTCGCCCTGTTTGCCCAGGTTGTAGATATTGTCCAGCCCGAGCCAGTGTTCACCATCTATGTTTCCAAAGCCCCTCTGTAGGAGACAAGCACAGCGGCGTATTCTTTTGTTATTCATTGTGTGTTGTGGTTCATGTGAAGTGTAGTGCAGACTAACAAAGTTCAGAATTTACTCGAGTGCATTGACACTGTGGGTTAGCTAACTGGTAAAAGAACAGATCTATTTTTTTTTTTTTTATTCTGTGGCCAGTGAAAGAAAATCACCCAAAGGCAAATCCAAAAAACACAAACAGTAAAGCAGAATGAGGTTAACAAGATTTCTTTGCAGTGTGCTGAGTTTAAGGGAGTCTGGTGGCTGCAATCAAGTAAAATAAAATAAAATCAGCATCCCATTGAGACGATAATGTGTTAAGGTTGTGATCTGTGGTTTCTCACTCAAAACAAATGAGTTGAATGGCAGGGGCAATGGTGATTTGGCTGTGGTGATTTTAATACAACAAATGCAGTTTTTATAAGACACATTTTCGTTCCTGATCCAAAATGCAAATAATGATTTCTACATCTAATTTTACAATAGAGAGGAACACGGTTACTTTTGCCTTTTTTATTATTTTTTACTGAGAACTGTCATTTTTGTCAGTCTGTGTATTCTCTGCTCTCGGAGTCTGTGTTGCTACATCTCACTCCCCCAGTTTCTCTGTTAAATCCTGGATCACATCTCAATTGCAAAGGATAAGACGTGAAGAAAAGGATGTAGGGATAATTTCCAGTAGGGTTGAGCTGCATTTCCTTTACAGCCCACCGGGGCTCTCTGATTGTATGTATTTGTCCCTGGCTACAGTTCTTGGCTGTGATTTCAGAGTGAGGAAATCCACCTCTAAGTTGTTTACATTTATGGACCAAGTGCTGGCTCAGTGGCCCCAAAATGAACTGCTGACGCTGAGTTGCTGAGGAAATGCTGAACACTTCTCTCTCATGCTTTAAGATATTTTTATAGTTCCCTTCAGCTTACCTTGTAGTTCTCCCAATTCCGAAAGAAGTTAACAGAGCCATCTCTCCTCCTCTGCAACACGGTCCATCCGCCGTTGTCAAGGCCATGCTCACACCAGGCTTGGATCAACCGATCGCTGCCATCTGTCTTAAGCAGGTACATCCCGCTGGTGGTGTGGCCTGCCTGTCGCACTTGGAAACAGTCCTTGAAGGGACCTGAGGTTGAAAAATAGTTGTTAAATAAAGCTAAATAAATGGTCGATTTAGAAATTGTGCTAGTGTCTTTGGTTTAAAACGTTTTATATGTAAAGGAATCTACTACAGTGTAGTTGTTGTCCACATAAATGGACACATTGTAATAATGTTAATGTTCCCTAGAATAATGTTTATCCTTTCATCTTACTTCATCCAGACAACACTAAAAACTCCAACATTAACCCTTGATGCAGCAAATCATTGACATGAGTTATAGCCACCAGTAAAAAGCAGGAAATCGCATATAATTTGAGGGTATTACAGACTGTATATCTATATCTGTTGTAACTGACTCTTGAGTCCTAGTAAATCCATCTATTGACTGAATTACAGTCAGTTTTAAAAAATATACCACACTGTGCCCTGAACTGAACAAGATGTCTTCTTTTTTTGTTGCATATGCAAAAGTCATCATCATCAGTCTAGGGGCTCCAGACATCAGACAAGAGGAAAAGAGAGAGAAAGTCGCTAAGACATGTTTCCTAGACCCCATGGTTTGAGTGGATGCACTACTGTGGCCACATTCTTTGGAAAATATCTCCTTTTGCTCTGATCATCCAAACATCCGGTAGTCTGAAGTTACACAAACATGCATGTGCACACAATTGTTTTATGAATATCCATTTAGACTTATCCTTCAAATGAAGCCATGTGGTATCACTGCACCCAAAGCTGAAACAGCTGAACCTAAACCCAGCATATTTCCTCTGTTTTCCCCTGTGTGAATATGTATTAAACCTGTATGAACACCAGCATTGTGTAAGGACCTCCAGGGCCTGAAGGTCCAGGTAAGATAGTTTTCTCAGCTGAGTGTAAGAAGCACATAGGGTCCCAGTGTAAGGCACTCACAACAAATGCCCAAAACTCTGCAGCGCAGGCTTGTATTTTTCTAGTAATGATACGTCTGGATCAGACCTGTCAGTGTGGGGGTTCTCTAACTTGCTCCCCTGTTCTCCTTTTCTGTCACTTTCTTCTTAGTTTCTCTATATAGAGCATTAAAGGGTTTAGGTTTAAAAAAAATATTGAGTCATCTAGCCGTAGTGGTTTACAAAGGGCTGAACTAGACCAAACTGTGGTCAGGCAATGTGTATTTACAGTAGTAGTGAACCTACAGACAAGAGAGCCTGTTTGTGGTCTTTGGTTGCTTGGTTTTAGGTTGAAAGTTTACTTTTTCACTACTACTTTTATTTTCCTTTCTTTTACATGTGATCTGTTGAAAAAGCATACATTCATTCATGTATAAGTAACATGGAAAATTTAATTAAATTAATGGAGTGTATATTAGTTTAGTTTTCACAAAGAAGAAGTACCCAATCAACAGGAATTGGGTAAATATATTTTGAAAAGACAGAAGGTAGAAATAGTTGGGTGCATGTGTGGTGAAGGATGATATGTCAGCCACCAAAGCAAAAATGATCCACCCCCAGCTTTGTCTTGTTGCTATTGGTTGTTGATAATGCAGGGGTGTCAAGACTGAGAGCTTTGTTTCAATCACAGGCAAGAAATTAGATTCAGACAGTTTGTAAAAGCAGCAGCAAAATGCATCTCAACTATAACATGGATGCAGCCTGTGGAGTTGGTGGATTATTGCATTGGAGCTTTCATTTCTAATGAGCTATGATTGACTAGTGCAATGCTAAGATTACAGTTCAACAGGGGCTTTGTAAAGTAGGTGGAGAACAGCTGGAAAGAAACATCAGTCCTTTCCTTTTTTCCCCCATCACATCTTGGATCTTTTTCTCCATGTTTTTAAAATATGGCCCCTTTGCTTTTCTGTTCATGGAGCTTGAAATCGGCCTATCATTTTAAGCACCTAAAGTGGGTGGAGGATTGCAATTTCCGTGTTCTGAAAGGAGCCGTGTTTCAGTCGCTCTGGTTTATGGAGGATCAAGAATTGACACAGGACATCCTCATGACAAAACCATCAGACACTTATATAGGCAGTAACTGACAAATATGTCAAGAGGATATAGGTGTCAACCAGAGATTTAAATATCTAATTCAATCAGATACGGGAGAAAGTATTTGTCACCTGGAAATTATTCTGTGAACTATATTATGTCACCCAGCTTAGGGACTGTCCTGTCAGTATTCAAACAGACCTTCTTTTATTCCCCATTTTGTCTCAGGGATGTTATGAATGATTTCATCCATTTCACCATCTGGTTGTATAACCCCTGTCAACATTCCCCGCCACAGTTTAATCGCCAGTCAAAATACAATAGCCCAGACCAATTTTTAGGAACCAGATCCAAGTAGCGTTCTAACCTTTCAAATTGGTTTCATATTATAGATGATTTCTCTCAGATGTCAGAATGAGGCAATCTCTGAAAGAATAAAAAGAAGAGCCTAATCTTTGAGGATTTATCTGATTTGTTGTTTTTGTCTTCAGGCTGATGGACTCGCCCATCAAATATTTGCTCTGTTTGACAACACCTTGACTGTTTTTATTTCTTGCATAGAATGATCATAAACTAAACCCTTGCAATAAATATATACCCGTTCTCTAAAGTTCTTTTCTAAATGCTGTTCAAAGCTAATCCACATCTTACTAATTTAGTACATATGCTCACTGCATTGCAGCCAATACAGACGGCCAAGTGGGAATCATAGGAATGCATGATTTCACTGCCTCTGTCGCATGCCAAGGATGAACCAACTGTGCATCAGCAATACCAACTGTTGCGAGAAATTTGACTTTTTGAATTGCAGCCCTGAAGTAATTGTACTTTAGTAGTCGTGTGTACAATCAGTTATGACAATACAAATTAGACAATTAGTTAGGCGAACATTTTGTTTTTCCTCATCCTCCCTCTCCAAAAAATGAATTGGATCCCTGCTTACTTCATAGTGCTCAGTCCCTTATTCGTTTATCATCTTTGCCACTTAAAAAATGGTACATACCATCAGAGGTAAGTGTTCCCTGTGGTGGAGGAGGGTCAATCCCAAGTGGGCTTGCAGTTGGTGTGTCCATGCGTGATCCTCTAGGAAAGGCCCGGTTGTTATTGTACCTCTGTATCTCATTGGTGAAACGATTGTTAACAGGTATATTCTGTGGTACCACCTGTACCAGTGGGGGAACTACAGGCAGCTCACTGCGTCCCAGTGTCCTCATGCACTGCTCCTCCAGTGCAGAGATGAGAATGGACTGGTTGTTGACCACACCGGCCATTGTGGCAAACCGGGCCTCCAGCTCCTTGTACCTTGAGGCCAGTCGCATCATCTCGGAGGTCACGTTGAGGACGCGGTTCTCCAGCTGGGCCAGCTCCAGAGAGTTGTCTCTTTTCCTGATGATCTCATGCAGCAGCTGCATATAGAGTTGGGTCACCCTGGAGTTCATGTTCCTGCTCTCTTTCCGCAGCAGCTTCATCTCATTCACCAAGTTACCATCCACATCCACCACCAGCTGCAGTGTCTCAATCTCACGCCGCTGTTTGTTGAGAACCTCCCGCACATCTGCAATGTCCATACGGGTCACTCTGTCCTTGTCTGGCTCTGGGCCTGTGGTGCTAGCACAGATCGGACCTGATGACAGAGATGAATTACATAGCAGATTACTAAGAAGCTATTTTGATTGATATAAAAGCAGGGCATTGTTAAATTACGATGAACATGTTTTGAATAACTAATGATGAATTCTAAAAAGAAGTAATCTTTTGAACCTGTGATTCTCTGCTCCGGTACGAGAAAGGTGTAGGAACATTTTTTGGCATCTGGATCATAGGGAGCTCTTTTACTCCTGTGGAGAGAAGGCTCTTTGGTCCTCCGGGCTTCCCTGGAGCTCCTGCAGTAACTTTCCTCCCAGAGAGAGAGGCAGAGCAGGGCGCACAGGCTCCACATCAGCCCCTGCATTGCTGCTGGCTGGTTAGATGGATAGACGGACAGCTTCTGGTGCTACTTCCAAGTCCCCCCAGGCCTTCCTGCAAGAACACAAGATCTTAAGAATTTGGACCCTGAAACAGACACTTCTTTGTTTGGAAAGGCTAACAAAAGAAATGTAAACAGCAGGGGGTCTTAATTATATACCATTTCAGAGCAGAGGAAATTACTACCATAAGATTTTAATGAAAAGAGATTAGACACATTTTCAAATATTCACGGTCGATCAGTAATTGTTTAGGAAAGTTTTCGCTTCAGTTTTAAGTAGCAGAGTTGTCAGGTCATTGTTCCACAAAGCCTTGTTTGTGTGGAAAGGTTGAAAGAGAGAACATATTTTCTGTCGAGCCCACATCACAAGGTCTGCTTTCTGTCTCAGTTAGTTCCCCTGCTGACAGAGACCCCATTTTTCTGATGGTTTCACCTCGATTAAAAGTTCTGCTATGTGGCTGCTGGATGTGTTATCTTTGGTACCTTCCCTTACTTCATCTTCTTTACTCTAGGAATGAAATCATTCTTTTCTCTAGCAAACTTCCATAATTTTGTCTTGCATGCAGTGTAACTTAATGATCTTTTCCGATTGAAAGAACTATTCCACAAACTCTTTCTAGAAATTTAAACTTTTCGGCATGTTGACCAAAGAAACCTAGATCCACTTTTTGTTCTGGGCAGTGTTAAAATTCCTGTCTTCCAAACTGTTTTTAGTTTCCTCTCCTTGCCTCTGCATCATCAGCTTGTGTGTTTGGATGCAATGAAGCTGAAAACTCAAATCACTTAAGGAGCTCTTAGCTTCTGCTTGATTTCCTGAGTTTATGTCATTTGTGTTTGGTCAAAAATGTCCTAAGAGGTTTCAAGACCTCCCTTCCTATCTAGAGATATAACCTCATTGCCCTTGTGTCTACTAGCGCAGTGCACCCTTCAGTAAAACACACTGACCCCTTATTGCGATGCAGCTTCCTGTGAGAGAGTAAAATATGCTGCACATGGCTCCTTACATCCAATATGAATGCTTAGTAGGAGGTAGGAGGTCGTATTTATGTTTTACTTGAAAGATTTTTGCGAACACACACACACACACACACACACACACACACACGGACATAGTCCCTGCAGGGGTGTGAGAGGAAGACAAGAAAACTGTTTGCGCAGAGTTGTCTTCAGCCCTGTCTAATTTGAGGAGTGACAGCTGGCACTCCCTCACATCTTTCTCATCCCTGCTGATTCCAGCTCTGGTTCTCATCAGTGCAAAAGCAGAAAAACACCAGCACACAGACATATACACTGCTCCATTTAACACCCCGGAGTGGGCTTGCAGAAGGCCAAGTCTGTCTAGCCCTCCTAATCCACTCCATCACTCTTCCTAGTCACTTTACTCTGTGCCACATCATTAAGTCCTACCTCCACCCTGAAAGTCAGGCCCTGTGTGATTCCCATATGACGCCATTGTGGTTCTTCAGGAATTCTGGCAATACTGTCACTTGGAACAACATTGAGAGGGGACAGGATTACAGCTAGCACTGCAGATCTGTAGCGTGTGCGTGCGCACTCATGCTGGTATGCTAGTGTGTCCATCTGTATGATTGAATACCGTGTGCGCATGACTATCCAGAGACGTTATTCATTTTCATGGTCATGTGTTTTTTCCAGCAGCTGGCGATTCTGACAGCGTAACCAGGTACTGAATCCTTGTTGACCTCAGTGAGAGCTGCAAATGACTTTAACAGCAGCGTCAGCAGTATCAGTTCTCAAGCTTCCAAACTTTGCATGACTTTCTGCTGTTTCCGTGCGGCTCGACAAAGTCTTCATATTCAGCGTCATCTACACGACCCCCACCCCCTTAAGTATGAACAGGACAGGCAAAATTACAGCTCATTTATCAGCTATCACCTCCTTTATTTCCCATTTCATTCTTGTCATTATTTTCTCTTCCTTCTCTTTCCTCCTTCCTGTCCTCTGGAGCCCGATTTCCTCTTGGGTGGTGGTGGTTCCGAGTATGAGGGGCCTAGTCTCCTTCAAGGAACCACAACATATCAAAGACATTCCAGCGAACGTGGAGAGGTCACCAGTGTGACCATGAGGGTGCAAGGTTTACAGTGTTTCCTCAGAACAAGCAGAGCGGCTCCCTTTTTTTTATACCCCAACAAAACCAAAACCAAACACACTGCTGAAGTACTTGGGGATTTGGTGACCACTGAAGCGAAAAACATAAAGTATTCACCTGTGGGAGTAACTTTATGTGTGCGAATCAGTCTTCACATACTGTTTGTAGTCAATCTGCCAATACATTGTTTTTGTTTTTTTTTTATTGGGAATTTGGATGTATTTCTTCGAGCCGGGAGTTATATTTGTAACATCTACATTTCAGAAGAGCAGCTTTGATATATCATGTTTGAAACTGATCTGTAGAGCTGCATTACTTGACCGACTGTATTGGTTTAGCCGAAATGGAAACAGCTATTATGCCAGAAGTAGTTCACATCTGGTGCTTTTTGAGATTCAACAACAAAAGAAGCAACAAATAATAAAAGTGCATGCGTGTCTGACTAGACACCACTTGGATGTTTCTCAGCCTGCTGCACTTAAATCTGACAGACCAGCCTCTTTACTTTATATGCTTAAAGCTTTCAATGGAAGCACTGTGCACTTTATGTACATATGTGACAAGTTCATATAAGTTCGGTGCACCAAGCATTTTATTTTAATTGACTGGGAAAGAAGAAAGGAAGAAAGATTTGCTTCCACATGTGTATAAGCAGTGCATGTCTGGGTTAGTGTGCCTTTGCATAAATAAGCAATGTTTCTCACACGTTTCTAACTCTTGAGTATTATTTAGCTGGAAATGCATCATGAGGTGCTTCAGATAGAAGAACACTGAGCTATGTGCACAGACACTACAGACGCTGAACAAGGGGAACGGATGAGGAGCGACAGGCTGTAAGGCCGAGACAAAGCACAAAGATTTAAAAAGACAGATACTTGTGTATTAAAGATGGAAGAGACTAATAGCTGTAGAAAGTGGGTCATGGCCCTTTTCCCCCCTCCCTGGCCTGCCATGAACATAACTTCAGGCAGAGCTTCTCTTAGATGAAATGCTCCTATTCCTTTTTTAGGCTTGACAGATTTGCACTCTTTTCTCTGCCTGTTCCTTTCCATTGAATCACTTTCCTCATTGTGTAACCCCCCCATCCGTACTTTCCTTTCCTTCCGATTTTGAATACTTTCCTTCCTCTTTGCTTTCTCCTTGTGTTCCTTCCCCTCATTTTCTCTCTGCAGCTAAATCACTGAAGCAGCAGATTGCAGACAAACAGGACAATCATGGACTCTAAACAGTGCAGTCATTAAGAGAAACTGAAACCAAATTTCTTTTTCTATTATAAATAGGATTTTTCTTGTTGGCGCAGCCCTGCTGAGAAACCGCTCTTGTATTCCACAACATCCATGTGAAACCAGTGTACGGAAGAAAAGATTTGCAGTGGGCCTCAGCCTCTGCCTGCATCATATTTTGGCAACAGTATGAGCTTCATAAGTCTTTGTAAGTGCACTGCTGGTTTCTCACCCCACTAATAGTTATTAATAGTTAGCAGACAAATGACAGAGACTTTTTAATTGTCCTCACTCCCCACTGTCTGCCTTTCTGTCTCTCTCTCCCTCTGTCTGAGCTATAGTTTGATTTATTTTCATGGCTGTTATTGTAACAGTCAAAGGACAGACAGTATTTATATGTAGCCTTTGCTACTTTCTTTGCTCTTTTTTTTAACCACACAACTCTTTCGTCCAACAAGGGATAATTTTGTCTTGAGTAAGACACAGTCATGTTACTGTTTGAGCCCATTAAACGAACTCTGTCATCTTCTAAAGGGAAACTGTCAAATGTGCCGATTACGTCTATGCTATATTTTGCTTGTGGTTTTTGTCCACGCTGGTTGTTGTACAGTTCAAGGCTCTTCTGTTTGAGATGTGCAGTTCTGCTGGTTCTTACTGAATGAAGCTCTTTGACTTGAACAGAAGGGTGATTTTCTGAGGCTTCAGGCTTTGGCTGATTTATCTCCTAATAATTAAAAAGCTTAGTGCCATGCTGACAGATCTCTGGGCAGCCACACACTAATGCACAGACTGTTTTTTGTTTTCATGCACACGTGCCCATATTTGCAAACTATAAATAGTATGCATTCTGTATATACTATATATATTGCAAAGACACAGGCTTTCGTCTACCTCGGTTTTTTGAGTGGGAGCTGATGTTCTGCTTGGATGGTGATTAGCTTTGTGCCTGAATAGGAGACAGAAATAATTCTTGTCTACATGTCGTCAGAGAGGAAATGACCAGAGAAGTCATTAAGCCGGACAGGTGCTTACGTTACTGCTCGACAGGAAAAATTAGTTTTGTGTCGTTGTACAAATAGCATAATGAATGTTGCTTTTTGCCTCAGGAAGGGTCACACGTTAGAGTCATATGTCGCACTTGTGGCTTTAGGTTACTCTGTATGTACTGACAAAAATCCTCTTCGAACACAAACATCATTATGTAATATGAGCCAAGGCAAACTGCTTTATAAATAACCAGCTTCCATGGAAAATTGGCTCACTGCAGGTGTGTGCTCTTTGGGATGAATCTCCTCAAAGTCACTATCATGCACTATTTATTATTCAGTTGGATTCAGGTGGATAAACTGGCAACTGGACTTGCATAATATATAACAGACTCTTAGAAGGTGGTAACACAGAAGTGAATGTAAGTGGAAATCTGTTGCGATGATCATGAGAGTGTAAATTTTAGATTCAGGCTGTCATCTTGCCAGAAATATCTTTGGACCCTTGCGTGGGTTTCAGAGCTCCTGGTCACAGCGCAGCTCCTCAGATTCTGATGTGTCAGTCTGTAGCCTGATGGATTACAGTTGAACAAGTGGGGGAGAAAGACTTGGATAAAAAATATTTATATTTTCATAGCCAATGTATTTCCCAGCCCCAAAATCCCCAGCTTCCACTCCCCCATCTGGTCCTCAGACTTTCCCACAACAAGTCCAAAATGCCCTAAAACACACAACACATCTTCTTGCTCAGAAGAAAGAGGAAAAAAGTTCAAACAAAAGGGGCGGGTGGAGGGTGAGCTGAGGAGGGAAGAGATTTGGAGTGGAGCAACAATAAACAGCAGCACTGCTCTACATGACAACATGGAGCTCAGCCAGCTTCACTGTTGGTACACATCCAGAGACCGACGCAGCATTTCATCCACACGTGATGTCACCAGTCGCCGTCTTTGTCAACGTAGCTCATGTTACATGACCATTCACACTCGCCGTCCCTCAAAGACTTGAACTCTCACATCTGCAGTGATGAAACAGTTGGGTACAAAGGTACAAGTGGGAAAATGCAGAGAAACCATCCAACTGCTGAAATAAAAGCTTGTTTTAAAATAAGAGCGAAGGAATAGCTAAGATGTGAGGTTATCAAGGACAGCAGCTGGAGAAGTAAACACAGCACGAGTGGGGAAATGATAAAAGTTCTGACATTATGAGACAATTAATGAAAACAAAAACAACGGTATAAAACGGTACAAGCTAAAAACGGCACTAATAACAAGGGAAAAAGTCATAAAAGCCTCATCAACCTTACAGAGATTACATGCTGCTACCACAGTGGAATAGGAAATGCGTTGTTGTACAGCATTAATAGTGTTGTTTTATACCTCCTCATTAAATGCTGCATGTTGTAAGTATTAAAAGGAAATCAAGGCACATACAAAGAGCTTGAATAGGATTTTTTCCCCTGCATTTATAACTTGAGCTTGTAATTGCGACTGGAGCCCCCTAATAGGATAAAAAGGATGAGGTGAAAAACTGAAGGCGCTGTGTTAGATTAAGTGGTTCTCTTTGGGAAGACATTAGCCTGTGGTAAGAACACGACCAACCCAATAAAAACTCCAGAAGTGGTTCCTGCCTCTTGCTTTCTAGTGCTTTCTTGCTACTGAGTTGTCCACCTTCATGATACTATACGATTGACGGAGGAGCCACCAGGAAAAAAAAAAGCCTGAGGCCCCGCGGCCCCCATCTGTTTTCCTTCTTCTGTAGTGAAACTCTAAACATGTGGGCTGATGTTGGGGGTCAGAGGTCTATATGTGGGATTAGGGTGCAGCCCCACCCTTCCTCTACCTCACCCCCCTCCACCCGTCCACTCCACAACCCCTACAATCAATCGGCCTTTGTGGAAAATGGGTTCCCCCTCTTCCTCTTTTGGCGCAACATGCACATAAATGCACAAACACGCCATTCTTGCGTTCAGGCCGTCCACGGGGGACAGAGTTCACATAAGGCCCCCCCCAACCTCCATCTATCATACTTCGTCAAGATAAGGAGCCTCCAACACCCTCCTCCTTCAGTCAGCAGCACTCATCCTCTTACCACCCCCCACCCCATCGCAGAACAAACACATAGCCCACCCACCCCCCCATCACAACCACGACTCTCCTTTTTAGCACATCATTTGTGCAGGAATGATAACAACCTTGCATAACAAAGTCCCAGCAGTTGACATCAGTCATTTATTACCCAGGATGACAGATTAACTGTCTCTTCGCCCTCTCAGGTGGCGTTCCTCTCCAATATAAATTAAATCCGTAAAGTGACGCTCGGCTTTGATGCTGCCGCCGAGGTTTCAAGCATCAGGGGAGAGCTGGAGGAGGGTCAGGAGAGAGAGGAGAGCCAGGAGGAAGGAGAATCAAAACTCTACAACTCTTATATAAATATTTGTTTGGCCAGACAGTGTAAATTTCCAGATTTAGGAGGTTTGCTCGTGGCCACTCTCACTCTTTTCTTGTTTTTTTTTACTTCTCCTCTGAGTCACATCTCACCTTAAGCTCATACCTCCGACTGCACATGCTTTCTATTAGTTGAATCAGCAAGGAAGAACACATAAATTCACACACACACACACATACACAGAATTAGACGGACTCGACTTCATTACATGCCTCCACTTCTTTCCGTCTGTTTGTCTTGACCTCCTGGCTGACCTCTTCCTCCTGATGGTGACCTGTCTGTTCAACTGTGTCCAAGCTCTCATTAAGGGGATTCTAAATGAGCTTCTCACTGCAGCTAGAAACTTTTCCTCACTTTGCTATGACCTTGGCTCTTTATTTATTTTTTTTCCTCTCACCCAGTCTGACAGTGCCACAGGCAGCCTCGCAGCTGGTAATGTACGTCTTAGCTTTAAGAAACATAACGCATCCGGCTTGTTCTGCTGTGGTTGGATTTGACCGCATGTGGTCAGCTCAGAGAGAGAGCTGCATTTTTGGACAAGCCCCTGTCTGTAGCCTGGGTGTTATCTGTGTCTGCTTCTATATGTGTTGGACTGATAAGATCATCTGAGTTGTCCGCAACACACACACACACACAGCCTGAGGTGCGGTTGGCCGCATGCCCATCGCCCCAAAAAAACACAGTTGGCTGAGTGAGCTATCAATCTCCTGCTGCGTTACAACATAGTCTGTAGCGGGCCGGCCGGGGGAGGGCAGCGGTTAACTGGTCCCGCCATGCACTACCTGACCGCTATTTATTGGCTTGTCCTGGGAGTTTTAAAAACTTAGTATCGGAAGGACATCAAACAGGAATTTGGTTTCAATTTATAGTCTGGCGTGAGAGTTAAGAATGGTTAGTTTATGTGTGGATTGGTTGTAATGACCCATTTGAAGCTTGTCCCCCATGCACCCGGGTTTCAGTTGAACCCGAGGGCCAAGCGCCGCCGCTCCGGCACAGAATGTTCTGGATATCTCTCCGACAGCTGCTCCCCCCCTTCTCTTTATCTTTTTTAGCTTTTCTTTTTCTTTTCCATGCTGAGTTATTGGAGGTATTGAAATTATGATTTATTGCTCTACGAGAAAGAGTGAGCAAACTCATGAAATGTTTTCTTAGCCTTTTGCCCTCCCTCACTTTTTTCTATCTTTTTTACTTCAAGCTTAGGCTTTTTGAAGCAGCGTTTTTTTTTTTTATGTGTGTGCACTCAGCATTGTCCTCTCTCATGGTCGTTTACAGCATTCACAGATGTGGCTTTGCAGTGAACACAAAGTTTTCCAAAGATCCCACCAACAGACCAGGACGCAAGTGAAAACATTTGAAGATAATTTGCAAGATGGTGATATGGAAGTGCTCCAGATTGATGTTGTTAGAGTTCAAAGCTTTTTTTTTCCTCCTGACAAGGTTGTAGCTGAAGTGCCTTATATCCAAGGAGTGTATTTGATAGAGGATGTGGTTTGGGTTGAATTACATCGTATCAGCACTCCCTGTGAAAGGGACTTGTATTCCCTCAGAACCAAGTTTTAAGGGTTTCCACAGACTGAAATGCATTTTCTGCGTGTCCCAATATGTAACAGGGAGAAGCATGTGCTGAGAGATATGTCACCACCTCGTTGGGTGTAATGTTATTGATCTAACTCTGATTGCACCGGGTTAACTCCGCTCCATCCCTGCACCCCCATTCATGGCCAGGCTCAGATGGTGCTGTATTAGGAAACCAAAAGCTCAGAAAAAATAAACAAGCCTGGCTCCAGAGCTCAAATCTCTCCATCTGATCAGATCAGTCTCCCTCAAGTGTTTAGCTGGAATGCCCTACTTTTCATTCTCCTCACTTTTTTCCATTTTTCCTCTCTCTCTTTAGCTTTCTCTTTCTCTTCAGATCATACTATAAATTTAGTCAATCAAGCAGTCAGGAATTTCTCCCTGTTACATTTAGAGGAAAAAACTGAGACACAAGTGCCTAGATTAGTTAAGTTTACTTAAAGATGCTTTCTTTTTATTGTTCTGTTACAAGTTACTCTCCACACAATGGAAATGGTAAAGTCACCAAACATTGTGGATTATAGATATCTTTAAGTATGCCGGCTGGACGAATGGTATCAAATATCTCACATGTTCTATAGGTCACGTGTTGTATGTATACACACAATACAGTTCTCAGCATGCGGTACACAGTGTATGCCAGGCCTCAGACTCCAGAGGAAAACCAAAGAAGCGTTGCTAAATGTTTCTGTCTGTAGCCGGAGCCTCCAGTCACGAAACGTCCTAACCTTTCCAACCTCTCAGCCAGAGCTCTCACAGCTGCCCCGACACACGCTCTCATACATACACCTTCACACACACACACACACACACTGACATGCTGACACAAACACATACTTCAAAACAGTTTGAACTCAGGCAACATTTACCTTTTGTGTTACCAGTGGTGGTGGGGGTGTGTTTCCTGTAGTTATAGTTTCACGTGTGTTTTGTTTTGTGTCTTCACCGAGCTGCAGTGCTCAGGACGCATCTCTCTTTCTCTGTTTCGCTTTGTCCCAGTCTTCTGAGGCGCTCCCCTCCTCTCACTCCTTGTGTCCCAAAAATCACAATATAGAGGTGTTTTTCGCTGAGGCCCTGCTCCCCCCCCCCAAAGATGAGCTCCTCCCTGTGGACTCAGCTGTCCCGGGGCTCGGGCTGGGGCATGGTTCAATAGCCGGCCACTTCAACAGACTGAGCTCTGACGACTGATGCCTTGAGTTTTTCACAAAGGATGGGGGAGACTGAAAGAGGGAGGGGAAGGAGGAAGAGAGGGGAGGAGAAGGGGGATGAGGGTGTGGGAGTTTGAGATTGCCTTTTTTTTTTTCTTCCTCTGTTTCTTTAGAAGTGGCCCAGCCTACCTCTGATGTCACTCTAATGGGGGAAAAAAGACAGAAAAAGAGAATAACAGAGCTGCCTCATTAGGGTCCCCATCTTGAACAATGACCTTCATGGTTCTTTTATAGAAGAAGTGAGTTGAGTGAAAGGAAACACGACCTGTGTGGATTCAGAAGTTTTTTTTTTTCTTTTGCTGAGTCTGAGGCACAGACACAAGCTGCTTTGACCCCTTCTTCTTGTGATTACACCCCGCAGTTCCCCTCCCCTCTTTGCCTAAGCTTTCCTCGAGCAGCGGGAAGAGCTGATTGTAATGCTGCTAAAGTTTCTGAGCAGCTTCCTGTAGGGCTTCAGCTGTGAGAGCAGGAGAAAAAGAAAAGGCAGCTAAAACTGATCTGTTACTGGAGCAGGATCCTTGCTCCAGATGTAGTCTGAGCTTGTCTGGCCTTTGCTTGCTCCTTATCACGGCTGTCATTTTCCGAAGTGTGTTTAGGTGCGTGAGACATGGACAGATGTGGGGTTTCTTTTACACATATTTGAAAGATTTCTTTTAGATAACAACAAAGAGCAGAGAGAAGATGACGTTTTCTCCAGACTTCCTCTTCCCTCATACCCTTAGGATTTCAAGTTTTTCTCATGTAAACACATACAAAGTGTCTGCGTACACTAACAGCAGGTCCCTTGAGCACGCATCTGTCTGTGGGTGTTCCAGGCAGTATGGATTTGTGCATGACTAACTGCAGTTATCCCTGACATGCTCTCAGAGGAGCGGCTACAGCGGTTAAGCCGTCAGGATCCCTGTCTTCCTCCTCGTCTCCCCATCTCTCACTTCCCACCCCCACCTCCACCCCTTACAGCTGGATCTCCACGCACTTGTAAACGGCCTCTCCCTCGCAGCCTCTCTCTCTGTCTCTGATTCTAATCAGATGGTGTTGTGTTTGTGTGTTTGTATGGTATCCTGAAGACGAAGGTTTGGCCCCTTTTTAATGTACTGGATGCGTTCCCGCAGTTCTGTCGTCTTTGCTTATTTGTACATCTGTGTTTAAGCTCCGCATGCACAATGTTGGAAATGCTTGCGTATGTGCAGACATTTCTCAGTAACACCGTTTTCCAAGGAGGTGGGCATGTAGTCTGCCGTGTGATAACTTCTCTTACATCTGCACTCAATCTCGAGGCTGGCGTGTGAAAGAAAAATTGAGCAGGAAAGAGAGGAGGAGAGGAGGAGAGTAGAGGGAAAGTAACACCATCATATCACTTCTGCTTGTTAAGCAGGTTGTTAATCTCCATTTTCAGAATGGTGGGAAGCTGCTCCTGGGTTTGTCTCTAAATGTTAATATTTATGTAATGAGAGACTAAGATCTTTAGCTCCAGCTTCGTGTCTGCCAAAAAGAGGCAAAGAGAGAGTGAACGTGGGGAGAGATGGAGAGAGAGGTGGCCTCGAGTTCAGTCATCTACTCGAGGAACTCATCTAGATCCATGGAGAGTGGATCAGGGCCAAAAAAAATCTTTGAAACTTTAGTAAAGTATATGCAAATAGGACAGTTTGTAGAGAGTTCCCATTCCTGTCTTTTTTGGCCCCTGTGATATCAAACAAGCAGTCTGCAATTACCAGCTGGTCACACCGAGCCATCCACAGCTGCACGGCTCTCGCATCGTGCATTCAAGGAAATCTGGCCCAATTACGACATCCAGCCTGTTTGTGTCTACACGTTTGCTTTCTAATGAGCGGGCAAGAAAATCCATGTCCTTCACACTGGTGTTTAGAATAACACCTCCAACAGATGGACGCTGTCCTCATTTGGATCACGCGGAGTGGGGCCCAGCACTTACCAGAGGGAGGAGAGCATGATTGAAGAGGGATGAGCGTTTCTCCTGGTTGGCTGGTTTAACATGTGGAACTTTTTCCCATCTGCTGCTTTGTTTCAGGGATGTACCTGTCGGATCTGACGTATATAGACTCGGCCTACCCCTCCACGGGCAGCATACTGGAGAACGAACAGAGATCAAACCTGATGAACAATATTCTCAGAATCATATCGGACCTGCAGAGATCCTGTACCTACGGTGAGTTTAGTCACCCATTGGTTGGATGGCAGGGTGGTGTAGTAATAGGACAAACCACAGGAGCCAGGTTTATGCTTCAGCCAATGTCCTCCAACCTCCAGTATCCGTTAGGCCGATGAATCTCATGTCAGCAGACACTCCAGGTCCTCCCTGTAGTCAAAGGAAAAAACATTAACACAGAGGAGGAGGGAGTCGGTATAAAAACTGGAAAGAAATCATAACCTTGCCACTTGCTACTTCTCTGTTGCCATGGAGATGCAATGAAAGGATTTCAACATTTCTGTGTGTTTTTGTGCCATCTGAAAAAGTTAAATAAAATATACTGAGATTGTTTCCAGCGTCCAGCATCACTCTTTTAGGATTTTTTTATTAGTGGGGAAATATAAGCAAAATTAGTGCAAATATTGCTCATAATGTCAAGAATTTATCCAACCTTTCCTTAACATGCCTGCACTTCTCATGTTTTGGTTTCAGTATAGTTCTGCTGTTCTTGCTTATCATTCAAAGAGTTACAGCTTACAGCATTGAGCTAGTAGACATTCAAGTAGTTTTTACATGGAGTGGAAATTTTGCATCTTTGGTTTGAAAAGTGCTCCAGTGTTCAGAGTGTTATTAGAACCAGCAAAATGATTGGGTACTAATTTGTGTCTGACCTGCTCTCGAGCTTCCTAGAGGACAATTTTGAAATAACATTTTCTCATAAAGTTAATAATAACTAATAAAGTTTCGTATTATTTGTCAGTTGTTGTCTTAATAGGGCAGACATGTCTGCAATTTCAATATCATTGGACCATGTGTGCATTTGCTGTAATTTTTGTAATATTTTCTTCCATCTTCCAGATATACCAGTGTTGCCTCACATACAGAAGTATCTCAACTCAGTCAGGTATATTGAGGAGCTGCAGAAGTTTGTGGAGGACGACAATTACAAGTAAGAAAGAAAACTTAAAGAATACATAGTAGATAAAAGCAGCAACTGTTGGCCGACTCAGATGAACACCAAGCTTTTGTCTCATACTTTCTGATCTAGTCACAGGGGCAATTTCCTGCCGTGAACATCGAAATAGGTTTTCTATCCTGCTTTTAATTTTATCATTTGCTGCCGGGCACGATGCTCATCTGTGTTTCCCAAAAGTTTTCCATCCTCGTAATTATTTTCACGACGAGGAGTTCACAGAGAGGGTGGATTGGATGGATTGCTGATGAATTCGTCATTGTTTTTTATTTAGGTTGTCACAGAAGATTGAGCCAGGCACCAGCACAACACGAGCAAACGCCTCCAAAGAGGATCTTGTGGGTAAGTTGGATCTTAAAAGTAGAATTAAACCTCCGCATCCCTTTTGTCTTTGTTTTTCCTATTATATAAATTCCCTCCCACTGTTACTTACAGGCCAGGAAGCGTCCGCGTCTCCTCTCTGCGGCCGTAAATGTACGGTAGCGGCTGAAGGAACCAAAGTCCCGGCCACACCGCCCTCCCCCAGGAACCTACTGCCCTACGGACACAGGAAATGCCACAGCCTGGGCTACAAGTCAGTTTTTTTATTTTGTATTAGGCAGAAGTACAGTATGTTCTTCACTGATGATGAAGATAACCATACAGCAAAAATACTCACCTTTCTTTCTTGCTCTTTTCCTTGTCTGTTTCCTTTCTGTATCCAAGCAGTTTTATCCATAAGATGAATACAGTAGAGTTTAAAAGTGCTACGTTCCCCAACGCTGGTTCCCGCCATCTGTTGGACGACAGTGTGATGGAGAGCCACAGTCCCACCAGAGGACAAGCAGAGAGTTCAACTCTGTCCAGTGGCATTTCACTTGGTAAGACATATGCATATATACTTACCCTGACCCACAGTTTGTACCTTCAGTGACATTTTTTGTGATGATTTGCATCTGTTTACAGGGAGCAGTGAGGGCTCTGAGCTCAGTGAAGAGGTGTCTTGGCCAGCTTTTGAGAGGTAAGCTTAATGCGTCCGTGTCTGCATGCGTGCTTTTTCATCATATCCACATGCGAGATCATAAAGTACCCCCCATCCCAGATGTGATTGTATAATTTTCAAAGCTCTGGCCTCAAGACACAGCTTTGCGAAATGATCTGCCATTAAATCTCACACACAATTGCCGTGACCTGCCTCGCTTTTAGCCTTGCAGCCAGTCAGGGCTGTCATGCCTCATCCCACCACCGCTGCTCTCAGATGCTTCTGCTTCTCCGGCAGCTTGAAACGTATTAAGTGCTGAACATTTAAATCCCTTAACCAGTAGTCCCACTGTGCCAACAAGTATTCACGCTCACCAGTTGTGAAATACAGATTCACAGCTCAAGAATGAACTGGCCTGAAAACCTTTTTGACTCTTAAAACACACATTCATCAATAACTCCTCTAACCAAACAGCTGCTCGTCCATCCAGCCCTAACACATGGAATTTGAAGGAAAAACAACAACAAAAAACACACACCCGCACAGCCTTAACAGTGTCCCGTGCCCCCCTATTCTATCCTGTCTTATCCTATTCTGAACAGGACTCGGTTCTATCACTCTCTGGGCCCAGTGACCCGTGTGGCCCGCATCCCCTACAGAGGAGTCCTGAGGCCCAGCAGGTACACACGTCCCGACCGGAAACCAACCTGACTTGAATCAAACCCTCTCTTATCCTCACTTCACGCCCCTCAGACCGCCCTGCCAGGGGGCCACTGTGTGCTGCTGCTTAGAGTGTGTGTTGGGATAATCTTGTGGTGGGGAAGCAGGTGTGCGTGCGTGCGTGTGTCTTCTGGTGAAATCACAAATGAAGGGCAGAGGATGCGTTTGGGGGTCATGATTCTTCATCTTTTGCTGCCCACCATCAGTCTATAATCTACCTTTTTACTTTCCTAAATTTTCTTGCATGTCTGCCACACACACACATGCACACACGCACGCACACACACTCACACATTCACACACTCACACACACAAACAAAGCTTATAATCAACCAAGACTTTTTGTGATAAGCTTCCAAGGTTTTTCACATCTTGGAGCTAAAAATGAGTTTCCACAGTCACACTCGGCTCCATGTGTTACTGGAAACAAACTGTTACATCCTCATTCCAGAGGTAGAGAGGAACAGACTCTTCAGGAGTGTTAAAGCCAATTCTCATGGACGTTGCACATTAAGCGTCCCTTGCGGTTAAGGGATGTCTCCCTCTCTCTCGCTCCCTCCCTCTTTCTTTCTTTTTCTGTCTCTCTCTCTCTTTCCACCAGGCTTCACTGGGCTCCTGCACTGAGCTTCCTGCTCTGATCCTCCAGACAGACACAATCTGCACACCACCTTGTCTGTCTCTGCTCTTCTTACTGCAGATACCAGTGTTAAGATTTATATCTGTGAAATTCAATTCTGTGAACACAAGACAGAAATAGATGTCGTTTTAAAAAGGAACAAATTCGCCAAGCAGGTGGCTTAAGGTGGCTTTTCAGATTGTGTCCGCCTTTACTACCAGTTCATCTCTTGATTTTAAAATGCGTTCGTGCATGAGAACATGCATGTTTGCCTGTGTGCATGTTTGTGTGTATAGCCTATAACGTTTGTCTTTGTCCTTTTGTAGCTCAGCAGAGTCTGAAGAACTCGCAGTTCACTTGTACCCCGGAGCAGTCACGGTGCAGGGGGTGCTGAGGCGGAAGACTGTGCTCAAGGATGGCAAGAAACCAACAGTGAGAACCCCCCCCCCACCACACACACACACACACACACACACACAGACACACACACACACACACACACACACACACTCGTATTTTCATGTCTAACTATACACACGTGTCCACAAGCTGTTGATACAAATATACCTGCCTACTGTAAAGGAGCAGATGGGCAATAAATGCTGACTGCTGAACACAGATTGGACCTCGGAGACTCTTTAACCTGCAGAACGTCTCTGTTTCTGTCTGTTCTTTATGCTCTTTGCAATATCTATCTGACCGTGTTTGCATTTTTTCTTTCCACCGCTTTGGTTCGCCTTAACTCATTTTTGCGTTTGTACTGAGATTATCATATTCTGTTTTGGCTGGACACGAATCAAGAGCTCTTTACACAGATGAAATAACTTTAAACTGTCACAAGTAGTGTTTTACGAGCCTCTTTGATGATGCAACAAAGTCCGGAAAAAAATGTTCCCCAACCTGGCCATGTAGTTAGAAATCCCTTCACACCAGGGGCATTAATTAATGGGTTCACTTGGTCCCTTTTTCTTTCACATGCCTTTATTTCATCTCGTAACTCTGTGTTTTCCTTGTATGAGTCTTTAAATCTTCCAGTGTTTATGGAACAATATTCTAATTTTGCCCAATTCTGCAGTCATCCAACCAAGCACAGACGAGCACTTTTAGTTCCCAAAACCATGCAGTCGTCTTCCACATGATATACGTCTCTGTTTCTGACTTTCTGATTGTGTCCCTTTTCTTTAAGTTTTGTGAGTGTGAGTTTATTTTCTATAAGAATCTGGTAGCACATGAGCGTCATACTTTTGCATGAAGCAGATTTGATGATTTGGATTTCACTTACGTGCCTCCAGGTGGCGTCATGGACCAAATACTGGGTCACTCTGTGTGGAGCCCAGCTCTACTACTACCCTGCCAAGTCCCTGAAGGCCACTGAGAGAAAACATGTAAGTCGCACTCAACACTCGCACCGGTCCGTCGGCATCCTCATCATCATCCTGATGAGCAGCCTGCAGGCCATGCACAGAAATTTGGGATTTAATTTGTTTGTCCATCTTGTTTATTTTGTCTGTTCGGCAGGTGAAGACAATAAGAGACACTTAAACGTCTCATCTCTCTTCCATCTGAGCTGCAGTTGTTGATAAAAGTGAGAGTAAATTGAATCAAATGACCCTAAAACACCGTGTTTTACAAGGAGACACATGATAGCCATTACTTACTCACTCTTAGGAAGTTTAGTTGCACAATAAATGCAGGGCAAAACACTTAGTGATTAGTGTTTTTTTAAAGCCTACTTCATAGGAAAAGGGAATTTTATCTGATAACAGCTGAAAAAAAGGTTACACCTTTTTTATGTAGTCTTGACATTATTTAAGAACAAGAGCAGCATGTTGAGAGTGTCTGGCTGTGTGTCAGGGTCTGACAGGAACATTTACTGAAACTGCACAGGAGGAGCTCAGAGGAGAGCGAAGGGATGAAAAGAGGCAGGAGGGATGATGAAAAACCTAAACAAGTGGATCTGAGACCCAGTGTGTGTGTGTGTTTGTGCGTGCGTGTGTGTGTGTGTGTGT
>JBAJHX010000106.1:20242348-20275722 GCA_037176925.1 Amniataba percoides
TGTGTACGCGTCTATGGGTAAGAGAGGATGCAAGTCTGTGTGTGTGGATGTAGGTGAGTGTTTTGGATGTACTGACTACTGAACAAGGACCTACACCACTGCTCTTCTCCCATTTGCTCTCAGTGTCCTTTTGTTTTTACTATTCAGCACTTCAGCGAAGCCGTTCGACTTCTCCTCTCCTCTCTCGCAGGCAGACCTTTGTTTGACGGACAGAAATAATGCTCTCCTCTGTTTTTTTTTTGTTTGTTTGTTTTTTTAAAGGGTTAACAATTTTTTTTATCTCTGTCCCTGCCACGCTCCAGGGCAAGATTCCTGCTTTTGTTTTTAACCGGCTGGACACAATCACAACTCTCACACCGGACTAACCTGTTGGACTTTGGAGGGTTTAAAAACACTTTTTGTACTTAATCGGTTCACACTTTCAGTCATCGGTCTCTTCACTTGAGTTGGCTTGGAGTCACGGGATTATTCACACAAACCACGCACTCACACACACACAGGCCTATTTGATCGCATCTGCGTAAAGCGCAAGGGCTCTGATTCGCAATCGATTCCAGCGGAAACAATTCCCACACTTCCTGAATGTGTCTAGTTTCTATCACAGAACCTAGCCCCCCCTTTTTCTTTTATTGTATACTGGCTAAGTGTTCTGTACCTTTGTGTGCGTGTTTGTGTAACTGCATTGGGCAAATATTTGGTTAAATAACAGGAATCTTGTCTTTTCTCCATATAGGTACGATAATCCAGGAATCTAAGCTAAGACATGTTCACGGTTAGGTAGACAAGAGTTGATCCTTTTATAAACCCGTTTTCTTTTTTTTTTTCTTTTTTTCTCTGTATTTTTCAGTGTTACCTGCTCTCTGTCAGCTGCCGTAAAAAAAAAAGAGAGAGACGCTTGGTTCGCCAGACTCACACACATACTAAACACTAAAGACTTGAAACTGTGAAAGAGTCCAAGAGAGAGCAACAAGAACTCATAACGTGATTTTATCTCCTCTCCTTCTTCTTCTTCTTGTTGCTTCATATGGTTAGAGCCTCTGGTTTGGAGCAGACATTCAAAGCTACCTGGAGCCATACAGAGTCTATTAAATCTTGTTTGTTTTAAATTGTTTTGTGTTGTTAGGTTTGTTTGTTTTATTTTTTCCTTTTTTTGCGAGGGATGGTGCAGTTCACAGTATTACCATGTAGTAGATGATTGCACGTCAATGTAGTTTTGTCTGTTACATTTGAATGTTACATTTTTGTGTGTGTTGTTTTTCTCCCTTTTTTTGAGCAGTTATTTTGAATATTTTATGTACATGTGAATTTTTTTCTATTTCTTTTGCCCCTTATTAGATTAACTAGGATCCAGCTCAATTTTAGGCCCTAACTACTGTACATTACATCCGATTTGGAATAGAGTAAGCGTCTTGGTTATAATTAGTGCCAAGTCATGTATGGTGACAGCTGCAGTGAAATCAGATGTATGTGCTGTCGTGTTCCAGTGGTGAGGAGAAAAAGTGATTTATAGTTTTCACTGTGTATCACAGATGTTTCAGGGTGCCACAAATAGACTTCTGTTTGTTTTTGTTGGGAGCAAATTACATCCAAATGAACTAACAAGATCAGGATGATGGAAATGGCAATAATTGGGAGCTTCTTTTTTTTCTTCTTTTTGGCCCGCTGATAATCCATCAATTCTAATCTCCTTTTTTAAAACATCTGTTTACATTGTATGTTTACGCAATCTGTTGCCCCAAATCACAATCCTTTTTCTGCACCATGTGTACTTTATACACTTTATCAAGCGTATGACAGTATGTAGAAACAAATGTCCTGCCTGTCAGTGGGCTATTTAAGCTCAGAGTTATTTTGATGAGGATGGGTAAACATATCCTCACTCTCCTCCTCTCTAATGTGTTTCAGTCTGCCCTCTGCTGCAGGCTAATATCTCGTCATTCGAGGCGCACTGAGGCATGAAAAGTAAATAAACACAATATACAAGTCAACAATTACATTTTTTAGGTCAGACTGAGACAAAGACAGTTTAGCGCCCATAAATATAGAGATGCTCAGTCCTTTTATATCTTAACTGAAGTAGAGATGGTAGCGGATGAACCTGTGGAGGAATGAATGAGGAAGCCAAAGACAGGCGTGTAACAGGGGCAGTTACTGCGAGTATACCTGTGCATTAGTGTGCCTGTGTATACTTTCTATTTTTCTAAAAAATAATTGTAATTCAGGCCAGAGTGGCAGTCCCCTGAGGCTGCCGCCGCCGAGGAGTGGGGGGAAGAAAAGGAGGACTCGTGGGCAGATAAGAAGTGGAAACTGTACTCGTCTCCCAGAGCTGAAGCACTACGGAGGCCGACCATTGCTGGTGTTTGAATCTGATTGGTCGGCTGGGGACAAAGAGGGTCTGTGAATGAAAATAAATGAAATGGGCGAGACAGGGTTTTTATTTTGTGGGTGGGGGTGGGGGGTGTCTCAGGGGCCATTTACTTGTATATCTACAGATGCTGGTTGTTCTCTCTCTTCACTTAAATATTCAGATGAGCTTAACCTGCTGTCATTACTGACAAATCGGTGTCGAGCAAGGAATGTCTCGGTCTTGGACACTCCAAGAAAATCTCTGTCACGTTTCCCTTCTTTCTGTTTGCTTTATCTAATGTTAAAAGACAATGAAACTGAGTTGCCTGAGTTACAAGTTTTAAATCTAAGCAGACTTTGAGAGGAAGGTTTATTTGAATCAGTTTGGGTTAAAACAATCTTTCTCTTGGAAAAGAGGTTGTCCTCACTGTAACCTGAGTTTACATGACTGTCTTATTATTATAATTATTATAATTATTATCACTTCTGTACAGTGTATGGTCAACATAACGGAAACGCGTTTCATTTGGCAATGTTTTGTGGTTTTAGTCGACCCATTTCTTGGATTTCGAGGCCAATCGCTACTAATGTAATGACCCGACCACCATCATTATCATCATCATCTGTTTTGGGATGACAGTGGAAAACTCAAATGTCAGGCACTCCTCATTGAATATAATTTTTGGTTGTTACAAAGAAAGTTGATGCCATGTTTGGAAATTCCTTTCTCTGTGGTGGGAGTTGATGCGGTTTCCTTTAAATTGACCGTACTGTCTACAAATGCACAATTTGTCCCTGTATTAACTGTTTTGAGTAAATCTGCCTTTTGAAATCTTTTTTTAACGGTCACAACAGTCGAGATGAAGGGTTCAATCAGAGGAAGAGTTTTTCAGTGTGGTCATGCATGTCCTGTGACCCTGCGGAGGAGCTGAGCCGGTGTGAATCTGCCTCCTCTGCGCCGGCCGGACATCATTCACTGCTTACCAAGGACATGAGCAACAAGCTTCGTTCAAATCGCCCAAGGTGACGACGGTGATGTGTAAATGACTTTTGACCTGGCTCTGTGTGTGTGGTGTGTGTATGTGTGTTTGTCTGCCCGTGTCATGAGTGTGGCGAGCGCTGTGACCTCACTGCTGAGTGATGCGCTGCCTGGTGTGAAGACTGAGAACCAATAAACACTCTGCCCTTTTTTTACTCCACACATCCGTTTCATGCTCATTGTTCTGGTGGAGATTGTGTGTGCTGTATTACAGTTATCTATATTACATGGCTCAGTGCTATTTAATTACCCAAAATCACTTCCAGCCTTTTTCGAGCTGCTGTTGAAGTTGTTTCAGAGCAGCAGGGATGATGGAGAGCTGCTCTTTACAGTTGATGAAAGTTGCCTGAAGGGATTCTCCTGCCGAGGCAGCTTAATTTCTTTATTAGCATCTTTTCCTCGCAACACTATTTGTAAAATATTATCTAAATATCTAGATTCATGAATTGGCTTTAAAAAATCCAGAGGAACAAATTCTGTTAACTCCAGTTACTGTAATTGCATTAGCTTATTTTTTCAGTCAGTAATTTATCTTAATGAAGCATTACTTCACCAGGCTGCAGTTACAGTCTCATCCATCACAGTGCAGATGTTGGCCTTTTAGTGCTCACAGAATTAACAGCTGTGAGGGATCAGTCAGTGAAGGAAAACATTACTTACGCAATTTCACATTTTTGCCACATAAGTTGTATTGATATTTTGGGGTTTTTCAATTGGTTATAGTTTTAAGGAGCTTAATTATAAAGTACATTTTAAATAGAACTGCAGCTATTTTGACTAATCATTTTACTTATTTCCTAAAATTTCAAGTGCTTTTTGCCTCTTTTCTTGGTTTTCATTTTATAAAACACTTGTTGAATAATTTTTGAATTTGCCCAGACACCTGATGGGGTCATCACATAATGTGGTGGGCATTTCTCAGCATTTTCTAATGTTTAATCAAGAAAAGAATTGGCAGATTGATTAAAAATAATCATTAAATGCAGAGCCAATAAACAAAACAAAACAAAAACAAACAAAAAAGAAAACTTTACCTCTACGTAGTGTACAGAAGGACTAAAGGGTTGCAAGACTTCACTGAATTGGAAAGCTTCTTATATAACACGGGAAATAACATTTATATAAAACAATATAAAGCGAATAATGAGAATGAAATATATTGCCAAGCAGTTTTGCACCATGTACTGTAAAAACAGTCTGGTTTATAGTTATAAGAGGTATGTTATGTTGGTGCATAACAATGTAATAGAAAAATGCAAGAAAAGGAAAAGGTGACATAAGTGTGAGTCAAGATGCATAGCTTAACTATGAAAATGAACAATAAAAAATTTACAAGAAAAATATAAAAATGGCCATGTAGACTATGTACAAAGTAACATTACAGATTTATGTAGGAATGTGTAACGTGTGCCAAAAATGTGAAAGAGTTCACAGTATTTAAAGTCAGTGGCTTTTATTGTGGTTGCAAGTGGAAAAACTTGAACGTCCAAGTGTTGCACAGCCTTAGACTGTATATTGAGATATAGATCTTTATATACAGTCTGAGGGGGGGACTATTTCTTCTGTCTCGGTGCAATTTTATAGAGAGATGTATGAACCATAGACTGCATATATAGATCTTTATGCATCGAGCATTGTAATCTCTCCAGTGTTATCCAGACGTGACAAACCTTATCAATCCCACTTGGGGGAAATTCACTTGTTACAGCATCTCAATAGAAAGACAAATATAAAAAGAAGGACAAAAAATAGATAGAAAAATGACTTAGATATGCTATAAACATGGATACATTATATTTATCCTCGACATATACAGACTGGTATTGCACTAGATAAATAAGTTGTATATGATGTGAGTGAAGCGATTAAAGTTATAGAGCAGGAAAAGACCATAATATACAGTCTGTGAGTTGAGCACTTGAACTATCACAGTGCTGTATTGTGCAGACATGTACAGACCATAGACTGTATGTAAGGATGTTTATATATAGTCTATGAGTAAAGCATTGTAATCTATCTCAATGCAGCGTTGTGCATGTATGAACCTTAGACCATATAGACATATATAGATCTTTACATACAGTCTATAAGTAAAGCATTGTATTTCATCTTAACTTTATCCAGACATGTATGCACTTTAGACTGTACATAAATATATATGTGTATATGCAGACTATCAGTGCAATGTTGTGCAGATGTGTATGCACCACTGACTGTATATAAATATATTGATCTTTGTATACAGTCTGAGAAAAGCATTGTAATTTATATCAGTGCACATTTTCCCAGACATATACAGACCACAAACAGTATATAAAAACATTTATTTATGATTCAAACATAATTTATCAGTGCAATATTGTGCAGGCATACATGCACCATCCACTGTATATAAATATATTGATTTTTATATACAGTCTATGAGAAAAGCATTATAACTTATCTCAGTGCAGATTTTACAGACATTCAGACGGTATATAAAAACGTTTATTTACAGTCTATGATTAAAGCATAATCCAGTGCAGTGCTGTGTGGTGGCAGATACGGACCTGTATTTGCAGCCGCAGTGCAGCAGCGCCCCCTGGTGTTACTCCGCAACACCGACAGCAGGAAGTGTTTCGGAAGTGGCGGCAGGAACCGACGGAGGAACCGACGGAGGGCGGAGAAGAGAGAGAGGGAGCCACCGGGGGGGAGACACCGAGAAAATGACAAACCATCGCGACTCACGGCAGCCAGGGGGCCCGCTCATGTAGCTCCAACGTCGCAGTAACCTCACGGACTTTTTTGAGGTGTTGTTCCGGGCCGCGGTGACTGAGCGGCGGACGCGAGGTGAGTCCGCCCGGCTGGAAGCGACTGGACGCGGGGAGCGACAACGGAGCGCCGGCCGGAGCTAGCTTAGGCTGCTCCGGGCTAAAGGTGCAACACAGCGAGGTAAACATAGATGCAGAAGGAAAATAAATGGCTAACAGGGGGGAGCGTGTGACAGAGAGGAGCTACTGTGTTTTTTATTATTGTGCAGTTGTTTTCTCACTGCTGCTTGTTAAAAAAAGGAGGCAGCAACACCATGAAAGACTGATTGTTGGATGAAGAGACTGCCTGCGTGGCCAGAGCTGCTCCACAAGCTGTTATTTACAAAGAGGGAGGGTCCTGCAAAAGGGTTAGCATGTTGTGGTTTTGACACAGGTTTGAATCCTGCGTGACGTGGCAGCCGTGTGTTTTTATGTGTGTGTGTGTGTGTGCATGCTGCAGCTTTGCAAAATACAGACATGCAGGTGAATTTTATGGCATGATGTGTTGTTTGATGGGAGGCCATTTCTCTTGTGCAAGGTTAGACCGCCCAGGTGGAAAAGAGGAGGGGTTTGGGGCACCTCATCTGACCCCCCCACCTCCTCTGCACCACCACATAACTACCTGTCCATCACTTGTCATTCAGCTAAAACAGGCACGGTATATTAAAAATAAAAATAGAGAGAGAGGGAGGGATGTGATTAGTTACCTGCAAGAGGGGAAGTGCTGCAACTGTTATCCCCCCCACCCCCCAGGTTTAGCACATGCAGCCAAGGTAAGCTTTTTGCATGATTTACCTTTCCGATGTGCACATTTACACAGATCAGACTGATGCAGTTACGAATGTCGGACAGGCTTCAGCCGCTCTGCAGTACTGGGTCATCGTCTGTCCTGAGGGGGAACGAGCGAGAATCAATGGCTTTTTTTCCCCCCTGCTGCACATGTTATTGACAGCGTACATTTCACCTCTCTCTCATGCTTTATTTCTGCTTGTCTCTCCCTGCAGGTGACAGCCTGTTCGCTCAGACTGCAGCTCCTGTGAGGAAAAAAAAAGGTCCATCAGAGGGGTTGTCAGTGACGGGGCGGACAGGCGTGCGGGCGGCGACAGGGAGTTGCGGGGGCCATGCATCAGGGGTGAGGGGGGTTCGCTGCGGGGGACACACACAGCGTCGGGTGAGGAAGGGGTCGGGGCCGGGCGGTGTGGAGATGAAGCTCAAACAGCGCATGGTGGTGCTGTGTGCCGTGCTCCTCCTGCTGGGCCTGGCCAAGATCTTCCTGCTGGACGGTGGCGAGGGCTCTGCAGCCAGCCGCCGGGACCTCCGAGCGTTTCGCAAGGTCTTTTTCATTTGCAGATTTATTCAGAAATATACAAAATGTTTATTGTTACACAGTCAAATTATCACCCACCTCTAACAGATGGAAGCGAGCCTTTCCCTGTCCCGGGGAGCGCGCCTTACCCACACCCTCCAGTCTCCATGGGAGATAGCGAGCCAGTGGGTGGGCCCAAGAGAGGTTTACCCGGAGGAGACCCCGGAGCTGGCCGCTGTGCTCACCTCCCTCAGCACTGCCAGGATTGAGCGGGCGGACGTGGGCTATAAGGGGACGCAGCTCAAAGCCCTGCTGGTGCTGGACGGTGGACAGAAAGTGGTCTTCAAACCCAAGAGGTCAGATTTGTTCACAGTGGGATCGCTCACATGTTGCAAGTTTATGCTTTATCAGATATTCAAGCACATCAGTTATAATGTGGGTAAAATTTGTGTCCCAGCTATCAGAAATCATCAGCAGTACACAACATAATTTAACTTCACTGACTCGTGTACATTTCTGTGACCGTCACACTTATGCAAAACCACCTGATCAAGTTCTTTACAGATGAAATATTTATTAAACTAGAAACGCTGCCCAGAACTAACCATATAAGACACATTAATGAATAAGTACATGCAATGAATGCAACATAAATACAGACCTTTGTAAATTTATACACGGAATACAACAATGGACAATTAATTAACCATTTTAAGCCAAATGACATAGGGGATGAATATTTTATAATATATTAATATTATCATTAATACATTAAGTTGTGTTAGACCATTAATACAGAAGAGAAACACAGAAGATCACTAGTGTCATTGAAATGAATACATAATTCCTATTTGTACATATCTGTTTCATCTGGACTAGTTTTTACTGTCAGGTCTTTGTGTTAACATACCAGAAACTTCCCACTTGACAGTAAATCTGATTCTGATTTTGATATAATAGTCATAAAACGACTCCTCTTCTGACTTAATACTAAATTAACTTAATAATCTACACAGTGTCAACAAAAACTATCACAGGAAAAAGAGTTTCACCTCTGACCAGGAAAGACGATGTTCTGAAGGAGGAGGGAGGCGGCTCTTAGCATGTGGAGCAGCAAAGACAAGTCTGTCTTGTTCCCAGTGAAAACATCTCCATCGTTAGTGTCACTCTCCATCGCACGCAGCGACCGAGGCAAGGCCGCCTGTCTCCCTCTCAGCAGGGAGAAGGGCAACTAGTCGGATTTTCAGTCTTTACTTTTTGTCCTGTCAGCAACTCAGACCTTCAGACTAAAGCAGGCTAGTCTCTGAGGAGTGACTGTAGTGCAGCTTTGGTCCAGCAGGAGTCTGATTCAGTGAAGATAAACAGGAGAGAAGCATCTGAGAAGAGAAAGAGCCCCTGTCGAAGAGCTGTGGTAGTTTGATTCCTTCAGCTGCTGAATGATATCAAACACTTGATAAGCACTGTCAGACCACATCAATTCAGCTTAAACATTAATCACTACAGTTTTTGATACAAAGGTACATATAGTGTGCTTCATCAAGACAGGCTCTGTTGTCTTTTTAACAATAAAAGTCTAATTAAAGTCAACTCTGTATTACACAATGAAATAAGATTGAAGTGAGACCTCGTACCATCTTGAGATGGGTTTTTTGGTTTGGCAAGTTAGGCCTGTCGTAAATGAAGCCAGTGTCCTCCCAAGTTTGAAGAGAAGCTTTCTTTATGTTCATGGTTTATGTTCAGAGGTCACGTTGGCCGGGAGTTCACGCGAGGTTCATGCAGTTGATTTAAAACAGAACCTGCCTCGATACAGAGAAGATTCATTGTTTCTCAATAACATACAAAAATTGTTCATCATACGTTTATCAACGCGGCACGCCACACAAGGATTTTGTTTGATGACTGATGATACAGCTTTCAGACTTTTTGTCCTCTCCACCCGTCCTCAGATATAACAGAGATTACGTGGTGGAAGGCGAGCCATACGCAGGCTACGACAGACACAACGCAGAGGTGGCTGCTTTTCACCTGGACAGGTGTGTAGACATCGTCATTGGAGAGATTAGCGTGCATCCTCTCTGATCTGATAATGGAGAAGAATTACAGCGTATTAATGTTCTTGTGTCGCGTCCATCCTCTCTGCAGGATCCTGGGCTTCAGGAGAGCACCTCTAGTGGTCGGGAGATACGTCAACCTGCGAACAGAGATTAAACCTGTGGCCACAGACCAGCTGCTGAGCACCTTCCTCACACAGGGTGAATATCCTCCCACTCCTCTCATACTCACACGTCTCAGTTATCTTTCTTGTAAGTGAGTGTTTTCCGATGTCCCACAGCTAAAGCGTGGTGTTATTGTGTGAATAACATCCTTTTTTGGGTCTCCATCTCCTTTATATTTC
Organism: Amniataba percoides; assembly: GCA_037176925.1. Taxonomy (NCBI): domain Eukaryota; kingdom Metazoa; phylum Chordata; class Actinopteri; order Centrarchiformes; family Terapontidae; genus Amniataba; species Amniataba percoides. Next base: position 20,252,224 of record JBAJHX010000106.1, read on the forward strand.
TGATTTCAGTTGTTGCCCTCTCTGTCAGTCATTCTCACACTCACCGTTCCTGTTCTTTTTTATTTCTGGCTTCCTCAGTCAGTACATTAGACCAGGATACACCCTGTCGCGTCCTTGTTAGTGAGGGTGTGGCAGCACTCGGTAAATAAAGTATGAGAACGTCATATCAAAACATATTAGTCAGGCTGTTCAATACAAGAACAACATTAAAAGCATAGATATTTTTCATGCACAGACTGAAGATAGGTGATGAAAATGTATTGCAAACTAATGATAACACAATATCCCTGCAGGGCACAGTGATCATGTAGGTCTGTCAAATTAATCACTGATTATTATTTGTTTGTTTTCTCTTATAGATTAATCTAGACATAAAAGAAATGAAAGGGGCAGGTTTTTTTGCAGCATGCAATACACTATTTAGGGGGTTTTACACTTGGCACTACTGCTTGAGGAGGGCAGCTTTAACTGCAGGTGCTTCCCCGTGTTTCGGGTAAAGCAGAAGTAAATAACATGAGGCAATCTGAGATCGTCTGGCTCCACCTGCCACCTCTGAGTTCATTTGAAGAGTCTACCATGCGCAGGTCAAAAACAACCCATCATAAAAGAGTCAGAATAACAGGATTTGTTCTGCCAAACGTGCGTCAATTCAGGGCGACAACAACAACTGAATGACCAAGCAATTAGAAGACAACAGTTTTTTAAGATAAGTAAAAAGAAAAAGAGCAATGAAGAAAAACAAGTTAAATATATAGAATAAGACTGAGCATCCGTGTTGTGACGGACTTTGGAGGAACACAGAGAGAATGCTGGAAACGTACTTCACTCACTGTGATTTAAAAAAATAAAAGCAGGTTCTGTCGATAAGATTAGATTCCTAATCTTACTGACGCTTTAAAGGATTGTAACCTGGTGAATGTATACATGTGATGTAGACTGGCAGGTTTGTTGTTCAGAGTGGGCCTGTTTCCTCTCTGCAATGAAGAAGTAACTGTGCTGTATCTGCAGCAGACACCGTGAAATGTGTGCTCTTCTTTGGGTTTTTAAGTTCAAGTTTTTGTAGGAGCTGGTCTGGTTATCGGCAAAAATGAATCATTATTAAGAATAATTGTTTATATTCCAAATTGTTAAAGAAAAATTACGTTGCATCACCATGTTTCCAGTGACCAGTGATGGCGGTGCAGCCTTTTCGAGTGGCTACGCCTCCGCTTGGTGGCTCAACTGCGAGGTTTGAGCTGAAGGTGAGAGACAAAGGGAGAGGTGTGAAACCGTGTCTCTAAAGGGGTCTAAAAGCAGGATGGCTAGGCCGCTGCTCCTGTGTGTGTTGTGTAGGTGCTTTTTTGTGTAGAAAGGGAAGAGCATGCAACAGACTCTTAACTCTTATTTCACCAAAGTAGCAGAGCAGATGACGTGGTCTTGGTCAGACCTTACTGATTGTTTAACTGGCGAGATTTCCGCTCCTTGATCTTGGTCCAGACTGTGAAATAACCTGAAGACTGCGGTGTGGGTGTGAACACTGCAAAACACTATAACAACAACAACAAATGCAACGGTAACTGCTCTGTAGTAGCTGCCTGTGTGACTGGAAGCACCGGTTCGTCTTTTACCACAATAAAAAATGGTAACAAACTACTCTAAAGTCTCTGCCCGGACACAAGTCTTTTACTTTGAGTTGTTTTCATCTGTGTGTTGTTCCGTTAGTGCGTCAGGGGCGACATTTATGAAGAGAGACGAGATGTGGAGTCCAGTGTCCTCGATGAACTTGTTCATCCTTCTGCGAGCGGGCACTGACGTCAGCTGATTTTCAGATCCGGGAAAACAGCTTGTTTACGCAGCCTGTGAGTTAAAGACTTGTGTCAAAAATTGGAAGTAAAAATAAATGAAAAGAAAAATCAAATGTTTGCGGTCAGAGTCACAGGAGGCCTGAGATCCCAACAGAGTAGCTAGCAGAAAGTGTCCAGATAAACTCAGGCTTAAATAAAGCGATTGTAGAAAGGGCCATATCCTGTTTGATGCTTGTTTCCTCAGTGTTTCCCGACTGAAGGAGAGTTTGCCCGGACTGCAGAGACTAGCTAACTGATGCTGCAGGCTTAAGCCGATTGAAGCAGCCTAAAGTAACCAAACTACAGTTTGCAGGACCAAAGATGGAAATTTAACAACCGTGTGCTTTATTTTAATCTTTCACTGTCACAAGCAGCTGACTGTTTTTCTGTTTGAATAGACCACGCAAGGTAGCCTAAGGAACGGCAAGTCTCTGCTGCATCTATGGCTCGTTTTTTGGCAGTTTGTCATAAGCTTTGAGGAGAGAAAAAGACTTTATTTCATTAGTAGTAATTATTCTTTCCTGAGTTTTTTTGAGCCACATGCACCGTTGATCACTTTAAGTCTGATTACTGTAAGCATTTTTCACTCTACTTTACTTTAGAGTGAACTCGACTCATTAAAGGGTAATTTCCCACATTTTTACACCTAAATGTCAGTTAAGCGGTTTATCGGCACTGTCATCCTGTGAAAACCTTGTCTGTTGTGACTGTGGCTTTTTAAGTGTGGAAAAAAAGTTCTACTGATGTCATTGTGAGGTTGTTCTCTCTGCTTGACCCTGGTGACTGCTTCATTACATTAGTCATAAATTATATTAATATATTTTTATAGGATTTTTGCATTCATGTGTTCACCTCATTTGTTAGCTATTGATATTTAATAACATTCATTTATATTCATTCATTTTATACAACTGTTTATTACTTGGTTGTCCAGAAAATTTAGTACATCATAATACTATATAAATTAATAATACATATTTATATTGGGACATAAATAGAGAATTTTATCCATATCAATCTCTCCTAGCTTTCATAGAAAGAATTTCCCACATATTTAGGATTGACTTTCATAACAAGGCAAGGCATGTTTATTTAAAAAAGCACATATTTGCAACAAGGCAATTTAAATTCAAAGAAATGCACCAGGAGAAGGATGCTTCAATACAAATGAAATCAGTAGTTAGAATAGAGAATAAAAAGAAGCTCAACAAGAAGCATAAGTACAATATGACAGGTAAAATATAAGAATAAAAGTGCAGTGTAAGAAATGAATCATTTGCTTTAACTGTGTCTCACTGACTCATAAAATGGTATCAGAATTGGTGCAGTGGAACCAGACATATTGCCATTTTTACCCCAGAATTTCTTCTTTTCTGTCAAAATCTGCCACCTACATTATCCACAGTGCAGCTCAACCACTGACCAGTCTGTCAGCGCTGCAGGTGTGTAATATCAGATGTGCAATAAAAGTCCCCAACACCCGTAAAAAGTCTGAGTACAATTGGTGAAGTTCCCTTTTCAAGCGCCAACCCATGACTTCCCATTGGTTCAGCAAAGGGTAAAAAGATTAGTTAGTAGTAAGTTAAATATCAATTATAGATATATTGCCATCTACAATTGATATTGATAAGATAGTTTATTGTCATAAATCAATTTGCAAGTATTTTATAATGATATATTAATTATTAATTGTCAAATATCACAATTTAATTTTGCTGTCACAGGAAGTGGGGTCTTTTTGAGCATCAGTCAGACAAATAATAAACAACTGAAGATTGTCTGATGTATTAATGGTCAACGTCACTCTGGTTATTTCATGGTTGTTGGGATGCATTGAAAATTGAGTTTAAATCACATATTATTGACTGTAGTGACAAATGAGACCCTCTCATTTGGGTGAGCATCTTTATACATTAAATTTAATGTTTCACCACATGTGGATTAATATTATTTAGATGGCAGCTAAAGTTATCTTCCCGTCACTGTTAAAGCTAAAGAATTGCCTATTTCTGCTGTCTGTCATGTTGTCATTGCGTAATGTTGTGGTTTTCTCCATCTCACTTCGCACCTACTGTTTTTTTGCAACTGATTCACCAGCTGTTCAGGCCACTTTGTGTTTTATATTTTGTAAGTTGCCTTGTGTTTAAACCTGTCACTTACCGCCAATCAGTTTTTAGTTTGACTCATCTCTGGAACTGCCTTTGCAATTGTGGTTTACAGCAGGTTGACAACCTCTACAGAATAACGCTCGATCCACTGTCACAGTAGCAGAGGCCACTACACAGATGTGTCATTTAGCTCTCAACAGCAGTGTTTAATTTAAAGAAAAAAATCCAAAGGGTTTGTCCACATAATATACAAGACCCTCTTTACAGGTCTTTAAATATGTGACAATGAGACTTCTGTTTTCATCACAATAAAACTGCAACAGATGCAAATCTAATTATGTTTTTGCTGCTCACATTGAAACTCTCATTTGAAAATTGAATAGAAACATGTTTTTTTCTAAACTCTTTTCCCATCACTGTAGATTAATCACATAGATAGTTTTCAGTGGCACTACTTTCTGCTGGGTAAACTGATTTTCTTCCACAGGAAAGTTGTCAGAAGATATTCTTTTGCTTCAGCAATTACTAATCCACTAATGGACTATATGAGGTATTTTCTCACCTCAAGCTGCAGCCTCATAAATGATCTTGACTATGAGAGTCTTACTGGCACATGAAAGTTCATGTAAAGAAATATGATATTTGCAGCATGGCCGTTGCATCAGGCTGACATGGGCGGGGTGCAGTGGCTAACACTGTCGCCGCACAGCAAGTTTTCCTGCGTGGGTTTTCTCTGCACTCCAACTGGTGTAAATGCAAGTGTAACTGTTTCTTTATATCTGCCCTGTGATTGACTGGCAACCGCTTATGTGAGGATAAGCTGTGTAGATAGTGGAATAGTTGAATGATGCATTACTATAAATTTCAGCGTTTTTGTGGTGTATTATTTATGTGCGTTCGACTTGCAATTCGATTCACCTACGATTGAGAAGCTCACGATCCGATTATTAGATGAGTCTCAATGCATCTCAATTTTGCATTCCTGTACATAGTTTACTTTTCCCCATCAACACGGACAAGTGCTTCAAAAACACCAGCAGTGGTTTTATTTCTTCATCCCAAAGACGGACAACAGGCTGGCCTACACATGATGCTGTGACTTTGTGGAGGCATTAAGGCCAGACTGAGGCTGGAGTTTTGCTTCCATGAGGCCACGAGGAATTAAGATGCTACTAGAGATATCTGGTATTTTTTTTATGCAAATGGTGCAAAAGAAGTGTTTTTCAAAATCAAATTGTTCTTCTTCTTCTCTTCTTATTCTTCTTCTTTGATATTTATTAGCAGTTAGCAACAACACTTTGACACATTACCGCCATTAGCTGGAACAGGACGCTGCAGTCTATAACTTAAACTCTGCATCTTACATAGCAGTAACACCAAATCCAGAAATGTCTGTGGAAAATTGTACTGATAATCAATTATAGACTTCACTGCATCAGTGCAGAATCATTCAACAAAGCATTGCAATGCATCACAGAATCAATCACTTCCCTCCTCTGCAGTATTATAACTAAAACTAAAACAACTGATAATTAAATCAGTACTTTAAACTTGTGATCATGTGTTTGTGGACTTTTTAAAAATGTATTAGGCCATTTAGCCTGCTAAAAGCAGATGTGTGGACTGTGCAGATACTTTACACACAATAAGTGCAGCTCATGTCAATTTAATACCACCAAAACACAATTGTGTGTTATTTTAATTATATAAGATGCATTAAAAGCACAAATTACAGAGCAAAACAATGCACATTTAAGTTTCAACAGATTGTGTCCCCTCTCTTATACCTCTCAGTGGTTTTGGGCCTTGAACATGCTGGTACAACACTTACGTTATCTAACCACGACTTATCACATATGGTCCAGTGTTTCTGTTGTTACTGTTTTACAGAGACAGGCTGCCATATCGTAAAAGAAAACACTCCATAATCATGCCCTTTCAACTTTAAAGAAAATGAGCTTACTTGGAAATTTTTCTTTTCCTTCCACATTCTTAATTAATTTAGAAACGTTTGAAGTTCAAAATAATGCTGCTGCTTGCCTCAGAGAAACTTTCCGAATTTTTTTTTTCTTTAGTGAGCCACTTTTTGTTCTGCTGAACACCTACGTGTGGGCTTTTGTGCGTGTTTTATTTATTTATTTTATTATAATTTACAGGCAAAATGTGGATTTGGTCTTAGGACACACCTCCGTACTGCTCCTCCTCACAGTGTTATGTTTGCACCTCTTTAAAGACGTCCTCGTCAAGTGGATTCATTTAATGGGTGCCTTTTTTTTCTTTCTTTTTTTCCCCAGGTAATAATACATGTTTCTACGGGAAGTGTTATTACTGTCGGGAGAGCGAGCCAGCGTGTGCAGAGGGGGAGATAATGGAGGGGTCATTAACCCTTTGGCTGCCAGACGTCTGGCCGTTACAGAAACACAGACACCCCTGGGGACGCACGTACAGAGAGGGGAAACTCGCCAGGTGGGTGTTGAGTTTCGAAAAATGATCTGTCAAGGTGTTTCACTGAATTTTACATTTGGGGAAACCCTTTGATCTGATTTTGTTTTGATATATTTATCAGCAGGAAAATGGAAATGATGTTGTACCAATGCTGAATGTCATAATTTAAGACCGGGGGTGGTACTTTCCTAAATGTTAAAGAGTAATACAACACCTACAATTGTATTCTGAGAAAAGCTATAATGTAAGTATCACTATACCACTATAACTCAAAGCTATGAAATATCAGATTTTTTTGTATTTGTCAAGTTTGAATCACTTTCTTATAGGAAGGTTTTTTCAAGTGGTACATTTCCAAGAACTTGTTTTTATTAGTTTTGCTCCCTTGGATTTACAATTTTAGAAATAAAGTGCGTTATTCAGTCAGTCCAGTGGTGAAATAAAACGAGAAATTGCCGAGGACACTTCTTCCTCTTGTGTTTTCGGCAGATTAAAGGCTTGAATAACACGAGGTGAGATGATTCATTACTATTCCTCGAAAGTCTGTAACTTTCAGTTTGTCACTGCATCATTTAAATGTACATTTAAATTATCTCTTCTCAAAATTTTCCAAGTTTGTTAAGGTTTCACTTGATTGTAATTTCGTCAGGGTTTGCAGCAGGGGAGAATGCATCAGCTTGACCATTAGATGCGTTAGATTTGATAGGGTATGTGATATAATAAGTTCAATGAATAAATTCCAGTTAAATGCATACATTTACAGTGTAAGTTAGACACATAGCAGGTTAAATGGACATGCAAGAACAAGAAATTTGCCCACAGGTATCATTAAAGAGACACTGTGCAAAAAGGTTTCTGTACAAAATGTCTTCAGTGGTTTAACTACTCTGACAGGTAATCATTTTTGCTGACAAATATCGAATAATCACTATGTTGAGCGAGCAGAGCTGCATTGCTATAGTGGGCGATGGATTGCGTTGTTTCTTTCCGACAATAGCAAACATCTTGACGAACATGGTAAGATATTGAACAAACAATGCTAAATGTCGTAAAACCACAGGTGGAAAGAGAAATACAACACCACCTACAGTTTTATTCCGAGAAAAGCTTGCATACAGAGTGTACATTTCACAAAGAGCAAGTTAAAGTAGTAACAGTTTTGATCTGATAAGTGTGTGAAATTCTAGTTGACAAATATTGATTAATCACTGTGCTGAGAGAGCAGAGCAGCACTGCTATAATGAGCGATGGATTGCATTGTGTCTTACGGATGCTAACATTTTTGCGAACAAGGTGATATGACATTGAAACACCGGCGACCAGAATGTGGTCATACAGTTAGAGTGGTTCAGCTGTTCTTGTCTTAACACTGAATTTCCGTGGTTATGTACGTGCTGTGGAGATACATGCGTGTGTCTGTGCATACCCGTGTCTCCCTAATCAAAACCGCTCATCGTGGTTATGTCTGTCCAGGTCAGTTATAAGCAGATCATTGTTTTAACCAAGGACTTTCTTGCAAATTATCATATAATTGACATCTGCTGAGTAATGAAACAGACAGCTTCGCTTTTTCGGGGCAGTACGTGACTGGGTGTTGATTCGACAAGGCGTCTTCGGCTGCAGGTACTTTCCCCGCTTTTCCGGCCAAGCCTTCCCCTTCAAGGAATGCGGCCCGGTGGATGTTCAGATGTGATATTGTCTGGCAGGTTTTTGTCGCGGACAGTGAGGAATTGTTTCCTCTCTGTGTTGGAAAAAATACCTGAGCTGTAGGTGCAGCAAATGCCTTGAAGCGTGTAATTGCGTGGGTTGTTAAGTTACATTAGTCAGCTCAAAATGTCCAGATAAGATCAGGTTCAAATAAAGTAATTGTGAAAAGAACTGTGTATCACATGTGTGCTGCAATGAGGTTTGGACAACAGTCCAAAAAAAAAAAAAAGAATTACCATAGTTTTTAGACTTTTTTTTTCCCCCCTAGTAGTTGTCATGCAGGAAAAAGCCCGAAGTGAACTCTGCTACTCGAAGTAGACTTCTTGATCACTATAAGCAAATGATCTAAACGGCGTATGTAAAAGAATAATCCCGGTCTCATTTCTCTGCCGCCATTGTACCATGTTATTGAAATGAAATTGAGAATGAAAGCTCGATGTGAATATTTTGCCCTGACGCGCTTTGTTGTAGATACAGCGGGACCATCAGCATGTTATATTGACATCAGAGAGAATTTGCCTTGGATTGGACTGGATTGTGGTATTTCGCTCCGTGGGCATTAAATGTTAAGCAAAAGCTGACTTCACAGAATAACTGAAGAGTGAATTTTTGGACAGCATCTCTCTTCAAATCTGATTCAGCTTCTTTTTTCGCCGAGGATGGTGCACCTGCTGAGTTAAAGCCGAATACACTCGCAGACCAGTGCATCTCAGCAGTAATGATGCTCCCCGCTGCTCCTAACGTCATCAGATTTTCATACTGCAGAAGTTCAAATGCATTTCAGAGGGCGGAAATTTAATATACGACTGCGAAACTGTGTGGGATCCGATGCTGGTGTTGTTTGAGGTCAAGAAGCATTGTTAAAGGTTTAACTGAGATCGTCTCTGCTATACCTGATAGTGTGTATTAAAGTGAATAAACAGAGGCCTGGTCTGTTCATTCATCAGAGTATGAGGTGTATTAAGAAATATGCCTGGCTTGAGATCACGTTGCTACAGAATGCGGGAAGGATGATGATAATGTAGGTGAAAGAAGTGCTGTATATGCAGAAACTACAGCGGTGAACAAAGAAGTAAACTTTATTTCTGACACAGACACAGATAGAAAAACATACTGAAATGCGGCACACATAAATGCAACCTCATATATTTGTCTGCAGCAGCTCATCGTTGTCTTTAAAGACTTTAAAGTGGTTTAATGTCTGTGTATGATGAAAGTGGTGAGTTCAGATTTCATTTGTATGTGTCAATCATCCAGGTGGGAATACGATGAGAGTTATTGCGAGGCGGTGAAGAAAATGCCTCCTTACGACGCGGGACCGAGACTGCTGGACGTCATCGACACAGCCATATTTGATTATCTCATCGGGAACGCTGATCGGCATCACTATGAGAGCTTCCAGGATGACGGCGGCGCCAGCATGCTCATCCTCCTTGACAACGCAAAGAGGTCAGTGATAACGAAGGTTTTAACATTCAAGCTCTGTATAATTTTACTTTTAAATCATTCATTTGACTTCCAACAGACTTCATTAACGGAGTTAAAATAATAAACTGAAAACACAAAGATGACTAACTCAATAAATGAACAGAAACTTGAGATGTTTTCATGATTTAGGAGATCCAAAGTGAAAGAAAAATAGAAAATTCAGGCAGTTCTACTTGAATGAAAGTTTTAACATTAATTGGAGGTGCATTTTGAGTTTGAGTGGGGAGAAAAGAAAGTAACAGCAGATGAAAATTATATATAAAAATATTCTTCAGAATCATAAGTATGCCTAGAGGCTGTATATATATTATTTATTCTTATATAACAATAAATTGTATTACGATGGATTTTTTTTGTACTCTTCACAAACAAAAGTTCTTCGGGACACACACATTTAATATTTTCCTGTTCAAGCAGTCAGAGTGAAATATGTGCAGCAATACGCACACACACACACACGCACACACACACACCTTGAGGCTCTGTGCTGCCCGGTCATCACTGCTGTCAAGCTGGACTGATTTGATTCTCGGGCTGCTTTATATTAGCAGCCCAATAAGCCATTATCTTGACTACTTGTGTATTTGTGTTATTTATTCTGATGATGTGAACTTGCACTGACCTTCATGGAACCACTTTAGCCCCAAATGATTTGTTAGGGTCCTTCAAATCAGGTATTGGTCTTTAATGCCTACCTTTTTTTAGTGCACTTTGTGTGTACATTGACATTTAATGTAATTTATTTTGTAGCCTAAAGGTGTAGTTGTTGTGTCACATATCATTGTATAACGTGTTTCTTTACTTCTGTACTTTCTTCCTTCTGCTGTCTTTCCACACACAATGTAACTTTTATTTGAATAACATTTCTCTCTTTCTATTCCTGAACACAACGGCTTAGTAATTTGTAGGAAGTCCCTTTTTCCGTTTTATACTTGAAGCATAACTTTTATTTTCAGTTTTAGTTAAGTTTGTTTTGATATTTACTGCATGACCATGTTTTTCAGGAACAACTTCATTGCCATCGAAAGTACTTTATAATTGACTCATGGTGAACAGCCACTTTCATTAAGTTAGGACATGGAGCCGTTAAATCTTCTTTGAAATGTAAACTTTTCCATCTTACTCAGCATAATGTCTGTTTTTCCATTTGAGCTGCTGTTTCATGTCGCATCATTTTCGTATTGAATGTAGAGGCAAGCTTTGAGTGCAGTTTTTATGGTTCTGTAGTATTTGTTTTTTTTGGCACAATTCAGGGATTCCAGTCTGAGAAGAGATTAGATTTCAAGTTCAGCCAGCAGTAGCAGATTTTTTGCTGACTGCTTCCAGGAGTTTGAGTCATTTCCTAACTGAGCAGGCAGTTTGTATCTCATTAGTATCATCTGAGCTGCAACATAAACTGAAGACTGACCAAACTCAAATTATCGTTCTCTCTCACCGACTTCATCTAAATCCTGTCTTTGTGTTCAGGAAATTATTTCCATCAGATAGCATGTTTCCGCCCTTTTTAAAGCAGCAAATAAAGTAAATTGATGAATCACATCCGACCTGTCACCAGATTGCATCCGTTGTGTGTTGGCGTTCACTCTGGAGGAATTTCGGTTGAGGATGTGCTGCCGGGGGTGCAGATGAGGTACAGCTGGATTTAGAAAGCAGCCACTGTGAGATTGTGTGGGCTAACTTTTAACGTCATGAAACAGGACAAAGCAAAAGGAAGCAAAATTTTAATTGAAAGCAGTCGCGGTTGAGAGGAAATGACAAGAATTTGCTGCATCAGCTGTGCAAGGCCAAGAAAGATTTGTTGGCATAAGACTTGATTTGCAAGAACATTTAATTTTAGGCTAAATGCTACAAGATGTCAGAATCACAATACATTTTTATAATAATGTGTCTCTCTCACTTGGTCATTTGTAGCTCCTGAACATATTGTAGATTGTCCTACAGCTTCAGTTTCCTCACTTAGGTTTTTATTTTATGTTGTTTTTTTCTGTGTACAGCTTCGGGAACGCAGCACTGGATGAGCGAAGTATCCTTGCTCCACTCTATCAGTGCTGCATGTGAGTACTTGTTAAATCTCAACTATTCGATGATCAGATTTTTATCCTTTAAAAAAAAAAAAAAAAAATCTTTTTTTTGCCGCTTTTCCATTAGGATTCGTGTGTCTACATGGAACAGATTAAATTTGCTGAGAAGTGGAGCTCTGAGCTCAGCTATGCGGCAGGCTCTGGCATTCGACCCCATCCACCCGGTCCTGGCCGACTCGCATCTCGCAGCCCTGGACAGGCGTCTGTCTGGAGTCATAGCAACCGTCAAGCAGTGTATGGAGGCGCAGGGCCCCGACAATACTCTAATAGAGGACCGAATGAACCTCCCGCATCCTTAGAAACCAACTGGGACAGGAGAAAACAGAGGAATTGGGACCAGTCAGGACTCAACTTTGAGAGAGGACGGAGAACATGAGAGGGACTTGGATCAAATGGATGAGCTGCGGTGTTATAAATATGGAGTAAGTAAATGGAGCGACAGGGTGGAACAACTGTGCATTTCTTCTCCTCTTCTCCTTTCCTTTTTTCATCACTCTAATAAGACCGGAGCAGCTCTCTAAAAGGAATCGCTGGAGTCAAAGTGGTGTCACCTTCAGAGATAGAAACTTTGTTCTCAGGACTGTTGTACACTTTAGGACTCCATCTACTACTACTACTGGTTGTGGCGACACTACTGCCTTGTGCCAGATTCTCTCTCGCAGTCCATCTTTTTCCCTTTTCTCCGGGAGTCAACTGCGGAGGAAAGATGGAGTCAGAGCAGAATGTGAAATTGAGCCACCGACATCTGGATGAAAAGGAGCCGTGTCTCCTGTGGTTTGGAACTTACAGACCAAGAAAAAGAAAAATAGATTCCTGTCAAATGAGCAGGAATTCAATCCATTTTTCAACTGAAATGGTTTTTTGTTTTTTGGAGGGGGTGGGATTTTTTCCCCACCTTGAATTAAAATTGAACTTTGATCAACAAGAAAAGAGAAGCAACTCTACCCATCATTATGTACATACTTAACTAAGTAGTGACATAGAATTATGAGAGGAAAGAATATAAATTTGTGAATTATAATATTAAATAAACTTAAGGGTGCGTGGATGTGTGTGCGCATGGGTGTGTGTATGGAAGGGTGCCATATTGTGCCGTAAATAGGAAAGCTACTGATACAACAGACTTGAAGAAAAGGGGGATACAGAGTTTGGGCGTGTGGGTTCATCTTCAGCATTAAACTATGATCTAGTTAATTGTGGTTCTCTCTCAGTCATCTTTTCCCCGCGTGGTCACCGCAAAAAGAAAGTACAAAAGTTGAAAGACATTTTGGTGCTGTCACTGCTACTCTAAAAAAACATTGGGTTTGATGTGGCGTGCTTGAGTTGGAAGGGACTTTTAGATGCATTTACAGGTCATATCTGAAACACGCTGGTCACAGTTTAAGCAGAAGTGGGTAATTTATTTGAAAATAACTTGTCTTGTGTCATGACAGTTACTTTGTGGGGGGAAAAAATCAGGCTCCTCTGGCTCCACTTGCTGCGTCCAAATCCATTTGAAAACATGAGAAAACAGAGTATCTGATGGAGCTTCAATCTCTGCTCCTCTTCTGGTCCTGCTCCATTGTGTATTTGCTAAATCAGAGTGGATGTAATGGTGGATAAATAGCAACTGCTCAACCAAGCAATGACAAAAAGAACAGTTTATACAACAGAGTGAAGTGATGGAGAAAAACTAGTTTAAAAGAAAGCATTAGATCAATCAGCGCTGCAGGGAGGGACTTTGGAGGCGAGACTGTGCGTTGTAGAGAAAAAGAGGGAGTGGGAATGTATACTCGCTCTACTTTTCAAAATAAGAGCACTGTCAGTCGGTTAGATTACATAGAGAGATTCTCCTACTGACTGAGTGGCGCTTTTAACATTTAGTTTATCATAAATTGTTTTCAGATTTCTCATCACCTCACTTTCTGTAAAAATTTTAGAATCACTTCTCATGCTCTAAATTTAGTTCACATGGAAGTCAACAGCAACTCTTTTTATTAGTCAGAGGTGTGACTCCCTGTGAGATTTTACTTTACAAACTTGCCCATTTGTCTGATTAGACTGTTCACCTTTATGTCATGCGAAAATTTAAACACATAAGTGCTGAGGAGCCAGCATACAGTTTGCATACCACAACAAATAAAAGTCCATGTTGGGTTTTTTTTTTTTTCTTTAGGGACGATTGAACTGTGGAGGTGTTTTAAGTTGTGGTTTTGCACACCTGCCAGCAACATCCAGCTGTGTTAACATCTGTTCCTCCGGTGCCCTGAGCAGCTGACTAACTGAACTACAAGCAGAAAGTGCTTCTCTGGAGGTTATCCTCGTTTTCAAAGTTTAAACCTCGGTTGTGCAGTTGTGTCACTTCTTTCACACAGCATGCTCGCACACTGGAGGTGCAGGGGTTCATAAAAAGGATGTGTGTGGGCAGTTGATGATTAACCAGATAGCGCTTTTCTTCCACAAACTCAGACTTTCCAAATCCTCTTTCTCTTGATGGCTGTCTGTCAGCTGAAATTAAAATACCCAGCTTGTCCAAGAAAAAAAAACACCCTCATCCTCTGCAAACTCTAATCCGTGAATGAATGTTGCACACCCAAAGATCGAACTGTTGTTACTGTACTCGTGATGATGGATTTCCCCATTTGAGCTTGTGCTTCTGTTACAGATCATCTCTCGCCACAGGAGCTTATCCTTATCACTTGACATTTACTTCATCATGTCTTCTGTGGCATCTCCTGGCAGTGGAGTGCGTATTCCTGTCCTGTGGTCTGAGCGAGTTTTGTTGTTCTTGCTGCACCCACGGAGGGGAAACTTGCTTGTGAAACGACACGGCAGGTTCTCCCTTCCCACATGCAGACGTTCGCTCTCAGCTGCCTGCTCGGTCTTGCTGTTGCATCCAGCCTCTCTGTTTATGTGTGCAAGCCGGATGATGTAGGACAACTTTTTCATGTGGGCTAAACAGATGCCTTACTGGGGACACGTGCCAAAACACTGAAACCTGGGTGAACACCACTGTTTTTATCATGCCAGGACATGTATGTTCATGTCAGAGCACATGCTGAATGTTCTGCACAGGGACAGTGCTGAGTTGCCTGATACCTTCATATTGTGATGACAAATCATTATCATTTTGTCCATTTTTCTCTGCCATCGTGACACTCGACATTCACCTTTTTTTCCTGTGTCCCGTTTCCCTCATTTTTGCCTCCTGTACGTCCTCGATTTTTCTGCCGTGGGGTAAAAGTGAAGTGTAAAAAATGCGCTAAAAAACAACCAGAGAGTACAATCGACTCAAAACTATACACAGACACTAGATGTCCCTCTAGGATAATTAATGTACGTTATAAATGCCCAAGCAAAGTACAGCCAAACATGGTGAAGTCACCGTAAACTCATTGCTGAAAATGACAACCGATGTCTCGTCACATATTACAGGGCTGTCAAAAGTGGTGTGAGTGTGGGGGGGAAGCTTTAAGAGTGTGACATGATGAACCTGAAGTGGACAAGACGAGTGTCTCTCAGTACCACAGAAATAAAAACTCGCCCTCTGGGAATCAACAGGTTGTGTCATTTTATAAGATCTTTTAAAACGTAATTGGACATAAAATCTCTTTTGACTCAGATTGACTCATAGATTTGTGGGAAACTGGGAAAATTGTTAACTTTTGTTAAATTTGTTTAGTCTTGGAGCCGAAACATAAATACATTAGCTTTTAGTACATTGGTATATATTTGTGAAATAATGGATTTACTTCTTTGGAAACACACTCATTTGTTTTCTTGCTCAAACTTGGATAAAAAGACTGAGTTGACATTTTGCATCTTTTACTTGAAGTGTTTAGCAGTTAGCATTTTCTGTCCAAAAGCAACAAGACATAGTTACCAGCTCTGAAACTTAGACCGCCACGAAAGACAGTTGGTTATATGCTGGTATTTCATCGCTCCTCTGACTCCAAATTTTACCCACCGCCACACCCGAATCAACACAGCCAATCAGAGCAGAGTATCTGATGGAGCGTCAGCTTCTGAACAGACATTCGTCACAGTTAAAGTTCAAGTTAGTAACTTTAAAAATGACTTTTAGTCAAGTTGTCTAAAACTGTCTCTGTGTCACGACAAGCAATTTTTTGGGGGAAAAAAACAGTCTTGGTCCTCCAAATCCACCTTATGCCTTTGAGGCCATTTTACAGGAATCCACCATGGCTGAATCAAAACAACCAATCAGAGCAGAGTATCTGATGGAGCCACAGGTAAACAATAACCAAATGACAAGAAAACAACAGTTTCCACAAAAGGGGTAAAGAGAAGAATAAAAGAGTTTTAAAAAAAAGACTTAGGCTGGTTGGCGCTTCATTGAGGCGCTTTGAAGGTGAGCTGGTGCACATTTTAAAGAAAGGGAGCAGGAAGTATACCTGCTCCAATTTTCAAAGTAAGAGTGCTTTCTTATAAACCTGATTGTCACTTTAAAGCAGCTCAGCGGAACATTTTGTGTTGACTTTGGTGGCCCCTATAGACTAGGAGGTGAAGTGTTTCACCTGACATTTCTAGCAGAAGGCATTAAAAATAACTATTAGAGACAAATGGAAAGACACTCATTGGATTTTGCGGATCGTACAGAGGCATCACTGTTAAAGAGAGATTTGTTTGTAATAAACTTAAAAATAACTGGTGGTGTGGGTGATGATTGGTGGCCCGCTCACTCGATGTTCAGACCACCCTCAGAGGACTCTGCAAGAATGTGGAGTTTTACTTAAAATAAAACGTGATTCACCACCACACAGATGGTTCCTTTTTTTGGTGTTAAAGTCCTTGCTCTTTGTTTCATCATCTTTGAACCCACTGGAGGGGAAATCAGAAGTGAATGTGGCCCCCACAAACTTCATTCTCGTGCGGTGAAAGAGTCTCCTTTAATGAAGAAACCTGAGACTGATTCATCGTTTTTTTTCTTCTTTTTTTAAATTATTTTTAAAGATGATGGACACTTTTGTCTTTGGTTTCCTAGAAACAAGTCAGCTTCCTTCACGGGTTCACATCGGTCCTACACCCCCCGCATGAATGTGATGGGAACATCACCTTGATTGAAGCGTACATGATGTGGGAGGTTTCATTGCGGCGGAGCGGCCGTCAGCCAATCAGCTCCTGGTGCGCGCTGGTTTCACTCCTGCTTTTCCCTCGCGCGCTCTGTGTGTATGTGTGTGTGTGCGCGCGCGTGTAACTTGTGCACTGCACGAGCGCGCTGCAACCCCCCCACCCACACACATATACACACACACACAAACACACAGAGAAAATTAAGAGCAGATCACGAGCGCTTTCTTTCCAGTCACTCCCCTCCTTTCTGTCGCATTCGCCACGAGCTTTAAAAAGGCTCGTCGCGCGCCTCCGGGGCGCTCAGAGGACTGATGGACCGGAGGAGGACGGACGGGAGGGGGACGGATGCGGAGGGGCCCCGGCGGCCCCGCGGGGACCGGCGCTCCAGGAAGCTCGCGGTGGTGGTCGCCGTGCAGAACGTGCTGGTGGCCGCGTGCCTGCTGGTCACGCTCTACGTGTATCTGGTGAGTGATCGTGCAGGCTTATCATGATGAACACACACACACACGCGTTATTTCATATTGAATGCAGCAAGGATGATGAGAATAAAAAAAAAAAAGATGAGACAGATTACACATCAAATACTCTGTTTCCTTCAGGACTAATTATTGGATGTAAGGGTCACTATATGAGTCTGCTATGTGTCATTTAATTGTTACAATATGACAGCAGAAATAAGAATAATACCACAACAGGTCATTTTATTAACAGATTTGAAGGTTTTGTTGTGTTTTTTGTTTGTTAAAAGCAGATTTAAAGTAGTAAGATGTGGTTAAAGTAAAAAAAAAACGTGTAAAGTGCATCCTGAGGTTTATAACTGCTCCATCCTCAATCAACCACTGGACTATTTTTTTTTCATGAGTCACTGTCTGGCAACAATGCTGTATTTTTTCCCCAAACAAATTTAGCAGAGGGTGAGAGTTTGCTGGCGCCAAAAGGTGCCTGAGGGGGGGGGGGTACTTGCCCCAGAGATAAGCTGCCATGTTATTTTTGATACTTTAATACATTTATTTCACAAAAGCCTCAGTTTAAATGTGATCATTCAACACATGTGATCAAACACATCTGGACTCACCCCTCTCTGTTTCTGCACAAATTCATAAAAAACTTAACTTTGCTTACTGTCTGTCCTTAAATCTGTGCATTTTAAATATCAGACATGCATTTTTATTTCTTCAGACAATCTTTATTTGATATTTTACAGCATGTCTGGCCTTGTTTATTTGTCTGGGCTTGTTTTTTGTGGCAACTTTCCCCCTCAGTGGGACTTTCATTCATTCTGTGTATGAGGAAACCCACAGGAGCGTGTAAACCGCTGACTTCATAGGAAACTTCCCATTTCAAATTTAGCCTCAAATCACTTCCCTACTTTGATAAAACTGATTAATTACAGACTGATGCCGGTGCTGGAAAGCTGACAGATGGTAGGTGCTGTTCTTTTCACCAAGGTAGATTTTTGAGGAAGAATCAAACTAAAGTCATTTTGGTGATCAAAGTGGCGCTCAGCTGTGCCTACGTGACATGATCTTTCCCCGTTCAAAAGCTTTCTCATACAGAAAATCGTGGCCTTAAGTGCAGTGAATTCCTGACGCATTGGACCTTTTGCTAACTAACGAGCCAACACTTTCTTCAAAACAACTATCATTACTTGCGGTTTTCGGTCTTGATATTAAATCTATTTCAATCCCTTAAATGTTCGCCTGATTGAGCAGAGTTACAGAAATGACTCTTTAATGTCAGAAACAACAGGAATGGGTGTGCACAGTTTCTTAACATATCCTTTGACCCGGATGACTGATTGTCAGCATATACATATCTGTATATCTTTCTGCCACTGTATAATGATCATTTTAATGACTAACATTTGTTCTACATTCAGGCTCTGGTGTTTATCACTGCGATGCTACTCTCACTACAGTTATTAATCATCCAATTGTGAGACTTTCCCTAGTTTCTGTCAGCCTGCCTGTTTTCACATCATGTCACTAAACCACTGTATCAAGCAAACAAGTTGTGTGCTTCCTAGAGTCGAACATCAAGGGATCACAGAGCGGAGCTGTGTGACCTTTGAAAAAAAGCACTGTGTGACATTTATAATGTCAGAGTCATAAAGGCAGCGGAGGCCAGCTAACATCAGGACAGCTGGAAGGTCAGCAAACAACCCTGCCCTGAAGTTTGTGTCTTGTCTCGACAGAACCTGACCTCTCCGCAGAATGTGCACATACAGTTTGAAGCCATTGCAGGTAAGTAACGAAAAGAAGAAAGTTTTCTGATCTTTTTTTTTTGTTTTCCACACTCATATTGAAAGTTTCACAACAATCTAAACTAGTGTGCTTCAGCCTTTTTTTCTCTTCTTTTTTTTTTTCCACTTTCCCCTCACACTCACACTCCACGTTTTTGCCCTGCAGACATCCCAGCCAATGAGACGCTGAAGTTCGATTACGTCCTCAGCAGCAACATGATGAGTCTGGTTGACAAGGAGAACGACATGATCTACGTCAACTGCACTGGACCCTACATTTTATATATAGACGTGTGTTACAAGAGCTTGAGCAACGAGGAGACCAGAGGGATGCTGCAGCTGCAGGTGCAGGGGAGCAGCACTCCCGTAAGCTCTTTGGCCCTGAACACTTCACAAGAGGTCTGCAGGGGGCTCCACAGTATTGCCTACCTCAAAGCAAGACAGCAGGCCAGTCTGTTCTTTCACTGCACTGATGGCTTCAAGATAAAGAACGTGACTGTGAGCCTGAGCTATCTGGGGGGGGCGTGCATTTGACGAGGGCCAATAAGAAAGCTCTGTGAGGAAAAAGGCACAGACGAAGAAAAAGAAGAAGCAGACCAGCACTGACTGAGGAGGGAGCTCAGCACTCAAGTTGATCTGCCGCTGTGTGGACAGACACACTAAGCGGGACTCACTCTGACGGCATGACTTGTGTTGACAAGCTCTTTTCAATTCTCTTTATTACCTCGAACAAGGGAGCTTTGACTGTCTGCAAGAAATCTCAACAACTTCTGCATGGTCTTGGGAAAGAGAAAATCATATGATTTCGGTGGTGGCGAAAGACAATTCTCCTTTTGTAGTCATGAAACTACTAAAACAACTAAAGCAAAATGAGGAACTTAACAAGTTGGTGCACATTTACACCCAAACTCTTGCCACTGTTCTTCAACTACCTTGATTAGGGCTTTTATTTTTTTATATAAGTTATTCAGTTAGTCTAACCCTAACCCGTTTGGCTTGTAAAACATCAGATAATAGTTAAAAAAGGTGACTATCAGGGATCAAAATAGCTGCAAAAACTTTCCGATTGTAAATCTCTCAGACCTTTTTATCATCTTTTTTTCAAATGTAGCTCATTAAAGTTTACTGTGAAAAAATTTGATCTAATCTGTATTAAGAGATATTGAACCACATCAACAATTTTCTTTCATTTATTTGTCCAAAGTTACCAATTTATAAGCACTCCTGCTACAAAATTATTCTCACAGTGGTGTGGCGACTCTGTGGTGGTTAACACAGATGAAATTGTGAGGTTTTGTGCTTTTGAGGGATTTGCACTCCTCAGGTGCCTTCTAGTTTTTTTATATATATATATATATATATATATATATAGCTAATTTACCATATTTTTCTGTACTTTATTTTATTATAACAGTACCAAGTTTGTAGTACCTAATGAATGTATTTGTTATTGGTGCATTTATTCTCCTGTGAACCTCCAATCTGAGTCTCATAAACTGTGTGTGCTGTGTGGCCACCGAACACAGCTGAGACAGTGTTTAACTGCAGGCTGGTGGCATTTACCACAACAATGACTGACATGTTTACCGTCAGTGCCCCGGTCTTCACTTTCTATGACTGACGTGTCAAAGAAGATTGTTTGTTTTATCTCGATAGAGTAGCTCACGGCGGAGTTAAACTCACAGTCAGACTGGTTTGGTGCTGCAGCCGCACTCGCACACAGACAGCTCAGGGGAAAAGACCAGAGAAGAGGTGAATGAAGTGGAAGTTTTCACTCTTTTAATTGTATCTGCACTCACAGTGCTTTCTGTAATGTTGTACAATGTGTGTTTTTAATTATGCCTATAGCTGATCCGTCCCCTGTGAGGTTCTTTATATATACTGTATTAGTGAAGCTATGATATTTTCAACGAAAAGCCATGTTGTAAAAATGATGAATAATAATTTTAAGTATGCTATAAGGAACATTTTTACTGTACTCGCCATAATATAAGCAGGTTTGCAAGCTTTAAACAAAGTCATGTTCAGTGTCATTCTTGTTTAATTTGTTTGGTTTGATGGGTTTAATCTGTACTATATAATAAAATATTTAATACACACTGTACACAGAGACTGTTTGTTTAAAGGTGTAACGAGTAAGGTTTGCTGGTTGCTGTTTGTAAATGCAACATTCAGAAATGGCCTGTCTCCCCTTGTTCAAAGTGCACATACCTCTGGCGGTCCCACATGTTTACTCTCCGG
This sequence comes from Amniataba percoides, assembly GCA_037176925.1. Classification (NCBI taxonomy): domain Eukaryota; kingdom Metazoa; phylum Chordata; class Actinopteri; order Centrarchiformes; family Terapontidae; genus Amniataba; species Amniataba percoides. The sequence goes on from JBAJHX010000106.1 coordinate 20,273,429, forward strand.
CACCAGGTAGCTTCGTTTTTACAGTCCTGCACACCCTGCGTGCTGTTATCAACTGGACGCTTCACACCACTGCCCTGATGGTTGATGCCCACAAATGTCACAGCGAAATAGGAAAATACCAGCAGAGGGCAGGATATTTGCAGATACGGACACTGTCCAACAGTAGTGGCTCTTTATCGATGACTGACAGGGATTGCTTTTGTGTTTGATTTCTTCTATATAAAAAAAATCAAACTCGTTATACCTTTAAAAACAGGAACTCTGCATCTTATAAAGCTATCAGTGGTCGCAAACGAGCTTAAATTTCTTCACAGAAGTGCTACAACAGTTTCATTTGAATGTGAAGTAATGATATGAGATGAGACTGGGCGTATATTATTCATACAGGGGACGTACTGTGTAGCTACCTCATGTAAGCTTCGGCACTGATCACCTGTTGAAATGAAACTTTAATAAAAAGGGTTTCCATTTGGCAATAAGCCTCTCTTTGTTTTCACTGTTTACTCTCTCTATCTCTCTATCTCTCTCTCTCTCTGTCTGGCTGTCCGTCTGCCGTGAGAGTCAGCAGTTTCATGCCGGCATGTTAAAAGTTACTCAACCAAAAATGAAAGTGAACTGAAGAAGGAGCCCTCTCACGTCACACAATGACCTGACGTGACACTGTTACAGGGAAGAATCAGTCAGGTTGTCTGCCACCGCAGCTGGAGGGCCAATGAGCTTAAATTTGCACTTTCAGACTTCCGGCTGTGCTCATCACAAACATGAGGTATTGTTTGGCTCTTGTGCTGTCTAATAATAGAACAACTGGTTTTCACAGAAATATCTCCGGCCTTACTAAGATCTTCATGGAAAATCCCATGCGTAGGAAAGTGAGACACACTTTAACAGTCACTTTGCTATTTTAGTATCAGGAAGAAGGATCGGACAAGAGTAAACTTGTGCAGTAAAACCTAACCCACATCCAGGTATGTGTTCAGATTAATTGTAGCAGGGTTTTTGTTACTGGCTGACTGGTTCATGACTAAATCGCATATCGTGCAGTTTACAAAGCACAAATAATTAATGCGCTCTGACATGTTCCGCAGAAATGATGTAATGAAGATGAGACCTTGACATCACTGGTTCTACAATTTTGCTTTCCTTTCGAACATCTCCACCACAAAGTTTTACATTTTTAGGTTAATGTCGTCAAAAATTAAACCAAATACATACAATCAGAACATGTAGTAAAATACTAGGCTGGTGTCACAAGCAGACTGGATGCCGATGCAAACCTGATACAGCATTACAGCAGATTTTAGTGCTCTCTTTTGAATGCCGCAGTTTGACTTTGTTACTGGGTCCATAGTTGGTTTGTGTTTAGCAGCGTGGTTCAATGCCTGCACTTTCAATGCACTTTTGTTGTCCATGCACTGAAACTCGTCTTCCTCAGAGACACTGATCGCGGCACATTTCCAAACACTGCTGAGGCTTTTGTGTCTTGCAGCACGTAGTAGTCCAACAACCGGTCCTGCCATAGTCTGGTGACTTAAAAAAATATGATTGTGAAATAACTCATTCTCTTTCCAAATAATATAAAAATAAAACCCTTTTCAATAACAGTCATCTCCCTTTATGAAAAACTCCGGAGGTTAGTCTTTTATAATAATAAAATCGCAGCAGCTGTTTAAACCCCTTAAATAATTTCTCACATTGTTTACAAGTATTGGTACAGTGAAAAGGCGTGTTTTTACCTTTGAACAGTGCAGCGCGTGATCTACCTGGCAGTCTCATTTCTGCCTGAAGTCCTCATGTGACTCGCCCATTGACTTTAAGGAAGATAAGTCATTTACCTTACCTTACCGTAACTTTGCCAAAGCATCATCTTTACACCTCCACAGGTAACCTGTTTGCTGCCTGGAAGAATTTGGTGACTGATGCAAGACCAAGTTACACATCTGAAGGGCAGAAAACAAACTTCTTACTATCCATCCTGCCATATTTTGCCTACACTAAGTATACCTGTAGTTTATTTCAGGTTCAATTGAATTGAATATAATATTTAGAAGATCAGCGCTCTCCAGGCTCATTGTTCTTCATGCAGATTCAAGAACTTTGACATGCTTCATCAAAAATACATCAAATATTTACCCCCCATCCACAAAAGGGAAGGTAAGCATCCGTATTTTTGACATTACCAGTGCAGCTGACGAAGTAGTTTAGCCATGTGCCTGCCCACAATCAATCAATCAATCAATCAACCTTTATTTATATAGCACCTTACTACAACCAGGGTTGACCAAAGTGCTTTACAA
>JBAJHX010000106.1:20275822-20301802 GCA_037176925.1 Amniataba percoides
AAATATCACATAAATAAGAAGGTGCAAAACCATTGACAGCATTAAAAACAAACAGCAACAGTTTAAAATCGATTCTGATTCTATTTCCACAGAGGAAATAGATGTATAAATAAATAGAAGAACATGTTGATTTTAATATTTTGTGAAAGCCAGCTCACTAAAATCACATCAACTTCAGAGGTATTACCTCTGTGTAGATAAACCCATCTAAATATATATCAGCTGGCACAACATGGCACAGTCATGGAGCATTGCAGCATCTCATGTTTCATGCCAAACATAAAGCAGGTGCCTGAAATCAGGCCCATATCAAGAAACGTGAGCACCTCACCTTGTGAACTCAGTGTCAAGGTGAATGATTTCACTGTTGTAACTTATCCAACACTTAGAGAATATTTTTGTTCTGTTTGTGGTTTGTAGCAATTATTTCTATTTATTTATAACAGGAATATAAATAAATATGCTCATTAATTATTTCAGAGATTCATTAACTGTATAAAGACTTCAGTATGAAAAAACACACTTAGCAGTATCACTGAACCCGTCTGACTTCAGACCTGTTTCACCAACTCGTCCTTGAGGAAGCGAGCTACATAATTGTCGACTGTTGGCCGTCGGGTATGGCTGTGCAACACTCCCAGAGGAGTAGACTTTTATGGTCTGAGAAGGCTTAAGGGAGGTTGTGCTGGTCACGGTGACCTTAAGCTCCACTCCCCTGAGGCCAGAAAATTAAAGTACATACATTCCTAAAATTTTGGAGAAAGTCACCTAGTTCCAGAACTGGTTGACTGAGAATCTTCACAGACAGAAAGCGCATGTAATGCATTCAACACACAATCAAGGTGGCTTAAGAATGTGAGACAGAGCCTGAAAACAATTCACTCCATAAACTTCTGATATGGCAATCTGGTTATAAGCAAGTCACGAAACATCTTTAAAAAAAGGCCACAAAAAAGAAGAAACCTGAGCAAGAGCCACAGATGAGGGATCCCTTGCATGGACAGACGGATGTGCATTAGATGTCACATGTACAGAGAACATCATCAATCAAGAGAATTTATGCATGCTGAGTTCATGGATTTAGTCCATATATGAGGTATCATAAGTAATAGAAATCTGTGAAGTCTGTAAGTCCAGGTGCATCTCTAGATGTTGTCATATGGAGCTCTGGTCCACTCGACCTTCTCTCCACAACACAGATACAGGTCATGTCCCCACCAGGCCAGTGAAGCTCAGACAGGAGGACCACAGCTGGAGTCAATGAGAACTTGCAAGACTGGAGAGAACAAAGAGGACCGGGGCTCCGGCAGTAACATGCACTTTACAGGACATAAGAATATTCACATTAAATACTTAGTACATGTTCAGGCTCAGATGACAGGCACAAGCAGGTGATATCCCATTTCTTAGGGAAAGATTTTTCCCTTGGACTGCATCCTAATCGACGACTTCTTCATAGCAGTAAATGACAGCTACTTTACAGCAGGCTGGACCATAACATTAAAACATTAATCACTTACATGTGCATAAATTTGATGAAACTTATTATTATGTTTATATATTATGTATGTGTTCACCTTATACTAAGAGCTGTTCATTACCAAGGTAAAACACTTAATTCTGAAGAAAATGAAACAGAATGTTTCTCATGGTTCCCTAAATATTTTGGAAATACATGATCAGTGTGTTTCCCTGCAACTATTGTTAGTGTGAAATGATGCAATAACATAATGTCAGAGGGCATGCTGAGACCAAACCGAAAGGGCAAGATGTTTGCTTAACACTCCAAACTCAGGATGGAAACACATCTGAAAGTTCACTTGTAGTACTGCAGTAAAAGAAGTGTCTGTTGTCTGCTCCACAAAAGTAGTAAAACTATACCATTACACATACATCACCTTATTGCTTACCAAAGTTTAAACCATCACACTCTCAGCCATGATGATGATGCAACATCACAGCCTCTCACTCTGGTGAATCATTACCATGAGCTCAAAGGTGAGCGGGTAACTTATTAGATACACATATGAACATGCAAAAGATATGCCAGTGCAATGGGAGGAAAGTGTGTGTGACATAAATGAAGACAGCAAATTGTTATATTGTGCAACCTGAAATGAATCTGCAGGCACAAATGTTATGTTGTCATTATTTGTTTTAAATTAAACAATTTATATGACTGTTAAATGAAAGACCTGTTTGGATTTGTGCATGAATGTGCAAAAGTGTAAAGAGTACTATATGAGAGAATATTATAATGTAGAGTTTGTGAGGTGTGCATTATTGAAGTCATTATCATTCATTAGTTCCAGGAGTTCATAGTCACTGCTGCACAGAAGAAAATAGTCACAATACTGTTAAGCATTAAGATTGAAGTGTTATTGCCCGTGTTTGAAATTGGAAGTAATGCAAGATTCGTATAAATGGAATTTCACTCATTCAAATTGTTGATAATTAAGGTTTCTCCCTGATCAGACGCTCAATTGTATATTCAGAAGAGACAAGCTTTGTTTGTCAGTGTGTTTCCCGAGCTTCCTGTATCAGTTTAGTGTTAACAAAGGTGCAAGGTTTCCCATAAGGCCCCCTGTAGTTCCCTTCCCTCCATGGCATGTGAGCCAAATGTCATTCCCATTTTCTGTGCAAACCTTTGTATACTGTAGAGAGAAGCTAACATGAACGTCCCTATGAGTGGAGTCTCTCACTTCCCTATTCAGACACAGAACACACATGGTGGTGTTGATAGTTCCATTGTCTCGCTACCTTTCTTTGATAATCAACTTAGTCCCGGTCCTCACCTTTTGCTTGACTTGTTGTTCCCGCAGTATCTACTTGGACAGAAACTCATCCTGGACAGAGAGAGTTGAGCAGGCTTGCTGTGAACATGCATCCACTGTGCAGTGAATAAAACTCATCTGAAGCAGCCACAATATTGGACCTGTAAGAAATGTTTTCTTCCACGCTGGGCATTATTGTACAGGGAAGGTTTGAAGGAGAGATTTATCAAAGAGTCACTTAGGAGAGTGGATGATATTGGGTGCAAAGTGATGACTTATTGATTAATTGATGGAATTGATGGACAAAGGGAATTGCCGCTTTTCTTGGTTTTGCATTATGATAAATTTAATATTTTTGAGACTTTGGCTTTGGTCAGACAAATTAAGACATTTGAAAAGGTCATTGCACATTGTGATGGGCCTTTTTCATTCTTTTCTAAGGTTCTTAGACAAAGTAATTAACAGGCTAAGTGAAAATAATCTATCAATTCAGCACAACTTTTTTGTCCAAATTATACACTGAATATTATTTCAGATCCAAATTTTCAGGATTTCAGTTCTTCTGATGAGGCAGATTTTTTTTTGTATTTGTGAACTTTCATGTGCTCATGAAACTGTGCTCTGTAGTACCCTCTGACAAAGCAACAAAGGTCACTTTCATGAGACTTGATTTATAGACTCTTTGCAGGCACTGAACTCTGAACCTTCATGGTGATACTGTTCCGCTCCTGTTACCTGTGGCCTACTACTCTAAAAGTGTTTGAACACTGTGACTGCAGGAAGTGCAAAGGGAAGTATATAACATAGTATGTGCTCAACACACACAGTCGTGTGTGGTTTTATCTTGGCAAGCACTACTGCACTTTCAGCTGCTATTCATGATCATGGAGACACATCTGAAAACAAACCTGTTTCACAGTGGTTATTTTTCCATGATAAGCTCCTTCAGCATATTTTCCAAAATCAATCCTGGCATATGAATTTCAAATTCAAGTCAAACTCCAGGTAACTTCATGCCTGATAACTTAAAATTGCATTTTGTTTGGTATAAATTTTCCTCAGTGTATGAAACTGGACACGTCGGTACTCACAAAGACACTTTGTTCACTTCACAACCTTTGAATGTTTAAGCCATAAGAAAAATGGAAAGCACTATCAAAACATATGAATTACTTTGCTCCTGGTTTCCCGAAGCAGCGTCACCAGCAGGTTTTGAGAGGATTTTCGGTTTTGTTTTGACAACTCTTGGATGCTTGGAAATGTGGCACATTCATGGTCCTTGCAGTTGAATTCTGATTCACTCGACATTTCACCCAGTCACAAATTTCAATGTGTCCAGCACTTGTGGTTTGTGACTAAATATCTTTTAAACGATCAACCGCAGCTGCACTGTACAAACACTTGCATCATAACAAGTAATATTGTGAAACAGTAAACTTACACCTACTTAGAGCCAGCGTATTGGCATTGCCACTGTGAGCTTGTCAGAATATTTACATTAATATTTAACTTGTGCATGAGTTCACATGAAGCATCTAGATACGCACAGCCTTGTAAGGCTTATACTCAGGAGCTTGACAGTCTAACTCTCAATAGACTGTCTTTATCTGGTCAAAGATTCGTTACAAAACAGACTAAAATCTGTTTTGTAATGAATCTTGAAGTCATGGAGTTCCACAACTTTGTTGACTGTGTGGTCAAAATGGGACCTTCAGTGAGGGTTCAGGGTAAATCCCTGCGGCTTTGAGTCGTTACTCCGCTGTGGTTTCAGGTAAAGAGCAGTTTCAACTGTGTCAGGTTTCTCTGCAAGTAACCTGCAAGATGAAAGAAGCATATTTACTGTAGTTGCGTGCAGAACCGAAAAGTGCATGGTGACCACCGCACATCTCTGTTATTATTATTATGATTGTTGTTGATTGTGGTTGGTTTAGGACTGTTCATCGTGATTTCTGTTCATTCTGAATTAGAAATTTTCAAAAATACTATTTCAGGTTCATCAGTTGATGTGTCACAGGTTTTAAGATTTTGAGTGTCCATAGTTTTGGGAAAGTCTGTCAATGTCTGGTTAAATGGATGTCAGAATTCAGGAACATCTATAGACTTGTCAGCCTTATGTCATACTACTCATTGCTATAAGAAACGCAATAGTTTCTCAAGTCTTTATACTTAGCCGATTTCTACATTTCTGAATCATTCTGAGAAAAAATCTATTTTTCTTTTTCTCACAATGAGTCAGTATAGTGATGACATGCTTCATGATTATTAAAGCCTTCTCAACAATTGGCCTGCAACATGTCAGCAACTGGTTGAATATATTGTGAAATTTCCACCAGGTGATGCAAAATGTGATGAGGACTTAACTCCTGTGCATGTCAAGTCATGTCCACCTTTTTGCTGAAATTCTTTCCAGGGAAAGTCCAACCCAAGAAATATTTTTGAAACTGCGTTCGAATTTCCCTTGTCTAGGGATAATCATAGCCCATTAGGTAGGTACTGTGTTGTGCAGCGCTCTTATTAAGCTTGTTTACAGATTTAAAGCCTGCAGTTCATAGTAGATATTGGGTGTGGTGATTTTGTGTGTTTTTTTTCTTCTTTTTGTTCAGCAAAATGCGGTTTTGTGGTTTTTAGTCCTTGTTTGCAGTGACAAAGAACTGAAACCCCTTGAAAAGACATCCGAAGAAAACAGAAAAACTTTGCATGTTGCCATGGCCCAGCAGTTTCATGGACTGTAAACACAAATAAAAGCTAAGTGGAAAGCGTCTGTGAATTTTCTGCTGGCATCCTGCCATTGGTGGAAAGAACAGTTTGTTACCTGGAGCAATTTTTTTGAAATGCTATTGTAACGCTTGTCACATGGATGCCAAGTCCTTACTGTTGACTTTTTAAAGAAATGCAAACAGTATTATTGAAGCCTGCAGTGCTCGTTGTTTAGCTTACTTATGTTTTATTTAATGTCCCCAAGCTCAGAAGTCTGCTTCAGAAATCAATCAATCTTTTGCGGCCGACGGTCTTCAGCTTCCATGGAAATATATATTTAGACTGTGAAACTAAAAAACGTATCAAGTTTTCATTTTCAAGACAATGAAACTGAGGGGGCAGACACAGTAGTGAGATAAGAAATGCTCAAGACTGGACTATGTAAACAGATACGTTTTTTTGTATGCATGTGTTCTCTTGAGCGTAAAACGTGTCATTAAACCTGGTCCGAAGCCAAGACGGATATAGAACAGCGGTGATGCAAGGACCATGGCTGTGTGAGTGTGGGTGTGACAATAACAGTGATGTAACAGCAGGCAGTTTCTCTTGTGGAGGAATTTCCTGCTAAATGGGTCAAGGTAAACGGGTAGACTGAAACACACACAGATTGAGATTGAGATTGAGAGAGAGAGAGGGAGGTTCTTCAAAATGTCACTTTGAGGTTTCTTCGTACATCGTGTTTCAGTCAAGCCTCTCAGCGTTTTGCCACCCTTGCATTTGAGTGAAACTGGCTGCATGAATAGATAAAGCATGTCGAGGCAGCGTGTGCTTGCCAAGTCTTATCGCGAGGAGATTGTGAGCTTGACTTGTGCTCTGGTGTTGACAAAAAAGCGTGCGCTTTATATGCAGTTTTTTCTTTTAGAGTGGATGGAAAGAAAATGCTGCAAATCACAGCAGGCACCAGGAATGATGATGTGGTGGCTTCAGGCTTTTAGGATAATAGAAATAGTTGTGTTTGTGTGTGCATAGAAGACAGGATAGGACAATTGCAGACTAGTAAACTGGACTTGTGGTAAACTAGAGAGTAACAATACTGAGTGAATAATTATAAATTCTTTTATGTGTTAGATCACTGACTGACCAACAGCCGAGATTCAGAAAGAAAATAAAAATCATTGCATCTTGCAGCACCTACAAGCATAACAACTTCCATTCTGGTTCCCCGAGACAGAGACAAAAATATATATCTCAGATGGTTTTATTGGCCTCTGATAAGCTCTGGCAGAGACTCAAATAAAGCTGGCTTAGCCTGAAAAAGAGTGTAATTATTAAACCATTTTTGCTGCGTGGCTGTGAAGGGATTCCCTCGACGCCCACGGATTTCTATTTGCTCTTCTTTATGGTAGCGAGGCGGGAGTTAACTGAGTTTGGGATTCCCACTTTCTATTTTTGTGTGTGGGAAGAGATGGGCTATATTAAGGAGCAGAGAGCCAATCTCAGTTACAAGTATCACAGTCTGCATTATGGAGAGACATCAAGCAGGACAGGAGGAGACACTGATGGAGATCAGGATGGAGAAGTGCGGTGGAGAAGGCGTTCATCGACCCAGAGGTCCACCTGAAGACCGCCACGGCTGCTTCAAGTGTGCGGTTGCTTTGGCAGTAGTGATGGGGTTGGTCACTATGACTCTGGTGGCCTTTATCCTGCATTTTTCCATGTCCCCACCGTCTTGCATCCAGGTAAGAAACACCTAATGCCACTGATAGAAAGCTGTTATCACTCATTTCTCCTCTTCACAAATGCATGTCTCACTATAATCAATCTGTCCATCTACAGGGGACTAATCTGTGGAATGATACAAGGAACTGCACAGCCTCCAAACTACAAGGTAACCATTGCTGATATTTTGACTGATTCCAACAGTCCTATTCAAATGTGATTTTGTTTAAGGTCCTGATGGACAAAAATCCTTTTCCTCCACAGAGAGTGGCAAAGGAGCATATGACATCTTCACTGTGGATAAAACCACAAACTATTCCATCTTTGTATGGGTGAAATTCTCAAGCTTCACCGGTGAAAAGGTTGATCTCCTGAGATTGCTCAGAAAGAAAGAAAAAACCCTCTACTCGAAGGATGCGAACGGGACAGAGATTGCCTTTTCTGAGAAGCTTTTACTGATCGAAGCAAGCAGAATATACATCAGGTTTGACTCTAAGTGCACAGACAGCTTTGTCTCTATCTGCGAACAATGACCACGCTAAAATCTGACTGTATCTTACACCTTCATATTTATATTTATACATATGTATGCAACTGTGTGATGCTGTCAAAACCTCTCGATGTTGATGTAGTTTCTGTGTCCATGTGTGCACTTGTCAGAGGGAAATTTGAAAGCGAAATGGTTTCATCCTACCGTTTTCTCTAGAAAAGGTTAGTGTGGAGCTGCTCATTTAATTCGAAATAGCCATGTTGACAAGAAATTGCAACTGTGTCTCATAACATAAAAGGCAACTCATAATGTACTTTACTTTTTTCTGCCATCGCTCATTCAGCATGCAGCACACAAATAGTGTTAACCACAGTCTCACGCCGACAACTTTCCTGTGTACTCATAAACTTGACCATATTCACTTTGTAATTCTCTGTTTTCTCTCAAAATGTTGCTTTGTTCAAACTGAAAGGGATATGTTTTAAAGTTGTAGTCCACAGCAAAGTGCAAAGGTCTCTGTGCTTCTTCTCATTACCATTATTGTGTCTCATTATTTACGTGTGAAGTTACTTTAGGAGGGGAAAGCAAACAAAAAACAAATTATTCTAAGACAGACTGAAAAATGGGATTAAGCTTTAAGACAAAAGAGCTACAATTTTATGCATTTTGTAATGACTGTTGGTGTAATTGTTTTAAACCTGTATTGTTGTCTCACAGATTACAATAAATGTATGTACATGAACATACACACTCCTGCTATAAACACCCTCATGATTTTAGTGTTCAGGGATTTAGAGAGGTCTTACAAGGTGTTTCTGTTTATTAGCCTACAGTTGTTGATATAAATGGTTTTGACAAAATAAGAATAGAATCACTTGTCATTTTTTCAGAAATCACAATTGCATAAATTGACATCATTTGCATACTTCAAACTCAGTGTACAGCTGAGTGGGCTGTTTAGCTGCCACCAGTGAACATCTTACAATATGTGTGGCCAAACACAAAAATGACATTTTTGCAGCTGGGTTGCGTAGTTAAACTAGATAATTTTACAGAAAACCTCAAAATATACTAATTATACTATAGAAAGGATTTATGTGTCTTTTTTTACCAATGTTACTGTATGTCCCACTGCGCTCACTGCAGAAGTCTACAGACCTGGGAAATTAAATGCTCCTTTTATTGCTGCTTGCTGGTTTATTGGTTCCATTTTTACTGAATGAATTACATCGTTTACATTTTATTTCTGCTTTTAAGTCAAGGTTGACATCACCTGTACACCAAGAATTTGGGTGAAACTGCAGATCAGAAATGGATAACTGTAATATCATGGAGAATGTGGACGTTCAAAGCCATTTGAAGGCGAAAGTGAAAATGTCAGTATTTCCTATCATCACAGTTTCTGCGATACAGTACAAACCCAAAACTTAGGGATTATTTTATGTACTATTCTTATTTTTGAAAATACCAATATCACCAAAACACAATTTTATTACTTTCATGAAAAACATTCATTTCTCAGATGAAACTGGTTCATGCATTTATCTGAATCAAGTCAGACCACTAAGAATACACAGTTTACAAGACTATCCAAACCATCAGGAAAGCTCCAGCTCATTCTTCTACACCATATTCTTATATTTATGTTGTTTATGCTACCTATGTTCTCATGTTTATGTCTATAATTTTACATTTTGTCTTTCAGTGTAAAGGACTTTATGCGTAATCAATTTTTTTTATATAAATACAATTGCCATTGCCATCATAATGACACTTAAAAAACTGTCACAACTTGTATATTATGTATGTATATTATATTGTACATTATGTTGTTTTAAAGAAAGCCATCCAACAGGCCGGATTATATGCACAAATACTGTAATTTCAACTTGGCAATTGCAACAACAATTCAGCTGAAAAGACAACTTGCTCTCAGATACCAAACACTTACCTGTTTCGGTATGACACTTCACTGTTACACACCCACATAGCAAACTTCATCTGGAGTGCTTTTGTGTGCTATAAATCTCTCTAGTTCAAAGAGGAAGTGAAAGTTTACACCCAGGCGTGTCCGTTTCATCATCATGATTCAATGCTTTTAGGAGCAGCCTGTTTCTCCTGCCGCAAGCGTCTGCCCCTACACATCCAAATAGCATTGCTTCATCCAGCCTAAAACCATATTATCATCATCAGCACCTGACTTGACTGCTTTTTATTTCTAGACTGACTCAGAGTGTGTCTGGGAATAAGCCCCAAACCAGATATTTATCAGACTACTGCAGCCCCCACAGATTTCTTCCAATAAATAGTCCAGATAAATGTCACGTCAAAATGCCAAGGTTACTGCAGAAAAAAAAGAGCACACACAAATCAATATCAAAATATTTCAATTAAATTACCATGCAACCATTTACAAAAAGATAGAAATCAAGTTAAAAGGAAAGAGTAAAATTATGTGCCTGCTCCAAACAAGGTTGTTTTGTAATTTTTACATGTGTTTGGGTTGATTATAAGAATTATAAGTGAAAAATTATTTATTTGTTGTCAACAAACCGATACCTTAACTTAAATAAAAGACTCACTGTTAAAGTCTGGTCCATTTATATGTTACACATAAATTATTTTGAGCTTTGTAGTCTTCTTCTTTTTGCCTTCAACTGTGACGAGTCTGTTGTGATAGTGAAAGTTGGGGAGTGGAAATGATTGTGGAATGATTTCCAATACCCATTTCTCACAATAAATGTCTCAACTCTAAAAATAGCATTGCAACACAGCCTGTACATCCTGCACAACAATGTACTAAAATAAAAGTAAAAGGGTAGCTGCAAGGCCCAAAGTTGATCCAAAACCTGCATATTCCTGCTATAAAATACTAAAAAAAACTGTGCCTCAACTCACAATATTCATGGTGAATATTTTGCCCTCCATTTTGGATCAGCTAGTCCAGTGTTTTCAAGTGCTGCGAGGAAGGTCTGTGTTCAATTTGTCCGTCACGATTCCCAGTACAGTGTTTTGAAATGTGTGGCCATTTCTCATAAGAGTGATTAACACAGACGCCATGCCACACACAAGTTAAAAGTCAACAGACATATTACATCACTGGCTTCAAAGTTAAATGGTCTAAAAATGGTAAGTGGTGGAAGTTTTGCCCAATAACCACCCTCAATAAAAGGCTTTGAAAAACAAATAGATCCATTTACTATGGCCAGTTTTAAAACCTGGTGTGAGTAGTGTTGGAATATATGCTTACCCATCATGCCTTGAATGCTTAATGTTTTCATAGACAGTGAATCATAAAATAAATCAGACAGTGAAGAGAACAGTTGGTGATGGTAGAGTGGATAAAAACAACTTGCAAAACATGATCAAATATGAGAACAACGCTGCTGGAGAACATAAATTACATTGGGAACCGCTGGGGAGTGAAATCAAGGAATACAGAGGTAACATCGGGTTGGGAAAGTCGCGGCCTCGTCTTTGTGCTTCTTGTTGCAGATAGTTGCAGCTCACAGAGTGATCAGGTGGATGGAGTCAAATAACACAAGGAGACCAGAAAATCCATATACGTCATTGCCTTTGTGTAACTGTTAAGAACTGGACCAGGAAAAGATGGAGCATCAGACTTTGTGAACTGACGCTGCACCTTGTTGGTCGGGGATACTTGGGGGGGATACTAGTTTGGTCCAGAGCTCTGAAAACAATTTCATTTTCTATTTTTACTTGTGCTGTTAAAATAAAATCTGGGAAAACTAAACCTGGCTGACTCCTGCAGTACTTCATCAAACGAACATGTGAGTTTATGTTAGATAAACTCAACAGTAGGTATTAACTCACAGCCATGTTAAAACAGTATGAATGTTCTCTGTCGGCCTTTCTGTCTGTCATTTGGTACCATTATTTATTGTGGACGTGGAAAAAGCTGATTACTTTGAAATAATCAAAAACCTTTAAAACCCCAAAGACCTATCATGTACTCAGTGTGAATACATGTAAATTGCACAGGGGCTTCCAAGGCGAGAGGAAAAGCAAAACAAACAACACATAAACCCAAACATGAGGGGGGGCCCGCAAGAAGCCTGAGTTCAAAGTTAGGAGGCAAAAAGACCAAAGAAATTCACGAGAATGAAGAAAACTCTGAAACAAAAACTGAGTTGTTTTATTATTGCTGTCTCCTTGGGGAAGCACAATGAGCTGTAAACGCAACAAAAGCCACCTGATGCGGCGAGCAACAAGCTGATGAGATCACGCGAGGTTGCGAGAACCAAAATGGTGGGAAATTGTTGGCCGTTAAGCCGAGGCGATTAGATGAAAGATGCCAAAACCCTCTGAGTAGATAGGGGAAACTAAAAGTAGGGTGATATTTATCTGTGGGTTTTCTGTCTAAACAAACCTCAAGTCATTTGATCCACTGTGAGTATAAAAATGCAGATAAGGAGCACATTGCACTCGCGGTGAAGGGTTTAGTATTGATAAGTGTTTCCAAGGTAATGTGCGACCAACTAGGCAACAAAAATAAACTGCAGTGCCCTGAGTTTCACAAGTAGTCATGGGGAGCAGTTCAGCTACACAGATCTGTCTCACCATCTCACGTTACTGAGGATGTGAGAAGTGGCAAGCGCAGAAAGTGTCTACGAAAAGTTAAGCTATCACTTGCAGGGGTTTACACATAATAAGGAAATTTGCAACACTAAAATCAAGAACAGTAAACGAAAGCACTGTTGGATGGTTTCATACTGGTACATTATGTGGATTGACCACAACATGATGACAGTTGGAGCTTGGACACAGTAAACCAATCAATCCTGCCATTAGTTTCAGAAACAAACAGGCACAGTGGATCAGCACCTGATCAACGTGGAGATAAGACATCCCGTGATGTTTTCTGTAATAGTGTGTAATGGAAATCCACCCTCACTATTATATTTCCCTTATGATTGCTTTTATGCTTTATACCCATCTCTGAGTCACCTCTGACCTGCGGTGAAAGACTGATTTATCACCGTATGACGGGCTGACGCGCCATCGAAAGGTTATCGCTTACAGATTTTAAATCTTTAGCCGCAGAAGTCTGATTAATTGTCTTCTCTCCAGATTCTCACGAAGACAATGTAATAATCTGCTACTCTCTATCAGGACGTTGCACCCTTTCTCTTTCTTTTGCCTTTGACTGTATTTTCACTATAAGTATCTGTGCTTTTTCTGTATGACTTTGGTCGTATCAATTCTCAATTTCCAGTTCAGACAAGATAGATTTTTTCCAAGTGTCATGTGATATTTATACAGAGAAAAGAGAGTTGAAATATGCTTACAATCAGCCTGTCATGTTTATTAGCCACATCAGATCACATAAGGTACAATCACAGTGAAATGTAACTCCTCCAGTCTTGTCTTTAAAAAGAAGGGCAGTCTTAGGCAGTGTCCACATTTCGTATCTGTGTGGTCTGAGCGTAAAAGTTCCTCCTGAGCCTCTCAGTGCAAGCTTGTTGTTTCTGGCCTTCTTCCCGACCACAGCAGGGAGAAAAATCTGTTATCCAGGTGGCTGAGATGATTGTCCTGGCTTTATTTCTTGCAGCGGCTGGGGTAAATATCTTTTCGACGGGACTGAGCACCGCCTCTTTTCAGAGTCTCGTGATCCAATTCAGGGTTGTTTACATACCAGGCAGTGATGCTCTCTTGCCTTCTTCATTGCAGAGTGCATGATATGTGATTTGAAGCCGTCCACCACCCATCGATATTAACCTTCTTCATGAAGTCCACCACCAGCTGACGTTCAGGGGTAAATTGTTTTCAGTGTGACGGGTCCTCTGTTTTCTTCAGGAGGGCCTTTTCACTGTTACCTGCGATGAGGCTCACACTGTGATCTAAAGTTCATTACTGATTACTTAAAACGTCCTCATGTTTAGTTCAACAGTTATTTGTACATATGTGAAAATATTTAATAAGTGAGTGTACCTGTTAAGTCTCCACATACAGATGTCTGTGATTCACCTCCGAGGTTATTACCCATTATGTATGAAATTATGCATGAAATAAAACAATGGTGCAGTGACGTGTCTTACGTGTTAACTCATGTTTTGGACAAACTATAAAAAAAACATTTTGATTCTTGTGATCATGTGATCTATAAATTTTGCAACTCACATTTTGACACTGCTAATAATGGTTGTTATTGTAGATATTGGTATTAATATCAAAATGAATGTTGCTACCAAAGGAAGATTTAATGTTGTGTCTTCTTCTCCTGCTCCTGGAAATATGAAACGAGTAGGAGTAAAAACACAAACCATAACTAATCAGCTGATTTTACACACAGTATGTGTGTGTGCGTGTGTGTGTGTGTGTGTGCATGTCTGTGTCAATGTCATTCATTGCATCTTGCAGACAGAATTTTATTGAGCATAATCAGGTCAAAGTCTGTTTATATGGCCTGTGTAGAGGAAATAGAAGCAGTCCAGCTGCTTCTCTCACTCTCGCTCTCAAAGGTCAGTGCTGTTTTAATAAAAAGTTGCAGGAAACTCTAATTGCACAACAACAGTCTGGTAACAGGAATTACATCTGTTGATTTAAAGGGTGCTACGTGGTACTGGCAGTAAGTGTTTCATACTGTACTGATAACAGCCACACCAGTCACTTGGACACTAAGTGAAATCATGTCTTGAGTGTAAGAAAGCAGACAGTCAGAAACTCTCGACACCATCTGTCAGACGGCAGCAGGATGGACGGTTAGATAAGAAGATAAGATAAGATAAGATAAGATAAGATAAGATGAGATAAGATGAGATAAAATAAGATATTCCTTTATTAGGAAATTCAGTGTCATGGCTGCTGTCATGGCTCAGAAAAACAATAAATAGAAGAAGAAGTTTGCTTTTACACACATTTTACACATGCATAAGAATACACACATATTAACATGCAACTGGCAGAGAGATGTCAGAGTGAGGAGGCTGCACGCCTGAGCAAATAATAATCAGTGGTATAAAAAGATACAAAAGATATAAGAAAATGTACAATTTAATCAAGAGAAAGTATTTTAAAAAAGGAAAAACGGGAACATATAATCTGTAATATAGATATACTGTACAGAGTGAGATTGTTCATGCTGCACATGTATGTACATTATAGTGCAGCTGTTGCTAGTTTTGGTGCATGTGTGGACCAAAAGAAAACACCGCTGATATTGCTCCTTCAACACATTTAGAGTGGCACAGTCTGTCGCTGAAGGAGCTCTCCGGGGCTGTCAGAGGGTCGAGAGTCGTTCTGTCAGCCATGCAGGCTGTCCTCAGACAACGTGTGTGGTGTCTTGAATGGTTTGGAGCTCTCTGCCAAAGCCAGCTGTTGGCGCAGAAGCTGCCAAAGCGTGCAGTGTACAGTCGGGCTGTGCTCAGTGATGCATCTGTGCCTGCCAGTAGGAATTCTGGAGCCTTTCCACCTCATAGTTTCTGTAAAACAATGCAAAGATATACACCCATAGGACAGCATTGTGTCCAGTACCTCAGAGTTGACATAAATGCACTGTGAGGAGTCATTTATCACTTCAATGGGTCATCTGATTCAAGCAGCCATAGGCTTTAAATAGTACATTAACAATAACCTGACTCGGTATACGAGTGTAGACTCATTACCAATTTGTTCTCTTTCATCTTCAACAGATCATATCTAATGTCCTGCAAAGTATTCCACTTCCTTTCCTTCTCTGCTGACGGGGCTTTTCAGCTTCTGTGTCACCTTTTTTCCAGAAGCAGGGCCGTCAGGGGTTTAATTAATTACAGTTTTGTAGGTGTTAGAAAGTAATCATGTGGAATATCAAACCACTACGTCAAGCCCCCCTGCCCCCGCCCCATCTCTCATCACTGACATTTGCGGTTTGTGTACGTGTTTCGTAGGCGAAAAGCATGACAGAACTCCAGCCTTTGGTCTAATCAGATTGTATACTTGATAAAATCTTCCAAGAAAGGAAAAAAAGATGCTTCAGACATTCCTGTTTCCGGGAGAGAATGTCTTTCTATGTGTTTTTAATGATTTGATAGCTTTCTTTATGTAAATTGTTGCTCTGTAAAGCCAAAATATTTCATGAATACATTCAATGTCATTTTCTTATATTAGTGATGTATCAAATGTTATATTCATGGTGATGGATCCACAGATAATTAGCCCAACCCCTTTCTTCTTTAAGGAGGTAGAGGCTGCTAACAAGCTTATCTCTGTACAATCCCTGCTCAGTGGCAAACAACAGACACTGTTAGAAACGAATTAATGAACATACTGAAGCATTTAGTGGCTGAAGAGCAAATATTTCCTCAGTTGCTTGGATTTACCTTTACCAGGTAGCCAGAAACAAGACGTTTTGCAAGTTTAAAGGCATTATAAAAAGTGTGATTTCATTGTTCTTTCTTCTAAACATTTACACAAGTCTCCTGTCAGTATTATTTTTTTGAGATGACAAACATTTTAGAGGACTATGTGTGATGCAAATTGCCAGACGTTCTAATAAACTCGAGGTGTCTGCTTGATAAGTCATACCAGCACTTTCTTTGTTGGTCTTGGCATTTAAAATGCTTCACTTTGGATGAACTTTAACACTGGAACTGATCACCAAGTCATTCAAGAAAAAGGATGCACTTTTTTTTAGACAAGAGAAGTTAAGGTGACAGTAGCATGATGTGTTCTGAAGTGACTTTTACCTCAGACGATGCGGTTCAGCTCTTCCAAACATGAAAGGTTAAGCTAAACCAGGGATTTTTTTTTTTGCAGATCTTTTTGGAACAGCTCATCTTGGCGTTGAAATCTGACCGCTTTTTTTCCCTATTAGTAATGAGGATGTTCTGTCCAACAAATATCAAGACTTTCTGCTTCTGAGCATTCAGACTTAAAAAACCTGCCGATTCAAAAGAAGGTCACTCAGAGATGTGATAGAAAGGAAAACACAAGATCAGAATCAAGATCAGGATTTGGTTTGAAATACTGCACTGTGCCGCTGACATTAGACTTTTAGTTCAGACCCATAAACTCACACCCTCTGAGATACAATCTTGTTAGAGCAGATCTTGATGACACGTGGAGGACTTGACAGTATCTCAGTCGTGAGGTGAGAAAGGTGTGGAAGATTTAGTGTCAGTGATATAAATAATTTCTAGAGAAATGTATTTCCCTTAAAATGTCACAGAATTAACCAGCCTTACCAGCCTTATGATTGACCTGATAGGTGCAATTAGGATTGTCCCTCAGATGACATTTAAGTGCTGAAAAAGTTCAATTAAAGCACACTCTGACACAAGACCACATAGTAGGAGTCAGAAGTTGATTTTTCCCTTCTCGTGTATTTGGCAAAGTATGTGGTCTGTTGTTATACGTCATATAACCCTTTATTTTTCCGTTTATACCACGGGCCATTAGTTTGCCCATTAGATCAGCCTGACAAATCCCCCACTGTGTGATTATGTGTGCGGCTCGCCTACATTCTCTCCACCATCATCCATTTCCTCTTCTTGATCTACCGGGGGAGGTGAAGTTGGAACTGTCTACCAATATCACTGGTCTGTCTTTCCGCTGTGACACATAAACATCCCCTTCATGACAGCACAGCTCACACCACACAGGTTAGCTGACTTCCTGTGCAACTGCCTGGTGCAGAGGGCAGGTAAACAAAAAAGGAAGTAAAAGTGTCCGTTCACCCACACTGACAGCTTGTCAGATCACCCATGGGTGAACAGGCAATGGCACGTTGATTTTACATCACAATGATGAAATATTCTTTAGAGACATGTCAATACTGGAAAGGAGATATTCTTTAGAATATTTCATCATGTGATGGATCAAGCATAGGCTCGGTCCATCACAGGACAAACGCCTACACAATTTATGAGATTACACTTACTGGAATCTAAACGTGTGTTTACCTTTGTGATCATTTTTCTTAAACTCATCCTTTGGCTATTTTCATATACATGTGGCCAAAGTGCTGCAGACTAAAGCTCAGTGCTGGTATATCTGTGTTCATGTCTGATATAATGTTGATGTCATCACCATGTCTGTCTATTGCAATTCACCACAGCTTCCTCAGATGGTTTTAGTCCCACCTGGTCTCACAAATTTCGTCACTCTGCAGCACTTGCTCACATACAGGCCCCGCAGATTTGGGATGCACCTGGAAATAACATTCATTTGATTTACAGTTAGCCTACCATGCTGAGCAAATGGTGGCATGGGCTCTGAAATCCCCCCGGGGCAGATTGTCTCTTATGTAAAAGTTTTTTTCTAAAGGTCCATTCTGCTACAGACACTCATAATGGACTTAACACACTCAAACACACGTCCCTCTCAAATGCCAGCTTTGTCAGTGATGCTCCGTACTGAACTCCTTGTTGTTGCAGTCTCATCATCTCAGTGTCCTTTCTCTGTAGAAGCTTCTTTGGTGGGTCCAGCAGGAAAATAACTGTGTGCACGAGAAACGTCTCAGTCATCTCAGCCCACAGCCTCCATTTGTATCTCAACTCAACAGGCCAGCACAGAGTTATTCAAAAGAGATGTGATGAGATTGTATGTTGTTAGAAGGTTTTATATTGCCACAGTGGCCAGATGTCCTGTCCACCTCTGTTCCAGAAGGTGCCTTCAAGTGGACTTCTTGCTGAATTAATTGAGGATGTTACACACAAGTCTGCTACAGGTATCTTTGCTTACACTGCATATACTACCATTAAGGGAAGCTGGTGGAAATTACAGAGTTCTTGAAGTCTCTCACATCCTAGTTTCTCTTGCATTACCTTCTGGACGCCACCATGCTTTGATGTTCAGTCCACCATGAAACATTGCCCTACAGAGATTACATCTACTTTTTGGCGCTGACTACATTATTCCAAGCAAAGCATCTGCTAGTTTGACTTTATATCTATAACGGTGGATCAGTGAAGGTTATGCATCTCTGCAGTCAGATGATACAAGTCCAACTTATGAGACATTTGGCATGCTGTGACAGGTGTAAGTGGTGTTGTAAGGGATCTTCATAGGTCATAAACCTGTGTCCCCTCTGGTGGGTGCAATTTTTTTCCACCAACACTGATGACACAAAAAACACAATGCTGCTTTCACAATCTGTGTTGAAATCTCCTTTCCAGTATTGACATGTCTCACCCACTCCATTCATCACGAGATAAGTTCCTTTGAAGATTCATGTTCAAGAAATCCCAAATGACCCTATTCTTCCAACAGAAAAAATAAAGTGATGTACCACTACGGTCACTTTCAGCCCTCAGCGGTGTAGAGCATTTTACCTACTCCTCCTCACTGTGCTGTTCTGTCTTAATACTTATTCTTTCTGTACATGTTACAATACAAAACTAGGAATATTTCTTTACCAAGTGCGGCAACTTCAAGTTATGCTTCTGTATTGAATGGTTGTGGTATTTTTTTAGCTTAGGAAAAAGGAAAGAGGATGTTGGATGCGGTGAGGGACCTGACATCTGTATGTGACAATTCGTACTGAAGAGGAAGACTTATTATTCATTGTCTTCATCTTGTCTGGCTTCATGCCTCCGTGCAGCAGCAGTATCACACAATCCACATATAAAATTTGCAAGTGTTTCCTTATACACAATTGATATTTTTTTCAAAGAATTTTAAACCCTGCTATATTTCTGATCATATTTCGCTAGCAGTGTTCCACTTTCCTTCCTTTGTTGAAGCATCTCAGTGTTTTCTGGGATGTTATGACCTGTAGGTCAGTCGAAAAGTGAGAAATCTTTTACAGGTCATCTTGTGGTACATTTACAAGACAGATAAACTGGATGCACTAAACTGCGTCTTGCTCAGGCATTTTCTTGTTAGTGTAATGTGCTGTATCCATGTAGCTGACCTGAGCTGACTCTTGCAAGTCACATAATCTTAAGTTTAGGGTGTGTGGGACGTTTTTCTGTTTTTGATGACATCATAGATTCTTGTTTCATATAGAAGACAATGATATGAGCGGGGGGAGTCCCGTGGGCTCTGCTCTGCAGGGGCTTCATCATCCCACCTCCCACCTTTGTCTGTGATAAAAGTTGTAGTTTAGTTTCATTAAAATATAGAAGATTCGGTTTATGGGAGCTTTTTGATCTTGTCATTCAAAAAAGCACCTCAGTTTGGTTCACGTTGTTCTGTAAGTAATGTTGTTTGTCAAACTCTAAATTGAGGGGAGGGACTTTACAATAAGCCTGTGTGAAGCTATTTGAAGCTGTATCTTTTACTGAACAGTTCAACATTCATTTCAATTTAGACACTAGTTGATTGACTTACTGTCAAAGAAATCAACTGCAACATGTGACATTTGGGAAGTAACGGCTGCTTCCTGTCAGATTAATTATGTGGGTCAGAGAAACTGTCTTCAAAACAGCTTTCAAATCATGCTGTAGGGGACAACTGGTGGCATCGCTGGTGCAGGTGACATACTGTACCTTCATATAATCACATCTGTGCCAGATGGAACAAAATGTTCCTCAAAGGTGTGTGTGTGTATGTGTGTGTGTGTGTGTGTGTCTCTGTGTGCACTTTATAGACAACTATTCACATTTTCAGTGACTCCGGACATGCAAATGTTGTATTTTACTGCAACTCTAGGCAGAGGATGGAGCAAAAAAAAAAAAAAAAAGACTCCACAGTCATGACACTACAGTGCATCAACCATCATATCGGCAATCATATCAAGATATCAGGTTGCAGTGTTTTTAAATGTCAAGTCAGTCAAAACTGCTCTGTTTTTCGTTAGGACTGTGGTTTGCTCAGATTAAACTGTCAGACAGACAGTACTGATAAGACAAGCAGACAACCTCTGTTACCACATTTTATTCAGATGTTACTAAACTCGTGAGAAGAGTGAGGAAAAGTGAAGGCAAAACACAAATACCTCAGAAAATGGTGTTTTCATATTGATGTTCATAGTAACATTTTAGCATTTTAACATTTTAGCAAATGAGCATCCCATCATTCTTCTCTCTTATGAGCTTTCAGATAAAGATTTCAAATACAGAGTTGGATTATAATTTAAAAGAAAATAGGTTGCTGCCTCCATATTAAGGGTCATCTTGACTTATAGAACGTGTTATTTACACGAAACACACACTTTCCACTCAGAATGAGGTTTGGCTGTCTGGCCTTAAACTTTCTTCTGTGAAAAAGCTTTTACAATAGACTGATACCGTTAGAGACCAGCTGGTGAACATAGAGGAGCATTTCACAGCTAAAGAGCTAGATATTTGCATAGGATAGGAGGTGGTAGAGACCAAAAAGGAGGCAAAAGGAAAGTGAATATTGGACTCATATTGATCAAGTGGAGAGAGAAACACAACTCCAAATGATGAAATGTTCTGGGTGTGTTAAGCAACTGTGTGATAACATGATGCTTTTTTTCTCAGCATTGTCTGGCTATATGGTGACACATCTGATAAAAACAACTTACAAACAACTTGTCTGTAACATGACCTCACATTGGAATTTTGCAATGATCTTGCTCTGTGGCAAGCTTGACCAAAAAGTAAAAGCTGCTTAGTTATTTGCAGAAATGATTATTTATATAATCTGATGATCTGCAACCTACATTTCTGGTAAATTCATACTTTCCATTTCATTCACACAGGGAGAAGATGGGCACATTTCTTGGACAATACACCCACAGTTTTTGGTACTGTGCTCCCAAAACAGCAAGTGTGATGGCTGCGGGGAGTGGAGAGCAGTGTGGAACAGTGTGGTTTCTGCCGTTGGCTGAGTCATTATGAACCCGTTTATGCATCAGAGAGGACAATGTAAGAGGGACAC
This sequence comes from Amniataba percoides, assembly GCA_037176925.1. Classification (NCBI taxonomy): domain Eukaryota; kingdom Metazoa; phylum Chordata; class Actinopteri; order Centrarchiformes; family Terapontidae; genus Amniataba; species Amniataba percoides. The sequence goes on from JBAJHX010000106.1 coordinate 20,297,288, forward strand.
TGAATTAGAAAGAGAGAGAGAGAGAGAGAGAGAGAGAGAGAGAGAGAGAGAGAGAGAGAGAGAGAGAGAGAGAGAGAGAAAGACCTAGATAAACATCTCGCACCTTTCTATGGAAAATCATAAGGTGTTGTGTGTGTGCATGTGGCCGGGTGACATGAAACTGCAGGGAGGATGCTACCATAGGCAGAGATCGAAATTGAGAAAGAGAGAAATAAAGAAATAGAGAGGGGAGGAAGAGACGCAGACAGTGAGAGAAACACAGACACAAAGAGAAAGAGAGAATCAGACACACACGCAGAGAGGCAGAGAGAGAGAGAGAGAGAGAGAGAGAGAGAGAGAGATTTCCCAATATATGGACAGGGAAGTCCCCCCATGCTTATTTGTCCCACCTCCACATGAGGCGATAGGCTTTATCTCGCATCTTGAGTGGGCTTTTGTCAGAGCTGTTTTGTCTGTGTGTTGTATTTATCGTCGCCTTCCCTAAACAGGCTTACAGAGTTTGAAGATGGCACGGGGAATCCCCCCTGCAGCTCTCTGCCAGTATCTGCAAACTTCTCCAGCTGCTTTAAACTTCTTAGACATGCTATAGGCATTTGTGAGCAATTTATAGAGATTTAATATATACTGTACAATTCCAGGAAGCCTTCTGCTGACTAAAATAATAAATACTGGTGGACCCCCTTCGGTGTTGTTATTGGTACACTGTGAGAGAAAAGGTGCAGCCCCCTGAACAGTTGGATGTTGGCCATTTATTTGGGAGAGAGTTATTATGGTGTTGGTTTCAAAAAAGATGTTTAGCTCAGTCAATGAGTGTTAACGCGACTATAAATGAAGTAGCCTTTCGAAGGGATCGGATGAGATCTCAGCACACCAAACAGCAGAGGTCCAGTGACCCCTGTGTGCAATATTGGTAACTGCACATCAAACGATATCAACATCAGATAGATAATACGCTTAATAAAAGAACCATAACATCCTACACTTACACCACATAAATATGTTGTGTACTCTCACACTCATTTGATGCTCTTTTGATTCGCTCTGATGGTCTTATCGTCTTCTGAATGACTTTTTTTTGCATCTTCTCCGCCTGGTTCACATGCTGGCTCTCCTGAAACTTCACGTGCTTCATAATCTATTTGATCATCAGTTTTCCACACTTTCCACAGATTTATACACATAAAGTGTGCAGGCCAGACAAGTGCAAAAACAGTTTTCCTGTTTACAATGTAAGTTTAATTTTCGTGGTTTCAGCATTTCACCATTTCTAAAAGATAAATGGCTTTCTTTTTCTTAGCAGGTTTCTTTTTTTGCAGGTAAAGATGATGCAAATCTAACTTTGATGATGGTATGATAATATAACAAAATCTGAACTTTACTTACAAGTACCTCTGTTTCTGTTTTTTTCCCCTGTGTTATCCCAACTTAGAGTCTAACTCACATAGAAGTGGACTGTCAGGCCAAAGATTTCTACAAAATTTCAGTTAAAAAATAAGACCAAAAATTGTGAAATGTTATGTCAAGATATCTCTGGATCTTGACTGGACCGGAGGTGTGCACCTTTTCATGTTTGTGTTGTTTGCAGAAGAACTCATCGTGTTTCCTTTTTGGGTATCAGCATTACACTTTCCTTTTTAAATAATTTGATCCTTTTTTTTTTTTTTTTTAACCCACGCACATCCTGACAAGGTGTTTCAATATTTCATCTTTTGTTAGGTAATCTTCTGTTTCTGCGTCATTAACATGCCATGTCAGCTTCCACACCCACGGTAATATTACACCGGTTATTTCACTTCTTTTGACCAAGTAGACCTCTTTGGAGTGACTGACATGCCCCTCAACTTTCCATATTACTTTAAGATTGGGAACAATATTATCAATATTACATATATGTTTTTAAATGCATTCTCATTATTTGCAACCAAACAGACATCTGTTGATTTTGAAAGTAAACATATTATTACCTTATCACAAAACATGTTGGTGTGTCACAAAGATGAAACTTCCTTGTTTCCGTGAGTCTTTAAAAAAATGATTTTACTCTGCAGAATCTAGTCAGACAATCCTCTTGTGAATCTCTCATTTCTTCTGACTGTGTTGACCGCTTATTCACATGAGCCTGTTTTAAGTGCTTGTAAATGTGGGTTGCAGCAATCAGTTGATCTCAGATAAAAAGATCACAAAAAGAGATGGGCAGACACAATCAAATACTGTCACTGCAAAAAGTGGAGGCACTCAGTGTGTGTATGAAATGACCTGGCATTGAAGATTTGGACCGGAGGTGTGTACCAGAGGGCAGCAGCTCCAACAGATCATGTCCAGGCATTCGTTCGTCTTTCAGTATATTGGCTGCTTTACTGAGGCAGAGAGAGCTGAATAAGTCCTCCAGGCATGATACTTTCTCCTTCTACTCCCTCTACTTCTGCAACATGTCAATGTAAACTATTATACTTTCTATTAACTTTTATTTATTGAAGCGTTACTGGTTATATTCAGTAAATGTTACTTTGAAAACTGTAAAAGTAACTGTAAATGTGGGACTGAGGGGACTCTAATGATTTCTAACACTAGATAACATCTCTGGATTTTCTAGAACTGTAGAAATAAAAATGTTTGTTTGCATAAAACATAAGAGGCTGTATAGTGTATGCTGCAGTGCGTACACTACACAGCAGAATCAGACACTCTTCAGAAAATGAAAACTGCTTGATGATGATTTATCTCTTTGCTGGTGATCATTCTTTGTTAACTTTTTGCATTGTGGGATGTCTGTTTTAAAGAGTATAACAGAAGTAACTTGAGAGTTCAGAGAAATTAAAATATTCAGTGAATGATTATTTGAATACAGACACAAGCACCCACACCTGTGATGTATATCACTAAAACAGGTGTGTGTATGACCTTTCTTGCTCACTTATCCTATTATCTCTCATACAAATGTGGGCACATTTCACCTCTATTTATATCTGCATGCATTTTTGTGATGTGAAAAACAGTGTTTAGTTATTTCTTGTCTTCTTCAAAGACACTTTGCTCTTTACATTTCAGGTTCATTTCAGTAAGACTGAAAGAGCAAAGAAATTTATGGTAACAATAAAAGGAAATCAACATACATGATGGCTTAATAGAATCAGAGACAGACGTCACTTTAGGAAGAATTTTAGATGATAAGATGATAAGCTGATAAAATGATAAGATAAAGGTTTCTGTTGCATCATTTTTCATGTTGAGGCCTCAACCTTAACAGAAGGGCACATCGGACATCTTACTGCAAAAAAGAGCTTTACTTTAACACTTCAAGTACATTAAACTGATAATACTTAAACAGGAATGTGAATGTTGGACTTTTACTTATTTGTAGATGTACATATAGTCTACTACATGGTGCATAACAGCGAGATGCATTTTACATCATTTTAACTATTTAATAAGGTTTGCTCCCCTGTCTGTAGCTCATTTAAACAATAACATAAAATAACAGTGACTGAAAATACTTTAAATGACAGAGGTTACGCACGGTCGATCCATTGAACTAGCGGGTCAATGCACAGCGTGATCTGACGGATTTTAGATTCAGCGCATTGACCCGCTAGTTCAACGGATCGATTGAAAAAACAAATGCCTCATAAAAATGATTATGAATAAGGGAGCTAATATGTTTTGGGGAATAGAATTTCTCTAGATATGATTATTGTTGCTGCTTGAGGCTCATTTTTGCTTGCCAGGTCTATCTGGACTGACGTCGCACTAATGTCATTGGTGGAACAGCTACGTGTTGTTATGGTTGTTATGTTGTTACGTTGGCTCAGGTTTTTTTTTTCCTCCAAAATATCAGGGTCAGTGGCCCAGAAAGGCAAGGTAGAAAAAAAAAAATAATTGCGAGTTATCTCGTACGTATAACTTAATAAGTCATACGTATGACGTAATAAGTTATGCGTATGAGAAAATAAGTCATACGTACAAGATAAACTCGAACAATGTCCGTTTGTTTTTTTTTCACCTCGCCTTTCAGGGCTTCCGTACTGTCCTGCATCCTGTACAGGTGTGTGTGATTTACCCAGTGCAGCTTTAAGGACTATAATAATACTTTAATGCCCTCTGGTGGTACAAAGATGAACTGTATGTTTAAAAGTTATAATTAACATAACTTATTTAAGCACTGATCATTTCATAACAGTGCTTTATCTTTAATAGACATATGTATGTTGGTAATTACAGTAAGTTTGAAGACCTTATTTAGCTTCCAAATCACTTTTTTTTTTCCTGCCATGGTGTCTCTTTTTTTATACTACCAGTGATGGACGCCAAAGTATTTCTGGTTTAAACTGGTTACTCAGTATATTATTTCTACTATAATATGCATTGTTTCTAGCATATAAAATCATTACACATCGTACATACACACAAAATTCATGTATGTGTATCTTGCATAGCCAAATATCTATCTATCTATCTATCTATCTATCTATCTATCTATCTATCTATCTATCTATCTACCTATCTACCTATCTATCT
>JBAJHX010000106.1:20301902-20322409 GCA_037176925.1 Amniataba percoides
TATCTATCTATCTATCTATCTATCTATCTATCTATCTATCTATCTATCTATCTATCTACCTATCTACCTATCTATCTATCTATCTATCTATCTATCTATCTATCTATCTATCTATCTATCTATATTCTAATGTAAGTTGAGGCTGTAGTGGTCGAATAACAATTGAGCCTTCATACTTAACATGCACTGACTCTATGACATTAATGGCGTCAATGTCTGACTAAATTTAAACACAAACAACAGCTTGTGAGAGTTGCTCAAATTAACTTTCACAAAACACACAGAAAAGTTTGCCTGATCTAAATGACATTTAGTGCAAGCAGAGCGTGCTGATTATGGATGTTTATAATGGCATTTTTTTCATTTACCGTGTAACTATAGGATGCACTGGATCATAAGGCGCACTGTCAATAAATGGTCTATTTTTGATCTTTTTTCATATATAAGGCGCACCGGACTATAAGGCGCATCACACACAGTACGGTGGCCGTAATGCTCCAACAATCCATCAAGCAGCGCAGGTTCGTAGCTTACCAAAGTCGGAGTAAAACATTTTGACAGATTTTTGAGCGCCATGTACCACATAAAACTGGTTAGAGGTCAGTAAGCACAACCAGAATTCATACATAAGGCGCATCGGATTATAAAGCGCACTGTTGATTTTTGAGAAAATTTAAGGATTTTAAGTGCACCTTATAGTCCGAAAAATACGGTAGTTAAATCTGAAGTGTCTCATCTGATAGTTTTGTAAAACTGTTTAATACTTATGCTCAATAGCGAATGAAGAGTATGATGTTTGTGTGACCATATCTGTTGATAAAGACTGCTTTGATTGATACATGTTATAAAGATACAAAACAAAACTAGGACAATATACTTTTTTTGTTGTTTTCCTCTCTTTTCATCCTGCTGTCACCTTGCAGCCATGTTAAATGCAGTTCATGAAATATTCAAAAGATGGCACTAAAGACAAGGTGAAGCTGGAGCTCCCTTATCGTCTGAGTTTCTTCTGTCTCCTCAGCTTGTCCTTGACACATGGGTCATCAGTGTCATCTACTTAAGGCCAAACTCCCAAAATTAAGTGGATTCTCATAATTTTCATCTATGTACGACTGGACTCACTTACTGGCATTTTCAGGTTGGATCAAGAGGGGACCTTCACCAAACTGTCGCTACGAAGATTCCCTTAAAATCCCTGAAAAGTTTTAAAGTTTTATTAATCACCATCTTACTGTGAGTGATTAGCTCCTGCTGCATGAACAAGTGAGTTAGATATGTTTTTCTTCTATCCTGTAAGATCTTCCTGTATGTTTGTTTTCACACTTGGCTTTCGTCATTAGTTTCAAGGTGGTGGGTTGTTTTATCACAAATTAGATGAAACTATGCCCACACTGTTTTCATGAAAGGGCATAACCACCTTTTTGAATGTTTAATTTTAAGATGGTTTTATTTCTATATTGTTTGTTTAATCACGAATATTTAATTTTGTAGAGAAATTCTTCAAAGTCCAATTTTCAGTATCCAGACATGGACGTCCACATACTTTTGTCAGTACCACTATCATAGTGCAACCTGGTGTCCTACAGTAGATAACGAGTCAAACACAACTATAGTTGGTTCACAACTCCCTCTTTATTTCATCGTATTATCTTTCTTTGTGCTTCAGCAATGAAAATTTCATTTGGATTTGTATTAGGAAGAGACTGAAGTTACAGATCATCATATCAGCGTTGTGCTTTTAGTTGTGTTGTTGGAAAAATATAACCTTTGCATTAGTGATTCTAATTTTCTGTGGGCCAGCTTTCATCATTAACTCTGGTATGAAAGTGGTGAAAAAACCTGAATATTTCACACTCAGAAGATGGTAGCGAAACGCTCGGTATCTGGTGAAGGCATCAAGTCAGCCACATAGCTGACCTATCAAACGTTCATCTCATTCTTTGGTTTCGAACTTCCGCAGTAAACATTTAGTCTTTAAACACTTGATCTCGTTCTCTAAGTGAACTCAAGCATCGAATGACTATTTGTGCAGGCTCAAAGGACCTTTTCTTAATCAAATAAAAAGAACATTAGTTCAAATGGATATGTGTTGTAAAATGTTTCAGTCTGTGTGGATGATATTATTAAAAAAATGGATTTACAGTGCATACATTGCTGTTGAAAGGAAGGAGGACTATTTGGTTTATTTGATGGGAAAGTCGATCCTAATATCTCCAGATAAGAGGAGCTCGACAGGGTGACGCGTCGCTGCTGAGATGGAAACAGACGTTTCTGCAGAGGCTGTGGGTTTTCAAGTCAAAAGAGAGATTTTGGACCGGGCGTCGCTTTGAACTGCCAGTATTGTGATGAGTGAAAAGTGATCACTGGAACAAAGATGCGACCACAAGTCTGTTGATGGCAGACATAACTGAAGACTGAGTTATTTTAATTACGTTGCTGAGTAAAACCCGGAACACTCTCTGATCTGCGGTTCTACTGAAATGCTGCTTTTTTTGTGATCTGCTCATTCGTGTCCTGAAATGTTGCGTTCTGAGGGCTTGCTGATGCCCTGTGACAGAAAAATGAAGACTCATGCTCTATACACTAATATGCTAATGTGAGACAGCACACAGAAAAGTTTTTCTGAGTAGTAGCCTGAAATGCCTGAAACACAAAAGTCTCTTCATTTTAAGAGGAAATATTATTCAGCTCTGATTATGATGCACACCAGGTCTCAGGACAGAAATAGACATTAATGAGTTAAGCAATTTACCACGTGGTTTAAAGGAAGCTCAAACTCTGTCACAAAAAAAAGACCTGCACAGAAGCGAGACCCTTGAGATATTCACACAGGAAGGAAACACACGTCAAGCCTGCCACTGTTCTGTCCCCTCGTATGTGCCATTCCTGCACTTCTTCTGACTAATGTGTATTTGTGGTGCGCTGAATATGAACAGCACAACGAGGGTGTTGCAAACAGTAAAGACACTGCAGCAAGTGCACTGCACTGTGGTCTGTAAGCTAAATTTCAAACTGCTTGTTCCCACATTTTAGAGAGTTTAACCACATCTTTAAAAAAAAAAACTGTTTCTGTTTTGGACTTGCTCTGTGCCTCGGTGGAATATATGGAAATTAAGCTCATTATCATGATCAAAACCAAATCTGAGTCGGTGTCTATCTAAATAATTTCCAGTGGTCATGAGCAAAACTCCAAGTGGGCGTTACATGGCAAACATGCTCAATAATTAAACAAGGTCAAGTTTCATCAACCAAACAGGAATCAACTTAAATTATCTCTTTATTTACTTCAAAACAATCATATCATATAACATGAAACGCAAGTGTCAGATGCACACTAAAATAAATATTTCAAAGATGCTACAGCTAAATCAGTGCGTTAGTGTTAACTGACTCTCAGCATTTGGAAAAGGCACAATATTTGTTTATGCATACATGTGGAAATTGCTTCAATATATTTCGCCACCAATTTTAAAGCCGGCTATTTAGACATTGTGCAGCATTTTCTCTGGGTTTCAACACAGCAGACCCTTTCATATTACGCTGTTCAGTGCAGTTATGATATGTCACATTCAACATAAGAATCATTTGGGTAAAGTGATGAGTAAGATTCACTCCTGCCTGAGACATTCTGAGCAGTTTACATTCTTTCATTGGAGTAACAACACAACGGTAAAAAAACAAAACCCCAACTCTTCAGATTTTGTAAAGACCAAAGAAGTTGGCATAATGTTCATGACTAAGAAACGATGGGTGCGACACATTCACTAAAACTCTGTCAAATTGCTGCAGCTGCAGGGAGGAGCCCAGGTAGCTCTCAGTGGTCCAGGCGTATCCCTGCTGCTGAGGGCAGAATCCGGCTCTGTGGGCCTTCATCAGGGTCACAGGCGAGGCATTTCCTTTCCTCCTCGCGAACACAGAGTGAATGAACGAAGATGCGGGGGAGCAGTCCTTAAAGATCAGCTCCACTCGCGAGTAAATGTGGTAGAGTCCGGTCTCGTTGACTTGCAGAGCACCGTCCGCAGGCAGGTAAGACACTCCTCCGGACGTGAACGCCCGACCAGCATGTGACTCCCACCGCAAAGTCTTATGAAACACAGTGCTTTCAATACGCCCTGGAAGAGGAGACAAATGATGTTACTTCTTTCAATCCTACATAGAATCCATGATCATGTAATGTAGGTCACACTTAATATCATCTTACCCATGACATGTGCTGCAGGTCTGTCTTTTATTTTCTCTTTCACCTCAGGTTCTTTAAAACCTGTAACAAGCATCAGATTAGAGTCACATCACCTCCTCCTCTCCTTTATGGGGAGCACACTCTTTCTGTTGGGATACTGCACGTGCGGTGCGACACTTCACACTTACCGATTTGCTTCTGAGGTGCATTAAACTCAGTCTCAGGTTTAGCCTACAGTGACACAAAAGAGAAACAGGAATCTCAGTACCACATCACAGAGAGAGATGCGCCTCAGCTTGTACTTCTGAAAGCCCTGTCAGAGAACGAGTGAGAGAGAGGATATCCTGTCTCACTGGACTGGTGACCACAGATGGAACGATTCAGACCTCACTTTGCATTTTTAAATGTCAAGTATGTTAAGTCTTACAATGATAGGACAGTGTAAAAAATGAAAAATGAAAAAAGCTTTGTAGTGCTGCTAACTTTCCAGCTTGGTTTTCCACTCTCCCACCTTACACCCTACACCAAACCCAATAAAGGTGAGAGTAGTCACACCTTTTAATTACCAGATTTCCCCCCATTAAAATGTACCAGAAGAAATGTTGTAAAAAGAAAGAACACTATCAATATGGTCAATTATTACTTTGACATAACTTCTTATATTCTACACACTGCTGGCACATTTCACTATTTTTAACATTGAAAAAAAATAAAAAAATAAATAATTTCCACATACTGCTGCTCTACTACTCTACATCTATCAGACACAGTGGCTCCTTACCTCTTTTATCTGCCTTAGTTGTTTCTGCATGTTATGAAGCTGGTAGGCTTCAAACCCCAGGGCTGCAAACACCAGCAGGAACAGCATGAGTACGACCAGGGCCGGGCAGGGGCTCACTCCCATGCAGCCTCGGTTCTTCTCACGGCTCCTCACCCTCCCCTGGGCAGGCGGGAAGGACCAGCAGGGCACGAGACTCGGCGGCTGGTCGGGGTGCTGCCGGTCTCTGGCTCCATCCACGAGGAACACCTGTGGGAACGGGTAGTTCTGGTCACAGCTCATGGTGCAGGTGCTGGATTCAGACAAACTGTGTGTGCAGCTATTGCCTCTGCATGAGGGAAGTGTGTTCTTTTGTCTGAACACCTCTGACTTAAAAAAAAAAAACCAAGCTTCAGCTGTTCAGACGTTTATCACCCACAAACCCCTCCCACACTCAATATGGACTGAGATGCATGTTAGTTATCATACATCATCATCAGTTCACACAAGCTATGAAAGCTTCCATCTGTTTCTCCATCCATCAACCCTCTCCTCTGGGTTGCAGAACCACAGAGCTTCAATTAGTTTTATCCCACAGTTTGGGTGTTCTTAAGTGCTTACTAGCTCAACTTTGCACGATGTATTGTGCATGTAGAAAACTGTTGCTGAGACTGGGAGGAGAGGAAGCGAGAGGTTTCAGCTGACCCCCACCTCGCTAACCACCACCAGCTCATCGTCAGACAGGGACCTCTTTGCAAATTCTACGAAAGGAAAGATTGAGCAACCGCGAACACAGTCACCTGCCCAACATTTTACATGCAATCTTGCAAGTTTTGTTTTCCCAGGTAAAGTAACTGGGGAGTGTCAGAGGTGTCAAATCTAAATCATTCCCTGAATCTGAGCACTTATCTTAAGACAACCCAGTTCAAAACTGCTTTATTATTAAAATGCATTATTCTTGCCTCTTAGTCTTTATGAGGCTCAGTGTTAGTAAACAGTGATACAGCAGTTTCAGTACTGCACGTATTCTTGGTGGGAAGATACTGCTGCCACATGAAAAGCATGTATGTCTTTGCATTGGCTTTCGTGCTGGCTGCTTGAGAAAAACTGGTAGCGAGAGACAGCGATACCTTGTATGAGTGAGAATTAACCTCAACCAATACCTCACAGATGAACTTACAGGAAAGATGAACACACGCTCCGCTTTCCTCCCCCACTCATGAAGGGTTAATATCTTTGTGGTCTTCTCTGCCACCTTTACGTTCGCTCCTTAGGATACCGAGCAGTTACGCTTCTCCTTCATTGTGGTCTCAACAGTTTCCACAAGACATCGGTGCTTAACTGTTAGTTAATCAAGAAAACCTGTTAACAAAATTTGCTAGGCACCATTCAGTGGGCTTCTGTGGTTTTTCATAAAGGGCACCTTTCCAACCACTGTGATGAACTTCGTACAGAAATGAGGGAGGGTGGGGGCTGCTGCAGCAGTGCAGTCCCACGGAGGCCTACATGAAAATGAAAACTTCAACACATTACTTCATTTCGACGAACATCAATTGCAAAGCCAGTATCGTATATAATGTTAATAACGTTAATTTAATCTTTAGTGTGTGTAGTGTGTATTTGAGCATGAGCAAAGAAAGCTCACACCTCAGCTCCGTCCACTGTTGCGAAACCTATATTTCGTTTCTCCAGGCGCCTGCACAAACAGGGTAACCCACCTTGCAGAGTGCACATACACCTCTAACTAAAAGGGTAACTACGTCAAAGTTAACCATAGACTGCACAGGGTGCTGCATTCTACAAGCTGAAGTGTCTGTTTCCCCGAAGTGTCATGCTGAAAGCGGTCCTCGCAGCTGCCCTAGCACACAGTGGGTTAGGTGGGTGGGTGGGGTTTTAGGGTCTAACCATGTCATGTTCAGTTCTGATGCTGCTCCAGTTAATACACACTAGGAGAGTGAAGTGAATCACTGAATCAGCAAGTATCTCTGTCAATTACCGTCTGTTCTCACACAGTCTCTTGCCGGTTTTCTGTTACATAATGGAGATGGTTGTGGTTGTGATGACTGATTACACAAATGGAGCAGTGTCTGAATTTTGCACAGAATTTCTCAACCTGAAATAAATGCCATTACTCATGTCTTTCTTGCACACACAGCAGGTCTTGTGATTGGGGCTTTAACTCCATACTGAAATTCAGTTTCTGTTCAGATATTTTGATGTGCCCCTGGTCTAAAAGTCGACTATGACTAAGAACTTTCTCAACATTTCTAGTCTTGAAAACATTTTTATCGTTGTTCACTGTAAACGTGACTATAACTTTCCAAACTTTCTCAGTTGCTGAGAACAGTTGATAACTGTCGGTAAAATGTTATTTAAAATATTCAATCAGTAGTTCACTAACTGTTATAGCGAATGAATTAAGCTATGCTGACGTTGCTGAGTCAACACATTGCCTGTCAGTCGCATTCAGTCGTCTGTGTAACGTCAGTGTTAAACGACGCTCGCTTGTGCCTGTGGAATTTGAGAAACAGGATGCAGACTACGAGGTGACTTGATCACAGGTGTTAACAAGTATTTTTTAAGGTCATATACAGAAATTTTGAGAAAACTGTTTTGAGAACATTTAGACCTATTTATTTATATGATTTTGTTATATTAAAATGCTAAAAAGTTTTAATTCATTTTAATCCCTTTTTTCTATGTGACATTTTTATGTGAAAGCATTCAAATGAACACAGAGCACCAAGAAGTTCCATAAAACACTTTGTTGGAATTTAGAAAAAAAAAAAAAATGGACCGTTATATTTCATGTTAAAATGTTTCACACTCCTCGTCAGAAGAAGAGTAACAGTCTAGTCCAAGAACATGACCCGTCCTCTCCTCTGTTGTTCCAGTGTTGGATGATTTCCCAAGTCCCCTCTCTGCTGGTTCACAATCTGACTTTTGGTCCTGGACGGTGCTATTCTGTCCAACACCAGATCCCGTGGCATCATCGCCCTCTGTGTCTCTGCTCTGGGTTGACAAGGTTTGCCATAATGAGGCATTTACAAGGTTTGGCAGACCAGACTGCAGCACCTTAGCTAGACTCTGAGTCTGGGAGGAGCCCTGCTGAACCGATTGTCCCCTGAACGCAGCAGCAGCTATGGCCAGCCTTGTATGGTCAAAGGAGAGGGGCTGATCCTGGTCTGCATCTGGGGTTTTTGAAATCTGGTTGGTAGAGGAAGGGCTTTGAAACCTGGTTTCTGTATGACTTAGAGATCCCCTTCTCTCTGGGGCTGAGGTTTCACAGCATCCTGTCCAATATGTGGCCAACTCACATTCACTCTGCTGACTGCAACCATCGTGTGACTGACAGGGCCGACGATATTTAACTGTAAATGAAAGTGAAATTACACAGACAGAAGAGAGTTCAGCAACTGGTTTCTTTAAGGGATACTTCACTTAAAATCACATTCACTCACAGACAGACAAGTGATGGCAAATTAAGGTTGTACAGGCTGGCGGGCTGGTTGTTTTTTCTTTCAATAGCAGTGATCACAGTGAATCTGCAGTTATATCAGAGGGAATGTGAAGTATCATCCATGAGACACATCATCACTGATATATGTAATGTCTGTAATGCACAAAATATGTTGTTTTTAAGGTGACACAGAAGAAACTTAATCAAGAAGCCTGTTTGGTGAAAGGGGGAATTATCCATCTGTGTTTGTATTTGTAGACAAAAGACTTGATGGTAAAATGTTCAACCATAAAACTACCAGAAGTCTTACAATCACACATTAAGTTAAAGTAAGTACATTTAACACACTTTCAGGGCTCTCCTAATCCTTATCTGACAGGTCTATTGCCTTTGTTTCACTTATAATGACAAACTGCTGTGTGCTGCAATGGCACTGGTACATCTCCAAACGTATGATTAAAATCCAAATATGTAATTAGTGTAACAATACTTTAGGTTTATAGGTATTGTACACTATGTGTGACTCATAAAAGTTTATATGTACATATAAGAACATGTGCTTTTACTCTATGTAGTAGATTAATAATAATATTCTTTAACACACTAACCGACACTTGGTGAGTCTTGTGTGTCTGCTCTCCTTTTGCAGTATGCTCGGGGAGTCCATGGCTTATGTTTGCAGGAGGGGTCAAGGATTCGTAGTTTGGTAATGAAGCTTTTGTACTCCTTCTCTAAAGCCTCGATGTGCAGCTGGAACTCAGCTATCTTCCTCTCCGGGTAGTGAGACAACTGGGATTGCTGAGAGGGAAAAGACAGAAACAGATATTACCCAACGTATCTCTGTACAATCACTCTACAGCTGCAACTAAAAGTTATTATACTGTTAATTACCAGTAATCTGATTATTGTTTTCTTGATTAGGTGATTAATTGTTTGGTCCATAAATAATAAAAAACTTTATTTGCATAGTAACTTTCAGAGAAGAAATGCAGCTCAAATAAATTAGACGCATTGAGTGCTTTTCATGAAAACTGACATAAAATGAAAACATAAAAACAGGGCCACAATACCCACAAAGCATGATACAAGATGGAAAATAAAATGAATAACAATAACAGAAGTTAAGTTAAAATAAAAAGTGCAGCAGTGCATAAGCACACAGAAAATGTGCAAAAATGAGTCTCAAGTAATGGTTAGTTAAAGCCAAAGTGTCAAGATAGGTTTTTTGCTTTCTTTTAAAAACATTTTGTGGCTTTCCTGATTTCTAGAGGTTATGTTAAAAAAAAACTGTGTCACATCTTTCTGGCTGCTGCTGGGAGCCTTTAATAAACCAGCAGCAAAGAACTCCCGTTCTCATGAAGGCAAATGATGATAATGATGTTACAGGAAGCCAGTGCGGTGAAGCTAAATCTGGACTGAAGTGTGCTCTCCTCCTTCTTCTTGTTAATAGCTGAGCTGCAGAGTTTTAAATAAGCTGAAGACTCGATGTGTTTTGTTTATTTTTCTGTGAGTAAAAAGTAAAATGAACATCAATCAGGTCGGTTTGGAATAAAGGCATGAAGCAATTCATTAGCATATTGTTATCACTGAATGTTTGTGCTTTATCTGAGTTTCCAAGGAGGAAAATTGATGATGATGATGATGATGATGATGATAAAAAGTAAGAAAATTGTGAAAAATATTGATCACTGTTTCCCCAAAGTGGCATCCTCAAATGTCCATACCCCCATAGATAGTTTCCTGTCATGGAGGACTAAAGAAATCAGAAAATATTCACATTTGAGAAGTGGAGATCAAAGAATTTGGAAAGATTTTCCTTAAAAACTGAAATGACCCAAAGAGATGATCAATTATGTAAACCATTAGCAATTAATCGACTAATCATTGCAGCTTTAATCTAGTTACTCACCTGCAGATAATACTCTATGTCACTCTTGATGCTGGGGATCCACTTCTTCACCGAGGAAGCTGAATTAAGGGCAGACTGTGAAGTAAAAAAGGGAGTTTGTCTGAGTAAAAGTGCAAAAACAATCTGACATTAAAGCTTTACTTCCTCATTACCAGCTTGGGTCTCCGCTCATGTGGATCTCTCAGGCGTCCCTCTGCAAACAAAACATTGAAAGAAAGCATGAATTGATCTGCCTTTAATAGCTAAACATGTTTCAAAGTAGCTGTCAGGAGAAAAGGCAGAACTATAAAGAAAGGAGGACAAGCTTAGATGTCACTGATGAAGACGTTATGGGGACATTAGCACCTCCAAGCTAACTTGGTGAGCTGTATTTAGCGTTCAAATGTTAATAAAACAACAATGTGTGTCGTCGCTACACGTTTCTTACCTTCCCTCTCTTTCTGCAGCCACAGTCTGTTCAGTCTCCCCTGCTGTTTCTCCTCGTTTCTCGCCATTTCTGCCTCTTTCCCTCCTGAAACGCTGCAGGACCAAAACAAAAGTCACGTGACACGCAGCAGCTCTCTCGTTATCGCAAAATCTCGCGAGAGCCCAGAGCCTGACGTCACGGAAGGTGCACCTACACCTGTGGCACCTCGGAATCTTTTTAAAGAAAATGTTCAGAATATCCTTGGTAATGATATTGACTAAATATTTCATACATAGATGTACATTTTTAATACAAAATCTTATTTTTCTTCAGAATATTGTGATCTGTGTTTTTTATAATATTTTTGTCTAATGTGATTTTGTCCAATGTTAACTTTGCATGCTTATACTGAGTCTGTCTTGTGTTGGTTAACAAAAAAAAAAAAAAAAAAAAAAAAAATCGGAAAAAACCCACCTCTGCACTGCATGTGGGAGTGTGTGTTTGTGTGTGTGGGTGTGTATTTGTGTGTGTGTGGATGTGTGTTAAGATGATAAGAACTACACTTAAAATTAAATGTGCTGTTAAAGTCTCAGCCAAGCCCAGAATACCTGTTATTATTACAATGCAGTGACAGGTTTATTTTTTAAAATAAATCTCAGACTTTTAAAAAACCCAAATGCTACTGTTTGTATTTTCACAAGCCTAAAAGACTCAT
This sequence comes from Amniataba percoides, assembly GCA_037176925.1. Lineage (NCBI taxonomy): Eukaryota > Metazoa > Chordata > Actinopteri > Centrarchiformes > Terapontidae > Amniataba > Amniataba percoides. The sequence goes on from JBAJHX010000106.1 coordinate 20,313,330, forward strand.
GACTTATGTTGATGGCTCAATATGTTGTCAGCTAAAGGTGAAGTGTACAACTCTGGAGGGCACTTACTGATCTTACTGAACTTCATTCACGGAAAATTATCTGTTTATTTCCATTAAATCACAGCAAAATCTGTTTATTTTGTGATCATACAGCATATTATTACATATCTCACTGAGTGGACCATGAGGAGATATTTGACACAAAGTGTGTTGGATTTGTATTGTATTCTATTACCCCTTTAAAATGGTCTCTGTGTCACATTAGGCAATCAGAGGGGAAAGAAAGGTGAAAAATTCTTAGTTAAGTCATAAATTCTTGCCATGACATGATAGTACCCTGATTAATCATGTCTTCCTGTAACACGATGACCTGGACTCTTTTTTGCATTTCCACCTCACAACTCCTACGAAATCAGTCCTTTTTCAGTTTGTCATGTTTACAGTCACCAGTGTCTTTGTCAGTGGGATGATGCAATAAAGTGTTTTATCTATAAGGTACACTGATGCGACTACAATGGACCACGCATTTGTAGTGTCTCTGCTTTATGGGATCTAAATTGGTATCAGGAGTAGGAAATGTTGATCAGGGACTTCCAATAGTGTTGGTAAAAGCAACTTCTGAAACTTCACATTGCCTTTAGCTGAACTTTTAAACTGTATTAGAGAAGCAGGACAGTAGATTTTGATGATATCTCAAAGTGGAATAACACTGGTGAGTTTTTATAATGATACTTCAGCATGAAATAGCAGGAACAATTAGAGTAACAATAACTTTAATTTGGCAGTGTATATGGACATGTGAGTAATATTTTATGACAGACTTGAAAAATCTGTATCATACACAATTTTTATTGTTTAACATTTTCAGTAAATATCTTAAATAGAATCATTTAGATTACTTTTCAATGAAGACCTAGTGAGTTCTTTCTTAAAGGTTTTATTTCGTAAATTGTAACTGACACCTTAAAAAGCATTCACATGGTATTTTCCCGCATAAATGGAGTCTGATAGCAATATTGCGTAAACGCCAACATTAGAAGTATTAATTCATAGAAAACATTAGCCACATAATGGTGGAGTTGTGAGGGGGTTGCAAAAGAATTACAAAGAAATGCAACCGTTGTGTGAGGAAACATAAGCTATAAAGAAAAAAATCCCACTATGACCTTCTCGGGGCTCCAGTGGTTTTGGTTTTGTGTCAGCTGCATAGCTTTTTGGCCTTTTCTTTTTGAGCATTCAGACAGGAAGAACAACAGATCCGTGCATTACCAGCAGATCAGACTGCAACACAATTTGCATTTTTGCAGATCTTTTGTCGATAAAGGATATGAAAGTGGGCATGAGATTGATATCTCTTCAACAGTATATTTTTTGACCTAGATAACTGTATTTTCAGTAGTATTAAGATAGATACACAGCCAACAATAACCATAGCACTGGATAGCCCGATGATACATGTACCGTAAAATATGCACATCTACAGCTAGCATCACTGCGAGCCTGTATGAACTAAATGGTAACATAAGATAAGATAATATGAGCGCACTTACAATACTAACATGAGAATGTTAATGTTAAGGTACAGTGTTTGCCATGTTCACCATTTTAGTTTGGTCTTTTAGTATGCAAACTTTAGCTAACAAACACTAAACATGGGATAAAGATCAGCTGGATCTGTACTGGGCATACATGAATTTCTTTAGCTGATGGTGGCACTCAGTGAAAGGCCAGAGGGATCAACATAGTTACTGCAACTAATCCATGGCAAATCATCAAATAGTTGTTAAGATATTTTAGTCTGGACAAAAATGATGGGCCAACTGGCTGACCAATACTAAGAGGACATATTTCTGACCTGAAATATGTAAATGTTAAACTGTCCTGAATAGAACATTTCCTTTTCCCCATTCAGCCTTTCATGAAGGTCTGTCATCACACGTCATCAGCATCAACACGTCATCAACACCTTTCACAGGATGTAATGCCCGAATTGAGATGTGATTTGATTCATGACTTGAGTTCCTGCACATGTGGATGGATTAAAGGGTAATTATGTCATTGACCTGACTTTACATTTTCAGTTCCTGTTGTTTGCTATTTTCACTTCTCTGCTTTTTATTTGATAAGAAACATCTTTCTCATGAGTAAGGTTGCAATCTCCTCATGTTCTGGTGTGTTTCCACTCTCTGCCACCTGCAGTGGTGTCTTCCCAACATTGTTCGTGGCCTGCAGATTCACCTTCTTCCACTGTCCTGTGTGACCACCGTGGCCCCAGTTTACAAGCCTCTTCACTACCTCCTGGTGTCCACCTCGTGCAGCACAGTGCAGAGGAGTGTCCTTACTGTGGTCTGTGCTGTTAATCTTTGCCCCTGCCTCCAGGAGCAGAGCCACCACACTGTCGTGGCCCTTCTCGGCTGCAGCATGAAGCGGCGTTTTCCTCCACGTATTTCTCTCGTCTGTGCCTTTGCTGTCGAGTAACTGCAGAAGAACTGAAACCACGCTGGCATGCCCCCCAGCTGCTGCGTAGTGGAGAGACGTGGAGCCATCCATGTCTTTAGCCCCTCCCTTTGCCTTCTGGGACAACAGTGAAGTCACAGCATCTACCTTCCCCTCCATTGCGGCCAAGTGGAGGGCAGTTTTCTTCTCATTATCAGTGGTGTTTGGGTTCGCTTTGGCTGACAGCAGCAAATCTACCACACAGCTTTCTCCCTTGGATGAGGCTGCCCAGTGCAAAGCGGTCCTGCCTAAGTTATCTTTCACTCCTGTGTCTGCCTTGCCCTGAAGAAGCTGGATCACGGCCTCTGCATGGCCCTGCTGACTGGCTATGTGTAGCGGGGTCAGCCCATCCTGGGCTGCTGCATTGACCTAAAGAAAGGACACACAACTTTCAGTTTCCACAAACATAAACATCTTTAAAATGATCATCTGATGCAGCAGTTACCTTCGCTCCAGCTTTTAACAACATATCAACTAATTCTGCCCTATTGTACTGAGCTGCCAGGTGTAGAGGGGTTTGAGATTTAGGTCCTGCAATGTTGGGTTTTAATCCCTTTTCCAGCAGTGACTGCACGATGGGCACACTGCCACTGCGGACAGCCAGGTGCAACGCTGAGGAGAGGTCAGATAGAGCAGCATCCAGTTTGGCTTGTTTTGCTACTAGTACTCTGAAATTAAAACAAGAAAGTCACTTTTCAAGGTATACCAATACTGAACTGTATAACACTCTAAAAGGTTTCACTCAAAGTAAATAGAGACTTACTGGTAATGAAGCAGGCCAAGGATATCATATTGGACAAAGTGAATTGACATAACAAGGACAAACTGCTACCACTCCCTGACTTACTGTCAGCAGTTTTTCATGTTTACCTACAGAATATTATAAGTGTTGCTGTAATAAGAAAAAAACTGTCCCTTATTTTCTTTTATAAGTTTGTTAACTCACATTTGAACACAGTTAATGTGGGAGAAAATAGAAAGATTAAAGGGGATTTTGTTTCTCGGCGAAATGATGTATTATGTGAAATTTACGTATCTAACTCTATAAAGATAAAGAAGATATTTAAAAACATCATAAATAATAATACCCCATAGCTGTCAGAAGCTCTCATTGTAAATGTGCAGAAGAGATTGTGTTTCACCAGCATTCCTTGGTTGACATTTACCTGAAGACTTCAGTGTGCCCCAGCTCGGCTGACAGTAACAGAGGAGTGTACCCATGTTTGTCTGTCATGTTCACATTTGCACCGCTGTCTATGAGAAAAGTTGCAGCTGTATCGTGGTTCATTTTAACAGCCAAGAAGAGAGCAGAGCCCAACACCTCTTCACTCAGAGTTCTGGCTTTATCTGTGGTTTAATCAAAAGATGTGTCATCCTGTATGTTTGCTGCTTCATACTTTTTATTTACATGCAATTAAAATATGTTTAATGACTGTTGATGTAACTTTATGATATAATGTATTATATATAATTATATGTAGGATTCTATATGAGTCTTTGGTAAAAAGACACACCATTTAGCAGATTGAAAATTGATTCTTCATTGAACTTAATGGCTTCATTTATAACATCAGAGTCAACTTCAGCCCCTGCGTTTAGAAGGACGTTCGTGGTTTTCACATTGTTCCTGGAAACTGCATGAAACAGAGCTGTCTTATTATCATGGTTTCTGGCATCAACAGCAGCCCCGCTCTGCAGCAGCACTTCAGCCAGCCTCCAGTTATCTTCCCTGGCTGCCATGTGAAGAAACGTGTCCTGCACGTGGCTCTCAAACCGCTCGGCTTCCTCCCTCACCAGGACTTTCACTGAGTTCAGGTGCCCGTTTTCTGCTGCCAGGTGAGCGGGGGTTTTGCCTTGTGGATCAAGAGTGTACAAGGGGGCTCCAGCTTGTGCAAGGGCTTGGACTATCTCAGTGTGACCCCTGCTGGCTGCTCTGTGAAGAGCTGTGCGACCCTCATCATCCTGCAGGTCCAGTCTGGCCCCTTTATGGATGAAGAGCTCAGTGACAGACAGGTGTCCATTGTCAGCAGCTACATGCAATAGTGTCTCATGGGAGGAATTGCTAGCGTTAATATCAGTGCCTTCCAACAGCTCCACCAGTAGTACTACCTCCCCATCTGTAGCAATCATGTGGATGACATGATCTGCTTTACTTGGTGCTGGTTTATGCTCCTCTGATTTTAGAAGTGGCACCATCCCTCTGAAATCTTTTTCCGGGTGAGATTTCTTAGTTTCTTTGGTGGCAAATAAAGTCTCCTGTATGACAACTGTGTCAGTACACGTATCCATCGACTCCTGGTCCCTCTCCAGCAAATATCCAATCAGCTGTCTCCTTGTGTCTCGAACACGTTCATTCGTACTGCCCAGATAGGTCTTAATTTTCTGATAGAGGTCTGGTTCTGCCAGCTTAAGACACGGGTGGAAGAATTTCCGACACGCCCTTTCACCTGTGGCCTCCAGGATGTCCAGGACCCTGCAGTTTTGATCTTTGCGAGCCCTGATGTTCAAAATGACGGATCTCTTCGCCGCTGTCATGACCCCCTCCGTGACCAGAAGGTCCAGCAGATCCTCGGTATGCGAGATCCCAAAAACTAGATCCTTCCTCTTCACCCGGATCACATCCACAGCATAGGGGTTGGTGTAGTTGGCTGTTGCCTGAGCATCAAAACTCTTCAGTATATTGAGCATTTTAAATACGCTTGGAAACTAAATGTTTTCTCAAGCCTGCTCACACAGCAGCTCATTATTATAACTTGTGGTTGGGTTTGTGTGCGTGTATTATATCTTGTTGCTAAGTGAAACACCTTGCATAGCAACAAAATACAGACAAAAGCTATTCACCATCCAGATCTGTCCACCTTAACTAGCCCTTTGTGAGATTAGGTGACCGACCAACATGAGTTACTGAGTTCTCATTCACTACCGTTTGTATTTGAAATCATAAGACTGTTTTTCTTAGCTTGATCTGTGTAAAATTTTCCATTATTTTGAAGACAGAGAATTTTGAAGCGTGGTAGTTTCGGGGTAACCTGTCTGTGTGTTTACATATGTGTGTGGGAGACAGAGATGGATAACATGTGCGTGTTACCATGTGTGGGTGCAGATGTGGTGGAATCCCTGGGTAACCCCATTCTGCTCAGCCTCCGCATCACACCTAACTTATCGTGCCAGTGACGTCTTTAATGAGCGAAACCTCATTTCTGATGATCATGTGTAATTTTGCACAGAGCACAATTCGAGTGTTTTCTTTGTGGTTTTTTATTTGTCAGATGAGCCACGATCAGAAGGTGGTAAAAGATTGTTTTCAGATTATTTGGTTGCATAACAACAGAAATGCAACACAGTAAAAAACATACTCAGTTCCAAATCTGACTTTGTAAAAAGTGATTTTATTAAAAATTCACTTGCATGGGAAGTTATATTATAGATGCATTAAGCTGCATGTTAAGCTTGTTGACTGGCTAAGGTATAGAAATAGTTCACTGCAGTTTTACAAGATTATCCATTTTGCATGTAAAATCTTAACTTGCAATGTGAATATAACTGTCAGGCAAATGTAGTTTAGTCAAAAGGACAGTATATGTTTTCCATTTCTAATAGTCAAGTACAATTATAAAGTAAACATAAAGATGGTTTGAAGTACAAGTACCTCTAAGCTGAATTCAGTATGGTTTTTCAGTGTGGTCCAACATGATGTTTGCTGTCATTGATTACAGAACTGCAGTCACAGTAGATTTATATTAAATATTGTTTTCTATTTTACTTTTTTATTTCATTTATTATTTTTCATATATAACAGGGTGCCTTGCATTGTCTTTGTGGGTTTTTTTTTTATTGATTCGCCCCCGGTAACTCCTCACGACCGTATTATGCAGAGATTATAGAGTCCGCTGACTTCCCGTAAAACACGCCTCCTGCATGTGACGTAGATCTTCCGAGTGTTCCCTCTCCTTATATGGACGCTAAGGACTCCGCTTTCCGGAATGATGTCATACCGCCCCAACTTGGAGAAATCACAACAGGTCAAAGGAGATTTGTGGATAAATTGCAGTTTACATTATAATCAAACATGTAGAAGATTATTTGGAAATATATTTGAATCTGACAAACGATCCCTTAACTATCAATTTGCTTTATTAATCATTCCATCTTAATGCTATTTAATTTGTCTGCATGCTTATAGATGGATTATTATTTTAAAGAAATGGACAAACAGTTGGATTTGCTGTGTTTCTGTGTCAAACTATATTGTTAGAGTCTCCCATAATACGAAATATACAAAAAAAGAAACATATGATATTAAAGTGTGCAAAATACTAACCATTATTATTATATATTATATTTTGCACACTTTTTTGTTAATATTAACATTATTAACCATTACCATGGTTAATGTTTTGTTTTAGTTTGATTTGTATGTGCTTTCATCATTTGACAGGTTAAATTAAAGGGAAAAAAGTAATGTTCTGGTGAAACAATGACATGATAGGGTGCACATGCTTACAAAGACATGATAACCTATCTTTTTACCTTCAGGAAGGCAGGAGGGGGGAAAATGTCAGATTAGTAAAGCTATGTAGACAGAATAGGCCTAAAAACACATTTAGTTTCATATTAATACATTATTCTGTATCACAGTCAGACTAGAGAATCAATAATATGTTTTATTGAATTGATTCTTCATCAATTAATCACATCAGAAGTCAATTCAAGCACAGAGAAAAGACAGATGAGCCACAGTGGAGGCAGCAGCACTTTATGTCATCTCTCTGGTAAGGAGGCCTGTGGCGCCCTCTAGTGTTTCTGTGTGAGCAGCACAACCTGTGGGCTGACAGGCTGTAAAAACCTGAGTGCCACATCAGACCTGCCCCGTCACATTCACCTGCTGCTGCTGCTGTCTGTGCAGGAATGAGGCCTGCAGTGTTCACTGTGGAAAGTTTCTTCACTGGAAAGTTTCTTCACTCTTAGTTGTGTACAGCCCTGATCTGTTTTCTTACTTCATACTTTTGAGGTAAATGTGCGTAAACAATGATACTGTTTCTCAACTTGTCATAACTAGAAATATTACAGCTGGAGTGTTTTCTTTTCTCTTTATTTACTGGTATTAGTGATCGAAACACATTTAACATCTTTTGAAACATTAACTTACTTTCTCCTTGTATTGTCTGTGTTTGTAGATTTAGCTGTTATTCCTCTGTTTACATTTTGGTTACTGTTTGTTTCTGAAAGCCACTTTTTCAGAGAGGAACTTAAACCAGACTCATTGAAAGTACACTGTATATGTGATAATAGAATAAAGTGTACACAGAATACACTCTCCCATAAAACCACAGCAGTGCTTTTACATTTTATTGAGTTATTATTCAATTTCATGTTTTCTTTTATGATGTAGCCTCTATTAATATGACTTTATTTAAGCTTGTTTCAACACTCTGGGGCTTTCTTTTATTTGCAACAGTACAGGAAGTCATGTTGAATAACTAAGTGGTGCAATATGGAGGATGGCCTGTGATTTTCCTGTAATTAGGTGTCAAATCTGTGATACCCTAGATGTTATCGGTTGAGATTTGAAACTCATTTCAACCTGCTATAACAGCATCTTTTTACACCTACAGTGTCAAACACCTGAGAGAACAATGAGAAGAAGTTTTGTATGTTTTACTCTTCAGGTAAGTGTGTGCATGCTGAGACATAAAGCGGAGATCTTTTTTTGCACAGCAGGCCTCCATCAGTAGTGAGTGAGCCGGGTCTGTCAGCTGACACTTAGCTTGGATCAATACCAGCAGCACTAATGGAATTTACCTTGAGGTACTGGGAACTTGCAGCTCTTGCAACATGTTGCAACATGTTTTATTGTTTGAGCTTCTGACATGGCACACCCACATTTTCTTTTTTTTTTCTTTCTTTCCCTCCTGTCACACACACTCCACAAGAAACACAGAGGCAATGTTGCTTCATTTTATCTGGTTTATTTTCTTAAATATTGAATTAGTTTCTGAAGTGCTCAGAAAACAAAACATAAAAAATTATACAGTATTCTTATTACAAATGGTAAACATAAGTACTCCGAGTTGATCTTATATACATATAACAATGAGTGAAACCCCATTAAACAACTTTAGAAAAAAACAAGTAAATCTTGAAGCTTTTCTAACTGAATTTCTTACAATTAAGAAAAAAAAGTACATTGTACTGTAACTCAGAAGTCAGGCAGCTTTTTGTTACAACTTTTCAGCCGTTTAGAGTTGGCCAACACGCCCAAAGTTTGAGGCCTTTATGGCTACAGCAAGAAAAGTCTCTATTGCAGGTTCTTAAATCCTCTAATACTGAATTTTCTCCTTTGATGGTCAAGAGAAGGTCCATGCAGAGCTGGGTACATCAAGAAACTTCAGTTCTGTCCAGTTCTGTAAAAAAAAACTAACAATAAAATAGCACTAAACAGAAACAGAAAGGTCTCCTGCTTGTTGCCATGTCCCATCTGCTTCATGGCTTACTGTCACTGTCCCAATGCCCCCTCTGGGACGCGCCAAGGTGTGTGTGTGTGTGTGTGTGTGTGTGTGTGTGTGTGTGTGTGTGTGTGTTTG
>JBAJHX010000106.1:20331106-20361615 GCA_037176925.1 Amniataba percoides
AGAGAGAGAGAGAGAGAGAGAGAGAGAGAGAGAGAGAGAGAGAGAGAGAGAGAGAGAGAGAGAGAGAGAAGGAGAGTCTTTAACCTGCCTCAGGAAATATTCACAGGCCTGTGAATATTTCTTAAATTATATTTATTGGATATATGATCAGTATAAGTGAACTTGATCTTGCAGAATGAAGATCAAGTTGAAACAAGAGACATGCAACTGTAAAAAAAACAGACGCCCTCTTCTCTTTTCTTTATTACTCGCTCTATCGCTGTCTTTCTCTCTCTCTCTCTCATGCACATGTATGTGCGCACACACAGAGATCATCCTCACCACCCTCCTCTGAGACAGCTATGAAACCTGATCATAGATCAATACTGAGTGGTGTTATGGTTGTAGGGGAGGGGGCTCATGCTTGGATGGCTGTCTGACTGTTGGGCGAGGGATTTTATACCATTTTATCCTCTAAGACTGGGAAAATACTTTTGATTGGGTGGCAGGCCTGAAATCATACTGCGGCACCAAAAACACTTTGTTCAGATAAAAAATTTAATCACTATCACTTTTGTTTTTTATTTTAATGTAACCACCAGAGACAGTAATAGAAAAAGGGAAAATGCTAAGACAGTGTAACAGCAGCACGTGATGATAAAGTCAGTAACTTGACTAACTAATGTCAGTTTGGTGATTTCTACCTTAAGTTTCAGTAAATTAGTTACCATGAGATACCAAGTACATGTGAGACTGTAGAAAAGGTGCATTAAATTCAACAGTGGTATATTTGATAACTTATTAATTCAACAATGAAATTCATGAGAGCCTATGGTCTGTATAAGTAATGGTTGAAACAAATGTGAAACTCAGGTTAAATGGTGGAAAAGATACTCACTTTGTCAAAAGAACATGAAAATGATTTCTGTGTTTATTTTTTTGCTTTGGTAAGTTGCCATGGTGTGTCCCAATATTGGAAAATACTGGACTCAGTGGACAGGACTTGTGTCATACGTTAGTTTTCCTAATAGGAGCACTTCATTGTGCAAATTATCAGATGTTGTATGTTGACGCCAGAGACCCATGGGATACCTTCCCTGTGTGTGTGTTCCTGTGTGTGTTTGTTTGGGGCTGTTGGGTGAGGCTGAATGGAGGAAGCAGCAGTGGACGTGTGACTGACAGTTTGTTCTGTTTCTCAGCATTACTCCATTCACCATCTGCACTGTCTACCTGTTGCTGTGTATGTGTGTTTGTGAGAGAGAGAGATAGAGAGAGAGAGAGAGAGAGAGAGAGTGTGTGTGTGTGTGTGTGTGTGTGTGTGTTGGCACGTGTACCTTTGTTTCACAACACAGAGTCAACAATGAAACTCACACCCCGTCAGTCTTTTAAATGATATATTTTTGTCCCATATCACAATCCTCATTCTTTTGCTCTGGGTGTTTCCCCAGCCCGGCGCTCTGGTATCATTGCGGGGATTTGCTAATAAACGTGTTGGTTGTCCTGTTGCCGTGCCAACCGAGCAACAAATATTTGGAGCTATGTGGCACCTTCCACCAACATTCCAGGATCTGCTGTTTTGGAAAGTTCTTCTGTCAGTCTCCTTTCTCTCCTCCGCCCCTCATTCTCCATCCAAGTTTCAACCCTCCCTCCCTCTCTTTCTCTCTCTCTCTCTCTCCTCCCCGTCACCCTTCACTGTCTCTCCCCTCCTTTTTTCTGCCTCCCTCTAGATAAATGGACTCTTTGTCTCCTGGTAAAATGAACTTGAAAACAGTAGTTGGGACAAGTGGTTCTGTCTAACAGCATGAACACACACTATAACTGGGCATTAATGCGGTTTAGAAATGGCGACAGCTTCATCATTATAACTCACTAATGGAGTTTTTACATGCCCGATACTGTACTAAAATATTACTACTACTCCATTAGAGTACTTTATGTATACTCTGTACACTTAGATTAGCCTGAGAACGAGAGCGCATTCACTTATGACTCGTTAAATCATCATTTAATGTTGTCATGGTCGTGACAATAATAATCCATAACATATTGGTAGCCTACATATAGTATAAACAGACAGTAGATGCAATAGTGCCAACACCTCTCAATATCATGCAGATAAATACAACACCACTATATGCTGTTTCAACTTGATCAGAGTTGCATAGACTTTTCTCTGACCAGTGGTGGAAAGTACCTACATGCATTCATTAAATACAGTTAAAACTCTAAACCAACAACCTGTTCTCTATCTTTTTATAACATCTATTGTCATTTGTGACTTTGCAGTTTAAGATATTTCATACCAAACATAAGAAATAATAATCCACAGTAAATAAAGTGGTTAAAATTAGTTCCATCTGACCATTTACAACATAAAAAACTATTTAATTGTTCATCAACAACGCTTGGATTGATTATTTTTTGTAATGAGTACTTCTAGTTTTATGATGGAAATGCAATTAATATTTTACTCACCACACTTAAATGCACTCTGTGGAGTTTTTAAATTATTATAAAACTCTCAGTTTAATAATAATTAATCTATCTGACCTACATAAGCAAACCAGACAAACAGTAAAACCAGATTGGCCTCTTCTATTAGTTTCTAATGGTTATTATTAATGTTTGCCACTGGGTCCGATTTTTCAGTGAAATCAGATGACACTGTACGGAGGTTTGCTCTGGCTGATTTAAAGTTCAGCTGCTAACTGAAGGTCTGTCTCCACTCTCCAACACCTCTGTTGTCAGGTACCACCAAAAGCAACACAAAATAAAATGTTCCATTGACTTGCATTTGTACTTCTTCCTATACTTTACATAAGTACTGTAACAAATGCAAGCCAGTGGAACGCAATAGGTTTCAGAGCCATAAGACAGATAAAAACTTCCCCTAATTTATATCCTGCTTCGATTTCATTTCAAGTTTTCCTGAACCTAAATCAGTGATCAGTGAATCCTCAGTATATCATTAGATTAAGTTATGACTCGGCAGAGTTATCCCTCTGCCGCTGAAAGGCGATCAATTATTTTAACATGAAATCTGAAACTTCTGACAAGTGATATACAAGTGGTGCCTGGGAATGTGCCTGCCTAAGGATTTACGTGCAGGACTGCACACACACAAACGCACTGTGCTCACACAAAGTCAGATGAGTTTGAGATCCGCGGTAGGAGCTATCACTTGCATTCAGCAGGAGTGTAGCTGCTGTAACGTGCAGATCTGCTGCACGTCCGCATGCTGATGGAAACCAGGAGCTGTGGAGCTCTGTGAGGCATCCAGCTCATCTGGTCTGTCTCGTACCATCCGTTTATGGGCTCACAACATGATGTGACAAGTGTGCAGGTGATATATTCACAACAGAATTTATTTTCTTTAATCATTTTGCTCCTGCTGTAGCTCCACTGATCACTCTACAGGCAAAACGTATAGTCTGAATGCTAAGAGAGACAGCTGGGACTGTTGCTGTAAATTGAGCTTTTTAGCATCCTGTAACTGCTGAGAGTGCAGCATTTATGAGATCAGTGCTGGTATACAGTGTTGGATTTGTCAGCAATGTTTTTATCTGACGTCTTTTGTGTTTTACCGTATGTGTGGTGGTGACCTTTACACACACTAAATCAGTAGGAGTCAGTAGCTTGTGTGTCACTGAGTGAGTGTACAGCTGTGTTTGATTTCTAAATCTTAATTTCTTAGAGTTCTCAGAAGAGATAGTGATCTTGTAGCATGTGTTATGTGTGTGTATGTGCATCATTTGTGTTTCAGTGGCAGCAATCAGTGGCTAACTCTGCGGAATGCACTTCCGCCCTCCCGACCAATCATTAATCTGTATTTACTCAGTGTAGCTCAGGGCACTCTGGTCGTGAGAAATCTTTCCCAAATCACCTCTCTACTTTAGCATACTTTCGTGTGTGTGTGTGTGTGTGTGTGTGTGTGTGTGTGTTAGTTTGTGAGTGTGTGTTTGTGTGTGTGAGTGTGTGTATGTGAGTGTATGGAAGTGTGTGCAGTCAGACTGGTTTGTCAGAGAGGAATAGAAAAACTTTTCAGCCGAAACTGACTTGCAGAGAGACGAACACGCTGTCCATGTTTCACGTACAAACACCCACAGGAATGATTGAGTGAACAGTTGGAATCCTGTCTGCACTTAAAGTCCTGCCTCTATCTCAGAAGGTTAAGGGCTGCAGCTCTTATCACACACTATGTGAGATTGTGTGCGCACACATGCATTAGTGTGCTTGTATGTGTGTGTTTGTATAACCCTGTGCACATATGTGTGTGTGTGTGCATGTTTGAGAAAACACAGACTGGCTCATGGGACTGCTCAGGCTGTATGTTTTGGCTCTGTCAGGCAGACCATTACTATGGCATTGAAGGTCAGGTGGTCTGGCCAGAAGGCCCAGATATATTTGTATGTTCGATTTAGGTATGCAGGCTTGATGAATTACTTCTGTGGGAAGTTGATGTGCACTTCCTTAGTTCCCAGTGGGTTTTGTGGGATTCCCAAGACCATTCTGTCTGCCTTTGTGTGGTTAAAGGTTGAGATGGTGATGAGAAAGGCCACCCTGGAAGGTCACAGGTTTTCTACCAGTTACACCCTGAAGTGAAGTATCGTTGAGTAACACTTACCTGGGTCAAAAAGATTTCAAGCCGCTGTAGAACCTCTGGTGTCATTAAAATATGCCCATGTCCTTCTTTGCATTATTGGATTTGGCAACCGTGTTGTCTGCCTTCACTTTTACATGATAAATAGTCCAATGTTTTAGATAAAAACTAAAGATCAAAGTACAAACATTCATGACTCAGTGACAAGATAACGAATGACACACTTTTTGCTTTGCTGCCAGGAAGCATCTTTCAGATCGATAATGTTAGATTAATAATGACCTCTATTGTCGTGTCATGATAAATAAAGAAACTTCGGTGGAAGAGTAGCACTGTGGGAAGCACAACACACCACTACCACTAAAACCTTAAATCTATACTAACACTAAAAGTAATACTTACACTGACACTAATTTTAATACTACATCTATTAATAGAAATTCTTTAGTCACATTGAGATAGGAGATAATGCTCTATTTCCATTCAAAACCAATAGATATCTCTGGCAGAGAGCAGAAAATGATGCCACAATTTCTTCTTCTTCTTCTTCTTTTTCTTCAGTGTCTCTTTCTGCCATTCAGTAGAAACTCTTCTTCTTCGGTCTTTTATATCAGGTGCCATCATGCATTTTTGCACGGTGTTTTAATAATGAATGTCCAGAGGTCTCTGTTTCTCCTTTTTTTTTGTTTCCCTCTCTTTGAATCCAGGTCAACAACTATATAAATCTTGGATTCCTCAGCGGTTCTGCGCAACCTCGGTCGTCTCCGTGGTTTCTGCACGCGAAGGTGACTGTGCTGAAATATCATACTGAATGGCCAGAAATGACAGATAGGACAAAATCTATACAACACTTTATCCATTTTGATATGATTCCTTGTGATTCATATGAATATGGATAATAGGAATGCAGAAAAGTAAGAAAACAAGAAATCCAGCCGTTGCTTCCTCTCATGTGTCTTACAGCACCTCAGAGGTGTGGGAAGCTGCGAGAAAGAGAGAACCTAAAATTATACTTAATTTCAATGTTACAAAGGTGAAAACAGAATAAATGTCTCTTGCCCGATTTAACGCGTCTTATGTGCTGATGAGGATATAGAAAAATAGTAATACATGGCAAAAATTAGCAAATGGTCAACATTTTAGAGCTCCCCCAGAATTTTACAAATAATGTTTTCATGGGGGTGCCGAGCATTTCCTGACACTGCTGCAGTTCACACCATTCAAAATATCACAAAGTATTCTTCAGCATCTCAATCTGTTTGGTCTACAAATCGTCTTAGATGAGAGATAAAAAAAGACTTTGACATTTTGGAAACTCCCGTATTAGCTTTTAGATGAACAGGTCGATATCTCTGTACAGTCAATAGGAAGCCGCACAGTGCACAGCCAGTGAGCTTATCTCAGCACAAAGACTTCAAACAGTGAGCTTTAGATGTGCTTGTAGTGAGATCCTGTTGCTTTTGTTCACCCACTCTTCATGTTAAGCTACAGATTCTGGCTGTAACCTTAAATTTACTGTACCAATGTCATTTTTGGTGGCATTCTGGGACATTATATGTAGGCTGTTCATATTTGTGTTAGATCAGCATATTGAGTTTTGAAGGCCATGTAAAGGCATATGTATTGAATTTAGACTGTGTCATAAGCAGTTAAAAACCCATTTCACCGGTTTTAATAAAAGTTAAAATATATAAAAAAGAGAAAATCTGTCTGTAGAATGACTTTCTTTCACTTTTTGTCTGTGGCATACTTTCCCTTCAGCTGTGTGCAGATTAAACTGAGCTGCTGAAGTTGCAGGTGTCTGAAATAAATGCTGTATTTACCTTTGTCAGGACTTCTCAGCCGCTTATTTGTGGACAAATTAAAGCCAGTAGTGGTAAGTGAAATGCACCTGATTGATAAATTTACTTTAATTGCTAAATTGTGTCTAGTCTGTCAAGCCCACATATCTAAATGACACTTCCAGACTGATGTGCATTCAAACAGGCAGCAGAGGAAGTCGTTTTGGCGTAATAGCGATAAATGAGTGGGCTAACTGGCACTAATTACCCATTGTGCATGTATGTGTGTCAGCATGTGTGACAGGCCGGCCAGAGACACCTACGATAACACAGCTGTGTCTTATTCCCCGGGGTCTGGAAGAGATTATATTGGGACTGAATGATACCCTTTTTATTGCTTTTTGCCATTTCTTTATGTATTTGTCTTAGATTTCAGCTTCACTTCTGCTCATGTCCTTGCCCATTGTGTTTTTTTTTTCTCGCTCTGGTGTGTGGGATGGAGAAATGGAGAGACAGATGGAGAGAATGGACAGACGTCACAGTCAGTCGATGTAGGAGCTCTCAGACACTCACACACTTTTCATTCAGCTCATCACAAACGCCCCGCTGTCTTTATCTGTCTGGGTGCCATGCCGGTTAGCAGTGGGCGCGTGACGTTATAGGGGAGTAGGATTCCATTGTTTGCCTTTGACGTGAGTCCGCCCTCAGCCGTCTGTGAGTGTGTGTGTGTGCACATTTGTCTGTCGGTGTGGTTTTGTGAGGGGACATGTTCGTATGAGCGTATGTGTGTGTGAGTGTGTGTGGTTTTGCAGCAGAGAAGTGAAACCAGCGTAGCCTCAGAGACGGCACCATCCTCTCTCTTTCAACCATAACTCGAAATTCACAGATTGAAAGATCATCTGTGTCACGTAGAGCCGCCGCACAGGCCCACTGTTTGTGTTGATGAGTTTTCTAGCAACAGTCAGTGGCAGAAATTGCAGCTGCCTTAGATTCGACTTTATGGATTATATGTCCACAGTGACATTTAGACATTGCACACGAAGAGCATGAAACGCGTGAGGAATGTGCTGCTGCCCAGGAGGCTAACCTGTTTGGACAATAGACCATCACAGTGGCATTTCGCAGCCATGTGCCAGATCTGAGTGCCATTCTGCCAACATACTCCCGCTTTTGACTGTGCCATGTTGGGTGCACGCTGTGGGCGATGGATGTAAACAAATCCCTGACATGAGGACGGGCCTCAGAGGAGCATGGGTTCTGCAGGAAGCAGCAGGAAGGACTTACAATGAAACTACTCAGGCTGCTTCCTTTCTGTGCAGAAGTGCTGAGAGGGAGGCACGGTGCCAGTTTCTCCTCCTCTAGCCCGAGGTGGGGGTTTTATAGAGAACTGCTCAAGAGTTTGGGAACGTACAGAGCGAATTGTTTGATGGGCTGCTGACTGATTGATTGATGACTTTGTTTGTCAGGGTGTTGCAAAAGCTGTTCAGGTGTTACATTAGCACACATTAAAAACATACCACGTTATTATGCAGGTGTTTGTCATATTCCTAACCCACAAACTTGGCGAACGCACTCCTTGACCCGCATGCACCATGCCATGTTGCAAGAAGTAAAGGAAGGCACTGATGCATATGCTCGAGTCACTGTGCCTGTGCACCTGAAAGCTGTATTTATTTTCTCCGTCGCTGTACATGTGAGCTGTTTTGTACGTCATCCTGAGAGCAACTTCCTGAGGTTCTCTCCAAGCTTCCTGTCAGAGAAGTCAGAGGTTATCGTCCGATCCTGCCCCTTTCAACCCACACAGGTCCATGCAGCTGTTTCCTCTGATGATTATGGATCAGGCTGACACACACACACGTTCTGGGATTTCAGGAAGGACACAAAAAGCATAAAAGCTACTGGGAGAATCTTTTCTGCAAAGATGCTGTTTCCTCTCTCGCTGGGAAGATGCTTTTTTGTTTCCCTACTTTTTTTGCATCAGTGTGTGTGTGTGTTCAGTAGGGGTGTGGTTGTGGTCTCAACTCTAGGACAGGCACCATACTCCAAATGTGCGTGTGTGTCAGTGTGTATCTATGTGTGTGTATGTCTTTTTTAACATCTGCTCCTCGTTGGCTTTGTTTTCCCTCCTCTTCATGGCCCACCCTTGCAGTGGGCGCTGGCCTCCCTCCACTGAAAAGGAGAGGAAGATGGAGCGAGGAGGAGATGAAGAGAGAGAACATGTCTGCAGCCATTTCAGTGGAGGGTTTCTAGAGTTTCATCTCATTGTCAAGAGATTAGCATCAGTTGATTTTTGTAAGCTCCAGTTTTCTTCTTCCGCTTTTCTTTTTCCCGTCTCTTTTCTCCTCTTCCCACTTTGTTTTCCTTCGCTCTTCTCTTCCTTCCCCCTCACTGGTTCTCTTGTGGCCTTGCTCTCTGCATCCACCTCCCTCAAGGCAGCAGATGTTGGGTTCTGCGTCCAGATGTTTTGTGTTTATCACTCTCCGGTCACGTCTTTAACAAACTTTCATACAGTAAACATTTACAGAGGCGTCTCCTCCGCTCTGCTTGCCACGCTGTGATGAGAGTGAAAGAGAGCACAGGAGATAGCGGCTGAGAGAGAAAAGCAGAAAGTGAAAGACAAAAATCCAGAGCCACCTACACGTTCACTTGCTTGTTGCTGAGAGGGACGGCTGTTCTTGTTCTCCTCTGAGACAAACACACAATGCACAAACTCAGGTATGCACGCAATTCATAGTTTCTGTACTGGTTTCACTCCAACATCTTCTCTACTGACTGCAGTGTTGACTTAACAACAAAGAGAGCGTTCTGTCACTCGCGTGCAGCCAGACTCCAACACAAAAAGGAAGTCTTCAGATCTACTTTTACACTCACTCCAGAAATCACTCTTGAAAAGCATTGCTTACATAGCAGCATTTTTTCTTGTTTTTAACCAAACGGCTCTTTTTGTCCGCTGACATCTCTGTTGCTCCTTACCAGTGCCATCCACTGAAATGCTCTGGTGAGGGATTTTTATTGATTTGTATTTTACGTTTGACTGAGACATAATAATTCTGTCTCTGCCACTCTCTCGCATGTAGCCACGAAGGGAAGCATCGGCTATTAATATTGAGCAACTCAGCAGTGAGATGCCAATAACAAGGCCATAAATAATTCTCGCTGCTGTTCACCTGGCTTGTTCTGGCTTGGCGGTTTGATAGTACAGGCGGAGACACAAGAGTACATACCAGCACAAAGACATCCGAATAAACGCCCTTGCATGCTTACACACCTTTGTACACACATTTATACTGTGTGTGTGTGTGTGTGTGCGTGGGCGTATTTTTTCCTTATGTACTTTAATATCTGTTAAATCTATAAATCTATTTTTATGACCCATCTGTGAACTGTGTATTCACCATTGTTTAACTGTGTAGTTATGTTTGCTGTTTATTTATAACTTTTGTGATTTGCTGTGTGTTTTTGTTTTCTTTGTTTTGTTTTCTTGCTAAATCCCCCAAAGTAATTGACATGTTTTCACTTTAATGACAAACCATACAATTAGATAAGCAAAGTTTTTAGCCTGCTAGCAGCGTGCCTTTGCTGGTAGGACTGTCGGTCTGTTGGTTGGCCCGTCGACCACTTTAGTCCATACAATCCATAAAATGCATAAAATTTTGATCACACATTCTTGGTACTCAGAGGACCAAGAATTCAGATGACTTTGGTGATCCCCTGGATTTTCATGTAAAGCCAGAAAAATGAAAGAAACAGAGCTAGAGAGGGAATTTCAAACTCTGAGCTTATCTCCAGTCACAGTGTGAAGTTAAGTGAAGTGAAATGAATGTTGCATTGTTGGTTTTGGGAAGTTACAGAAGTTGTTGGACACACCCCCCATATTCTTTTTTCTTTCTTTTTTTTTTTTTACTTTAAGACTAACAGATGACTCTTTTCAGCATGGGACATAATTGCAGAGGCCACTGGAATAGTATTGGACATCTTGTACATCTCTTATGTTTTGAACACATATATTCTGTTAAGTATACAAGTAAAAGTAAGAAGGAAACAGACAGGTCAATGGAAAGAGGCTGAAGGACATGCAGACTGTCAGACAGGCAGCCACAGCAGCTGATACTCCAGTGAGTGACAATGCTGGACCTCAGGTTGCTGAACTTGACCGCAGGCCCAGACTCTGGCACATTCGTGTGACCCTCAGCTTGACGACATGGCACCCTGCTGCCAATTAGGGAGGGATTCCCTCCATTTCCTCGCCCCACCTACACTCCTCTACTCCACTTTTGTCTTGTACGACATGTTCACTCTGTTCTGTGTTGTAGCTTGCTGATTGATAGCCTACTGTATGTCAGGGTTTATTACTTCCACAGGCTCTTTGGACACAGACAAAACTCATCCAAACTGCACCCCCCCCTCCCTCTTCTTGGCCCCACCACTGTATCTTACATCTTTCACTCCCTGTGCGCCGCCAACCCGCATCACTTATCCAGGTGACGACATCCATCTCGTGTCGCGTCGGGCGGGCTGCTCTGTGTGATGTCCAGGTGCTTAATCCTTCACTTATCCAGTTAGTCGCTGTTAGCCCTCTAACATGCCAGGCTGGGCACATGGAGCCAGCGAGTGAGCCCATCAGACAGACAGCTGTTACCCTCCCTTTACTCCACTCAACACACACACACACACGATTACACTTCATTCTGTTTTTCAAAGAGAGTCTAATGACAAGCAAGAGAGGATTAGAGTTTTTCTTTGAATCAATCTTTATTCATTTAGTTTCATACAGAGACCCATCCAGGACAGTAGCAGCACATTTAGTCTGCAGACAGACGGACAATAAAAACAGTTCATAAGTCACACACAATGGGAAGGTTTTCCTCTCTGTGCCAGCAGTCGTATTTGGCTCATTTGTCCAGAATTTATAGCAGAGTTCTGGTTGAGCGTTTTTCTGCTGAGTGACTGGAAATACTAAGTGATGGACTTTCCAACAGGGCTGGAAACATCCTTGCATCTGTATGTATATGACAGGAAATAGCATAGTTTCGCCTGATTTTTTTATTGGAGGAAATGTACCCAAATGTATGTTTGTGGTTGATAAAGGAGTGATAGTAAACACAAGTGTGAATCTACACGGCTGGATAAAATGAAGATGTACACACACACTCGTATACGCACTGGGACACACTTTCACTGCACTTAGCGGTTCTGAGAAGGAGCAATGCTCCCCATAAAGTACTGAGTCATGAGTATGGTGTAGAATTCAATCATCGTTTTCCCTCTGGCCTCCGAGCTGGATTCCCATCAGACACACACACACTGCACAACGCACTTTCCCATCAACACATCACTATTATCCAGCGCTGTTTAGTGGCTAATGAATTTACATGCCCACCAACTGATGTGCTTCTTTACCGTTTGTATAAAACAGAGTGTGTGTTGGTAAGTGTGTGCAAGTGTGTGTGCATGCCCTTGGGTATGTCAATAATGAAATAAAAAGGGTGATTTCATGGTAATTGCTTATACTACAAGTCCCATCCCATTACCTGGCCATCTTCCATCTCTTATTGTTTTAAAAGGCGAGAGTGGAGAGAGATAAAGGGATACAATCCCGAGATTAAAAGGAAAAGGAGAGAAAAAGACTTGGAGGAGGAGGGACGGTGGTTGATAGATAGATAAGAGGAGGATGGACAATAATGAAAGAGCAACTTGGGTCAAATTTGTTTGTTTTAAATCTCCAGGGTGTTCCAGAAAGTTTAGTTTGTGGCACCTTAACAGCATAATTACCTGAAAACTTGGTTTGGTTGAGCTCGTATATGTGGGCAAAATGCCAAGAATTACTTTCAGACTTGATTGATGTACAAGTCAGGCTTGAACTTTTAAAGCGAGCTGGTCTGAAAGTGAGAGGAGGTACAGAAAAGCGAGAGAGTGAACGGAGAGAGATAGTGGATGTGTCGAAGACATGTGGTGTGTTTCAGATGGCGGGGGAGGAGGGGTGAGATGGGAGGATGAGGAGTGAGGCGAGATGCAGAGATGGAGAAGTGAGGGGAGGGGAAATCCCTCAGGGAGGTTCATCTGTCCACATATGTAATGAAAAGATAGTCATCCATGTACCCGCCTAATGTAGTGTATCGATGAACAGCTAACAGCCTCTCTCTCTCTTCCTCTCTCTCTCTCTTCCTCTCTCTCTAATCACTTGTGTTTGCAGCGAGGTTACAGGCTCTGCTGAGGTCTTCCTGCCTGGAGGCAAAGCAAAGCCTTTCAACTTCGTGGCTTGTGGACCACCCTACCCGACACTGGTATGCACTCTATCCCCCTCTATCCTCGCTCTGTAGCAGAGGTCAGAGGTCAGGAGCTGGCAGGTGATTGGATGTTGTTGTGGTAAGGGAATACTGGGCCGCTAAGTGCTGCAAAAACACCAACTGTCTCTGATATTACTGGCCACAGGCCCCTAGTCTACTAGTGTGTGTGTGTGTGTGTGTGTGTGTGTGTGTGTGTGTGTGTGTGTGTAAAGGTCAAGAAGGGACAAGGACCAGATTTTTGTCTTGAACTAGACCTTCTGAACATGCACCCCACCTGGAAATTAACAGGATCCATGTGTCTGCGTGAACACGAGTCTGTCTGACTTTAAAAACACACTGTTAGTCACAATATTTAAAAATACCCTCAGATTATATCTGCCGTTAAAATAAGTTATAGTTTGAGCCTTAAAAAGGATAGACAGTAACAGTTGGATGCTCACACACATCAGACAGTCTAGTTGCTGGAGAAGTTAAGTCGGGGGAATGCAGACAGACTCTCCAGTAATGTTTTTGATGACCCCGCTGTGGACACCACACAAACTAACATGGCTGGAAGAGCGGCGTGTGGGAAGAGACTGAGAGGAGACAGGCACAAAGTGGGAGAGGAGAGGAGCTTTTAACAAACAGCTAGTAAGTAAAATGTGCATTTCTGTTTTTCTCCAGTGGCCACTTATAGTATTACAACAAAAAAAATCTCCCTGAGGCATTTTCTAAATCAACCATCACTGGAAAAGAGGCGTCTTTTAAAAGTGTTGACAAGACATCTCCAGATATAAACAATTATTAAACTTTGCATAGTATATATTTTATATATATTTTAAGCCACAGGGGTTTAAACCTTGTAAAACATTTCTGATGTACGTGCCAGGGGAGCACTTCCTAATAGACTGAATAGACACCATCTTTGGATCCAGTATCCAGTTCTTAAAATACATCCCTGAAGTGTAGCTTCTGGGTGGGTGCTGGTTTTCTAGGCAGTTGCTAAAGTCTGTTATGCTAAAGTCTGGATGATGATATTTGTGTCATTAGAACATATAAGAGCTAACAGATTGCAAGTTGTTTGCAAAGTACTTGGCAAGGTTATATTTGGTAGTTGCTAGAGAGATGCTGCAGTTTTTGTAGTTGGTGGTTTGACAGGCAGTTGCTAAGGATGGAGAGACTTTCTATTGCCTAATGAAGTCTGAAGACTCACAGGACATGTGATTTATGTTCAGCCATTGTTATGTGGTTTCTAACATGTTACTATTATAAATGATAGCTTGGTTTTTGCGAGTTACATGCTTGGGTGTTTGAAGTACAGAGAGCTGGTGATTGTGGTGTGGTTTTCCGGGTTTAACGTGACAGTTGCAATGGCAAAATCTGAAAACTAATGGGTTTAAAGTTAGGTCAAAGGTTGGCAGAACCATTTTTCTTTTGTGACTTTTATGTGTCAGATTTCAACAAAAGCCACAGTGCACTTTCCCTCCATCCGCTGCCAGTATTTGATGTGTCATATATGAATGTGGGAGGACGTAGAGAAATTCAAAGCTTTAAATTGTAATGCATGTGTGCATTGCATGCGCACATAATGAACAGAAGGACTGTGACGAAAAGGTACGCCCTTGCTTTTATTGTCTGTAAAACCGATCAGCTTTTGAGGCATTGAGGTTTGTAAGCGTGTGTGTGTGTGTGTGTGTGTGTCAGCGTATTCGAGAAGGCTGCTCATAGATGACACGTGACATTTGTAGCGAATGTAGGAAGCTTATTAGATGTGACTCAGAGATTGGTACACAGATGAATGAGACACGGGCACACACACACACACACACACACACAATCAGTGTTTTCAACTGAAGGTTGCGGACTGAGAGGATTCACTAGTAATTATGGGTCTATTCTCATCACTCTTCATCTGAAGGCTAAAGTGCTCTCTTGGCGCTCCCTTCTCCACTTTAGTTTGATTGAAAAGACTCTCAAGTAGACACAGTTTCCAACATGGTTTAGCTGAAACACATGCACAGACACACATATACATGTGAGCATGCAAGTGCACAACGCACACATGCAAACACACACCACAGCTGTTGTATAATATTTTTTTATGAGCACACAATGCTCTTTTGGCAGTGCCTCTGCTCCCCAAAGTTCAAGCACCCTATAGTTGATATTCTGGGTTAATGCCAGACTGACTCACTGCTCTCTCTCTCTCTCACTTTCACACACACACACACACACACACACACACACACACACACACACACACACACACACCCTCACACACCCGCATACAGCCCCAAAGCTTTGACTGTTCAGTGCCCTTGCCAAATGTTTCACTGCAATGGGGAACTGACTGCACTCTTTCTCTCACCTCTTCTCCACTTCTCAGCCTTGACTCTCCCCCCGCAGCGTGCAATAAATAATCGCAAAGTGAAGCCCAATAATTATCTGGCATAGGTGTGAGAGGGCCATCGAGATGAGGAAATGGCCACAGGAATGAGATGATATAAAGGGAAGGAGTGCAGAACAAAAGGGTAGACCGAGGGGAGCAAAAGATTAAAAGGCGATGGAGTCGTGCAGACACGGCAGCCGCCGGAGCAGCCAAACAAACCTAGTGACCCCTCTTTTCGGCCCAGTCCTTTCCCTCTCTGATGTTCTCCTCTTTTGGCAGCAGCGAGACAGCTCCATCCCGGCCGGGCCCTGCCCATCCTCTCTCAGCCTCACCTAGCATACCAAATCATGGTCCAGTCCAGCAGAGCAGCGTGAGCCAGCCCCGCCCGACCGCTCACGCAACCCTGCAGGAGGCAAAGCTCGAAACCTCAGCTGCTCATATGAAGCACTGGAAAACTTTTATAGCTCCATAATATTGAAACCTCTCCCCTCAGCTCCCCTTTTTTTCTCCTCTTATGAAGCAGTCACATTCTTTCTGCATGTGCCACAGATGTTCTGACTTTCTTGTGGCGCTGCTGTCGCTATCTTATTCTTATTCTCCCCACACCCCATCTCTCTCTTCCCCTTTCTTTGCTTTCTCTTTCTCCATCCTCACCCCTCGCACCCACCACTCCACCACGCGCTGCCCCCTCGTCTCGCTGGCTTGCTGTAACAAAATCAGGGGCTTAGAGAGCAGTCAGTGCCGAGATCCTCCACAATGCAAAGCAGATGTGTGACACATACACACACATATACACACGCACACACACAAACACACGTGGAAGAGCAGCCTGGAGCATTTGGGGCCAGAGGGTGGAGAGAGAAGTAAGCAGAAACAGCTCTGTTGCTAGGATACAGCCAAAATAAAACACACTCTGAGAGCTGCAGTCTCTAGCTGAAACAGGCGGTTTGTTTCACAGACACACACTACTAACTGTCAAGACTGGAAAACAATGTTTTGAGAGAGTCCTGGGAAACTGGACGGGTTGAACCTGCAGACTTTCACAAACTGTGCTGTGTCAGATTTCTTCCACTCGTGTCTCATGTTCAGCTCAAGTTTGCTCACAAAGTAAAAATTGCAAGCTGGTTTTGGTGGTTTGTTGCTAAATTTGGTCCAGTGTTGTATGAATGCATGTGTGTTTGTATGTGTGAGCATTTGTGTGTGTGTGTGTGTGTGTGTGTGTGTGTGTGTATGTGTGTGTGTATGGAGAGTTGAGGAGTTCAGGCTTGCTGGTACATGCAGGTGTGTGTGTGTTGTGTTCAGCAGAGGAAATCTCTTACTGATTGAACTGTTTTCCAGGGTGCTTATCGTAGCCAAAGGTCTGCTGTCTTCCTGACGGAGAATGGGAGAGCTGTATGTGTGTGTGTGTGTGTGAAACAGAGAGAGCGCGCGCCAGAGACAAGGTTGGTAGCTGTCTGTCAGTGTCTGACAGCTTGTCCATCCAATTCATTCTGTCTTTTGTCTTTCCCACTCTTCATCCATCCATCTCTTTGGTATTTTGGCCTTGTTGTTGGCTCTAGCAGTGTTACTTTCATTGTTGTTAAAAGCACACATGTGAATGATTCCTCAGAGACGTGTGCGTCCTAACCCCTCTCAGAACGAAGTTCTGCAGGAATGTTTATTTCCCTGTTCACCAGAACAGGTGCTATCTTCTTGGAAATCTCCTGATGGCTGTAAGCACTCACTAACCCACGCACACACACGTACACACACACACACACACACACACACACACACACACACACACACACAAAAAGCCAAGGGGGATTCCTGGGACTAATGTTTAACAGGGAGAAACTGGACTGCACCATCAATTTTAGCTCTTTGTGCAGACACTGTGGTTTACTCTAGATAGTCGGGCCAAGCCTCAGAGATAAGGCGACTCTCGGCCTGCCTGTGGGAAAGATGAAAGCATTCCCTTTAAAACTGACTCTGTCTCCTTTCCCACCCTCTCTTACCGTAAGTGCACTATGTGTGTGAGAGAGCAGGATTGTACGAGCAGGTTTAAACCTTTAAAAGCAGTTATGTGTCACAAGGATTTTTATTAGTGCCACAGTTGCACCCTTCAACTTGGATATGTGTATATATGGTGACCAAATCATTAGCAATACACTCATCGTATACGTCAACTGCAGTAACACTTGTTCACATATTCCTCCAAGTATCTGCCATTTTGTCGATTAAGTACATAAACTATCATACATGATGAAAACCTGCGTACTTTGACTGAAAGTTTTTCAGCCTGAATCGATGACAGCTTTAGGTTGTACAGCTGGACATCATCATTTTTTCCACATTTTCTTCCATCCTGTGCATTGCAAGTGACTTATAGGGGTCAAAGAGGATTTCTGAAACCTACAATCTCCACAAATATAGCTTAAGGAAAAGACATTTTTTGTGCTCAACAGGTATGTTAAAGGCGTATCTCAAACAGTTCACCTCAAAGTCAGATTCTGCAGGTATGTTTGAGAGGAAATGTGATAGTTAATTTGTAACTTACTGTCCCAACCAACACACACACACATACACACAAAGACACACGCAAGACAAAGGCACACACACTCATCTACGCCCATTTACAAACAGACCTACCATGGTGAGTGCTGTGAGTAACTGTAGATTACAGAGCTGTCAAACTGGGTGCTGGAACGAGGCAATTAGATCAGGAGATGTCTTGCTAATGGGCTGCTTGACCCCAGACACACACACACACACACACTGCCCTAAACAAAAGCAGAGTGCTGTTAAATGTGAAGCTGCCTTTAGGCTCTGAGCACTGTGTCCCACACACACACTCAGACCAGGAGTGCAGGATATGCAGAGGCATGCACCACACTAAGCCCTGACACACAGGTATGAAAAAGATTCCACTGGAAAACCACTGGAATACTGTACCGTTTCCCAGGATCTCCAAACTAATAGTAAACACTGTATGTGTTGTGTGTAGCCATGTGTGAATCTGTGTGGGTTTGTAAGGATATATATATGTGTGAGTGTGTGTGTGTGTGTGAGAGAGAGAGTGTGAGTGTGTGAACAAGTGGGTGTGTGCCTGTGCACACATTTTTAGGCAGACAGAGGATTCATTGTGATATGGTTGTGTCCCTCAAGGCGCTGGAATCTGGCACATTGTCTTTGTCGGAAACTCAAACCATTTACAACTCTCAACTTGTTTTGATCCTTTCAGAAAATTCCATTTCCTGCGGTCATTCGGGGAGTGACTGCAGCGAAGCCTCTGGAAGGAAAAGCCTCATTATGGCTTCAGTGTGAGTTGGAAGACTTGACTTGAAGGTCAGTGCCAGCCTCGCCGCTGTAGCTTTCCTGTGTGAAAGTGAATTGTGGATGAAAAGGTGACCCTTAGATAAGAAGAAAACCCAGCGTTATTTAATACTGGAAGGGCAAACACAGCATGATGAGAGGGATGCTTCTCTGTGCTTCACGTGTCAGCACAGTGTGTTTGATCAGGGGGATGATTTGGTTAATAATTGATATTTTCAGTGATTTACTTACTATTTTTTTCAGTATGTCAAAATGTCAGTGAACTGTAGTTTAAAGTTATGAAGACTAAACCACCTGTTTTAGGGTTTCCCTGATCCTTCCATGTGAATTCGTTTTCCAATTACTTTCCGATCCGTGGCCTCGCCCTGCTGGTCAGTCCAGTTTCAGTTTTCCACAGTCATGCATGCAAGGACGAAATCTTCGGTTTTCAGGGAGACCTCGGGAGTACCACCCCAACCTGGATGTAACCCTCAAAAATAATACAGTCAATTGAGGTGAATCTGAATGAACAACCATCAACATGTTTAAGTAATGTGTGTAATATGTGTATGTATGAATGATTAGTGGTGCTGATCTGAGACAAATTTACATCCAGATCCACAAAAATCTGACACACAATTTGCAGACCAGCGAGTTTTGTAAGAACATCAGAGCGATAAGGATGTTGTGACCAACAACAGAATGATTATGTGGTTAGTTCATGGCAATACTTTTAAGTGACACATCAACTACATATCAACTACCTATGAGATAATCCTGTTGCACTAACAAACACCCTGCCAGATGTGTTAATTGATGGCAGAAACACATCGGTTTATATTCAAAATGTGCACAGCCAAAAACTTTGGCAAGCGATCAGAGCAGCTGTGTGTTTACTGTTGCTGGTTATCAACACGTAAAATAACAAGAGAAAATGAACTTTGTTTTAGATTTTGGAGGTGTCTGGTTATTACAAATATTGAGATGATGTATTTCCATATTTCATCATTGAATATATTTATATGCCCTCGGGGGAGTGGTGGCCCCCGACTATGAGTTTTCTTGCATGCAGAGTTGAGGAGTTAGAGCTAAAAAAAAAAAAAAAAGAAATCCCCAAAACACTCACATCACCTTGTGATGAGTTTTCCAGTGTGCTCATGTGTCTGCATGTCTGTCCGCCTGTTTGTAGGTTTGGATGTGTAAATGTGTGTTTTGTGTGTGATGTAATGTCTGAAGGAGCCTCTTTGCTCCAGAAATACAACCAGTATGACCTCAGCTGATGCAAACTACACGGACAGTGTGAATCAAGGAACTGGAGCAGACTTAAGGAAAAGTGAGAGAGTGTCCGTGAGAAAAAGGGGAAGGGGAGAAAAGCCTGAACACACACCATGTGGCCAAAAGTATGTGGACATACCCTTTCCTCATATGGTATTTTGGTGTTTTATTTTATCAGTGATAACCCTGTAATTCTAATAAAGAGAATTTTTTACGCTACTTCATAAAACGATATTTCACATAATACTGTGCTCCTTGTGGCAAGAGTTGGAAAATAGTTCTCCCCACATTTTCTGTGGTGGACTTCAGAGACCATCAGTAAATGCCAGCAGCTCTCATATTATTAGGTAAAGTCACAAAGTATCAAGATGATGCCCAAAGTATGTTTCTGGAGCTTTTAAAATGTAGTTTTAGAGACGAACCAAAATAGAACATGAATGGTAGTCTCCCATTCATCCACCAGAGCCTCGTGTCGCTGGGCTCTGATGGGGTGAACAGATCTGGTGAAGGGGAATCTCCGAGCAGGCGGCCTGTCAAAATGAGAGATCACCCTCTTTGTTTAGCTCAGACGTGGTTTTCCAGCTTATTTCTGTGCGATGTGTATGAATGGGTGTCGTGCATACATACCCACATGTAGGTTTGAGTGCTGGATTTGTGGGAGAGCGAAATAGAGAGATACACGAGAGAGAGAGAGAGGTTATTTGTGTGTGACAGAGGGTAGCCTGTATCTGTAGCGTGTGACACACAGTGCTCTCTCTGCAGTAGCCAGGCCACAGTTTAGGGACTTGTGCCAAGGGACAGAATAGCCTGTCTGTTTCCTCCTTCTTACTGAACGCTGATTGACAGCAGGGCTTCTTTGTGTGTGTGAATGTGTGTGTATGTGTGACTTCTCTGTTTCTGTGTGTGTGTGTGTGTGTGTGCGTATCAAACTGACAGACTGACAGAAACACGCCACACATCGCATGAAGGGGGATTTAAAGAAGTTGCCATCTCCACAGAGAAAAGACACCCTGCCTCCTGTCAAATTGTCACTTATTCAACAGTGTGTTTATCCTCTTTGTCCGTTCCACATACACAAAACACACACATGAACGCACATAATCACACACATTCTCACAAACCAGTCAGCCCCTGCTTAAATAAACAATTTCTCCACAGAACATGCTGCGGTTTATTTATTCTGAGTGTCAAATTGCACACGTGATCACACACATTCGTGCGTGCACACACACACACACTCACATCCTGGTCTCAGCTGTCATGTTTCTGGAGTGTCAGGTTGTGAGGAGCAGAAGTAGCTGCCGTACCTCTGACCTCTCTGCGGTCCCTCGAGGTCATCAGGACTGTAGTCTCATAACGTGTGCATTTCAGAGACCTCAGACAGAGGAAGGCAGAGATCAATGTAGGAAAGGTTAGAGTGTATTGGTGGAGGTCAGAGAGTCTGCAGAGGAGATAAAACACTGATAAAAAACAGATGTTTGCATACAGGAACAAAGTACGGGGTACAGGGTAAAGGATGTGGCTGAGGAATAGCAGAAGTCATTAGGGGTGTGACAGGAGTCTGTTTACCACAGCATTTGAGCTGCAGAAGTGAGCGTGTGCACCTTTTTTTAGAGCGGTGCAAATAATTTAGTCCCTTCTGAGGGCAACACATAAAATGAAAGGCAAAATGATCTGTTATTGATGCACTGGTTGAGTCATTATAGGGGTGTACAGATAAAGTGATAATGTACTGGAAAGCTAATATATGAATCAGAGATTTGGCTACCTTGATATAAAACCACAGATCTGACCCAAAATACGCTGCCTGAAACCTTTAATTTGCGTTGGCCGTTATCAAAACTCACGGTGGTATCGCAAGATGTGCAAGTGGTATCGTAAAGTTCGCTGCTAAAGTAAGGTGACATATGCACTGATTCAAAGAGAATAGCAGTCACCACAGTGTTAGTGTGTTCGTGTTGATGCTACTTTAAAAGCACTCTGGCGCCAGCTCTTCCTATTTGTAACTGAAGGCACGTGCTGTTTTAGTTTTAGTGTTTTAGTTTAGCATTTTTTATTTTCATGTGAAAATGCTTCACTGCCAGCACAGACATTCATCTGTTCATTTTGTATGTCTAGTTTTTTTCAGCATGTACAAAATAATGAAACCACCAACAGTGTTCGTAATACCATTATACCTGTGTGTGACACCGCTGCTTAAGTTGCTAAATCTATACGATGTGAATAGGGGGTTATGTGAAAATGACTTTTTGATATACTGTGCCCACTCAGATTAATTAGATAAATGAATTGTTTCTCTTTTAGCCACCAACAAAACTCACTGATTCTTATGTTTGTTTTTAGGTTATATTTTTGGAAGTGTGTATATTTTGGATTTTGTGTATTATGGATACTTTTCCATTTATTGATGTCTCAGATTTGCACCCTTTCCTTTCCTGATGCTGCACACTTTTGGTTGGGATGACATCTTATCTCTTCTCTGAAGCTCAAGGTGCGGGTTATGTGTGTTTGTTAACGAGGGAGGCAAAGGGAGGGATGAGAGAGTAAAAAAAAGCAGTGGAGACATTAACTATGAACAACAGAAATTGGAGACATCATCTAGGGCAGCTGATGGGGGGGGCTCCCGGCAGCCCTGCCCGCTCCCTGCAGCGAGTCCCCAGAGATTCACCAGAGGACTAAACAGGAATCCCCCACAGCCCCACGACAGACTGACTGACTCTGCATGCTCTACACATACACACACACACACACACACTGAAACACCTACATACACACTCAGACTCAAATACACACATGCATTCACAAACAGGTTTACAGACAGTTCAGAAATAGCCCCCGTCTGGGGTATTACCATACACACAATCTTATCCACTTATATCACACTGCAGCATTTTATTGCTTTACCACATGCAGTCACTTATGAAGAATCAAGGGTCTCTCGTGGCCCCTGCATAGCTTTCCATACAGATGTATTTGCCACTTTAATCTACTTTTTTTCATTTTTCTTTTCAACCTCTGCTCTTTTTTTCCACAAGTCTCAACCATCTCCTCTTTTTCTTTGCTCCCTCTGTTTTAATTTCTCTTTTACTCTCTCTCTCTCTCACACACACACACACACACTCAAACACAAACACATTCACATTCATATCTGAATCCATACGGTAATGCACTCTGTTTCCTGAAAGCACTTTTTTTTCTCGCTGTTTATGTCATCAGTTTACATTCGCCCAGTCCTCCCACATTTCACATCCAGGCCGGGTGCTGCACAGGTGTCTGACTGACTGACAGTGCAGATGAGAGAGAGGAAAGGTCAGGAGTTCCTCAGCCTGTAGTTCCTGACATTGCATCACCTCCCACAGCAGCACCGATGTGCTACGGTTCCCCTCAGTGTTCAGTGAGGCGCCACAGCAACAAGGAGGGGCTTTCTTCCACCCTTTCCCCTCAACATTTGCATGGCACTCACTGTTAGGGTTTTCCCTCAAGCACAGAGTACCACATAAACTGACACAAAAGGGAAATGTTTGGTCTCTCAAAAAGCCAAAAGGCAGGACTGCTGCATTTCATGTGTCACAGATGACAAAGTCCTGAGTGGGGGGGTTTGGGGGGGGGGTACAGGTTGCAGAGGTTCTTTGGGAAAACACCTGCAGGAATTTTCTGAGAATACTATCTGATAGGATTCAGCAGAGTTTAAATTAAGATTACGAAGAAGCCAAGCATCCTAATTATCCACCCTGTGATAATTCATAGCCTCACAGATGGACACTTTTCTGTTTCCCTCATAATAATCATCAGTCAAAACCCATCCAGTTTTTTTTTTGACACCTCATTAGTGAGCCCTGTCCTGAGATTAAACCAGCTTCCTGAAAACTGTTCCTGTTTTTTCTAAACTTTAATCGACAGTAATTTCGTTATGTCTTCAGATCTTATTGGGCCAGAGTATCTGCTGAATGTAATCTGAATATCTTCTGAATATCTCCTTCCGCTGTGTTCCTTTCTGTGTATAGTGGTAAGTCATTTCATGCCTCCGTAACGAGCTGAACCGTCCTCATCTAAGGATGATTCAGTGGTTTCGATCAGCGCACAGTTACTCAAGCAACTCAAGGGCGGCTCACAAGGTGCTGTTATGTCAGCAGCTACGAAACTGCTGTGTTCAGTAGATACTGGATGACACCAGCAGAAGACTGGATTCAGATAAAATAAACCATTTCATTTGAAGCAGCAATAACATTTTAGAAAACAGGATATTGGGTTTTTTGCAGTGAGTTAGAAGAAAAAATCAACACCTGGATCAATTCTGTAGACTAAATATATACCTTGACTTACTGTAAAGAGTGATTTAAATGTTTAAATGGGATTATGTTTCACTCAGGATTGTGCGCAAGAAGGTTTCTGCTTCAAACCAAGAAACAGGCCTGGTCCATCAGTCAGTTGCTGTTTTATAAATGCTACTCCTATTTCCAGTCTTTATACTAAGCTAAGCTAACCCTGTCATGGATGTAGTTTCATATTTATCAGACAAATGTGAGAGTGGTATCGATCTTCTCGTCTGACTCTCAGAAAGAAAGTAAATACATGCAAATACAGTGTGTATGTGTCACAAAATGTGGGACTGTAATAAACTCTTAAGATGAAATGAGGGGTGTTTCCCACATTATTGGTAGTTGAGGATGATTCAGTTCTCAGCACGAGGCCGCGGGCAGATTTGCTATGTCATGATGGCTGCCTGGGACACACGATCCCCTCCGCAGCATGCACCCTTGCCGGTTTCTGTGTCGGGTCGAGCTCACCGTCAAGAATGTTGTCTATTTCCAGTTGACCTGCCGTGACGGCTGCTTATATACCCGGGTTATGTGATTAGGTCTGCCAGAGCGGAGGAAGAGGATGGTGAGGAAGATGAGTGTGGGGTTTCCTGGGAAGCTCCCAGTCAGACATCTGCTGCCATCACTCTGTCACCCCCCTCCACTCCCCTCTCTGCCACCGCGCCGTCTATCTGCTATTTGCCCTCTTTACAGTGTCGGTGGCTCTTTGTGGCGAGCTACAGCGCTCCGCTGAATAATTCAGAGAAGCAGCAGGGACAGACAGCGGATTAAGTCCTTGTAGAGGTGGAGGAGGAGGGATGAAGAGGGAGGACAGAGGGAATTTTAGCCCATTAGCCACGAGGAGCTGAGGGGAAAGTCGCGGCTGAGGTGTTAAATCACCGAGGTGGAAAGAAGGGATACTGAAAAAGAAAGGGAGGAGAGAGGCAGAGAGACAGAGAGTAATCCAGAGAGCGGGCAGACCGTCACATGACCATCGGGAGATCCCTGAGCAGAGCTGGTCACATGACTGACTGGAAATGCACCCTGCAGCTTGAGAATGATTCCCAGAAGTAACGTGTGTGTGAAACCATCCTGTCCTTGATGCAGACTGCTACAGTGTGCAGCAATAAAGACTAGTGGCTATCTAAAGACATAGTGTTTTTATATACAGAATTAAAGTGAAGATTATGAATGAGTCATTTGCTTTTATTGTCAGGGTTGATAGATTCAGTCAGTCATAACTGTGGAAACAAAGATGCGCTTCAAACATCAGTCTGTGTTTATGTGCTGGCGGCCGGGGTGAGAAGAGGATTTTGTCAAAACGAAGCTGTTTGTTCAAACGTGAGAGGTGGATGTTGAGTTAGTGTGAGTGATCGCAGTCTAAACCAGGGTAATTTTTCTTCTTCTGCTGCTGCTGCTGGACTTTTGTGCCAGCTGTCTTACGCCCACTCAGTCACGCACAGTCGAACAATATCACACACCAAAACAGCCAAAGCGTCACTTACAGTTCATTGTTCTTAAAGCTCAGAAAGTCAGGGGGATTTGATCAGTTGTCTTTCTTAGAAAATAGTTTCTAATTATTAATTAATTTATTTTTGAGTGAGATGAGGTCTGAGGTACATCTGAGTTTTTACTTCCTCTTGAATAGTATATGCTGGTCTGTAGGCCACTGTGGTTGAGTGAGTAACCATTCAGTGGCTACATGTGGGTGTTGGATCAAGAGAGTTTGATCAGCGTAGTTTCATGTGTTTGTATGGACTTTTGTTGCCCAAGACTTTTTACTCTGCTGGTTGTAAAGCAAGTCTGGTTATTCTCACTCTCATATTGCGATGAAATTCCCCTGAAACCCCAAAGATGCCAAATTCATAATGAAATTGTAATATCTTATACTAATTATATTATATAATAATTAAGTGAATTGCATTGACAGTCCACAATTCCCAACAAAAAAGCTATTTGAAAAGAAAAATACTCTTAATGTAAATACATGTAGTAGCTTTAGCAGAAAAAAAATTAAATAGTAAAAAAATTAGGATAATCAAGGGATTATAAAATGAAAATGTTTTGTTAATGAGCACTGAATAATGAATTTTGTTGCTCAATATTGATTTTTGGATTCAATTCCCATAACAACGGCTACAAGACTTATCATATAAATGTCATGTATGAACAGTAAATTTTTCTGAATATCCTGATAAATGAATTACAAACCAATTCCCTTAACTTAGTCTGTACCACATAGGAGGTGAGTAAGATGTTAGTAACAGGGGTTTGAAGGTTGTGCAGATGTGAACTTTACTCATGCTTCATGGGAAGTTACGTGTTTTTCCCTGAGTGTTGCTCATACCCTCTCGACCCAGTTCATGCGAAGGCTGGTCGAGCAACATTCAAAGCCCCGTGCATTCTGGGAGTGTGACTAAATAAACACATTGCAACCATAACTGCACAGCTCGCTGATGGACTTTATGGCCCTTCTCTGAGCGCAGCACCTCCAGGCTTTGTAGCGCGGGATGAAAAATGCACTCGGCATGAAAAGACGTTAAATACTTTCCATGCGCACACATTGGTTTGTGTTCCCTGGAGAACGTCTGCGCGTTAGTTTATATGTCCCCGGTGGGAATCTGGTGTTTGCTTTAGTTCCGGGTGGGTTGCGCTCTGGGTTTGTGGGTCGCTGTTTTCAGGCCAGTAGCTCCAGAAACAGGACTGGGCAGGACTTCTGTGTTTTTAAAAGGAAGGCATGCAGCTGTTGTTGCCCTCGTCTCCAAAATGTTTCTGTAAAAGAACGAACATCATAGAAGAAAATATCCCCTGCTTCCAGGTAAACGTAGGTGAGATGAATATGTAGAATTGTCTGAAGCTTACTGAAATACACGTAACCAGTGGTGGTTTCAGAGCGCCCACTCTTGTTTCAGACCATCAATAATAAAGAGTCACTCCACAGATGCAGACCTCTGAGCACTGGCCTGCTGTGAACAAATGTGGGCCAACATCGCTGCAATGAGCATAATAAAAAACAGAACAGCTCTGTTGTGTCCACCATCGATCAGACAGACATCTGGCGGCGATTAATTTTTATCAAACTGCAGCGCGTTTCAGTTTTATACCTGCTTTCCTCTTTCTCCTTCTCCATCTTTCTTCACCTCTGTCCCTCTTTCTTTTCCTCTAACATAACTGAAGTGGGCTTCTCCTCTCCTATGTAACCCAATGCTCGTCCCACAGCACTAAAGTGTCGTTTGGGCCGCAGCTTAAGTACTCTGTGTGCTCTGCACTGCGCCCTAACTCTTACAGATCAGCAGAAGCCCAGATTAGAAGGATGAATAATTCAGCTTATTGCCTTAAATGCAGTTTGTGGTAAAAGACAGTTATAAATCCTATTAGACTTCTGACCCTGTTCATTTCACTGTTTGGACCTGATGCTCATGCTGTGACCACATGATGACTCTGAAGCCTTTCAAAGCACGTGCCTGTGCAAAAATACTGAGCTGATTATGCTTTCGTCTTTTTCTTTCTTATCTTTGCCCCTCTCCATCTCTTCCCTTTGAGGTTCGTTTGTCAGTGGCGCTGACTCTTTGGTATTCCTTTCCAGGACTCAAGGACGAAGCAGCACAGTGTGATTTATACATATATGGGTACGCATGTGTTTTATTGCCACGATATTGACAGCCTTGCATAAAAATAGTGGAAAATTAAATTAAGTTTGGCAGAGCAGATGTTGAAAAATCTCTTAAGGCCAACTCTTGCCTGTCATCCATTAATATAATAATGGATGTCAACATATTCAAGTGAATTAAGGTAAAGTTGGTGTTAGCCATCATCAGCAGCGATTGATGTTTAATAATTGATGCAGGTGATGTTTAGTGTGGCTGATATTAAGATAATGGATCAGCATGTTAAAATGTTTTCCCTGAGTGTGTATGTGTGTGTGTGAGTTGTTTTCACTGTGTCTGTGTGTCTGTCAGTCCACCGGTGCTGCTTCCGTCCGTTGGGGGTGAGGCTAACCTGATGAGCTCATGCTGTGGGTGATGCAGTGTTACGGCAGGTGAGTCATCAGGCGATGCTGTGGGCTTCTTACTGGAACAAAGACATGCTCAGATCATCTCCCCTGCAGCTTTCATCTAATGCTGTACTAACTGCTGCATCATCTTCCCCCCCGCCCCCCCACCTTCACCTCATCGTGCAGCCCCGTCTCACTTTTCCCCTTCACTCTCAGCCTCACTGCTGTTCTCTCACCACTGTCCCGTCCTTTAACCCTCTGTCAAGATTACTGTCACTTTCTTCCTCTTCATAACCTCTGTTTCGAAGCACCCAGTTATAACTAATGGAAAAATACATTTAAACTCGTTAAGGGAATAGTTTGACCTTTTGGGAAGTACTTACTCGCTCGCTTGCTAAGTTTTGGATAAGGAAAGTAATATCACTCCCATGTCTGTGTGCTGAATCCGAAGCTGGAAACAGCAGGCCGTTAACTTGGCTCAGCGTTTGAGACAGGAAACAGTGGGGAAAGGAGACAATATTTTATGTGCCGGATTATTATGGACTGTGTTGGCTCTGACCAGTAAGAAAGAGTCTGGCAGGTGCTGTTTTTCAGTTTTTGTATGGATTAAAAAGACTAGATATAAAGTGTTAATGTTATGTAATGTTTGAGGAGAGCCAGACAAGATGTATTATGCAAAGCAAAGCTAACCAAACTCTATCTCATATTTACTGTCGAGACGTGTAGTGCTGATCTCCTGATAGTGCTGATAAGAAAGTGAAGGAGCATATTTCCCAAAATGCTGTGTTATTCCCTAAGACTAAAGGCAAATTGATATATCAGTAAGTGAAGCTCTGTATAGTTCCCTCTCAAGCGGGCATCAATAGCTCACTCCCATGTCATCAGTTCATTTCTCCTCTCTTTGTCCTCTGTCTCTTCCTTCAGCGTTTCTGTGTCACCCTGCCTTCTATTTGCATTTCTACCGCTGCTTGTGTTTTATGCCCTCCATCAGACAGCAGTAAACACAAGAGCCACAGAGACCGCTGGTTTGTTTTTTTAATTAGGTAAATGGACTTGAGTCTGCTGGACCAGACAGAGAAATCACTCTCTGGACTCCAGCGCTGTCATAACGATTTCTTAAATTAATGTCTTTGGCTAAATGTTATTAAAATCGTGCCGTGCAGTGGCTTATGCATACTTGTACCTGCTGGTGTTTTTGTTTGGGGGTTCCTAGGTTTGCTCTCGGGCTCTGACAAGGTGAACACCCCGCAGTTTCCAAACAGCAGAGTCAACAGACAGTCAGTGCCAAAAGGGGAATTCACCCACGCAGCGGGCAGCCTCAAACCTCCGCCTTACCTGGTCCTGACAGGCAGCAATCTGACTCTCCCACACCCACACAAGGTGAGGCCTGGCTGGGTTTGGTGGGGCGGAGGAACGGCACTGCCCATCTTTCCAGGGAGGATCACTTCAGACACAACAGCAAACACGCGCTCAGACAGAGGGGTATTATCTGTTGTTATTATTGGAGATAATTGTGCCAGATAATTATATCTATTAGCTATGTTGTGTCTTTTCAGCCACTCCAGTGTCAATATTATTTCAATCTCAGTCCTCAGAGTTGGACCCCATGGGAAAATAGTGTGGGTTGGGGGGCTGTGAAGGCACTGCAGCAGCAAATAGGTTGTATAGATTTTATGTCTCTCTGTAAAATGCTCTAACAATAATGATGAAAAATGTGTAGTAGTTTTTGAAGTATTCAGCTAAATTTGAATTTAACTAAAAAAATTACTGAGATAAAAATCAGATTATAGATCACATCACATCTGTGTTTCTTTTTATTAATAAAGACACACTGTTACCCAACATTCCCTGTTTCCTTGTCGTACATGAGCGTTTCTGACTTTTTAGGGACTGTTTCACTCACAGAGGGCTTTTGTGTGCTGCAGGTGTTGAGGTATATGAGGCTGTACTATGGAGTGTTTTACTCCTATGGGCCTCTTGAGACCCCGAGGCCTGGTCCAAGAGAAAGACCAGAAGCTGTTTCAGCTTCCTCTGCTGTTGTTTTGAATGGAGCACAACTTCAAACGCCGTACGTCAGAGCGCACAGCCAGCCACAGCTACACACACACAAAACGCATACATGCATGTTTCTACAACTTTCTTTTTTATTACCAGACTTGTCCGCAGAATTAACGCCTGTTTCTGTTGGACTTCCTAAAATAAAGATATGAATATGTATTATTTTTGCAGGTTGTGGAGCGAGTAGTGTTTTGGTTGGAGAGTGCATGCAGACATCCTCAGTGCCTGTGTGTGAAGACGGGCTATTGTCTCATATTATATTAGTTGTGTCTCTACTGGTAGTGGGAAAAAATATGACTTTTAATAGTTATAGCAGCAATACAAATACTAAAATATTATTAAACTAGTCCATTATAAATAAACGCATAATACTTAATAAGTGCATACAGTGTGTACAGCATACAAGTAACAAGTAACTTTAACGAATCCATAAATGTAGTGAAGTAAAAAAAACATATAACGGGGAAGGTACAAGTAATATATTAATTTCAAGTAAAACTGGACAGATAGATAGATAGATAGATAGATAGATAGATAGATAGATAGATAGATAGATAGATAGATAGATAGATAGA
>JBAJHX010000106.1:20361715-20407852 GCA_037176925.1 Amniataba percoides
ATAGATAGATAGATAGATAGATAGATAGATAGATAGATAGATAGATAGATAGATAGATAGATAGATAGATAGATGTGAAGTAGTTCAATACTTAAGTAAATAGTCTCAGGTTTATTTACAAAGCTGGAGTAAAATCCTTGTGCAAATACTTGCGTAAGGCTGGCTGAGGATTTCTTGTCATTACTGATCATTACTTGCTACTTAATGAGGTGCCATATAAAACCAGTCACTGATTCATTAAAATCTCATCTTACTTGATGAGATTATTTTGAAGATACAGAATGTTATTCTTGGAAGACAAAATCCCTAAAGAATAATTTGCGCTATATATAACATAGCACAAATAAGTCTTGCTTAGGGTGACGATATACAATACAGAGAGTAATATTAGACTATAGCACCAAATGGAGTCCAGTCAACAGGTAGAGCAGCAGAGCAGCGAGCTCCCAGAATGGATTGTGTTAGCGTCTCTAAAGCCCCCGGAGCCACAACACTGACCTTTCCTGTTATGGAAATGTACTGCTGGCTGTTCTAGGCCCACAGCCACACGCTGCTTGTTTGAATGGCCACACAGGCCCCCTTCTGCTGCCTGCCTCTTTCCTGAAGACCTCTGTTTGGGCGGCTGTGCGAGCGCACTTTTGTTGAAGCATTGTTCAGCAGAATGGGCACAACTTGTTCCCTTTTTGTGTTACTCTGTCTTTATTTTGGCAACCTTTTACTCTGCTGTGTGGTACAATTGCGCGGAAATTTACTCTAAACTCCTCATAATACCCAATAAATACTGTCAGCTTCTATCTGTGTGTGTGTTGGATGCAAACCAGATGATCTGTGACTCCAAACCCAAATAAAATAGAGGTGTGCAGAGTCCACTTGTCGCAGTGTGGTTGAGTCCATGCTGCTCGCTGTCACAGAGCCTCCATCTCTGCTGCCTGTCACTGCGATTAGAGGCTAAACTGGGGCAAATGAAGTGACATGTTTTGCTTTGCAATGAAAACAGAGCTGTGTTAATACTTGCATGTGGAGTGTGTGTGGACGCGGGGGCTCATGCCTGTACTGGGTCAGCAGTGATGCAGCGCTGCGCTCTGTCCGCCATCATCTGGACTTTCCACGTGTGATGTGATTAGAAAGCAATTCGCTCCTTGACAGTCCAACCCAAGAAAAACACACAGTTTATTAAAACAAAACAAATTACCCCATTTAGTCCCAAAGACACCGAACTGAACGGTTTAGCAGCTGAATACATCACATGGACGGATTATTATAAACAAATAGAGGTTTTAGGAGTAAATCAGTGCAGACGAACATGATCCTTATCGTGTCGTATGGCGGCGCTCCACCAAAACCTCCCATATTTTTGTTTTACCCACAATCTGACCTGAGAGGATTAACAGAGCAGAGCTGAACACGGCTCTCTGGATTATCAGAAGTATTGTAATTGCAGAGCAAGTAATCCACTTTAGGTATACTTTGTGTGTCTCAGAACTCAGAACAGTATTTGTGTGTGGCCTCTTAATCACCAATATCTTTTTTTTTACTATTTTATACCGTGTAGCACAGAACTTAAACATCTCCAGCTTGCGTTCTGAGTTTCCATAGCTCTGCTCTGGTGGGACCATGCTCAGCTTTCTGGAGTATAAAACTGTGGCTGTATATATCACATAGTTTAAAAATGAAAGCGATTGTGCCGGGGGGAATTACACTGCGCGGGGTTACATAAAAAACAAGCTACCTTGTAAAATAAATATTTCTGGATTGATGTGGCTGAAGTGTCAGAAAAATTGGAAGATCCTCAGCAGTTTTTCCGACACGTTCTGCATAAATGAGAGATTTTAAAGACGGCAATTTTGGCTAAAGAAGTTTGGCCACAAGAAAGCCCCCTGAAGCGGGGTGGGGGGGGATTATACGGTGTGTGACGTAAACAAAGATCAGTCCCTCAGTACTGGTAAAAATAGATTTCACAAACATCTTGCCAACAGGAATTTGCATTAAATTTGACTCGAAGTATCCGAGAAATGCCATGTGGCTCAGCTCTGCTTAGGCTTGTGACGTGTCCCATTGTGAGGGCGTTCGTCCCCCCCCGAGAGCCCTCGGAGAACGGTAATCGCCTTGCCAGCGTTTGTGGGACGCTAATGTAGCAAAGCGTGCCTTAGCATTAGACCAGCCAGCTGTAAGCCCGGATTGTTTATGATTTGTCAGAGAAACTAAGCATGGCATGATAATCGCTAAGCTGCTGGGATGCCCTTTCAGTTTGGGCATTTTGTACGGTTCTGGATGCTGTTGATGCACAATGAGGCCTTTTCATACAACTGTTACACCAGTAAATCTCTGAATGTGTGTTCTGCTCAGAAATCTGTTTGCAATTTCCCTTCGCGGGCCTCGTCAGAAATCTGTGTCAGAATCGGGACATTTTTCATGGCTGTGACTTCCAGATCACATCTGTCTCCAGGTGTTTATGGACGAGGTCTTCCTGGCATGACTGTGGTCTTCTGCAGAAACCAAAGAAAAGACAGCGTTATCTCCCTTCTCCGCACTGCTTCTCTCTGTCAGACAGGGTCACCCCCTTCTGTCTGTCTTCATCTTCTGTTGCAGACGGTGAGTGAGGACAGTAAGCTCTTAAAAGGGAAGGAACCACATCACCCTCGGCTCTATATAAAGTATTTTCCTGTTCCTCAGTGCTTGAGATGAACTGTTTTTCACTTCCATATGCAAAATCAGACACGTTCTTCTCTGTTTGTATGCTTCACTGGGCATTTGCTTTCTGTCTGGCTCCTCTCAGTGTAAAAAAAAGTTTCTCCTTCATTCGCTCTCTCTTCCGCAAAGCTGCTGCTACTTTATTCAGCTTTAGACGTCCCCTCTTCCCCTGTGTGTTTCTGTCTGAATGTGCTTTTGTCTTTTCTGTATTTTCTTTTTCTGTGCACGCAGACTGTGTGCCCTGCGTAGGATGCTACGGGAGGACGGCCAAAAGCAGCAGCCCTGACACATGAAAACCAAAAATGTTCCAGCCGATATTGTTCCAACACTATCGCGCTTTCATGTGAGTGATGTTCATTGTTTTGTTGCAATGTTGCCATATCTGTATTTATTTATAAAACAACCATTGACACGTTCTCAACAATAAAACAATACATAATGTTTTTTAAATTTTATTTTTATTTTAATAAATTGTCAGTATTGTAGCTTTGGATCGGAGTCATTTGCACATTGCAATGTTGTTTACTTCCTATTTTCTATAACAAGCTCCTGAAAGGCTAGTTTCTGATTCCTGTTTGTTGTTACAGACTGCACTGATCTGACTACAACTGTATTTACAAATCTATCTGTTTTTGTTTTGTTTTTTTATTTAGCAAGCAGGCATGTTCTTGAAATGCATAGGTAGCTGTTTTATGACAGCATAAAATTAGCACAAACTTAATGAAAATAATGAAAATGAAAATAAAAATTCAAAATATAAATAAGTCAAGACAATGTTCCGACCCACTGTCCAATAATGCAGGCTAAAACTTCAACCAAACAATAGTTTTAGCTCTTAATATTAGCATTGTTTATTTTCCAGAGCCATGCAACCCATAAAATACAAAGACTAGGATGTACAAACATGCTAACAGTTTTGTCAGATTGTACTTAGATGAGAATGTTAACATGCTGATGTTCACCAGCCTAGTTTAGTGTTTTAGTGTGCTAACATAATAATAACATAATAATAACAATCCCAGTGCCGTGTGGCCAGCATGGCAAAAGAGGAAAACTTGTCAAGCCAAAATTTCCTTTAATAACAGTCAGCAGTCTGTGTGTAAAAGTGAGACAAACTCCTGTCTCCCAGAGTCAACCAAATATAGTACACGTCTGCTGCCAACGCTCACATCTTAACGTCTGTTAAGAATATCAGCAGCATATATCAGTGTTTGACACAATTTGTTTATGAGTTGAATTTAGCAACTGCTCGGGATTATTTGAAAAACGACCCGTGGCGTTCTGTGCAGACAAACTGTCCAAGTGAACTGGCTATACAAGGGTTTCAGGCAGATGATAGTCTGAACCACTCCTTCTCCAGCTTGGTTTTCCAGTATTTATTAGCTCCACAGTGACAACTCCAGGCCAACGGTAAGCAGGGATTTGTCTTTCGAAGAGCTGGCCTACTTACGCCAAGAACACAAAAGTCTAAATCAGTTCTTTCAGCGCTTCTCTGTGCGCTTCTCACCGTCACAGACAGACAGACAAGATTCCAGCGCTGGTGCCAGCCCCAGTAACGTGTTTGTGTTTAACGGCCGTGTGCACGTGCATGTGTGTGAGTGTCTGTGTCAGCATGTGTGCATTTTTGGATAAGAGATGGAGGGTGTTAGCGAGTTCGGAGGAATAGAGCGGTTGGCTGAAAAGAGAGATGAAGCAGATGCCATTTCTCAGTTGGGGCAACATTAAATCTGGCCTGTGCCAAGAGGCAGCAGCCGTTGGCACGGGACTAGCAAGTTTGTGTGTGTGTGTGTGTGTGTGAAGTGTAATTGCAAATGGTGGGTGTGTGTGTATGTGGGGGTGTCTCAGTATTAACTGTGCCCTTATAAAGACGGGTGCAGGATATACTGTTCTCATACTGAAATGCCATATTAAACAAACACCAAGCAGTAGGTGGTGAGACTCTGTGTGTGTGTGTGTGTGTGTGTGTGTGTGTGTGTGTGTGTGTGTGTGTGTGTGTGTGTGCGTGTGCGTTTGTGTGGAGGGAGATGGTGTCTTTCTCTGTGTGAGGCCTTTATGGGCTTTAGGAGCTGGAAGACCGCAGTGCTCTTGATGTAAAAATAGACTGTATATACTTACAGTCTCTATACGCTCTGTGCAGACAGTCAAGAGATTCAAGCCCAATTACCA
This sequence comes from Amniataba percoides, assembly GCA_037176925.1. Classification (NCBI taxonomy): domain Eukaryota; kingdom Metazoa; phylum Chordata; class Actinopteri; order Centrarchiformes; family Terapontidae; genus Amniataba; species Amniataba percoides. The sequence continues at coordinate 20,366,573 of JBAJHX010000106.1, forward strand.
GAGGAGGACAGTCCATCTTGATTTGACATGGAAGAACTGGCTTTGATGAAGAAGAATGAAAGCATCTGTATCACTTTGTCATTTCAGGGACTAGTTTTGCAGTCTCTCTCCTCCACAAATACAGCAGAGAAGGAACCAGTGTCTCTGTCTGCAGAGCAAAAAAACAAAGTGATGTTGTTTTGTTATGAAACGCAGTCAGTTATTTGTCATTTTCCATCATACCACGAAACAACAGCAATCTGATTTCATGCTGCTCATATAACAGGTAGTTTCCCACACAACAGGAGGACAAAGTGGCAGGAGTTTTTTTTTTTTGATTATGAAAAAAAGAATCTGATCCATCACCATGTATTGCCAGAACCTTTCATTTACCTGATTTATTGTGATGATCAATGTGTCCTCTTCTGGGGGTAAAAGAGCAACTTTTGGGTATGTGGGAACATACAATTTCAGTGAAATTCTGATCTGCTATTTTAAAAGAAATGATATTACTTAAAAAAACATTCAAATTGAAGCCAGCAAGCCTAAGAGGTAACATAGAGAAGTTCAGTCTTAAACTTTCAGGGAAACTTGATGTGTATCAGTGTCTGCAGCAGCTTAAGATCAAATTAACCTTTACAAGAGGGAAGCTGGTGTGCTGCTCCTTTTCCTTTTCCTTTTTCTTTTCCTCCCTCCTTTCCTCTCCTCTCCTCTCCTCCCCTCTCGTCTCTTAAGGTCACAGACCAGCATGTGTGTGGCTCGCTCCATCAGCTCCAAGCAGCTGGCACAGGTTGACCCCGGTGGTATGGTCCGCTCACACTCGCACACATGCACGGACTCACGTAAAGATACACGCTCAGCTGTGACGGTTTCCAACAAACTAGAAAGGACACACTCGCAGACTTGTGCACAACACACACACAGACACACACAGTAAATGTTTGTTATGTCTGCCTGTGTGGTATTGTGCGAATCAGGCCCCATGCCGAGCGTCTGATACGCTTCCACTGTGTGTGAGAACCAAGTAGCTGAGTGGTTCACTGCTCCGTTTTGAAGAACACATGGACACTAAATTATTGGGTGGACAGACTTCTTAAAAGAGCCAGGAGACATATGATTGAAGATCAACAGGAGAGGATTACAAACCGTGTCAGCATCAGACTTTCAATTCTATTCCACAACTCTCTCACACTGGTTTCGTTGCATGAATACAGCGTTACTGATCACCATCATAAGCACAGTTGGCCTTTAAGGCAGATGCTGAAATTGGCAGAGGGTTTTGGACTTTTGGAAGCTGTTCATATTTTAACCCCTTGGACTGGCTTGGCAGCAAGTGTGTTGCGGGCCTTCAAGCATTTTGGCTTCAAAGGTCGACTCTAACCGCCTGGCAGAGAAGCACGTAGGTCTGTCTTTCTCTGGTTACAAGAGTACACACTGGGGCAAATTCACAAAAGGACTGCGCGGCTTTTGCAGCCACTAAACCCGTGCAATTAAGACAAAAAGAAACCGTGTAATTCTCAAAGCATCTACAAAGGGGAAAATGCATTCCTTATTGTGCTGCCAAGCAAATAGCGTCTCTGTGCTCTGCGCTATTTGCACATATTTAAATGAAGTAATATGCATACATTTCGTGCTAAATTGGTCCCTGTTTATGCAAAAGAGCCTCACTGCCAAAAGGTCTATTTCACAATAATAGTTACTCACAGTTAGAGTTAAGATATCTGTAACTTCAGTGAGCTGGTGGTAACTGAAGCACATTTATAAGTGGTGGCACACCCAGACTCTTCAATGTTCATGACATGTGGTCAGACGAAGACACTGTCATGTCAGCCATGTCTGTAAATAATATTTTTACGTTATATTTATATTATATTATATTTTACAATTATAATTATTATTACTGTTATAGCATCTGAATGTAGCAATGCTTAAACTTATTATACAAAAAACTTTTACAAAGCAGATCCATATATTCTTTTCAATCCATGTGCTCAAGTGGGGGTCATGCGCTGCTCACTGAAAAGTAAGGGGAAAAAATCCTGCTTGGAGGCGAGTGAAAAAGAAAAAATATTGCTGCTCCATTTTGGGTTACACAGTTTATTCAGCTTGCTGCTTTTATTGGCTGTGGCTAAGTCTATGTGAGGGTGCTGAGTGAGATAAGAACTTTATTAGAGGCCTGAAAAGGTTGGTGAAACAAAGAAAAACATTCAAAGAAGAAAATCAGTACACAAACTTACTGTAGCTCTGGAGCAATGTTTCACTCTGTGTCCTCTGACTGATGAGTGAGTGTGAGTTTATTTTGTGTAACCATCTTCATTTTATTCTCACAGAGAGAGACAACGCAAGAGAGAGTGACTGGCCACTGTGGTGTGTATGTGTGTGTGTGTGTGTGTAGGGCACTTTGCAGATGTAGGGCTGGCCGTGTGCCAGCAGCAGGGATCTCTGGGAGCAGACCCAGGCATGATGTCATTACCAGCCAGACCAAGGAGCCGCAGCGATCTGTGACAGTGTCTTCGAAAGAGAGATCCTAGCCCCCTGTTTGTGTGTGTGTTTACATTATTTCTGAATAGTTTGTGTGTGTTGTCTGTACATGGTGTCTATCAGTCACACTCCTTCATACTGGTCTCCCTCTGATCTTCAAGCGATGACTCTCAGGTTCTTTTTGAGTTTAAAGTGTGTGTGATTGTCTCTTTGGAAGTGAATTTCTAGCCTTTTTGTTCGCTGTTTTCTCTGCTCTATTTCAGATTTATGACTTTAGACGGACAGAAACACATCTGACAGGATGGCATTTCTCAGTGGTCACTCGAGTTCACAGCTGATGTGATTTGGATGTCGGAGGAGAGGCAGTGACAGTCCGACAGTCTAATCCAATTGGTCTTTTTATGGGATGGAAACGACAAAACTCACCATGACGATTTTCCCTTCTCTCATTCACTTCAGACTGCCGTTTCTCTGAGATGTATGGGGCCTGTCTGATGCTTTCCATGTTATATTTGTTTATGCTTGGCTAGTTAGGGGGGAGGCAAGGAGTAGGGCAGAGAGCCAGAGAGAGGAATCATTGAAGTTCTAGCCAGTGTTTATGTTTGTGTCTGGGTTTCCCTCTCCCTGTTTTCCTTCGTACCCACAACAGCAAAGCAGCGTCAGTTTCTTCTCCACACTTCTCTCTCTCTCTCTCTCTCCCTCTCTCCATCTTTTCCGCTCTCTCTCGCAACCTGTCTCACCCCCCCCCCTTCCCACACTCAAGTACAATTCAAACCGAAGCTGTCCTCGTTTCACTTCTCCTCCACCCTTCTGTCTGTCTCTACACCTGCCAACCTTTACTCTCCCGCCTGTGTTTGTGCTCCAGTCTGGCTCTTGGCGTGGTCCGTCTGGACACCATCAGGTGGAGCGCAGCTGGGAGGAGCTCTGAGGCCGCGAAGAAAGAGTGCCTGTGGTGCAGCGCGGGCTTCAGGATTTTCCATCGGAACGCCGAAACCCAGACGTCTGAACAAGCTTTATCAGGAAGGAGTTTGCTCCAAATGCACATGCTGTACAACAACACGCAGAATATTATACACAAGTGGGGGAGGTGTGTGAGAATTTGTCCACTCTGTAGTTGTGGAAACGGCTTGGTTGACTCATGCCAACTTTCTTCTTTCTTTCTTTCTTTCTTTCTTTCTTTCTTTCTTTCTTTCTTTTTTCCTTCTGTCTGTAAATGTGATTGTGACTAAATTGAATCAGCACATCAGGTTTCACATGTAGGCAGGGAGCTCTGTTTTCAGAAGGTCGGTTTCAGATAACTACCCGGTCCTCTGTCTGCATCTCCATCTACCCAAACACATTAGCACTCACACTGTTGCTCCGGTGAACCCCCACCCCCCCCCAATGCTGCCTTTAAGCCATTTCACCTCATTTTAGAGGTTCAGAGGTTCCCCGAGGCCATAACTGAGACATATAACACCACTAACCTGCCTGTCACCACTCAAACTGGGACACATGCAAAACATCCCCCACCCAGCTCTGCAGTCCATATGTTGAGAAATATCATAAATAATATCAATATATTAAAACGTACATTTAAAAATATGGTGCTCATATATATTTTGGAATATTTGCAAGATCAAGATTATTGAAATGTTCATATTGCAGCATCCGTTTGAAGTCTTTTCCGGATGTATGTGCTTCGGTTTTGAGTTGCCGCAAACAATTGCAGCAATCTGTTTCATTTCCAAATCTACGCAAGCAAACGTCGGAAGCTCGTACCCACACATTCAGTAAAGGAAGAGTGTGGCTTTCCCAGAAGACAAACAAACTGTCAAAACGGCTGGTCATTTACCACGCGGCCTCCAAACCCGTTGATTGTGCTGAGTCTTACTGGAAGCTGAATGGGTTAAATTTGTTTTTTCAGTTTGACATTTTGCTGCCAAGCAACTACCAAGCATATCATAGGTGTTCTTGTTTACATAGTGTTTTCATCCTCTTCAAAGTGAAATTGGTCATAACCAAATGTGTGTATCAAGTTTGGTTGCTAACATAATTTCCCATTTGCATGTTTAAATAAGGTTTGTATCAACACACTCATTATACTAACACTTCTCGTGGTGGTTATGGCTACTGGTTTACCTGAAATATAGAATTTTTTTTTTTTAATTTCCAGTAAACCTCAGGCTCTTTCTCACTGGAATTTTTGCTGTAGTTTACTACTGAGAAGGCGTAAACGTGGAGAAACCTTTGACCTTTGGGTTTGCACTTTCTGTCCACCTCTGCACCAGCTGCAGAGCTCTGAATATCTGCTGTGGTGCAGCTCACCTCGTGCATTCATCTGTATCCTCTCTAGCCCACCACACCTCTTCAGATCAGACTGAGAGGGATTCCCAAGCTTGTTCACGGTTAGTTTGCCCCCCCTACCCCCCACCCCCCCGCTTCGCTGTCACCTCCCACCTCCCTGTGGTCTCTCCTGTCTACATGTGGTGAGCCTGTCAGCGCTCGTGAGTCAGTCAAGCGTTGTAGACATGCTGTGGTTTTCTGATCTTTATGGCCCCCCCCGATGAGAATCCATACGAAGGAGACCCCCATGATGCCTCACTCCTAACCGCACAGGGCCACACTAATAAATGCAAAATGTGCATGCAATCACTTATTTTTGCAGAAATGAAACTTAAGTTTCATCTGGGTTTTTTATAGTCTGTTTGTGACACTGTAATTAGCAGCGCACTGGTTATTAGATTAACATAAAGAGGACTGATGATTCATCACTTGAAAAATTGTGCAATAATAAGACAATATATAACATGATATCATTGCACAGACTACAGACATTGCTTTAATGGACAAGAGTACCAACAGTCATACAAGTTGTAAACAAGCCCAAAGTTTAGCCAAAACAAAGTAAACTGATGTATTTGCAGGGGAAAAATGTTTCAACATTTTTATCAATGACACTTTGGGTTTCTGTGTATTGAGACGACCATGAATGTCTTTACAAACTTCATTGCAATATATCCAAAAGATCTAGCAAAAGCCCCAAATGTCCACTTCATTGTTGCGCTAAAAGCAAACTTAGTAGATTTATCCTTTTGGCTCCAGAAATGTCTGACTACGTGATGGCTTTTGTTTCTTGTCACATCTGAAGCAATATTTCTGCGTTCTCAGATCTCGACAGTTAACACTGTTACACGATCTTAAATTTGGTGTCAACATTTCTAATTTTATACTTGTGCTAATGTCCTCTCTTCTTCGACAACTGAGAGAAATATTCATTGAAACCCTCTCTAACTTTTTGTGAGACCACAGTTTTATCTGAATGTCAATATATGGAGCGTTAACTTCTGTCTTACAGGTGTGAAGAGCGTGGGAGAGGGGATCCCGCCGTCAAGACACAACCCAGCAGAGCGTCACAAATGCACAGCGCTGGACCCCACGCACAGCGCGTAGGCGGCCTGCAGCTCGTCACCTTCTCAGCTGTGGGGGGATTCTGAAACTCTGGGGAAAAAAGGAAAGCCCTTATTTCAAAGTGTGTGTGTGTATGCTTGTGTGTGAGCGAGCAATGGCAGTTGACAACAGATTTGAGGTTGCAGGTACGCGGCACTCTAGAGCGAGCTGGTGGTCTCTGTAACGCCCACACATCCTCTTTTTCATGCCTGCAGATAAGTCATCTCTCTAACACACATCTAATCTCTCTTGCTGCCTCTCGCGCAAGATAAGTGAAATAAAAATAGAGGCCAATTCTTTTCTTTTTCATACAATTACAGTGTCAGCATTTACAGGTGGACTCTTCAGCGGCTTCCCACTTGCAAACAAAGGCAGCAGTGCCAATCCAGACGCACCACTAAACCCGAGGTACTCCAGCTAATTAAAACACACAGGGTGGTTTCTCTCCCCTGTGACAAGACAGTTTCACTCTAACGTGTCGAGAGAAGTTTACTGGAAGTCACAGCTTCCCATGAATGTGGGCCAGCTCAGTCAGACGTCCAGACTAGCACAATAGGAAGTAACTGTGAGGGTGCTGTTGTTCTCAGCGAGCGGCCGTCCTGGTTAATAATTAGGTCAGCACGGCCCTCCTGGGAGGAGAGGGCAGAGGGGACACTGTAGAAACCCCTCGGCCCCCATCGCAGCCAGATGAAAAGAAAACAGTCCCTGTACAGGTTCCACATGTCAGGGCGAAGGGTGAAAATGTGTTTTAGATTTTCCTCCTTCCCTCTCCTCACTGGTCCCGTTTGATTCTTAGCTGGAAGGGAGTAACCTCTGAAGAGCTCTTATAACACCTCTTTGTCCCGGCGTTTAGGTTTGTTTCTACACTACGAGAGTGTGTGTGTAGTGTGATGTGGCCCAGCATATCTGTTTCTTCCTTCCTTTGGGTTTTAGCTAATCCACTTCTCCAGGCATCCTTCCCAGAACAGCGAGACCTTTCTAAAGAAAACAGGGTAGAGCAGCACCTTGCAAATCCCTCCACCTCTCTCATTAAAGATGAGGATGAAGATGGAGTTGATTTTCCTGATTCAATTTAAGCCCGTGAAACTAGACCTCAGCCACACTGCTCCGAGAGAGGGATGAAAGAGAGACAGCTGGGGAGGGAGGGGGTTACTTAAATGAGCAAAGGTGAATCTGTTATATCACTTTTCCTCAGTTCAGACTGCTGGATCTGCGGTGGGTAACTACATTATGTGGTGAGTGTTTCTGTACCCGTGTGTGTGTGTGCGGCACACTGGCTATGTGTGACAGAGCTGAAAGCATTTCAGTAAGAGTGCTGTGTTCAAGGTAATGCACATATTTAAAGTCAAACTGAAATAAAAAATGTATTGAATTTTATCTAATGCCATTTCTTTTAAACCATCAATTTCTTCCAGAGGGTGTTTGGTACTGATGGGAAGTGTTGGTGCTGGTTATGTGATTGCTGCAATGTCTGGTGATCAATATGAATAATTTGTAAGATGCAAGCAAGCCCCTCTATTATGCTCAATCAAGTCAGTTTGATTTATATATATATTTATATCTATAGTCTTGTAGCACAATGCATACAATGGCCTCAGAGGGCTTCAGTGTGACCTGAAGCATAGTTTTACATATCATGTGCTAGCTTCCGTTTTTTGAGTGGAATAGAAACTTCGCTGGACAGCAGTTGCTGTCTAATGTTAATAAGAGGCTACATGGAGCTATGACGTCTTCTAGTCCACCACAGAAGATAACAGCGTGTTTCTCAAATGTCAGTCAACCACTGTCGTGACAAACACCCTCCCAGAGACTTGAAACTTTGACAGTGTTTTCAGCCCATCAAAGAAAAGTTTTATCAATTTTCAAAAAGGGAAAGAATTTGCAGGATAGCTGCAGAATCATCACAGTTTACGAGAATAGTGTTCAATATCATTTAGATCAGTATTACAAAGGTAATATCATTGATATTTAGAGAGAAAGACACTGCATGAATGTTTGTGGTCGCATCCTGCACGTGCATACGTCTGCCTGCGCGCATGTGCAAACATGTGTGCATGTGGTTGTGTACAAGATAATGACCCACCAGCAGAATTGCACGTTAGGCAAATGACAGACCTGCAGAGATAAAGACTATTCTTATGTTCATGTAATTCAAACAATAATCTGCTGTGGACTCGTTGATCCTGCCAAGCTGGGCATCTTCTCTGTAATCACACTCCTCACGTTTGGACGGACGACAAGAGCAACAATTCCTGTCTTCTCCCAGGCGCTTCTTTTTATATCCCTCATTAATAATACATGAAACTCTTTGAAACTGAGATTCTTGTGACATATATGAATCAAATGTGTAAATGTACCAATTGACACCAGGTTTATTTACCTATCTTAGTATTGATGTCATGTGTGGTCAAATAAGCGCTCACTGCGACTGGACTGTATTTTCCATTCTGCTTCTGTCGGCCCATAAACCGACAGAGTCATCTCTACAAGTACAGAGTGTGTAAGATTTTAACGTCTTCCTCTGACACATGAGTGTGAGCATCAGCTTCGTGGACAGCCGTGTATTTGTCTCTGTCAGCAGCCCTTCAGCGCCAGCAAGGATTAAAAACATTGGAATAACAATCCAGGAAACCAAACATGCTCAAACTGACCAAAGTCTACGGTGTCAGCTGCCAGAGGAAGTGAATGAAAAAGGTTCTTTAGTGAGTTATTTTTGTCCTGCACTGGAAAGAGGCAGAGTTTAAAAAAGGAGAAACAGAATCAAAGAGATTGAAGACTTGTGTTGGAGTTGTAGGTGGAGTAAAAAGAAAATGGTAATAAATAATGGTAATATGAATTACTGCACAAAATACCCATGAAGCAGCTATCTGTGTGGTTGTTTCTGAACATGTTGTGAACTTGTAGTGAATCAGTCAGTGGGATCTGCTTACTGGAAGACTGTGTGGGTAGTACAACTTCAAAACCAGTGTATCCACCCATTAAATTATTCATGTAAGCTACAGCATAAATAAGTAAAGTCAGTGGAAACGAACTGATTCGAATTGAATGTAAAAGTGCAACTGTACAGAGAACCTTGCGCCGCATGACGTTTACTGTTACATGACCTCAAACCAGAGTGGGAGTAAAGGTGCCAGTGTAAATGCACTGAAACAATGGCTGACCGTAGTTCCCCTCAGAGTAGGGGACGGGGTATTCAAAGTAGATCGAGAGTGTGTTTTCACAACTTGAACCTCAGACTTTTTCCTCTCACCCTACCAGCTGTGTTTATGTTGTCTTTGTCTTATTTTCTGTCTTTCAAACTCTTTAAAAACTCCTCTTTCGTCAGAGTCTTTCACTATTGTTCACTCTGAGTTGACCTGTCAAAGCCTTCGTGTCCAGACAATGCATGAACGAACCTCATTTAAGACCTTACGCACTTTAGAGACTCAGATTTAGACTTTGTGTGCCTACGTGATGCAAAACAAACAATGCCGTGTGAATAATTGAGCCAGATGTATTGTGCAGATGTGTCCACACTGAATCAAAACCTGAAGTCAGCGTGCACATATCTGCCTGACAAATCATCCCCCCCCTGCACACCTCCCACGCCTTAAACTCTAGACCTCCCTGTGTCCCCCCTTCAGCCTCTCCGGGGAGCCCCTTCAGGCTGCCTGGCTCCAGCGTTCTGCACTGAGAGCCAGGGGGTCTCCATGGAGGGCATACCCACACCGTGAGTCCCTCCCGGGGGCACGCGTACTCTCATCGCCCTGGAATCACAGTGGAGGAGGAGGAGGGTCACGTGTGCTCATAAACAGGGTACGAGTGAGTTACTGAGTCACAGTAAATCCATGATCTTGGCTGACATTCTGTGTTGTTTGGTGGAAATTTAGGCAGGAAAGTTCTTGTGAAGATAAGGAGGAGGAAAATGTCTCTCTCCTCACTTCTTGACTCATTCGTTATCTACCCACACTCGCTCTGTGGCTCCTCTAAATCTCCACACGAACCGCTGTAACAGGCGCCTCATCTGAACTTAGGAGGATAGGGGAGTTATCATAAAAAGGTTTAAGCAGCGTTACTTGTAAGCATTAACATCGATCATACATCAAAAGGCTGCCAAAACATAATTTCATGCTGTATACATGTTACTAGGAATCCATTTCCGCGAAACCCCAATTCCCAATCCTCTATCTTTCCCCTTAAGTAGCTTTGAAATTAGATAAAATATTTCTTCCACTCTGTCTCTGCCATATCTGCTTCTTACAGTTCTTAATTGAAGCCACACAAGGCTACTGTATTTCATCGTGTCTGTATGTGTGTAATGACACATAACAACTATAATGTTGTTATAATTTTTTACAATGTCACCATTACAAGAAATGGAAGAGTAGATGTGTTATGCAACCTTCAATAGACATTTCATTGTTACTTCAGCTTCAGCAAAGCACAGTTTCACACTCTCAAGGTGCCTGATTTCAGTGCTCACAGGATACAACAACTGACATTTCAGTTATTTTTAGTTATGCTAGCGGCAGGCTGGCAATGTCAGACTGTTGGTCAGTCGGTCGGTCCACCTCTGATCCAGGTCCAGTAAATATCTCAACAACTGTTTGATGGATTGCCATGAAATTTAATACCCATGATCCCCAGAGAATGAATCCTAATGATGTTTGTGATCCCCTGACGTTATTTCTAGTACCACAAGCAGATCAAAGTTTTACTTATGTTGTGAATACTTCAAAATCTAAAGGGTGGATTAACACAAACTTTTGCAGGGACATTCATGGTTCTTGCAGGATGAATCCTTTACTGATCCCCTGACTTTCCTGAGCCCTTCCATGAGGTTAACATTTTTCACATTATTTAACTACTGCTACATGATTATTCTGCTGGTTTTTGTTAAGGTTTGTACAGACATCATGGTGCCCGGACAATGAATCCTGCGGCAGGCTGTGGCGATGACAAGACTTTTTTTGCTAGCTTCACCACAAGGTTGACATTTGGGGTTTTAAGTAAAATTTCTCATCATGTATTGATGACATTTTGTACTGACATTCACCACCCTCCCTCAGGATGATTTGTTATATCTTTGTTGATCTCTGGACTTTTTATCTTGCACCATTCTCAGGTCACTCAGGTTTTTCAGTACTTTGGTTCATGAACACATGCCTGCCAACCTAATGATATTCAGCTGTACTTTGTGTTTAGCGGTATAGTCTTGTTTACTTTATAACAGACAGTCCCACTGCTGTTACCTCTTACGCTACATACCAGCCGACTCTCTCACAAAAACCTTTCAGCGCTTCAGCTACGACTGACACTTCAACTGCTGGACTTACCCCAACATTTCATATGCAAACAATTAAGATTTTAAAACACTTGTTTAAAGTTTTTACAGTGTTTACCTGCAACTTTCAACAAATGTAAGCAGACTAAATGAACTAGACTGATATGACAAGTTCAGTATTTTTTGATATGCTGCAGGCTTGATCCTGGCTGGTTGAAAAGTTTAACCTGTATGAATGTATAAAATGTCTGTACTGAATTTTGAGACTTTTTGTCTTTAGGATTATCATTGCTTGTGAACTATTTATTATACTGTAAGTGTATCTTGTATTGTGAAAATAAGGGCGATTTATCACCTGCCACTCAACAACTTGTCCACATGATTGCACAGCATCCAGAATAACAGGTATATTAAAATGGACCCGATGAGGCATGTTGTTTCATAAAATAGCAACGGCTGGCACTTTCACTCACCGACTATGAATCCAAATAATGTGAAACAATCTTTACCGTTGCAGCTATTTTCAATCTCCTCTGCGGGCTTCTGTTTTCTTCTCACTGTCACAGATTCATTTGCGAATTGCCCTGTTAGAGACCCACAGGCCACTTAGAGCCTGTTGCCCTCTGACCTCTGGGAGGGGTTAAGTATGGGAATGAGAGGGTCACAGAGAAGCGAGGGGTTAATTGTAGTCCCTCTTAGAAGTAATCGCCAACATCACCCACGCCTAATTCCCCCTCCCCGCTGCCTCCCAGACACACACATACACGCAAACACACATTTGACAGCTCCAGCTCTCTGTGCTCTGCAGTGTCCCTTCATATCCTGGCCTGCAGGCAAACAGTCCCCCTTTTTATGTAGACAGATAGATGTTCAGCTTGTTTCCTGCTGCATATTTTGCATACCACAGAGCACCAGAAGGTCAGGTCTTGCTCCCCCCCTCTCCCGGGACTTGATGTGGACTGTACCCTGGGTCACCCAAACACACAACCAGACCACAGTCTGAGGCATTCAGACATCCTTTGGGGGACTGAATACAGCAGGGACCCAGCGCTGTCTGCTGGTCTACTGTAGTCCAGAATACACAGGAATGATGAGGGTCATCAGCAGAACAGGAATGTTAATTGGGGGGAATTTTTTTTTTTTTTAATATCAAGCTTGACTTTTCTTTTCTGTTGAAGGACAGTGTGTGCATGTGTGTGAGGAGTGACATGTATGCGTGTGTGTGTGTGTGTGTTCAAGTGAGGCAGAATGGATGCGATTAGAGGACTGGATTGAGCGCAGCAGTGTTGGAGGGCGAGATGGAGAGACGGAGGGAAGCCGGGCTGGAATGGGAGGGTAATTGGCTGAGATGAAAAATGAGAGTCCTTGACCTTTTGTTACCTCCAGGGATGGCTGATAGCAGAGAGCCCATCCAATTGCCCCGTCCCTGTGCCACTCCCTCACCCATAAAGATCTTTAACTACAGGGATGGAGGACAGGAGGGATGAAGGTAAAGGCAGGCGGCGGAGCTCGGAGGGGAGGGGGTCACTTGGTTGCACTTGGGCGTGGTCTTTTATTGTTTGTGTGTGTGTGTGTGTGTGTCGGGGTCTCAGCTGTCTCAGCCTCCATTAGCCTCTAATAGGGCTGTCAATCTGGGCTTTTAACTCTGCTTGTTAGCATGGCAGACAACCGACAAACCTGCTGCCCTTCGCTTTCTGCGCACCCAGTCCCAATCCCACAGATGTCCCCATTAGCATTGCTCCCCTCCCACCCGCTCATCCAGGTCTCAGCACTGCATGTGGTGCAAACACACACAAGCGAGCTGGGTGAGACCACCTCGACCGCAACACCTGTGTGTGTGTGTGTGTGTGTGTGTGTGTGGGGGGGGGGGACCACTGTATACCACTGTACACGCCGGCCCCGTAATCTGATGTGTTATAGAGTTTTAGCGGGAATTCCCCAGCGTCCCCAGTATGACCTGCTGTGTCTGTGTGCAGCGTGGTGACAGGTGTGTCTGTTAATTAAAGCTCAGGCCTAATGACAGGGCGGCGGACCTGAGGCCTGGCTGAAAAGAAAAGGGGCCCAGGGGATGGAGATTTGCAAACACGAGTACACTTGTAGACCGAAATCCTCACTGTTGACAAATGACTAATACAGCATAGAAAAGAGAGAATTTCTTGTTTTTTTTACCCTCCATCTTAGATTCAATTACATGTTCTCAAATAATGAAAGGAGACGAAGTTAACTTAAATGTTGGTGTAAAAAAATCTGGTGAGAAGAAGTGAAGGAGCAGAAAAACACAGCTGCCGGTCATGAAATGATTAAAAGGTACTGCATTTTAAAAAGGCTTAAATTGGCATCATTATGATAATCATGGTGCCAATAACCTCAAGATAATCAAATGTTTCTTTGTGAGAGAGTTCATCATGTTCACCGCAAAAGAAAAAGTCAAAGCATTTTTGGTTTAGTCTGTTGCAGGAACGTGGAAATCTTCATGTTCTTTCACTTGGAGTTCTGCAGCATGTGTTAATTCACAAAACAATAAATACCCTAACTGGATAACAAATACTACGGACTGGTCAGGAAAGGGGACAAAGAGCTCAGATACATGGGAAGGGAATTAAAGAAGAGAAAAAGCAGGAACGGGGAAGGATTGAACCCGAGAGAGCAGGCAGCTGTGAGGAGGTGCAGTTTGTCCTTGTTAAACTCGCAGCCATATGGCCGGCATCTGAGCTGGTTCTGGAGGTGAGTTTTATAGCTGTTTTTATAGCTTGGCAAGCTCGCACTGCTCCAATGAGAGAGTGCCTGCCTACCTGCCAGTGCGCGGCCATTCAGCTGATGGGGAGGAATAAACATGAATAATGTCCTGAACTTTATTCTACATTTGGAATATTAAAAAGCACCAAGATTGTGCGCCTTGAAAAGAGATTAGTTGGGATATACGGTCATGTGCTGCTCCCCTTTTGTCTTTCCTCTGCTACATTTCTGCGTTCCCTGCTCCATCCATCAGACGTCCCTCCGGGCCTTTTTTTTTTTTTTGGTCCATCAAAGGTTCATGGTGAAATGTGTGCATTTGAAATGAAAACAAACACTGTTGATTTCAGCCATGTCTTTCCCCGCCCTGATGGATAATCGTATTATGCTACAATAGCTGTGCACTAAAGACCTGTGCAGCGGTCACAAGTCTCCGAGGAGCGGGAGCAAATCAGAGTTTAGCTTTCACCAACAAACAAGGTAAAGTTTCAGTACACAGTGGTTCTCCATCACACGAGTGCCATTATTTGGCCATTATAATCAATGATAAATGCTTAACAAACCATTACGCTTGAAACTAACAGCAAAGATTACTGTATTTTTAAGATAAGCACATGCTTGACTACACACACACACACACACACACACACACACACACACACATTCTTCCTTAAATAGCAGCAGAGGCAGTGTTCCTTCTAAGTAAAACCACACTATGAGAACTGTCTTCTTTCATACTCACACACATAGATTATATCTGCCATGCAGCTAATTTCTTTTCATCTTTTCCCACAAAGTTCATTAGGTTTTGCTGCCGTTGTTGTTTGACTTGCCAAGCCTCTTCACCAAATTGCATTTCTCAGGCACTTCTCTCTGCATTTGAACTGGAAATATGAAGGGGATCAGGTTTCCACCAAGGGGAAATGGTGAGTGTATGTGTGTGGGGCTAAATGGAGGTTTCTCATTCTTTGTGCAAGTCTTTTGTGGACAGACAGATTCTCCACACACACACACACACACACACACACTGGCTGAGAATTTTGCAATCTGAGTTTAAAGATGTTTTTTTTTTTTGCTGTTGTCAGTAAACCTGAACGGCGAAAAAGTCCAGGTTTGACAAAGCCCATAAAAAAGAAAAAAAAACGTGAAAATTAGAACAATAAAAGTAAGACAAAAAGTCAATATGAATGTTTCAATAATAAAAAAATGCTTTTTTTACCATTTTTTTTACCACTGTGCAGTCATCTTTGCTCGTCTATATTCATTTATAGATTGCAATGTATGTACCGACTGTGCTGTGGGAGTGTTTGTCTGTGTGTTCAGCTCAGCCTGCGACTGAAAGTAGAACTCACAGAAACTTTTTTTTATTTCCCTTCAGTCCCTTTCTCTTCTCTTTCCTCTCTGCACCTTTATGAAGTCGATTTAGGAAGGCCTCTTTAAGGAGGATATTTTTGCTGTAGTTGACGTGTCTTCAGTTCGGTTTGCAATGCCCAAGCCAATGTGTTTGCATCCTTCTGTTTTTATGTGTGCACTAAAAAACCTGAGTGGAAATAAATAAAGAAAATAAAGAAAAAAATAAAGAAATGTCATTTTCCTGGGGTGGAAAAGTTGATGTTAAAAACTAAATGTGACAAAGTGCAAAAGTCAGGCTACGTTTGACTGAACATTTGATAACTGACTTTACATGCAATCACGACACTTCTAAAAATTCACCTTGCGCTCTGTCTGAACGCGTCTTATTGCATTTTCATGCTAAACTGAATGAAAAACCTAAAACATTTTAAATGTGTCAACATCGGGATGACAAAGCAAATCAAGTGTGAAGCCACAAGTACACAAGCTCACTCAGATAAACTCTTAAGTCTCTGATCTGCTCTCAACGTCTGTGTCAGAAATGATCATCAAAACTGTACCCACCAATCGGCTCGCTTGACACAGTTCAAAGTGAAACACACGCTGACGCAAATGTTGGCCACTGAGGTGATTGAGAAAAGTGATCGTTTATCTCTGTGCCAGGTAACCACATCTGTGGGGCCTGCGTTCTTGTTTACATCATGATAATAGAGTCTCAACTCACCACACTGCCTCGCTCTCCCCTCCCTCTCTCTTTCATCGTGACATTGTGTTGTGGAGGACTCGTGGATCATGGCCAGCTTTAACAGCTCCCCCTCCCTTCCCTCCCTCCCTCCCTCCCACTTGCTGTCACATCAAACCTGACCTTCAGAAACTGACTGCAGGCCCACTTTAAGTGTGTGCTGTGGTTTTGGCAAATGGCAAAGAGGGGATATGTAGGAGGGAGATGGAAGAAAGAGAGGCACAAATTCAACTGGAGAAGAAAAGACGGTTAAGAATACTTGATTCGACAGCATTCGCGCAGATGTAGGCAGGCAGAGGAAAGCACAGCCGAGAGGAAAGAGGGGAGCTGGTGGTACAAAGCCGAAATCTGAACTCCTGCCAAACTATTGTAAGAGTAGCTGCTCCGCCTGCAGCTGTCCTGCTAATCTTTCCCACCGCTCGATCCCCCTCCACATCTGTGCTCATTCCTCCTCTGATGACGATCTGATCAGCAAAACAGAGGAGCTTTCTTAGTCCTAAAAAGCCAGGCCACACACTGACATAAGGGTACCTCTATGCCCACACACTCTCACTGTGTGACGGATTGATGCGTGGTGAAATCTGAAAGTGTGCATTCCAAAGAAAGAGACAAGCAAGGTGGAAATAAGTCCAGGTTGATGCGCGCAGGGTGAAATGGAGGAGAAAGGAGGGGATGTTAAATGGAAAATGGCCGTTTGCCAAGTGGCAAAGTGCCCTTTCAGCTGTCTGCTTGTTTTATACACACTCCTCCATCACAAACATCTCATCGTTGAGGACAAGCTTCAGTGTGTGTGTGTGTGTGTGTGTGTGTGTGTGTGTGTGAGTGTGTATGTGTGTGTACCTGCAATAACTTGTTCCTTTGACCGTAAAATGTACAACGCTTTGTTTCGCAGAAGGACGGGTAAGAAGCAGCTATTTTGTTCAGCAGACAGGATTGGGGACACAGAGACGTGTAATTTAGCGTGCAGCCTCACTTCCTGTCAGAGACTCATAAAGAGAGATGATAACACACTCACGAAGATGTGCCTGTCACAAACCTCTCGACAAGCCGGCTAATATGTGTGTGTGTGTGTGTTTGTGTGTGTGTGTGCCTTTAAGCGTGCTCATCAGTCAAACTTCTTTCCTCCCTGTCTGCATTCAAAGAAGCGTATTGTCTGCACTTATCTGTGCATCTGTGCAGAAGGAGGAGAGGAGGAGCTGCGAGCTTGTATTTAAACCTCTTGTTTCCTCCATGCTTTTAAGCTGATTTATATTCACCTCTCAACCCTGACAAAACAGACAAAGACTGTATGTTGCTGAGTGTTGTATGTCACTATTGATGGGGAGGACAGGCTCATCTCAGACAACTCGGCTGCAGAAAAAGTGACAAAAAGGAAAGCCTTGTTCAGTCGCTGACTAAAACACCTATGGAAGATTTTAGAGGGGTGTGATAGACTGCGCTCTCCACCACCATCGTAAAAAACACCAAATGAGGATATTTTGGAGGAATGGTGTTCATCCCAGTTATTCAGTGTTAAGGATGAATTCAGACTGTTGCAACTTTACCATCAGTGGGCTACCATTCATCCATAAACTTAAACCTGCTTATCCTGTGTGGGACCACATTGGCTGGGAGATGGGGCACATGGTCGACAAGTTATCAGTCATTAATGAAACATAAAGACAGAAAACGATTTTTTCTTATCAACCGTCACATGTTTACAGTGTGGGAGGAACCCGGAGGGAACCAGTACAAAAAACGAACCTTCCTCAATTCAGTGATACTTTCCAAAGATAAGAGGTGGATAACTGAAACAACGGGATGAAGGATGATTCTCCACAGGTCTGTCACCACATTATGAGCGATCCCTGTCATACAAGTAGTCATGAGATCCACTATTTATGTGCAGACATCGAATATAGCTGATCATCCTCTCAACTGACACACAGTGGGACGCTTTGCAGTAGTTCCTCCAAAAATCAGTGCAAGTAGAATAACAGATTTGAGAATGTCACAAAAGTGCAAGTACATAAAACAAGCTACTGAGGGAAAACATGATTAGACTGTTTCTTTCCATCCATGTTTTAATGTTAAGCACTTGCCAAACATGAGTTCTTCAACACAGTGTGGTAGTATTGGTATATAACACCGTTCGATGTGGTACAGTATAAGTATTGTTTCTGCTGTATTTAGAGCTCCCAGCAGAGTAGTAACCACACTGAATGCAATAAAACAAAGACCTCTATTTAAAAAGGGCTCTGTTTGCTGTTAAAATGCTGGAGCAGTGATCTGTAGCTTTTGCCCAGTGTATTCTGAACATGGTATCAAGTAGATTCTTGTTGCTATTTTGGAAAGTAAAAGAAAAGAGGGGGGAAAAAGCTCAAAATTCATCCACTCTACCCCACCGTGCTTGATTGTCAGTGCCCGACATGAGAAAACCTGGCTGGGCAGGGGCCAGCTGGAGCGG
This sequence comes from Amniataba percoides, assembly GCA_037176925.1. NCBI lineage: Eukaryota > Metazoa > Chordata > Actinopteri > Centrarchiformes > Terapontidae > Amniataba > Amniataba percoides. The sequence goes on from JBAJHX010000106.1 coordinate 20,384,999, forward strand.
CCCCGAGCTCCTCTGAGAACCGGAGTTACAAAGGCTCACTGTGCTGGTGTGGCACTGAGAGCTGCACCCTGGCAGCAGCTCTGAGACTTAACCAACGCTGGGCAACACTTGAAAAGACCTGAGAGTTTTCTGCCTTTCACCTCCATCCACCTCGTTCTGTTCCTTACTGGCGTCGTCCTGTCTTAGCTTTGCCGTCTGTCTCTGTCCGTCTGTCCCCGTCTGTCTACAAAATACGTTTTCATTTTCAGTGGATGTTGCTGTCACGCAGAATGACTCCACCTGTCTTTCTCTTTCTGTTTCTTATCTTTCTCTTTCCCTTTTTGTCTCTTTCTCTTTTCATTTCTCCCCCCCCCCCCCACCCCCATCATCGAGCGCAATCCAATTGTTGCTCTCTAAAATAGCTTGCCCTTTCACACAGTAATCCGCTGGCAGCATTGTTTTTCAAAACAGAGACCGAGGGGAAAGACAGTCTTGGAGATTTTCCTGCCCTGTTTGCACAAGTTTCCACGTCAAATCCCCTGACTACATGGCCGTGATGTCATCACCGCGAGACGGCTGGACTGAGATCAGGTGCACTGGGCTGGAAGCGTGGCACTAATCCCACTGTAAGAGGCCTAAATGGCACCCACTACATAGCAGCAGCAGGGAGGAGGGTTAAAGTATTGGGTGCAGGTGATAACGGAGCAGGCAGAGAGAGTCAGGCAGCGGGGGAAATCCCTGCTGAGGTCACACTCCTATTCTGAGGCTCAGACCCCCCACCTCCCTGCACAACCTCAAACTGGCCCCAACAAAAGCTGATAAAAAAAAAAGCCATCAGAGGGCCAAAACCTACCTGATGCAACCTGCTTCACTCCATGCAGCTGCAGTCACTCTCTCTCTCTTAAGTGGCTTAATTACACCACAGCAGCAGAAAACAATTTTAATCTCTTTGTAAATCACATTCGTACATGTGTAACCTGGTGAGATATCTGTGACATTTAGCAGGATTTGTGATACTCTATTTCAGTTTAGTAAATCAGGAGAAATGGAGCGAGCCAAAGAATGTCTTGGACTGAGCTTCGGGTATAATCACTTTATCCCGGCTTGTGACCGCATCACTACAATCCCGAACACCCTTATACAAATACTGTACCGCAGCAAGAATTAATACGTCCGAGGCCTTTTAGAGAGCTATAAATATCCTAGGTTACTCAAACAAGTCACATTTTTGTACCGTTCTAGCCCCCACTGCCACTGAAGCAGAAAGGTGTGTCCATAATCCAAAAGCAAACTGTAAATATTTGACTTTTGGTTTGTTATTCAGTGTCAAAGATAAGCTTAGATGCCGCAAGTGAAGTGACTCTTATCCTCCAATCCTGAAAAAATACTGATAAAATGTTTCTGTGCAACCTCTTTGGGGAAAGACACACTGTCAATAAGTTATACTTTTGGGAGATTGCAAGTTAAAGATATAACTATACCATGTTCATTTAAATAAATGTCTATTAAGTCACTATCGATCTACAAATGATGCTACACAGCAAAAGACTGTGAGATGAAAGTCTCTGAGATTTGAGTTTAAGATTCAGAGACTTATTATTATTAGTGTTCTTGCCAAGATTGAGATGAGAGGATCGTCCAGTAAGTAAGTAGCTGGAGCCAGTGGCATGGTTAGCTTAGCTTAACATAATTACTGGAAACAGGGGAAAACAGATAGCCTGCTTTTGTACGAAGGCAACAAAGATGAACTACTGGGCATGTCAGTGAGTGCAGCGGTTAAGTTGTTCTTTAGCAAACATTGTGTGATTAAGACACCTGAAATTTTTTCCACAATTTATGTGATGCTATGCAGATGATATGCAGTTTAACATATTCAGCTTAAACTTCTGAAACCTCCCTGCCTTCAGTAGGACTGTAACTCATGAAGAAATACATTATATTTGAGAATTATTATATATATTTGTTCATTTCTGGACTGCTAGTTTCTGCTAAGTAATGCTAATCATCTCCTGGCATCAGCAACACACATATATATATAGATATATATATATAGTATGGACACGAGTGTGGTATCAATCTTCTAATCTAACTCTGGGCAAGAAATCAAATAAGCAGCTAAAAGCCTCTGCAATCTGATAAACAAAAGTTTCTGGTCACATGTGCTCATGTCAGAATCACTTGAGGAGCCTTTTTATATGTGAAATATAATCAAATGTCAGCCAAATGTGAAGTGAAACGTTGACCAGCACAGAAAATAGTGAACCTTTTGAGTGTGCATGTTAGTTCTCAAAGTGTGTTCGCTGACAGCAGTTTGGTCACGTGACAAATGTTCAGCTGCAGGTACGTGGGATACACCCGCCCCCATAAACACACCAATAAAGGGCACCTCCTGACCCTTCATCCCTTAAAGTTTCAGGTCTGGCTGAAGGTGATGAGCAGCTTCACGTTCCTCACGTTAGCGATGTGGATTTGACCTCAGCATCATGGCCACTGGGTCAGTCCGAGGTGTGAAGCCACTGACCCGACACCTAAGCCGTTGTCTCTTTGTCTTTTTGCTCCCAGCAGACAAATGTGGCCGATTGTTGGATACTAAACACGAAAATCAAAGTCGCATCAGCTCATTCTCACCCCACATTTCCTCCTCCTCGAATGCTTCGCCTCAACGATGTATAAATAAACACGTGTACAGGCAACGGACTCACCTTTCCTCCCCAGCGTCCCCTACTTAAATAAACATACGGGAGGGGAAGCGAGGGGTTAATAGGGCCAAGTTTGGGGAAAAGATGGAGAAGGGAGGGAGCGACCGAGGCGCTGGAAGGAGGGGTGGAAGGTGAGGGAGGCCCATGGGAGCTCATTATACTCAGACAGAGGAGACGTAAACTCACATACACACACTTTGACACACACCTCCAAACTTTTTTTTTTTTTTTAACACACACACAGAGACTTATTACTCTCCATGTGTAGCATATGCTGGCTTAAAGCCCCATTAACACACAAAGTTTTATAAGAGTACTTATTGAAAGCAGTAACCCAGAAAACTCACCGGTTCCTGGTAGTGTGAAGCCCGCAAGCTATATTATAACATGAGTAAGGAATACATGTCCACTTTCCAAGATATTAAACTGTGTGTAGCAAGACTTGTTGTCATAAAATGGATATCGTTATTTATATCTTATATGATGGGATTATCTCTATAGTTTAAGCTCAGATGTTTCTCATATACAAGCAGGTATATCTGTATTATTATAATAATATCACAGCGTCCTTTTCATCTTTCCCTGCCTCTCTCGCTCTCTGTTAGCTTGGCAGTGTTTATTTACAAGTGCTTGTTTTATGATCATCGCTTTAATTGATAGTTAACCATGGCTCTGCTCTCCCACTGTTGGATGAACATAAACAAGTACTAAAGCAAAACATGTGTTACTCTCTCAGCACCGTGTGTGTGTGTGTGTGTGTGCGCACATGACCCGGGGTGTGAGAGCCAGGAAAGCCAGACTGGTTTCATTATGCTCCAAACCAGCCCATTATGGTTAGGGAAAATCATCCAAACCCCAAACAGTTGCTATAGCGACGCCATGTCAGCTCTCTCTCTCTTTTCAACCTCACTCACTCCACCTCTCTCTCTCTCTCAATTTCTTCTCGTCCCTCACCTCCTCGGCCTCCACCCCTTCTTCGCCCCCTCCTCCAATCTTTCTCTCCACCACATCACTCTCAACATGCACAAACTGCCATGCACACGCACGCACACACACACACACACACACACACACACACACACACACACACACGTGGCACTCGCTCTCTCTCCCCCCACGGACGTAGTTTCGCAGTCTTCCCTCTGCCCTCTCACACTGACTGCCCTCTGCTTAAAGAAAAATAAACTCGTGGAAAAGAACATAAAAGATAAAAAAAAAACATCAACAGAGTTTTGGGATTGGGTTTCTATCTTTTTCCTCTCTGCTTTATTTTGTTCAAAGGTTCTTACTCCACGCTTTTTTTGTTTTTGGCCCAAACACTTTCCTGTCAGTCAGGTTTCTATGTGGGCGATAACAGAATGAGAGAAGAAAGAAAAAACCTTGTTGATGGTCAGTTTTCAACGAGGATGTCAACACGATTGTTAATACTGGGAAAAGTTAGACTGGTGTTTCACTTTTTAATAACCTATAATTAGTAATATTGATACTGACAATACTTTCCCCAGATAAGAAGAGAGACTATTTGACATTTTGAATTTTGTTGAAGATACAAAAGTTGAGTCCAGTGATACAAATGATGCCAGAGTGAATACTGGCAAACTCGCAAACAAACAACAATAGTGAGGCCATTTTATTTAGTGTAAACATCATATAGCTTCAATGATGAGATAAATATATACGTAATAAAATGTGAAACAAGACTAGGTTAGGTATGGGAAATTAACTTAGATGAGAGGATTTAAATTTAAATATCATACAGCAGGTATCACCCATGATATTTAGCAAGAAAGCAAACAAGCACATCGATAAAAATGTCACACTGTTCTTTCAAACTTATCTAAAAGGGAGGGACGAAAAGAAGTTAAAGGGTTAACTTGGCTTGAGGAACCTAAAACATACACACACACACACACACACTGAAAACATTATTAATGACTTAAAGTGGTCTAGTAGTGCTGCGCTTTCTGGCAGGTCTGGTGGTCTGTGATCCTTATTGGGTTTTGTTTGATGTCTCCTCTTAATGGCAAAGTCCCCTACGTTATGATCGCACACACACACACACACACACACACACACACATACAGAGGCACACTTTATTATGTGAGCAGCCATTTGCCTTGTCGCCATGATAAAGCTCTTGGCGCTCCACCGGGGTTGTTTTAAAGCCCAGACACCCTTCGCCATTACTCAGGTGATATGCCAGCGGCTGGTGATCAATGTGTCTCTAATAGAGAGAACGGGGGGAGCAAAAAGCGAGAGAAAGACAGCGATATTGATAGAGAGAGATAAAGATAAGCGCAGAGAGTGATTGCACTTTTACCTTCTCATTCATCACCCTGTTTGGGGAGCACTAACCGGCCCTAACCTGCTCTACAGTAATAGCCTGTCTGGATGCTGTATTTACGAGGTGCCATCAAAACAATGGCATTTATCTAGGCGCTCAGATCATACACTTTCATCACTTTTATCATCATGTCTTCGCCTCTGTGCACAGGTGTGTGTGTTTGTGTTGAAAGGCCCGCTGACCCGTGATCGAGCAGGAGTGAGGAAAGCTCAGGGGTGAGTGTCGACTGCGAGGCGGTTAATGCTCCTTAAAGTTCAGCCAAATCCCGAGGTCAGTGCGAGCGTTTCTGCTCGTCTGTCTGACCTTCAGTCCGTCCGTCCGCCTCACTGTCTACCAGCACCTCTCGGCCTCAGTCCCGCTCTGTAAGCTGCTGCCATAGAAAGGCCTGCGGATTTCACGCAGGAGGTTTGAGATTGTAGCAACTGTGGATCAAAAGGAGGATTAAACAGCGCCACGAGCGAGGGAGGAATGAAGGGAAGAACTCGACTGTGCAGTGTTTTGTCTCTGCATGGGAAAGGGAAGCTGAAGAAGCAAAAAAACTTTGATAAGCGGGGTTGAGTGAGACGGGGGAGGTGCTATTGTGTGAGTGTGTGTGTGTGGGAGATGTGGTGAGCGGGGAGGGCGAGAGTGCCAGGCGATGTAGGAGGGAGAGAAAGAGAGAGCGCGTCTGGAAAGCATCAAGCCGTAGCTCGGCATATGTGCGAGTATGTGCGCATGTGTTTTGTTGCTCCTCTGGTCTCTGGCTTGTTAACCCGCAGGTCACGGGCAGCTTCAATGGCTGGCACACAGCATGGGAATAATGACCTCTTCCATAGCAAACACATGCCCGCGAATAAACACACATACATAGAAACATACATGACTGAGTGTGTTTTCATTAGGTCTCAAGCTCTGTGCCAAAACACCTTTAAAGGAGAAGTTTGACATTTTGGAAAAGAGGCATATTCTCTTTCTTTCTTGAGAGTTACAGGAGATTTATAGCACTTATATATCTGTGTGTTCAGCTACAGTTGGCTTAGCTCAACATGAGGAAGGGTAACATCAGGAAACAGCCTGGCTCTGTCTAAAAGCTGGTAGGTAAATGTAATTTTGGACAGAGAGGGTGTTTCCCCTCATTTTCTTCTTCTCTTATTTAACATACAGCGATGAGAGTGGTATCGGCCTTCCCATCAGACTCTCATATTTCCTTAAATTTCACACTGTATCTATAAGATTGACATAACTGTAGGAGCTTTAAGCATAGAGCTTGTTTGGATGGTACGACTCCGCTCCAGATTATCGCTTCTTCAGGAAAGCTGGAGCCTGGTGCGTCTAAGAGGAAAACATCTTCCTTTCTGAGATAAGTTTGGTGGGAGGCCACTCCTTTCAAAGCAGTGTTTACATCTGTGATCAGCACTATAATGTGTGTGTGTGTGTGTGTGAAAGAGAGAGAGAGAGGGACCAGCAGCTGGTGTGTTGTGTTTTGCCCTGTGAGACCTGGCCCGGGCTGGTATTGTGTTACACGTACTAGTGTTGCAGAGGCGAGGTGGGGTGAGTTGGCTCGATAGCCAAGACGTGAGAGCTGACAGATGAACAGGAGTGGCAAGGGGGGGAGGAAGGGGGAGAGAGGGGGGAGGCGGGTTGATACTGAGCAATTAAGCCAGCGTCTGACACCCAAAGCGCTTCTCATGCTCTGGCACAGGCTATTGTAGTGTGGAATTTGAGAAATGCATTTGATCGGTACGGTGTGTCTGTGCGGGTGTTATTTTGGACGACTCCTGGGGACAAAACAGCCACCAGAGAAGGGAGAGAGAGGAGAGAAGGAGAAGAGGCGGAGGGCAAGGGTTACCTGATGAATACATTCGCTTTCATCACACAGGGGCGAGCATCCAGCTTTTTCTTTTTTTTTTTTTATGTCGAGAAGAATGCAGGCTCCTTGTGGCTTTACACAGAAGCTCTGCAAACTCAGGAAGAAACTGTATTAAATCAACAATACTGCACCGTTTCTTTACCTTAACATGGGGTGATTCTGTGAAGTGAGCAACTGATTAAACAGGGGAGAAAAAAGAAGAAGAATAACATTCCAGCTCACATTGTGTGGATGACAGGGGTGAAAAGGAGGAGGGTCGAAGGATATTTTATCTGGCTCCGCACACACTCTGCCTCCCTCCTCACTCAAAGGGAATCCCATCTTTTCTCTTTGACCTCGGCATTCCTCAGACGCGGTGTGGATGCGAGGCCAGAGTGTGTGTGTGTGTGTGTGTGTGTGTGTGCGTGCGTGAGATCGGTGTTCACCTTCAGACGTCTTAAGGTAATTAATACGATCCTCAGTCATGCAGTTTTGAGGGTTGAATAACTCAAAGGGGAAAACTACACCTCAGTGCCTCGTCTTCAGTTGAGGCCGACTTCTCAGATGAGTTCACTGCGGCTGAAAAACGAGCGTCACTTCAGTCCTTCAAGAGTGTCTGCAATGCAGAGATGAGATGTGATGGATTTTATATAACATATATACATAGATATAAATACATAAATGTTTGTGATTCTTTGTGATGTTATGAAATGATGATGTTATAAATCTGAGGGGACTTTTCTCTAATCTTTGCTTTTGGTGAAATAATGGATATTTGTATCTCTTTGGATGTCGTTTAAAGAAAATGATCTGAGAAGTTTAGAGAAGAAACGTCTCTTTGAAAGAACAGTTAACAATTGACAGACATCGGAAGTCTGACAAAGGGCCACAATTAAAGACCTATTTACTTTCTGAGGTTTGCAAAACAAAAGGGTTGGAAAACACTGGATTAATGTAAAGTAAAATGTGTTGCATTTTAACACCTTATATTTTCTATTTTGATGTACAATCACCAGTAACTGTAACTGTCAGGTTAACATAGTGGAGTAAAAAGTACATTTCCTTCTGAAATATGGTGGAATAGAAGCATAAAATAACACAAAACGAGTATATTTAAAGTACATATACCTTAAAATTGTACTTGAGTAAATGTACTTAGTTACTTTTCACCATTTCTGTGAGCTGGTAAGTTTCATCTGAGTAATGGCATCGAAAAAGCCTTGCTGTGAAGCACAGAACAAACACAACTATCAATTTAAAAGAGCAGTCTCACAGGTACATTAAGACATTCAGACAGCGAGAGCATTAGCCTGTAATGCTGAGTTGGCAAAATGATTAAAAATGCAGAGTAGAGGGGGGGGGGGGGAGTTTTGCGGGCCTCATTGTGCGTTCTGAGAAATCTGCCAAAAAAAAAAAAAAGAAAAAAAGAAAAAAACAGCTGAAAGTAGGTACCAATTCAATGTGGCCAATCTGCTTTTTAATCGAGAGAATTGTAAATAAACTAGTCATCTCAGTACATGTGGTACCACTCCCTTCAATTGTTGGAAACACATTGGTGCTTTCAGCGTAACTCTTGTCTGGACACAGGGGTCAATCGTTGTGCACATACTGCCACCTACTGATTGAAGCAAAAGCAGCAAGGTGATACTTGTATTTTAGGTTGTAGAGTGACACCTAGTGGTTTAGTGAGTCATTGCAGAGAAAGTTTAAGTAATTTCTCTGTTGTCCTGTGAGCAATGTGAAAAGACTCAAATATTCAGAGGACATTATGTGAAAAGTGGGTTTATTGAGGGAAGGTAAACAAGTCACTGTACAATGACACTAACAGCTCCTGCTTCCCCGCATGATTACAAACAGTCAACCTAACCTGATAAGTGCTTCTTCGCTTTTGGTCAGTTTTCTATGTGAATTAGATTTCCAGATTCCAGAAGATTTCCAAGTCAAAGAGAGGTAAATTAGAGCAGGATGAAGTCTTGGGTGTCTCTTCAGGGCTGGGTGAAACGCAGGTATTTTTTCCCAGAAGGCACCTCTTTAGTCGTGACGCCGTTGGGGAAGAGGGCAGCAGCTTCAGCATCAGAGAGCGAGGGAATGACCATGACTTTGTCGCCGGGCTGGCAGAGAAAGAGAGAGACAGTGGAAAATAGAAGTCTGAGTTAGATGGAGAGTCTGCGTTTAATTAGAGTACAATCTTAAAGGAAACCGTCACTGTAATGATAATTATGCAGAAGCCTCATGTGGCTCCTGTGTCATGTGGTTTTCAGTCATTTTCTTCAGCATTCCCACAAAAAATGAAGTCATACAGACATTTCAATTGTTTGTTTGTAAAGGATGCCCTCAAAATTCATGATGCCCGCGGCTGTTCCAAACATCAACGTACAAAAACGTCTGCTAAATTACTGTAATATCCATCAGGTGGTCAGTGTCATTTTTAATTGCCTTCATGTGGAATATAACTGAAGCCTTCCTCAGTTCCTTTAGCAACAAGACTGTTTCTAAATTGTTTAGCTGTTTCCTGTTTCTGTGGAGAGAAGTGAGAGTCCTGAAGGTGAAAGTGCGGACCGAGTTTAAGGAAATACACTTATCTGCTTTCTTTCTTTAGATGAGGAAATTAACATCACTGTCATATCTATCTGTTAAATATGAGGCTGGAGACAAAGAGACAGTTAGCGTAGCACTGCTTATGACTTAGAAATATTTGGGCATATAATCCCCCATAAAAAATGTAAACAAATGGAAAAAGGCTCTTTTTTTCCTCCCTCGCCTTCAGTAAAAGTTCATATTTAACAGATAGATATGAGTGCTACCAATCTTGTTGTCTAATGCTCAGCAAGAAGGTTTGTGTTTAATATTTATCATAATCACGATAATTAATCCTTTACCTTCCAGTCGACGGGTGTGGCGACCTTCTTCTGTGCGGTGAGCTGCAGAGAGTCAATAACTCGGAGCAACTCATTGAAGTTTCTTCCTGTGGTTGCAGGGTAAAGGATGGACAGCTTCAGCTTCTTGTCTGGGCCAATCACAAAGACCTAAAGGGGATTAAGATGGCAGAGGTTCAATAAAAGACAGAATATGCTTCTTTTTTTAAATCTGGTGATAAATACATGCACAAAAAAGGTTTTTCTTGAAATATGAACACATTTCAAAAGTCTTCAAAAGCCTTTACATTTGCAGTGATGCAATAAAAAAAAACAGCAGTGATGAAGAGGCCTTTAAGGTGCAAGTGGAAAGAATCGATTTCTTACGCAGCGAGCGGTGAGCGGAATCCCATCCTTGTCTCTCTCGTCGGGGTCCAGCATGCCCAGCTGGACGGACAGCTCTCTCTTGTGGTCGGCGATGATGGGGAAGGGCAGAGCGCTCTCAGCCTCGCTGTTGAATGCCATCACATCCTACGCAGAGGGAAAGGACACATTCAGTAAACTCTTCTGTAAATGTGTGTGTGTCGTTATTCTGAGATAATCATTGTCTCCATCCTGACAGCCACATCCATCATTACAGCACAGGTTTGATAAGTGACCAGATACCTTTAATCTTTAACTCCTGCATGAGCCATAAATAGTGCTTCAGTGGCACATTAAAAATCCTGATAAGTGTCATAAGGTAAGTGCTCAATACTGCTACCTCACAGATCTTAACCAACTTTTCCGACAGGGAGGCAGGTGATGTTTACTGCTGTAAAATCTGACACTGCTCAGTGAACCTTCCCTCTTGGACCAATCACTGAGCTTTCTGAAGGGGCGTTGAACTGTGGCAACCCAGTTTAAAGCCAATCACAGTGCTTCATATCTGCAGGGACTCAGTGCACAATAACAATGCTTTTCAGAGTTAGAGGCAAGCAAGAGACATGTTTTCTAATGATCTGGGCTCATGTATTACTGAATTAAAAGCAATTAATTGCATAATAATGATAAATTGAATTGTAAATCTAATTAATGTAAAATAGAAATTAAATGTAATAATTCAAAACAATATATAGGATTCAATTCCATTTTAAAAAGTGTCATTCAGTTGAAGCTGACAGATAAGTTAATGTTATTCATTGAACACTTAAATGATAATATTGGTACCGATTGTATTTTTCTTGTGCTGATGCGAATTGCTCTTTTCTATCTCTGCCACTTAGGAGCTACTTTTAGCCATGGGAGGTTTTGTGAACATGGTCCCTGGACATTTGAAGCATTTTTAGTCTAATGGGGGGACTTTGAATTCAGATTCCAGGAGAGCAAGCACATAAAGCCAGATTAAACGGGTGGAGCTGATGCATATTATCCTGATTTATGACACTACTTTCAGTGTAGCAAGATAGTGAGTGTCACTGCACCCGAAGTAGTCTGACCCCTTCAGAGTTTTCCTTCCACGCCACAATTAAACTGAGACAGAGATTCATGAGTTTTACTGCAATGTGCACAGCAAGTACATGCAAGAAAATATTTAGAGGAAATACCATACATGCAAAAAAATAAGAAGCTAATAGTAAAAATAAAAAAAACATTGTGTGTGTGTGTGTGAAAGTGTGTGTGTCCTCAACCTTGCTCCAGTTATGGTGATCCTCCACGCTGTCAATGGACAAGGCGATCATCTTTACACCTCGTTTCTTGAACTCATCGCTGATCTTAGCAGCACAGGCGAGCTCGGTGGTGCAGACGGGGGTGAAGTCCCTCGGGTGGGAAAACAGGATGCCCCATCTACAGAGAGAAACAACAAAACGCTGAAGTAATGGGGTCTTGGCTCCGCACTCCTTTTGTTGCTCCGAAAAATTGCAAATAAGATCATTAGGGACACACAGGGGCCAAAATTGAAGAGGATAGAACACTGAGGAGAAAGAACACAAGCAGTGCTAAAAAAGAAAAGAAAGACAGAACATTAAGAGTCTCAGTGGAGGAAATTCCAGCCGCAGATTGAAGCAACAGGTGTCTGTGAATCTGGTGAACTCAGGCTCAAGACATTAAATCCAGCTGTGTCGATCTGAAAAGTACACAGTGTATTTGTCAAGGAGGGGCTGGAGGGACAGATGGATGGATGGGAATTCACTGGGAAAGCTTGGGACACTTGAACTGTTGATGTTTAAAAAAAAAAAAAAAAGAAAGAAAGAAAGAAAGAAAAAAAAAGACCACTTGCATAGAAATCACAGGAGTTTTCTGTCTCACATGATTTGAGTGGATTTACTCTTTATTGTGTTGTAATAAAAGAGGTGCTTTGCTCGTCACACTGTGATCAGCTGATTATGGAGTGACTAGAAGCCCTGATTAGACTGGGAAAGTCCAGATTTGTTGGAGCACAAATCCAGACAAAATAGTGTCTAGGAGGCGACTGTATAGATGCTGGTAAATGCTGTAAAAAAAAAAAAAAGAAAAATGATTACTATAATTTTTATATCTTTTTAACTTCTGAACCTTCGGCTTTAATGCTATTGAATATAACCACTGTGCAACTAATGAAGGCCATCTTATCTTAAACTGGATTTTTACACCACTTGGCTGCCTAACACTGACAGAAACAAAGTCTGTCAACCATTGCTGAAATACATAACAGACCTTCAAACTAGAACACAGATGCAACAGGCGGTGACCTCTCACAGTCCAACATCTACTCCCAGTAGGAGGAAGTTAATGTGAAATTACAGTAACTGGGCGTTTTTGTTTTTTACAGTGATAAAAGTTTTTAGTTTCAGCTGGTTATGCTTCTTTGGAGACTGGAGCCCATCACATTGTTGCAACACATCCTCTCATTCACTGTGTGACTAATTTTCAGGATAAGGAAGTAAAGCCAGCATGAAAATCCTGAAATGTTATCTTCATATCAAAAGACAACAAAAGTTTGGCTTTTCTTTAGAAAGTGTTCATTTCGTTACACCCACTAGAGCAGAGCAGGTGAATCCACGCAACTTGAAACTGTTCACAAAGCCACTGCATGAATTTACAGGAGGATAACAGACTCTGCCAAACCCAGTCTGGACGGGTGTCTGGTTTCTGTGATTCATGCAAGAATATCCCCCTCTCTCTGCTGCCTGGAAGCTGAGGCCAACAGGAGCTGCAACCACTGTGGCACACATCCAAGTTCACACAAAACACACAATGCAGGCCTTGTTCTCCCTGTGCTGACACCACATTTAGACAGCACACACAGAGAGAGACCTTTAGAGCCTGCAGCTCTCTAGGCAAAAAACCCAATAATCGTAGCATATGTTTGATGTCACAGTCATCTTATCAAACCGAATCATGCTTGTGTAACCAAGAGTTAGTCAGCCTGCAGGTGTCGCATTGTGGCCACAGGGAGCAGCTCTCTGATCCGTCTGATGTCCAAAAAAAAAAAAAAAGTGCTGTTTGAATTCAGGATTAATCCTCTCTGATCTGAGAGGGGGCGTTCAAGCTTCTCGCACTCACCCACCCAGCTGACAAAAACAAAACGCGCAGCTGCAGAATAAAACCAAACATTTCCAACGTGGGCGCCTGTGCGTAAAACCCGTGCGTAAAAGCTGTGCGTAAAAAAAAAGCCTCCGCTGCGCACTTACGAGCTGCCCAGGAAATCGTGGAACTTGATCCTGCCGATGGTGGTGTCGGCCTCGAAGTTGGGGAACTCGTCTCCCAGCAGAAGTCCAGGCATGGTCAGCTCCTCTCCGCAGCTCACACACGAGAGAAGGGAAGAGACAAAAACCACCTGCGTACCCGGAGCGAGAGGCGGATCAGCGCCACATGAAATGACCCGGATATGAAAGGGGGTGGGCTGAACTTCAGCTCAGCGACCAACCAGAGGAGACTTTGAGAAAGTGTGATTTAAAACAACTTTATTAAAACAGTGAAAAAATACAAACAAGCAGTAAAAGGAGCAGAGAAACAAAAAAAGTATGAATGTGTGTACAAACATATGCATGCAAATGGCTTGGTTTATGAACATGAATGAATCACTTTACAAGTTTATTATCATCACAATCTTGTCTACAGTGTGTCTTACAAGAAAAAGCGTTTTGCAGATACTTTCAGAAAATCTACAAATCTACAAATGTCTGTTTCAACATAAAACAGACATTTCTTTGGTAAAAATAGGAGAAATCTGACTTTGTAGATATGATTTTTATCCAAAAAATAAAAATAAACCAACCAGAAAGAACTTTGAACACTGAGAAGAAATTAAAAGATGAAACAAAGAAATATTGTTTTCCTGTCAACTAATTCAGTGACCATATTCAATAGTATTGCCTTCATATCCAAAGTCTGATATATCCATCCTACCATGAAGCTCAGTTGTCTAAAAACAGTAAAGTGAGCCTCACTGTTGACTGGATTAAAAGTTCCTGGGCTCTCATTTTGAGTCAGTTCCTCTTACACCATCCTGCTCCAGCAAAAATAGTCCCCAACAAATGTTTTCCTGTTTTTATAACACTTTCTTACATCTACAATACCCAACTGTTTAAGGTTCCCCTCCAATTTCCTTTTGTTTCTACGGTTGAATGTTGGAGCTTCACTGTGCAGAACGATGTTTGTGCAGAGTTTAATTTAAAATTCTTTTATACACATGAATCGGCTGAACGTGGAACGTTTCTATCTGCTTGTTGAAAAATCTGGTCCAATATTTAACTTGCAAAAGAGTGATGTGGAAACATGAGGCCTCTGGGGGGCATTTATCAAGGGGGAACATCTAACCAAACTATTTATGGTGTGTCAAATCATGCTCACAGGCCCATCTGTTAAAAAGGGACCTTCAGTGAGAACACAGAAACTGAGATGATGACAAATGCATCAGTGAGTACAGTGACACGTTTGAGTTTTGAAATAGTTTTGACCAGAGGGAAAAGAAAATGACTGAGACTTAAATTAAATGTGTTTCCTGTTTTTCATGATCTGAATCCTGCATTTCATGAGGTTAGTGAAAAGTGTTGAGAGGCAGGCGCTGGTTTTGGCCTTTTTGTAGAGTTTGCTGACAATAAAAAAACAACACATGAAATAAGTACCATCCTATTATAAGTCTGTCAGATTAAAACATCTACAACTCTTGTTTTATTTAATTTTATTTCTCTTTTAGGTTTAATGTGCTGCAATAACAAATTGCTTAAATTCACCTTGGCAGAGGCAAAATAAATCAGAAAATATATCAATGAGAGGGCTTCGAATCTTATTTTATTTACATTTTATTTCTTCTTCAGGGTCAGTGCAATGTGCTGCAATAACAACTTGTCCATGCGCACACAGGGAGAACCAACAAACCACAAAATATGTCAATGGAAAAATGTTTCTAACATATTTAATTTTATTTCAGCAGTAGTGAATTTGCTTCACTGAACAGATCATCCATCTGCACCCGGACAGAGGCTAAATAAATAGATAAATAAATATCAATGAAAAAGTCTTCAGATCTCGTTTTATTTTTCCTTTATGGTGAATGTGCTGCAGTAACAGTCCATGCGCACCCTGTGAGAGCCAAAGGAAAGCGGTCACGTGTGCATTTCTGGAAAAAACAAAACACAACTTCCCAGAAGGCTTTGCGCGCGGAACAACAAAGATGGCGATTGACTCCGCTGTACCTGGACGTGATATGAATCGGGAAACGCGCAACAGATGAACTAAAGCAGCGACGACCCGCAGCACCGCAGACTCAGACCGCCATGCCGTCCCCCAAAGCTAAAAACCCCTCCCGCAGCGGGGGCAGCCCGGTGCTCGGCGGCTCCAATGGCCGCTACGACTTCCTGTCTCTCACCAAGCCGCTGGGCCGCGGCTCCCCGCCGCACCTGCTGCAGCGGCAGGGCTCCGACCCCACCACCGCCCGCCTGCGCGCCTCCGAGAGCCCGACGCGCCGCCGCGGGTCCGGATCCTCCACCGGCTCCGGGAGCGGACAGGCGGCCCCGGAGGAGGACGGCATCCGGCTCAACCCCTCCTTCGTCCGCGTTGCGCTCAGCTCGCTGCTCGCCATCGACCTGTGGCTGTCCAAGCGTCTGGGGGTGTGCGCCTGCGAGGACTCGTCGTGGGGCAGCGTGCGCCCCCTCATGAAGCTCATCGAGATCTCCGGCCACGGCATCCCGTGGCTGGCCGGGACCGCGTACTGCCTGTACAAGAGCGACAGCGCCGCGGGCCAGGAGGTGCTGCTCAACCTGCTCATGGGTAAACCTGTCTGTCTGCAAGTCTGTCTGTCTGTCTGTCTGTTTCTCTGCAAGTCTGCAAGTCTGTCTGTCTGCATGTCAGTGTGTCTGTCTGTGTGTGTGTGTGTGTCTGTTTGTGTGTCTGTCTGTCTGCCTGCCTGTCTGCCTGCTTCATGGGTGTGTGTGCCACTCTCACCCCTCCTCTCTCCTTTTTTTTCTGCTCTTCCATCAGAGCCCACAGGTGCCCCCCTCCTCTTCCTCCTCATCATCATCATCTCTGTTCATTTGTCTCTGACCCAGTTTACTTCTCCTCTCCTCTACCAGAGCTCCATCACCTCCCTCTGCAGCTCCCCCTGCTCCTCCTCTCTGCTTTTAACCTGCGTGTTATTCAAGAGGTTTTTACTTGTGTGTGTCATCATGAAAACCAAGCTGCCAAAATGATTTTAAAAAAGTTCAAGATACACTAAAGGAATGTGATACAAACATTGGTAGAAGTGTGATTCGATTGTTTAACGACTCTCGCTGCGTCTGAATTTCAGATTTCAATACACTTTTTAAAAAAAAGACGGCAGCGGTTTTATTTCTTCTGTTTCCTGCAGCAGTCCTGCCGTCTTCATGGTGTCAGGAACATTAACACACATTTCACGAGGCAGTGACACCAAACTGCAGAAATGGCAGTGTGACTGAGCTGATAATCAATTATAGACTCTGATCATCGATGCAAAATCATCCAACAAAGCATCGCAAGAGCATCAATTTATTTTCCCCCAGCATGAGCAGGAAATGCTGCTTCTTATATCTACAATAAGTTGTTTTGTATGTATAATAAGTTTTCAGGAGGTGGTTACATTTCTGAACAGTTTCTGAGCAAGTTGCCTACTCTAGTTAAAACTTAAAGAACTTATTTGACTATTCAGTAGTTATCAATAATGAATCAAATGCAATGTTGCCTATTTGTTTTGCTGAAATCCTTTCATCGGACTCCCTGCAGCGACTGTCTCAGTGCCACCTGGCTGATGCATTAAATTTTCAGCACTGCAGCTGTGGAGAACATAAAGCAAAAATCTTTTTATACACAACATATCAGCAATCACCTGTTTTAAAAATAAGCTGCAGAGATAAGTTGCAGGTTTCCTCCAGATACGGCACTTGCACAATCAGCTGTAAACTGTAGAACAGGTCAATCGCATACCAACCATCCTGTCTGTATGGAAATGTAGACTGAGATTCTGTCACAGTTTTAAATTGAATCATACTCTATCTGTATTGCAGGAGACACATTCTTCAGTTTTTTTCTGTATCTACAGCAGAGCCAGTATTGTTGTGCTTTTCCTTCTGTGACAAGTCAGCATATCTGCTGAGAAATCAGGACCATAAAGCCTCACCAAAATAAAGTCCAGTCATTATCAGAATTATGAATGACTGCAGTGTTTGACAGAAGGACAAAAGTCTCTTCTGGGTCCTTGGATGTTCTGTAATTTAAGACTTTGGTGAATAACAGTGAAACTAACTGTTTAACATTTGCAATGAGCTGTAGAAGAGTACTGACATGCAGTGGTGTCTGTCATCGTGTCAGTCTTTCTACAACCACCATATGCTTTCAGACCTCTGCATAAATGCCTCTGTTTACAGTGATGTTCTCCGTATGAGTTTACATGCTAATCGTGTAAATACCACAGAAAGCATCCAGCTATGTGAATCAACATTTACCAGTTTTCGGGTTGGGAGAGGGCACCTTTCTTCTCCACAAACTTCTCTCTATGAGCTGGCTCAGATTTGTACATATTGTCCATAAAGCCACAAAGTGATTTTTCTATTTTTGTTATGATATATTGCTGTTTTTTGTTTTTACTCAGTATAACTAATCTTCCTCTCCCTGTCCTCCAGGCCTGCTGTTGGACCTGGTCCTGGTTACCATTGTTAAGGCGGTGGTGCGTCGACGTCGGCCGGCGCACAACCGCATGGACATGTTTGCCACCTTCTCCGTGGACCGCTACTCCTTCCCTTCGGGTCACGCCACCCGTGCCGCCATGTGTGGGAGGTTCTTGCTGGCTCACCTCGTGCTGGCTGCCCCGCTGAGGGTCCTCGTGCTGCTGTGGGCCGGCCTGGTGGGGCTGAGCCGGGTGCTGCTCGGCAGGCACAATGTGACTGATGTGATGTTTGGCTTCTGGATGGGCTACTGTCAGTATAACCTAGTGGAGATGCTGTGGCTCTCACCTCAAACCCTGCAAGGCTTGCTGGGTCAGATAGTTTAAGTTAAGGACTAAAGACATGGCAGTTTAAATCTTGATTGTAAGGGCACCTGCACGCCTTTTGTCTCTTAGACTGACATGTAAGACAAAACACTTTTTTTCTTGCTTTTTTCTGACACTTAAATTAAGAAACCCACTTTAGGGAAACAATGATTAGCCTGCCTGTCATAAATAGTACAGGAGTTTTAATCCACCAGGGAGAAACAGATTCCAGATTATCTCCTGAAGCCACCTCACCCGCCTCACTGGCCTGATTCATGGAGGAGATGAAGTTTAACAGATGTTTTGGACACTGTAGTAAATATACTTTAGTTGCTGAGGCAGTGCTCATTTGAAAGTCTGAGCTTTAAAGACACCCGATCATTTTAAATCAGAGTTTAAATAATAAATGTGAATCCTTTTCTTTGGGTGAGGAATTCAGAGACCCCTTTTTAAATTAAACTGTTTAATTAATTCAGAAGCAAACAGCAATAAGTTGTAGAAATGTTTTATTACTTGTAAACTATACAAGTAAATCAAATCATTTTAAGCTGTTCTATGAACAAACCCTGATGAAATTTCTTCTTTAGAGAATCAAGGTGTCGTGTAGCATCTGTAGTTAAATAAAGGCTCATAAACTTTATTCAGTGACCTCCACTGAGCACTGGCAGTACCAAATGAAGCCCCTCGTGATGTAACAGGAGCACATTTGAAACAAGCTGTGACTTCATCAAGATCTAGGTCTGATTTAGTGAAACTGACATTATTCTGAATTTTTATTATTAATCTGAATGCCTTTATGAAATATAGAACAAGGTGTGGTTGAGCTCAGGGGGAGAGGCCTACGTGTAAATACCTCATTTATTTACACACAAACCACATACGTGATCACTTGCTCTGGCTGAGGATAATGTTGATAACAAACATGGCCCACGTACTAAATCTCTGTCCAAGCAGATGTGGGAGGACTTAAAGTTCTGTGGCACATCTTAATTTTGAGATAATGTTGTGAAAGTGTTTGTGAATGGAAAGAAAATCTTTGCAATTTTTAATAACATTTCAATTTTGAGCTCTAACTAATGTGACGCCATGTGGCACCGTGTCTGGACAGATTCCTCTTTAATTTAGATTTGGTATTAAACTTTAAAAGACAGTAGTGGTCGAGGTGTTGTAATGTTTGATGTCAGTCCTGTCACATCTGCAATTCAGCATTAATGATAAACTTTAATTTAAACCAGTGGCCAAGATTTTGTAACGCAAACAGGTGGTTGATATCAGGCTGTCATGGCTGAGATTCAGCACTGATGTTAAACTTTAATTTGTACCAGTGGCCAAGATGTTGTAACATGGACGAGTGTTTGGCGTTAGCCCGTCAAAGAGGCTGTCGACCTGTGAGCCATTGATGCAGATGATGTGTCATTTCAGCAATAATTTTGCTTATTTTTAACCAACTGGACTGGCCTACATGTACATCATCAGCTTTCAGTTCAAGCTGAGGGGAAGCTGAAGAGCATTTTTCCATTTTTTTAGTGTCAGATTTAGTATATGTCATGAAATCTAACTGTTGAATATATTTGCTCATATTTTTCCAAAACAAACCTGTAAAAATGGGACTTGGGTATAACTAAAGGAACTTCTGCATGTTTTATTGCACCTGATCTACCTATTTCTTCACTACATGCACACTACATGTCGGTGTGTAGGACATGACCGCTCTGTCAGGAGGAAGCAGAAAATTCAATATGTTTCGCAACAGCTGGCACGCTACTGGAAATTGAACCTCCCTCGTTACAATCGAAGCCCAGATCACATTCCCTGTTACTGGGTGAACAATGCAACAGTTGGTGAATTCTGCTACATACACGCACATACATCCACATCTTGGCACTGCCAGAAACCAATAGTTCATCGACAGGTGCACTTGTAATTTCTCTGTTTCTAGGTCTGTTTTCATTTGTTTATGGATTAGAGAAATTACCAGATATAATGGAATAATATTTGTGTGTAAATTTGTGAAGTATGATCTATTGTTAAATCTTTTTTTTTTTTGACAGAAAGAATGATTTTTTATCTGTCTAGTTTTTACAAGTATACCTTTTGACTGTGTGCCACTTTATGTGGCTTCTATCAGTTGGTCCAAACCAGTTCCAGATTTCTGGAATGATCCAGTGTAGTTCTGCAGACTGTTCCCATTGTAGACCTCTTACATGCTGTGCCCTCTCTCTGCAATAATTGCAACAATAATGATCTTCCCGGTGCAAGTGAGGTGGAAGCTTCCAGACTTTTTATTTCATTACTCTTCTGCCGCATATCAAAATATGCTGGACAGCGAATTTTGTGACCAAATGATTTTTATTATTGCTTTTTGTGTTGGTTTACCTATTGATACTGATATGACTCAGAAACCTAAGAAGATGAATATTTATCACAAGGATAGATTTTGCACATTCCACGTATCACCTGTTTACTTCCAGGTTGAGAAACATCACTGTAAAGAAAAGATGCGTTCAGCTCTGTTACGTCTACTCTTGCACATTGTCATACATGAAGCCATCTTCAGTGTATTTCACTGCATTCAGATTTGCCTGCTGTATACTACAAATAATATTGTGTGTTTACTGTATAGACTTTATTCTTAATGTATATACATGCCTGTATGGTCATGTGATTACACTGTGTTATGGTGGGTGAATTTGAATGTACTGTTCATGATGTGTGATTTCTAATTAAATGGGGAACAAATCTGAAGCTGTCTCAGGTCGTATATGATGGACAGACTGATGATGTGTAAAATTACTGTTACTCAGTTACCCTCCAGGACTCCAGGCCAAATTCCACCCACTTGACTTAACTCCTAAAACAAGAACTGAACTTTAGCCAAAGTCAAACCTGCTGGAGTTTTTATAAACACAACTTAAATTGATTGTTGCCTTTTTTGGGAATTGAGGGGAAAAAAAGGGAAAAGAACAAACATCATTAGTTTCCACCTCAGTATAAAAGTCTGTGCTTGGTTGATGATCATCCCACTCAACAGACGCTAAACACAACACACAGGAATCAAGGTAAGAAGCCACGTTGATTCGTGTGTAGTTCAGGTTTATTTTAATGATGAATTCTGGTATATTTGTGCCCTTGTTGAATTATTTGGTACTGTTTTGTTCCTTGTGACCTGTTCTTATGCAACAGCTGCAAGAAAATGAAAGAAGAAACAGTTTTTCTCCAATTGAACCACTGATAATTGATAATTGAAAAGTGTTAAAAAAAGATTAAATGCACAAATTTTACTCAGAAGCAACATTTCAGTTAGTAGATTATTCACTTTCAGTGCTCTCAAAGAAGTACGCGATCACCTTTGCTCCTCTTTCAATCAATCAGGGGTAAAGAGTTACATAATATAGAAAGGATTAAACCATTAATTGCTTGTTGCTGTACGCAATGAGGAATATCTTCAAAGCAAAGCTATATTGCAAGTTGGAGTAGGAGCCAATGCAAAGATGTCTCCATATCTGGTCTACTGACCTTTTTATATTAAAATTAAAAGTCTCACAAGAGGATTTTTAATGTTTAATGAGGTGGGAATGAGACTAAGCATCTTGTTTTTGATATTAGGTAAAGATAGTGCATGTTCCTGCACACTTTAAAATGTAAAGTAAAAGCAAGTCGAGACATGCCCTGAAATGTACAACATATACGAGACTTACATGGAAATGACACCACCCTATACCTAAACTGAATTGACCTGCTATGTGGTGTAATCTGCTGAGAGCAATTAATGGAAAAGAAACAGTTTTCTCTTTTCCTTCATGCAGCTCCATCATGGTTCACAGAGTAGCAGTGATCGGGGCAGGCCCCTCTGGTCTGACCAGCATCAAGGCTTGTTTGGATGAAGGCATGGTGCCAACCTGCTTTGAAAGCAGTGATGACATGGGCGGACTGTGGAAGTTCAAGGTAAATCAACACTCACAATAGGTGTTGATTAACAGCTATTTTGTGTTTTTGCCCAAGTTTCAAGTGAAGCCAGTCAAGTCAAGTTACCACCACCACTTACTACCATTTTTCTTTTCTGTGCTTACTTATTTCAAACCTCTACAGGAAGTGTCTGAGCCAAACAGGGCCAGTATCTACCGCTCCCTCACCATCAACATCTCTAAAGAAATGATGTGCTACAGTGACTTCCCCATCCCTGCTGATTATCCCAACTACATGCATCACTCAAAAATTCTGAAATACTTCAGGATGTATGCAGAACACTTCAAACTGCTGCAGCACATTCGCTTCCAGGTAACCCAATTCACAGAAAGGAGGACAAGGTTCTGTTATTAACTTTAAAGATATTAACCTTTGATCATTTTCACATTTCAGACCACAGTGAAGAGTGTCAAACAGACACTGGACTTTTCTCGTACTGGTCAGTGGGAAGTGGTGACTGAGAATAGAGATGGACAGGAGGAGAGGCAAATCTTTGATGCAGTTATCTGCTGCTCTGGTCACTACACCTACCCCAACCTGCCACTTAAAGACTTCCCAGGTAAAAATTTGTATTACATACACCCTACAAAATTTCCATTAAAATGAAGAAGATTTGTACATTCTCTGCTGAAACAATAGAGGCACCATGGAATCACATTTTTCCTGCTATTGGTACAAAACAACATATTATATGAAAATGTAATTTTTCTGTGTTGCAGGAATTGAGACTTTTGAAG
>JBAJHX010000106.1:20418089-20430540 GCA_037176925.1 Amniataba percoides
CTGGATTGGTGAGAAGAAACTCAACGCCATGTATGACCACACCATGTATGCCCTCAAACCCACACACAGGTATGTGTTCATCAGACCACACAGATTAATACTCTGCAAAAACATCTGACTTCCTCACAATATTGCTGAAGAGTGTGTGTTACTCTCCCTTATCATCAAAATGTCTTAATCTCTCCCTCGTACTTTGCCGTGTCTTCCTCTGTCTCATCAGACTCTTCAGTCAGATCCCAGTGATCAATGATGATCTACCCTTAAAGATTCTGGCTGGGTCGGTCGTCATCAAACCAAATGTGAAGCAGATCCAGGGCTCCACCGTGGTGTTTGATGATGGCAGCATTGTGGAAAAGGTCAGAGAACATTTCTCTTAAGAATCATGTTCAAGGTTGAAGCTTATTTCAGTCCTCTCTCTTCCTCCTTACAGGTGGATACAATCGTGTTTGCCACAGGATACAATTACGGTTTTCCATACTTGCCAAGCAATGTGATGTACAAGTCTGGGCACCGTATGGGTCTGTACAAGTATATTGTTCCTCCCAACCTGGAACATCCTACTCTGGGTGTTGTGGGTTTCGTCTATTCTATTGGATCTGTCATTCCTCAGGCTGAGATGCAGGCCCGCTGGGTCACACGTGTCTTCAAAGGTGAAGCTTCACCTTCCTAAAGACTAGATACTTTCCAGTCATTTGAGTTTATTTACCTCTGTCTGTTTTCTGTGTTTTGCTCTTCAGGACACAAAAAGCTGCCCTCAAACCAGGCCATGATCAAATGTGTTGATAGGGACACCAAGGACATCGAGAAAAAGTAAAGCTCAAATTTTACCAGGAAACACATCAGTCACAAGAATGTTACAGTTTATATTCACTCTGATTTACCTTTTCCACAGCTACATTGTGTCCAAGTTGACACCCCTGCAGGTGGACTTTGTTTCCTACATGGACGACCTTGCACGAGATATTGGGGTACGGCCAAGTCTCCTCTGGCTCTTCTTCACCGACTTCCCACTGTTTAAGCAGTGTGTGTGGGGACCTCTCACAGCATACCAGTATCGCTTGACAGGACCAGGGAAATGGGAGGGAGCCCGCAGGACAATCCTCACCCAGTTTGACCGCATGTACCAGCCCCTAAAAACCAGACAGGTCTGAAAGAAGTGCTTAAATTTCACTGCAATGTGAATATAAAGAAAAGTATGTGTTAAGTGTAGATGTCTCACCATTTTCCAACTTAAACATTACCTTTCCCTCTCATCTCTTCCAGATTAAGGAGGAAGAGGCCTCCATCATTGGTCGCCTGTTTAAGCTGAGCCTGACGGTCATAGCTGGAGGAGCTGCTGTCTACTACATCCATGTGCGCAACCCAACCACCATCCCCACCCTGCTGACCAAGCTCCGTCCACAGACAGCCTAAATGATCAATCAAGCAATATGACAAAAAAACCTGTGAATCACACAAACCAAAAACCTCCTGTTTCCAGCTCCCTTTATAAGTCTACTTTATTTTCTCCTGATTGGGTTGTGATTATGAGACTGATTATGAGCATCGCTCTTTGAGTTGCTGATTAGGTAGAGAGGTATAACTGTATCAGTATATCTGCCTTATCTAAATGCTGAAACTCTTAATGTTTTATTATTTTCTATTATCTATTTATTATCTTTTATTACTTCTATTACACATAACCATTACCAATGATCGCACGTATCTCACTGCAGATGTGCCCACTTTCAACATGTGCAGAGACCTGATAAGACAGAGTAAATCAATGTGCAAGAGTGAGCAAGGCCTTTAAGGACTGTTAGACATTCATTCAGACTGTTAGACAAAGTCAGTCAGAGGTTGAAATGTAAACTCAGCTCTACAGTCCTGCTGTACATTTAGTTTGACATTACATCTTCCTTCAGATCTGTGATCAGGGAAAGCACTTCTGCCAGAATTTACCTCATGACATGCTCAGTTAGCCTTCTGTTCCACTTTTTTCTTATTTTTTTCCTTTTTCAGATCTAGACACTTGAAATGTAACCAAGGAAATAAATGGATGGGACCAATTCTCTGTCGTATTTACCTGAAACCCCTTAAAGCCTCTTGAAATGTGACACTGTTTCACATGTTGCATAATCTGATCTATCTGTGCCCAGTGAGTTGGTGAGGAGCTGTTAGATGGCCTCTATAGTTAGCTGGAGTAAACTTCAAAGCAAAACTTCATTTTATTTTATGTATTCAGACATTTTCTCAAGTAACTTTGAAGTCAGTCAAAAAAAAAAACACAGAAAAACATGATCTTGAAGGAATAGCTTGTATTATGAACTTACTCTTTCTCTTTCACTTCCCTTCAGGGTAACTTTTGTTGCACAACACAACCTCTAAAAAAACATTTGGAGACATTTTCACTAACCAGGGTCAAAGTCCCTCCCCTGCAGTCCTGTTTAGCTGATTAGTTGATAAGAAACAGCTCAGTACATGTGAGTTTAGAGGCTGTTTAACATCTGAGCGCAGCTGCACAGGATTTGCAATCAGCTTACTGGAGAAGGTGAGAGCAGCCTTTCAGCCCTCAACAATGAGACTCATGTTATTCAACCTAACAATAAAAATTCTTCTTTTTTGTGCCAGTTGTGTTCTGCTGATTGTCCCCCTGAAAAGAAACAGGTTCTTTGAAAAGCAGGGACACATTTGAATACTTCCTCAGACTTTCAGAAATATTCTTATGAGTGTTAAACTATTTGCTGACATAAAATACACTGAAGTGCTTAAATGAGTGCTCTTAAGATGTTACAAATGCTTAAAACTTAACACTGCTGAAAAGGAAGAGAATGAAATCTGATCAACTCTGTGTTAGAGTGTAGAAGTAAGGAGAGAAAATAAGTCCTGTTAGTTTCATTTTCTCACTCAGTTTGTCTAGTTATTAAAGAGACACCTATCAGACTTAAAATGCCTCTAGCAAGATGCTGTTTCATGAAGACCAGTGATTAAATTTGAGAAAGTACAGTTATACCACTGATAAATCCACTTGTGTAGCAGGTGTACAAGTACAGTACTGAATCATGGAGGCACTGCTGGAAGATCGTTATTGATTAATTAAATATTATAACACATGATTTTTATCATATTAATATAATTATTTTATATTATATTTCATTTACATTTATATTTCATATCTATTATTATTCTAGTCCTTGTGTGTGTGTGTGTGTGTGTGTGTGTGTGTGTGTGTGTGTGTGTGTGTGTGTGTGTGTGTGTGTGTGTGTGTGTGTGAATATATGTTGTGGTCTTCCAGGCTTATATGATGATGGAAATGTTGCTGGATTCTTGATGATTCTGGTTTAAAGGAATTATTTTATTTCATATCTGAGTTATGTCTGGGTGGATTTCACTTTGTAGTCATGTGAGCAGGATGGATTTACAGATGGTAATGTCAGTCAGCTGGTCCACCGCTTTGGTCCGGACTGAAACATCTCAAAAACTACTGGATGGATTGTCATGAAATGTTCTGCAGACGTGACACAGTTCTGATTTTCTGTGTCCTTCCCTGCAATTGTTGCAGTGTTCAGCGATGATTCGACGTGTGGCTGTGATTGGAGCGGGCAGCTCTGGTCTGGCCTGCATCAAGATCTGCGTTGAAGAGGGTCTGGAGCCTGTCTGCTTCGAAAGCAGTGATGACATTGGCGGCCTTTGGAAATTTAAGGTGAGCCGAGGCATCGTTTTAAGTAATATCCCACATATTGATCTTGTCACTAGAGAGCTTTCCATTTTTTTCAGATAAAGTCTTGCATGTATGAAACCTGAACATAGACTGTGTACAACAATGAGTATCGACACTAGTTTGTAAAATGTTCTGTGTCTTGTCTTATTTTTCTTTGCGTCCACAGGAGTCACCAGAGCCAGAGCGATCCAGCATCTATCGCTCCTTGGTGGTCAACACCTCCAAAGAGATGATGTGTTTCAGTGATTTTCCAATGCCTGCTGACTATCCAAACTACATGCACAACTCCCAGCTGCTCCAGTACTTCAGGCTCTACGCTGAGCACTTCCACCTGTTGAAATACATTCATTTCCAGGTTTTTGTGTCCCCTGACTTTTCACAAGTTTCTACATCATTTTACATCACAGTCAAAGTAATTAATGTGTGTGTTTATTTCTGTGAACCTGCTTCAGACCACAGTAAGGAGTGTTGAACAAAGACCGGATTTCTCTCTGTCCGGTCAGTGGGACATAGTGACCATTAACAGGGATGGACAGGAAGAGAGACACGTCTTTGATGCCGTTCTGGTGTGTTCAGGCCACTACACCCATCCGTCCTTACCCCTGTCAGCCTTTCCAGGTCAGTAAACAAAACAAATATCACTTTTCAAACATTTTACAGATTTAGATGGGATGATAAAATGGCTTGATTTGCACATTCTTGCAGGAAACACAACTTATTTTCCTTTGATCTGTTGCACTTTCTGTATCTCTTTAGGACATGAGTCATTCTCCGGCAGTTGTTTTCACAGCTGGGAATATAAGGATGCAGATGCCTGCAGAGGAAAGAGGGTGGTGGTGGTCGGCATTGGCAATTCTGGAGGAGATATTGCAGTAGAGATTAGTAGATCTGCAGACAAGGTAAGAAAGAAGAAGAATAGAAAAATTCCATTTTTGTTTGCCAGAGAACCATGGCAACTCAGAGAGGTGAAGCCAAAATGCATTAAACTCCAAAGCATTCATTTATGCATGCATCAATATGTCTTTTAAATATTTGTGTGAGCTTTATGGCATTCAGAGTCGATAAAAACACAACATTTTTAACATGCACTTTTATATGCATGTAGGAATACACCAATACTCTGATATATTCACGCCAAGTCTTCTTGTTCCTTTCTGACAGACTTTTCTCAGCACACGGAAAGGGGCCTGGGTGATGGGCAGGATGTCCAGCAGTGGTCTTCCCCTGGACATGACAGGTATCACCCGGCTCAACAACATCCTCACACGGCTTCTTCCCAAGACTCTGGTCAACTGGGCTGCAGAGAGAGCGCTCAACCACAAATATGACCACAGACTGTATGGCCTGAAGCCTGCATACAGGTGACCTTAACCCTAACATGCTGATGTTTTGCAGGTATAATATTTACCATGTTTCACCATCTTAGTTTAACACATCAGTTAGCCAACAATTGCTTATTAGCCTTAAACACAGAGGTTGATGGGAATGGCATAAGTTGAGAAACTGTTTAATCATAAACTAAAGTCAGTAAGAGCACTGTGCACACCTCAGACTGTATACAAAGATGAGTGACTTATCTCCACCTCCTCCCAATGTACAAAAAGATCTCAGATAAAGGTTGCATTCTGTTACATTCTCCATGTTTATATACACATCTATGGTGAAGACATATGGCTAATATGCTGTGTAATGTGACGTTGTCGCTGTAACAAGATATGTTTGGTTGACTCCGATCGTGTCTTCTCTTTCACAGACTCTTGGACAAAAGGCCTTTGATCAATGACGACCTTCCTGGTCGAATCCTTCAGGGAGCGCTGGTAATGAAACCCAATGTGAGAGCCTTCAAGGACTGTGGAGTTGTATTTGAAGATGGCACCGTGGAGGAGGACATTGACGCTGTGGTCTTCTGTACAGGTTATAATGGGACCTTCCCATTCCTGCCTCCAGCTCTATCGGAGGGGCCTCATGGAGAGTTGACATTGTACAAGTAAGTATGTGCGGTAGAGTTTTGCATAGTTATGACTGGTACAGCTGGAATCTGATTTATTTACAAGTAGGTTTTTCCACATATGGAATTTGTCTTTATATGTTGGTGCAAAAAAATAAACATAGTTACATTAAATAAAAAGTAGACAATATCACAAAGTAGACAGCTGTATAAAAAATGTGTAATATGACTTATCTTAAATGGAACAGCTGTACTGGGAATACAAATTTAAAAAAAAATAAATAAAGTTTTATTCATTGCTTGAACAAAAAAAAACTAACATTTTTAAATAACAGTTTATTTATGCATTATACACATTTTGCATGCAGCGCTCATAATTACTTATTCAACAATCTTGTCACGATCATTCTGGTACAGAAGGGTTGATGCTGCTGCAGGAACAGGCTGTCTACACAAAACAGTGCAGCTTGTATGTATTTAGCTTGTTTTAAGTAAAATATCATTTCCTTTCAGATATTAAAATGTTAGGACTAACGTAATTTTAAAAGGATCACCTCACTTTTGGTTGTTTTTGTTTTTTTGTTTTTTTTCAAATTTTAGGAGAGTGTTTCCTCCTTCTATTTTACAACCCACACTGGCTGTCATGGGTCTTTTCCAGACAAAAGGACCAATCATGCCCATCGTGGAAATGCAGGCACGGTGGGCTGTTAAGGTCTTTTCTGGTAAAGTGCACACACACACACACACACACACACACACACACACACACACTCATTCAAGACAGGGGAGACTAAATGTGACAGTTGGTGTGTGTTATCTTCAAGGTCTGAGCCATCTTCCATCTAAGCTGAAAATGCTGGAAGTCATTGAGTTAGAGAGGAAAAGAAACATGAAAAGGTAGATGTCATTTTCACACTGATGTTTTATGTACGGTACCGGCAGATTATTCGTATTCTTCCTGTAACAACCACAATATCCACCCCTTTGCTTTCTCAGCTATCAGTGCCCACGACAGGCTGCTCTCCAGGTAGATTACATCCCTTACCTGGACTTCATGGCCAAGGAGGTCAGTTCACTTCAGCTCCATTTAAATTAAGTTACTGTCTGTAAAGAATGTATAAAACACAAACATCATGATGCATTTCCGATCACAGATAGGAGTTCGACCAAGTTTCCTGAGGCTACTACTGGGAGACCCGGCTCTCTGGGTGCAGGTCGTCTTTGGTCCCTGCACTCCTTATCAGTATCGTCTCACTGGGCCGGGACGGTGGGCGGGAGCCCGTCAGGCTATCCTCACACAGTGGGAGCGGGTGGCTCAGCCCTTCAGAACCAGGACGGTACCGGAAGAGGAGAGCCGACCATCCGTCCTCTTCTCCCCCTGGCTGCTCACGATCGGAGGGACTGTGATAATGACTGCGCTCCTGTCAAAAAAAGATTTCTTTCCGGTCCTGCAGGGTGCAGCTCAGATTCTGGAGAGGTGCAAGATCTTCCTGGGAGACTCCTGGTTCACTGGTTAACAGCAATAACATGATGAAATCAGGGTCCAGTTTGTACCATAGGATACAAAATGTTTATGTTGCATCATGAAATAGAATGTAAGAATAAACAGTGATAATAGACTGACCTTTAGTATCATAAAAGACAAAAGTGAGGGCAGAGGTCTGAAGTCATGTCATGTAATTTAGTCTTCAGTTTATATGTGGTATACAGGGAGAAATAGCTTCTCTCTTTTAATGTGGTATATAAATGGTGTATGTAATAATATGGGGTCATAAAATTGTGAAAGCAGTTTGCCCTCCTCTGACGTGGCACATCCATTTCAAAGTTCAGGGTAACCTGCACACCACCATACAGCACGTCTAACATTACTGAGGCAGAAAAACTTCATCATCATCACACACAATATACTGTGTATCCAGAAATTAAAAATCCAACAAAACATGATGTAGTTGCAATACTAAGAAGACTTCGTACAGTGTGCAATCTAACTTAAAGGAGCTGTATGTAAAAATGTGCATGTTTAAAGCACTTTTATTAGTCATTTATGTTGCCAGTGTGAGTAAAGATTGTAACAACAACAAAAAATTAGACCTTTCCTGACTTTCTCAGTTGTCTCTCAGTTCTCGTAACACCCTGTGAACTGGTTTCAATGTGAACTGAGACAGTTTTGCACTCTCGAAAGTGTCTTTGCTCTCTTCAGTGCTGACAGTGTGCAATGCAACCTAACTTTAACTCTGATACCAAAGACACTGCTTTTTTATTACTACAGAATTTAGGTAAGGTTATTTTGAATGTCACCGGAGCAAAGAAAAGCTGACAGACAGACCTGACAAAGCATGAATTTAGACTCCTCATCATGCTGAAGTTAACTCAGCATCCTTTTGTCACTTTATCCCAATTAAATCACAACAAAATCTGCTTATTTTGGGGACATATTACTGTGTGAGTGCAGTACGCTAAGTTAATCTCAACAAACGACCGGTACAAACGACAACACATACTTACCAATCGACACAGGTCTTGTTTTGTTGTCTTGTTAATAAACAGATGTTTATTAGAAAGCAAGCCATCAGCACACTGTGTCACATCACTGTTTTAGTCAACGCTGCCTCACAAGTAGTCACAAGAGTGTGAGCAACAGGAGGCAGACTGCTTCTCTGTGTCAGACCTTCAAACTTCAAACTTATCTCCAGGTAGGTTAATTTAGCCTTGTCAAGGACAAGTTTTATACCACCAATATACAATACGCCAACTGTAGCTCATTGTTTAGCTGTCAGACTGCATCTTTTGGTTCACTCTCACCACTCTCATTATGCTGCAGTGTGTCTACTTGTTTACAGACAATCCAGTCAAAAGTTTGGACACACCTTCTCATCTGATGGTTTTTCTTCTGGATTTTCTTTATTTATTATTTTATTTTTCAGCCACCTTTTGATTTGACAAACTCTCAAACACACAATTTCCACAAATGAACCCCTGGAAAGACACACCTGTTAATTGAAAACCACACCAGGTGAACAACTCATGAAGCTGATTGAGAGAAAGCCAAGAGTGTGCAAATCAAGAGGTGGCTACTTTGAAGAATCTAAAATATAAAACATTTTCTGCTTTGTTTAACACTTTTTTCTTTATTATATAATTCCACGTGTTCTTTCATAGTTTTGATGTCTTCAGTATTAATCTACAATGTAGAAAATAAGAATAAAAAATGAAGAAAAAATATTAAATGAGAAGGTGTGTTCAAATCTTTGACTGGTAGTGTATTACCTGCTCATCATCAAATAACTGATAGACTGAGTTGGTGGTGGTAAATATCAATATTGTACTCGGTGGCCAAAACATGACCTTGTAACCACTGGATTCATAAATATTAAACTATCTGTTATATTACAGATTGTGAAATCAACCTAAATGTTGATAATTTCTCAGCAATCACAACTAGTTTCCACAGTTCTGAAGCTGCCAAAAATCATTTATTGCACATTTACACTGAGGAGACAACATGCTTTTAATTTAACCATTCCTGGATCCTAAAGTAGTGAAGTTTAAATGTTTGACCTGAGGATGGCACAGGTGAAAGTTTAACTATAGCCAAACAGCTGTATACACATTGCTTAGGCATAAGGAATTAAAACATATAGAGGTAAAGTCATTAGTTTCAACCTTCTTGTGGTTTAAGTAACAAAATATGTATCAATACTGATGATCCTTAATGAGGTCAGCAACTCATCTGATGAGTCAGCAGGTAAGTGAGAGGATGCCTGTTAGCTGATGTGATTCAAGTTTCATTGCTTCATGTGTTACATTAACGCCCTCTCCAGGAGGAGACAGAGCAGGCTTATCTTCAGTCGGTCCATCCAAGCCAGCGCACCTTTCTGTGCTTTGGTATGCTGAGTTGATGGTATCAGAGCTTTTGAGGCCTGCAGACTGAACAAGCCAGTGAAGAAGCCAGCTCTGTTTTCTGGACAGTCTCTCAGCAAACAGCGAAATTAAATCAAAGCCAGTCTAGACAACCTCTCAGATCCTCTCCACGATGAGCTGTGGCAGATGGGCAGCATATTCAGCTACAAGATCATCCCATCCAAGTACAAAACAGGAAAGGCACTAAGTTTATATACTGGGTTATGATATAGCAACACTGCAGTGTGTTACTGTTCCACTATACTATTATCATATGATATATATGTGTCATATTCTAATACTATTGTTTTATACAGTATTATACAATATAATGTTTACATTACATTGACCTGCTTTATATTATATATTATATTTTTATCACATCTCAGTATTAATGCAGGCAAATTAGTATTATATGCAAATAAGTATATATCATATTATTACTTAATCATATCATATGTTAGCCTGCTGTTGCTGTTTTGACATTTTGAGTTTGTTCCTTTTAACCACACCACTGTCTCTTTACCTTTGCCTCCAAATGCTTGTGTATAGTTTCTGTTTTGTATTTTTTTATTCTAGTTTTTATATACCTTTGCTTAAACCTTTTACCTCTAAACCTATCTGTACTTATTGCTGCCATTGTGCTGCTGCAACAAGGTTTATCTTATCTTATCTTTATCTCGGTAAAAAGGGAATCTCACATGATATGAACATGACATAAGGTGAAATGATTCAAACAAGGATCACAACATGACTCAAAATAAAATCCTACAAACAGAAAGCAGTAAGCGTGAGCCATGAATAGAAGGAGTGCCTCAGTTATAAAAAGGCGAAAATACACACTCAGTGGAAATTTGTCTAGCACAGGGTGTAAATCGCTGTTGCGTGGGGAGTGACATTTTCTTATCTTGAAAGCAGGAAAAGATAAGAGGCAGCCTACCCTTTAAGTGGGGAGGACAAACACTTCGCTTAGCATGACGTAATACAATTCAACGGCACTACAAACTAAAGCCAAATGAAGAAAATTAGCATTTTACCTTCATATAGGCAGTATAATGGTTGAGAATATGTAAGGCAATAACAATGAGAAGTTTAAAATAATAAAATACATCTAAATTTAAGAACAAACTGTTCGATATGTTGAAACTGCTGGGTGAACAATGACAGATTGGTAAAATTTAAACTCAGTGCTAAACATGCAGCTGAAGCAACACAGTGGTTATTTATTGTCAAACAGAAGAGGTCAGTCATCTGACCTTCAATAGAGAATATGTTTCAGTGACTGAAACTGAAAATTAAGCTTTCTATGACAAGTCTCAAATAAAATTATATTTGTCTGTTGTAATGATTAATTGGTGATATTTTTTAGAATAATCTACGCCTCAATTATGAAGGGGGAAGGTTAATGAAAATTAAATTACATGGTGGTATTTATTATTATTTGTATTATTATTAAATTCTTCTTATTATTTTATGATTCATTTTTATTATTATTTATTTATTTCTATGTGGCGGAAATGGGCCTCCATATTTTTGGGCGCCTGCTCAGTATTAGATGTTTGGAGGCTAAAGAGTGCAACAGGACAATCAAAACGTGTGGGGATGTTCAGAGCATATTTGGTGCTTGATCTTTTATCTAACACTGAGGAACAGCTCTGAGGATGCAGCTGCACTTACAAGGAACTGTGATTGTCACCAGCTCGAAAGGTTTATAGACACGCCATCCACCATATTAAAGTAAGCTTTGCATTTCACCATCTGGACGGTTTGTTAATAGATCGAGCAAAATTACTAGTTTGATGGATAAAAAACCTTTAAAGGTTGTTATGGGACACGTTAAACTTCACTGATGTTTTCTGTAAGAATTTTTCAATAAACCTTCATAGTAGTATTTACATAGTGACAAACATCTAAGTAGTGTCAGGTTTGATTGGTTTCTTTTTTCGTTTTTCATTCTTCTGTTGTAAGCTCACTATGAATA
This sequence comes from Amniataba percoides, assembly GCA_037176925.1. Classification (NCBI taxonomy): domain Eukaryota; kingdom Metazoa; phylum Chordata; class Actinopteri; order Centrarchiformes; family Terapontidae; genus Amniataba; species Amniataba percoides. The sequence goes on from JBAJHX010000106.1 coordinate 20,429,619, forward strand.
TGTTTTCATATTTAATATGTCTATTCTTATATTTTTATCTATTTTTATCTTATTTGCCATGTCACTGTTTTGATCCATTTATGATTGAAATTTGCTGAACAATACGGGAATGACTCATGTTAGTTAAGTAGCCACTACATCATCACTTTGATCTTATGACTTTTTACAGTGTTGGGTGTTATGAGGGGCACTAAATTCTGTCGTCATCCAAATATAGACACTCACTAAACATGGAAAAGCTAAAAAAAAAGGTAATAATTAAACTTTATGAATGTGTGAGTGTTGATAATCCTTTATCAAAGAGAAATTGTCCACTGTCACGCAGAGGAGAGTCAGCGTTTGAGCTCATATCAAATACAAGATACAGGAGATGCTGATGGTGATGGTGGGGAATGACAATAATCAGACTACAGTGCAGTTGAAGTCAGTTATTATGTTGATCATCAATTAAACACATGCAACAGAACTGCTGAAATGAAATGGTCATCTGCTTCAAGTGAAGTTGTTTGTTGAAAAAACAAAAAAAAGACCAACCCAACAAGCATTATAATAAAAAAGCTTTATAATTTTTTTGTGACGTGTGCTCTAAAAAAATAAAGAAAGCTGGATACGAATGATGTTCCACCACTTAATGCAATGCAGTGCAAGAACAGCTGGGGAAAAAAAATTCTATTCAACTTTAGTCACATTGTCCCCTGAAAAAGTCTGTGTCTTCTTCAGTACTCAATAATATAATCATCCTTGATTGATTCATGCAACTTAAAAAGCCGTCATTTATATACAGATTAAGTACTTAAAAGCAATGGGTGTGAAAAGCAGTCATACAGTGAATACAGAACTGCTTTACATCACACTACCAAACATTTCCTTGTCCACCTTTCTTCTTGCTCCACCTCCGACCTCTGTATCAGATCAGAGCTCC
>JBAJHX010000106.1:20460324-20477028 GCA_037176925.1 Amniataba percoides
AGTCGAGGCGAGCCGAGTAGGTACTATCAGGTACTAGTGGAAAAGCGGCATTAGTTGGATTACTGCTTGATTTGGCTGGATGATTAGCAGTCAAAGGATTGAACAATGACTACAGTTAGAAAATCCAGTTTGTTTCCAGTTAGATCATTTGTGGTGAGGTTGAAGATTGAGTGCCTGGGGTGACTGTGATGTAGTTTGTTTTTAATTATATTCACACTCCTTTCAGGGAGTGGATGGGTAAAGTAGATCGCATGAGATCTCGGCCACAAGACAATCAGGAGGGCCGGAAGGAGGGGTCTGAGGACCGTGGGGGCAAAACCTCATGGGCCGACACTGTAGATCCGAGAGCACCATCACCTGGCAGTATGGGGCAGTACAATAAGTCAGCTGCTCCACAGGACTACCAGGTAAAGCTGGATACACATTAAACAAGCCTCTCGTGTGTAGTGTTTATTTTAACAGCAGCAGGTGATAAGTCCATATCTGTACCGATTTCTTAATTCTCCAGGGCGGTGGTCGTTCTCTTAGTGGTGGTGCGCCACGTGGGAGCAAATCACAGGCTACAGCCCCATCTGGCACAGACGAGGATTCTGAGGCCTGGCGACAGAAGCGCAAAAAACCTCAAGAAGTTTCTGAAGCTGTAGAACGAGCAAGGCGAAGGAGAGAGGAAGAGGAAAGGCGGATGGAAGAACAACGACTTGCTGCTTGTGCAGAAAAACTTAAACGCCTCAATGAAAAACACCGGCAGGCAGAAGAGGTTAAATCTGCTCCTGCTCAGACCACCAATGATGAGTCAGGAGCTGTTCGAGAGGAAGCCCCCTCATCAGCTCCTGTATCCAGCCCTGCACCTTCTATCCCAGTTTCACAATCACAGGCCCCAATCGTGCAAGCTTCTATACCTGAGAGGATGGAGCAAGAAGGAGAGAGAGTAGAACAAAATGAAGAGGAGGAGGTTCACTTGCCTCGCCAGCCCAGCCCCCCTGCACAGAGACCTGTGACCACTGCTCCAGAGCCTCAGAACGAGGGAGAGAGCTCCTCGGTTGAGGTCGGCCCACTGATGGAGGAGAACCAGACTGACAGGACAACAGTGCCTATACGTGACTATTTCAGCATAGAGGACAACAGAGGTGAGCAATTTTAAAGCCGTTTTTTCACAGTTGCGTTCAAAGGATTATTGCGTGATTGCAACCAGCTGCCCCTTTCCTTCAGATGAACTAATAAAATTGGTTTTGGTTTCTTGCAGTGGATGAGCCCCACCTGTCTCTGCCTCACATGGACACCCCCAGTGGTGAGGAAGTTCCTATGGCACCACCTCAGCTGGAAGGAGAAGCAGCAGCTGCTATGCGTCCCTCTCTTACCTCAGGCTATTCCAAACAGTTTCAGAAGTCTTTGCCCCCTCGGTTCCTCAGACAGCAGGTTAGGACTTCCACATTTGGCTTCTTGACTTGATGCTGTTATAAGCATTGTGTGTGTGTGTGTGTGTGTGTGTGTGTGTGTGTGTGTGTGTGTGTGTGTGTGTGTATGTGTCACTGACTAGTGGACTACTTTCCTAACTGTGGACTTAAGCGGGACTTGATAATAAAGTTTAGTAATGTAGCACAGGTGTATCTAATTAAATAAGTGTATTGGGGACACCACTGTGCAGTCTGTGAGCACCTGGGCAAAAGTGCTTGACCTTTTTGCAAGGTCTTGGGATGGAGAAAATGGAGATCATAGGAGGCAATTGTGACAGCATTGTGCAGATACAATGACGCTGAGTCATCAGTACTACAAAGACAGCTCGTTATAATGTAGTATATTATTATCAGAAACAAATGAGCTTTTTTGTTCTTGGTTTTGTAGGAGCAGATGAAGCAGCAACAATGGCAACAACAGCAGCAGCAGAGTGGGGGCTCCGTGTCCCCATCAGGTGGTGGCGGAGTTCCAGCAAGCCAGCAGCAGCAGCAGCAACACCGCTCCATGTATCAGCCTATGGGCCCCCATCATCAACACCTCGCCTCCATGGGGTTCGACCCCCGCTGGCTCATGATGCAATCTTACATGGACCACCGCATGATGTCAGGACGTCCTCCCATGGACATGCCAACTAACATTCATCCTGGTAGGAAGTTATGAAAATGTATTTGAGAAGGAATGAGATTTTTTGTTATTGATGTGCCAACAAGGAGACAGATGTGCCAGAGAGCCTGATCAAAGTCTGTTTTCACATCTCTAGGGAGGATGCCTCCGAAGCAGATTGTCCGTAGGGAGCCTGGCGACAACTCAAGCTCCAGTTCTGACTCCTTTGACCACTTGACCCGACCAATTCGTGACCATGGCCTGGCCTCAGACTCACGGATGGTTTGGGGATCGGACCCATACCCACAGTCAGAGCCATTACCATCTGTAACTCCTCCAAAAGGACGGGATGATAACAAGGAGCCACGGTAAAATAAATAAATAAATGAATACATGCCAGTACAAAAAAGCTTTTATTTTCTACATGACACAATAACTATTGTTTCTCTGCAGGATGGATTCTGGTTTGGATCTGGACAGAGGTCTCCCATCTATGTATTCTGCAGTACCAGACCACAGTGCACTGGACTCACACAAAAGTAACTTCTTCCAGGACCCTACAGAGTCACTGTCAGCATTTAGCCAGGGTCCAGAGGATGTGTCAGGTCCTCTAAACAGGGTACCTGTAGGCCCATCTTTTGATCCAGAGGAGCCAGGTCTACCCAGTGGAGAAGAGGTAGAAGCACTTGGTCAAGCTATGCTCCAGAGGAGTGTCTCCCATGGCTCCAGCCACTCCCTTAAGCTGGATGAGCCCAGGTTTGATGGGCTACCCCTGGGAACAAAATCGCTGGAGCTCCAGGACACAGAACAGGCTGATGATAAGCCCCAGAATGAACTCTACTCCCAGGCTGCAGTGACCAGCAATAGGGCTACTCCTCCTGCTGATGGATTACACAAACAAGAGAAGCTGCCTCTACCAGCTCCTAGCAAGCAGAAAGCTGATCTGCGCTGGGGTGGGAGATCGGGGGCCGGACGGAGAGAAGGACCAGGAGGAGAGAGGCCTGTCCGCAGGTCTGGGCCAATAAAGAAACCTGTACTAAGAGACATGAAAGAAGAGAGGGAGCAAAGAGAAGAGAGAGAGAAGCGTCATGAGAGAGGAGAAAGAGGTGACAGGTCCAAAAAGGATCAATTGTCCAAAGCTCCCTCTGCAGCTGCTGCTGTGTCTGAGGGCTCCAGACTTCAGGTAGAGGGCAAGAGAGAAGCTGCTCAGGCTGAGGAAACGCCGACTAGCCATCAGAGAGCCAGGGAGTCCCAGCCTTCGTCTGGGGTCCCTACCTCTTCCTCTCAGGAGGAGAAAGCAGACAAACCGCCCAGCAATGACAAACATCCAGAACCAAAACTGCCCTCCAGGAAAGAGTCCAATCTTCCTCCTCGTGCCTATCGACGAGAGGAGAGAGAGCGGGAACGTGAAAGGGATAAGGACATGGACAAAGACAGAGATAGAGACTGGCCTGCTGATTCAAATTTCAAGGGACGTGGACGAGGAGAGTATTACTCCAGAGGACGGAGCTATCGGGGGACTTACAGTGGCCGAGGCAGGGGGAGTCGTGGTCGAAGCCGGGCAGAGTACCCTTACAGAGAGCCTCGATCACGTTCTGATTTAACTTCAGCTGGAGGTGCTGCAGCCTTTCGAAACAGAGAGGAAAGCGAGACACGCAGTGAGAGCTCAGACTTTGAAGTTATACCAAAACGTAGACGCCGCCGTGGTTCAGACACAGACTCTGAAAGTGAAGGTGGGAGGGAGTCTGCCAGTGATACAGGACCCTCTGACCGTGAACCTAGCACCAAACCTAGCCGTCCACTGAGACGAGAGCTCCCAGGGGAGGCTCGGTCTGGGCCCCACAAGCCAGGCTTTGGACCTCCTCACATGGGGGAAAAGATTGGATCCAGAGGAGACGATGATAGCAGGCCTAAGCCAGGATTCCTTCCTAAAGGAGAGCCCTCTCGGCGAGGAAGAGGAGGACTATACAGTAGACGAGGTGGAGCAAGGGAACGCGGTGTCCCTCGCTCAGCCCCTCTTAGACGGCCATCAGCAAGAGAGTCCTCCTCTCAGTGGCCGTCGAAACCTATGGAGACATTCAGGCCTGAGGACACAGAGTCCGCACCAAGATATGACAATCCTGCCTCTGACCGAAGGCCCCCGAAGTCTGATGGCAAAAAATTTGGCGAGGGAGCTGCTCAAAGTAGTAGAGAAAGACCTCGTCGATCCAGACCAGCGCGGCCCCCCAGGCAAGATAAACCTCCACGCTTCCGGCGCTTGAAAGAGCGGGAGGCTGCAGTGTTAGCTAGTGGAGAGACAGCCCCAAGTCCCCCTGTCCCTCTACTCCCAGTGCCTGCTGCTGCTGTCCATAGCTCAGCCCCTGCCTCCACCTCCCTCTCTTCAACTCTGTCTAGAGCTCCAGGAACTCCTGTAACTGTGCCTGCGGAAGTTGCAGCCACTACACCTGCACCAGACTTGCCCTCTCCCATAGAAGCACCCTTGCCTGAGACCAGCAGCCCCACCATCACTGCAGTCGGTACCAAGTCTCCTGACTTGTCTAACCAGAACTCCTCAGATCAAGCCAATGAGGAGTGGGAAACTGCCTCTGAGAGCAGTGACTTCAATGAAAGAAGAGAGCGAGAAGAAAGGAAAGGAGCACTGGAGGCCGCTAATGAAGCGGCCGCTGCCTCTGCCCCTGCACCTGCACCCCCTCAAGGCACTTTGACACCCAATAAAAGCCCACCTGATGGCGGAGTGACTCCGAAACGTGAAGGGGCTCCAGCAGTCAAGAGGAGTTTCTCAAGTCAGAGGCCTACAGAGAGACAGAATCGTAGAGGCAATAGTGGAGCCAAACCAGGCCGGAGTTACGCAGGGGGCAAGGGCGAGAGGAGGGGAGGGGCCAAAGCTGGCCGCAAAGGGTGAGTTTGAACAATCAGGCCTTTGTCTTTTGTTAAGCATTTACTTTGTCTGCCTACATTAACACTTGAACAATGAAATTGACTCAATCCACACTGTGTGATAGAATAACAAAGTGGGTTTATTCACACACACAATAAATCTTTTGTGTGTCATTCTTCCTAATTAATCATCATACTGTATAACCCAAGTATAGAATTCACATATTTCAGCAATCTATCCTTCAGAAGCTCCGTCTGAAGGATTGTCCACATAGGTAGATTAATGTCCTCAAGTATTCTGTGCTGAATATAACTAAATATGGCATCAGTGCAGTGCTATTTTTAGACTCTTCCTGTACTTTGGCTGTGGCATGTCAGTTGGAGAACAGACTGTAAAAACATTTTTCCCTTCATTTAGTGCATCAACATACTTGCTGTCTAGTGGCTTCATGTCATCATCTCTACAGTCTGAGAATTATAACAACATAAAAGACCTATTTGCATGCAAATTACTTTTATTTGAACAAATCCCATGTTGCTGCATTGCTAATTTACATGTAAAAATTCTTAGTGTCTCAGGCCTTTACCAACACGGTTTTTATCGACACACTTTTTCTTTCCATTTTCAACACGTGTTGCTGAATCAAACAGCCCTGTGACCCAGCAAAACCCTGAGGCAACTGCACCAACAGCTGGAGGAGCAGGTCAGAGGACTGCAAAAGAGCAGCCAGGCCGTCGCAAAGATGAGGCCAAACAAGCCGCCAAGAAGCCCAAGGAGAATGCCCTCTCTCAGTTTGATCTCAACAATTATGCCAGTAAGCAAAAAGATTTATACTCTTACTCATTACCCGGGATCCTATATGTGGCTTCAGCTGCTCATAACCTGAAAACTGCCAATCTGCATCCCTTTTTGTCTGTAGGTGTTGTGATCATTGATGACCACCCAGAGGTCACCACCACAGAGGACCCACAGTCCAGCGCCAATGATGACGGCTTTACGGAGGTGGTCTCCCGCAAACAACAAAAACGTCTGCAGGATGAAGAGAAACGGAAAAAGGAAGAGCAAACTACTCAGGTAAGAGGGAGGGATTGCTTGCACCACACAGTTTTAGAAACTTCACCTAAAACAGCAATCTGATGATAAAGAGCCATGTCTATTTTATGCAATAAACTGTTTTAATACTGTTCTTGCAGAACTGGAGTAAAAAAGGCTCTGGTGAGAAGAGCAGAGGAGGCGGAGGGAAGCTGCCACCAAGATTTGCTAAAAAGCAATCATCACAACAGCCGACACCACCACAACAGCAGCCACAGCAGCAGCCGCAACAGCCACAGCAGCAGCCACAACAGCCGCAGCCGCAACAACAGCAGCAACAGCAGCAGCAACAGGCCTCACAGTCTCAGCCTCCTGTAGCCTCCACGCCCCAGGCCCAACAGCAGCCCTCTGTTTCTGCTCCTCAGCATACTCACCTTGCCTCCTCCCAGCCTGCTGCATCCCCTCAGACATTGGAAGGCTCAGCAGCTCCTCTGCCCTCCATACCCCCCGCTGCTGTGGACTTTACCTCAAAGAGCCTACCCCCCGCACCTACGCAGACACACAGCACTCTGGGTACAGAACTGTGGGAGAACAAGGTGGCAGGCTCCACTGTCCTTCCTGAAGTCAAGAAACGTGAGTTGTTGGGTCAGTTCTTTACTCTTTAATAGTGTTAGGAGGCAGCCAAGGTCCTGTCTAAGTATGTAATCTGTATATTCCAGTTGGTCCAATCAGCCCTCCCCAGCCACCTTCAGTGAGTGCCTGGAACAAACCTCTTACCTCCTTTACTGGCACTGTCTCCTCGGAGGTATGTTGAATACGCTTGTCTCATGTTTAGTTGACATTTTGTTTGTCAAGTCTGTCAAGCTCCTCTTTGAAGCGTGATTAAAAACTGTGAAAAACGCTGTTTCTGTTTCAGGGTGTGAAGCCTGGATCAGAGGGCAGTGTAGAATTGGCAATAGACAGTATTCAGTTTGGAGCGCCGTCGTCTGCAGGCAGCACTGACAGTGATGGAGTTCCAGCATTGTTAGAAACTGGCTCTGAAAATAAACTACCTGCTCCCAAAGAACAGAGACAGAAACAACCTCGAGCTGGCCAAATCAAAACACAGAAGGTAAGTCTGCTGTGGAGGAAACTCTGTTTCATGCTGCTGAACAACAGCTCTGATATTTATTAATTCTTTTAAACACCACCTCCATGTAAGTGTTTAATCTGCTCGCTTCCCCAGCTTCCAGAAATGGAACCAGTGGAAACCAAGGAATACAAACCAGGCCCTATTGGTAAAGAACGCTCTCTGAAGAACCGCAAGGCCAAAGACACACGAGGAGGAGAAGGCGAGGGGCTGGAGGGAGCAGTCTCTGGAGGAGTTGTCAATCGAGCCACAGACTCCAGTCCTCCTACCAGTGACAACGCAGTACCAGAGCTGGGAGGAGACATTGAGGGCATGATCACAGTCCCCTCAGCAGAGTACAACAGTAATTCCAAGGTATTTCCCATAGTTGGAGCTAGATTATCATTGTACCTCAATCAGTGAACCTTGCACAGAGTGGATCAATGAATAGTAATCTAAATGTGTGTCAAACCGAATCATTAAGAGTGAATCTGTTTGTAAACTGTTTATTCCTTCAATTGTGGTTTCATCCTTTCCATTGTTCTTATCAGTGTTCAGTATGCACTTGATAAAGTTGCATGCATTCCTTTCTTTTCCTCTCAGGAGTCTGTCACAGACTACACCACTCCCTCGTCCTCACTGGCTGACAGTGTTCCTACAGGAGGGAACAAAATGGAAGAGAGTTTGGTGGCAAATGTGAGAACATATCCTTACACTAACTAGACGTCAGAGCATATCTCTTAGTAGAGATCACACACCTGAGTCATTTTGTAATTAAGCATTGTTCTAAGATGGCTTTTTTTCTCTGTTTCAGGTGGCATTACCCCACTCATTGCCCCTCCCACGACGAGAGACACTGCAGCAGAGCTCCAGCCTCAGCACAGTGTCTCCTGCTACTGTTGACCTAACACTAAAGGTACACAGATAAACAGCAACATTTCACACTCTCAGAAAGACTTCTCTTTACAATGACACATTCCCTAACCTCTTGCGTCTTTCTGTGTGCTCTTCAGATGGAATCTGCTCGTAAAGCGTGGGAGAACTCCCCAAGCCTGGAAAAGAATTCTCCAGTCACTTCCTCTTCCTCCCCCATCACCTCCTGTGCATCCTCATACTCTACCTTCTCCTCAGCATCCATGCCACAGATCCCTGTGGCTTCTGTGACCCCAAGCACCTCACTGTCAGGTAACATGCCTCCACAACATCCATCCACTGTATGTCTCCAGTGATGTCATCTGTTGACACCTTATTTACCTTAACACTTACATAACTCAAATTCTACAATACTGACTCAACTGCATCATTAATATCCAGGCATTCTTTATGATATCTTGTGTTTTTATCCACCCCCCAGGATCTGGTACCTATACAACATCATCCCTCAGCACCAAGACCACCACAGCCTCTGACCCCCCTAACATCTGTAAGGTGAAGCCCCAGCAGCTGCAGGGTGGAAGTCTTTCCTCCTCCAGCAGCAGCAGCAGTAGCAGCAGCTTCTCTCAGTTGGGCTGTGTGCCTCCCCTCCTGCCTCAGCAGCAACAGACCCCACAGGTGTACGTCTCTCAGTCTGCAGCAGGTGAGAGAAACCTTACACTAAATTGTGAAGTTAGTTATGTTACACATGTTGGCTGATTTTCTATTAAGTTGAAATGCTTGTTCACATATTGATCCATCTATGTGTTTAATATCAAATTTAAACACCAACCCCTCTGTGTTTTTGTTGCCCTGATAATTTCATACTTGAAAACTTAATCATTAATCCCTTGTTTGTTCAGGTTCTGCAGCTCAGATTCCTGCCTTCTACATGGATACTAGCCACCTCTTCAGTACCCCCCACCCTCGCTTGGCCCCTCCCTCCTTGGCTCAGCAGCAAGGCTTCCAGCCTGGTCTCTCTCAGGTAAGTTTTTGTCTTGTTAGGCAACATGCTGCAGGAGTGTTTTCCATGTTGCAGGTCAAACTAATCGTCTGTGTCTCCACCTTGTAGCCGACAGCAGTGCAGCAGATTCCCATCCCTATTTATGCTCCACTGCAAGGTCAGCCACAACACCAACACACACACCAGGCTCAGCTGGGGCTCAGCACTGGTCCTCCAGTTTCCCAGCCCCAGGATCTGTTCAGCTCATCACTGCAGCCTTACAGGTAACACAACACAGAAGGTATTCAGCTCTCTGCTCAAAAACACAGCGGAAACACACAGTACTGCTGAAGTGCTGTCGTCTCCGTTCTGAGGAACTGTTATTCTGTCATGTGATCCTGACGATGTCCCGATGTGTCGTCCTCAGGTCTCAGCAGGCGTTCATGCAGAGCAGCCTGTCTCAGCCCTCCATGATGTTGTCAGGACCATCCCTGCACAGTTATCCTGGTGTGCAGGGACCTGAGCTGGGGAAGCCTCAATCCAACCTGGCCTATCAGCAGCCCTCCTCTACCCAGCACATTCCCATTCTGTTTGAGCCACAACTCAACCAGCCCTCTGGCATGGGAGGCTCCCAACTCATTGACACACACCTGCTGCAGGTAACCAGTCAGGAAATATTGATTTTTACTGGTGTATTGTCATCCTGGTATATGTATCAACTTTTATTCCTGTATATGTGTATATCTGACATGTGTCTTCTGTTCAGGCTCGACAGGGGATGAATCAGCATTCAAACATGTACTCGGGGCAGGTACAACAACATGGCCAGAGCAGCTATTACAGCAACACTCAGTCGCCCAGTTCAGCAATGCAACAGGTAATATAGAAATAGTTCATGTCAACATATTTCACCACTCAAACTCCCAAATGTGGTCAGTTTCCAGTGGTAAAATGAAAACAGCACAATGATCTGTTGATAAATTGTTGAATCAATTAACTGAGAATTTGTGTTGTAATCTCTTTCCAGGTGACAGTCCCTCTGCCCAGTTCCCAGTTGTCCCTGCCAAACTTTGGCTCAGGTGGGGGCCAGCCCCTCCTGGCGCTTCCTCCCACTCCTCCCCAGGCCCAGCCCCCCAACATCAACCGACAGCCCCCAGTTTCCCAGCCCTACAGAGGCATAATGGGCCCCAACCACAGCATGATGCAGCCTCCCACCAGCAAGGTGTTGTAGTTTGTGCACGTGTGACTCTTCTACACACACAGGCGCGTTTGTTTGGAGGTTTAATATTTTTTTGTTTCGACACTTTGCAGATGGACATGGACCTGAAACTCTTTGGCAGTGGGATGGATGTGAAGCCTGGAACCCCTCCTGTCAGCGCTAGGAGCACCACACCCACCTCCAGCCCTTATAGGTACCAACCATAAATTCACACTAACACACAGATACCCCAAGAATAACTTTAAAAAATGCAGATATACTTGTATACACAAGCAACAAAGTCAGTACTGCATGTTGCATCTGTCCGACTAAAACCAACATCTCGGGTGGTTAATCCAGCATGTCATTTTGATGCGCTTCATTCACACCATTTTCCCTCTCTTCTTCCTGCAGGGCCAGCTCCACCTCTCCTAGCAGCCAGTCCAGTAAGATGAACAGCATGCTATACCAGAAGCAGTTCCAGCCTAGTTCTGCTGGCATGAGAATGACACAGCACTTCCCCGGCCAGTTCAACCCACAGGTACCATCATATTCACTGGACCTGTCTTTTAAATGTTTTGATATAATGCACTGGTCAGCAGCAAGAAATACAACCATCAATACTTTATTTCAGATTCTGTCCCAGCCCAACATCGTCTCTCCTCTGGTCCGACCTCCTCACGCTAACTCGTTTGCTGGAGGTATCCAGCGCTCTCCCATGGGCCCTCAGATGTCGCCCAATTTGGGTGGTGGTCTCATGCCCCATCCTCGACCTCAGCACCAACAGCACCCGCAGCACCCGCAGCACAGCCAGCACCCTCCCCGAGGACCCCCTGGTCCCTCCCTCGCACCCAGAGGCACACAGGCGGCTCTGAAGGCTGAACAGGACCTAAAGGTGTGCTTCCATATTTTATCTGATTCTGTGTTTATGATGTATTAACTGGGCAGTCAGATGATGAGATGATCTCTCAGTGATGGGTGGGTTGGCTTTAATATTGTACTGTAATAATAATACTGTAATATTGTATATACCACTCCCCAGGCAAAGCAACGGGCTGAGGTGCTCCAGTCCACTCATAAGTTCTTCTCAGAGCAGCAGCAACAGCAGCAGCAGCAGCAACTCAAGGCCCCGCAAGTCAGCAAGGTGTCCCGGCTTGATCAGGGAGGAAAAGCTCCACTCGACACTTCAGCGCCGAACCACCAGGCGGGAGGCGACCGACCAGATTCTGACAAACCGCCCGTCTCTACGGCCAAGCCCATACGGACTGGCCCCATAAAACCGCAGGCCATCAAACCAGAAGAGGGCAAGTAAAGAGCTGCCGACCCTCTCCACATGACGATATGCATGGATGGAAGACAGGAAGAGAGAATCTAGCCCCTTCACTCAGTCACCACCTCATATCAACCCTGGGGGACAGTGTGGGGGAGGAGGAGGAGCTGAGATCCAGATGGTAGTGGTTACTGAGAGTAGGCACTGTCCTGCATATACATAATCCTCTTCCTCTTCTTTCTTCCCCTGTCTTGTCCCACTGTAGGTGGCGGCGTTTGAGTTGGATTCTTCCATCATATTTAGATGCCGATAAAATGGCTGCACAAGTTGTTCCACAGAAATCTACTGTGATGGTAGATAAGAGGCAAGTTGGATGGAGAAAATTGAAATGAGATTTGCTGCTGAGTTTGCATTTTTTATAGCTCTTTGTTTCTGTTCCCTTTTTATTTTATTTTATTTTTCCCCATTAGGATCACCCATATTTTAGGGGAAACCTGTTTTCGTTAACGAACGAGTGAATCAGTTTCGTTTTCGTAGTCAAAACAAACTTGTTAAGGAGATGTCATTTAGTGAAGCACACTTTCTTTTGTTGCCCAGTCTCCCATCATAACTAATCCAGAGATTTGTGCACGTGGAAATGCACCTCATTACCACACACACACGACGGTTTCATCCACGGTTACTGCACAGAGATATGAAATCAGAAATTCTGTTGTCATTTTCTTAGGTTTTTTTGTTTTGTTTTGGTTGTTTTACCAGAATGGAAATGTGAAAAATGCAGCAGTTAATTGACTTTAATGGATTGATTTATTGATTAGTCTGCCTGTGAGCCTTCGCTCCTGCCTTCTGCTCTCATCTCCTTGCCTGAGAATTATTGATGTGTTGGGGTGTGTGTGTCGGGTGTGTGTTTGTGGTATGAACACGGGGAGGAGCTCGTAGCTGGACTATCATTTATATTTAGCCAAAGGTTAAAGCGGCGCAGAGATGTCACAGCCTTTTAGGATTGCTGTTGCTGTGGCAGCAGAGTTTTGAGTGAACTTAAAGGATTACATGGATGATGTATGATCACTACTTACAGCTGTTCCAGTTTAGGGGCTACTGTCACACACCCTTTCACTGCTTTCACACCCATCCTCGCCGTCACACAAACACACACCTATACACACTTCACTGTAAAGCACCCAGAACTGCTGCTATTGACTGATTTCAGTGCCCTTAGCTAGAGTATAGCAGGAGAAGGCTATCTAGAGGAATAGAAACGATAGAAAACTTTGAGTGTGTGTCTGTCAACCCTCTCGACAAGGGGGGAGGGGACAAGAACAGGACAGAACGAGGAAAAAAGATGACACGAGAAGCCTCGAGTTCAGAAGCGTTTTGGGCAGAAGGACACTTATTGTTTGACTGATGAGAGCAATCAGTTCTGTTTTCTGTCTCTGCCTCACCTCCGCTGGCTGTTCCACCCACAATGCTTTCATCTCGGGGTTGTGATGACAAGGGTCCTTCAGATATGTACAGTAGTATGCACCCTGAGGTAGGGGGGGTGTCCTCCTCACCTCAAGCCTAGCTGGGGGAAGAGTCCTTGCTTTGGAGGATGGATGAGGGAGGGAGGGTAATAATTTTTTCTTTCTTTTTTTTTTTTTTTTTTTGTTTGTTTTTGAACTTGTACAGGGGTTTCATCGCTGTATTAAAATATGTTCGGTCTTATTTACATTCTCTCGGTTTGGTTACAGAAACTAATAAAAAATAATATACTGTTGAGATGTTTTTCAGTCATGTCTGGTTTGTACTTAATCTCCCACATTTTTATTTTGCATCTGAATTCAATTCAATACGATTACATCTCACCACTAGGTGGCACTACAACCCTCACCAGCTTAAACGAGACGGGAAGGAAAACTACAGGAAACTATTTTCTGGTAATTTAGTTATTGGGTGGTACACAAAGATAATTTAATGGGTAACAAATGGCTTTATTACTGGTTGATAAGTTATAACTGCTTTATTAATCAAATATTGGCCTAAACTGTTTATATTGGCTTTTTTGGGGCTCCTCCTGCATTACACTTGTGTTTTTATGACCTTTCTAATGAACAGATTGACCTCTGACCTTCTGAAGGCGTCTGTCTATAATTAACATCTTATTGACATACACAGCTGCATGTTTGAAGTACTGATAAGATCAGAGTATTAACGGCTTCTTTTCATGGCGACTACAGATGAGTGTTTACTCCTTAATAATGATATAATAAAGTGCTTCACTTGATTACTCATCAGCCACAGAGCTTTTCACAGACTTCCCAAAAGTTATGAGCAGCCAATTGCTGATTCACAAAATTTTTGCTATCCTGCAAAATCTCCAAAATGTCAAACTTTCAGGTGCCAAAAACAAGAAGAAAGACCCCTTTCAAATCTTTGTGACTGTTTTTTTTGTCCCTAAGATTATCTCAGGGTTTGTTTAATTGTTCACCTTGAGAAGTAGGATTCTGAGTTAATTGTTTTGGTAAAATGAAAATGTTTTCATTTATCGGTAACCAATGGGCTCTGATTTAACTATAAATTGAGTCATTAGTTACATTTGTTTTCTGAGGTATAACACCACAATAACCACAAACTCTTATAATGTTTAAAAGTTTATTTCATGGCGATTTTAAACATCAAGTCATCATGTTGACTACAATGTACATGCAATATTCAGTACATGCTGAGTGAGAGCGCAGTTTATTTGATGTTTAGTGGTGGAACATTGTAGGGGGTTTCTGACCAAAGGAGTTTGTGTTGAATTGGATGCATTAATTATCCCACTTATCTTATGAAATTTAACTCTGCTTCATCTTTCAGACCTTAAAATATATATAGCTTAACAAGAAAAAAACAAAATTATACATCTGGATTAAAGGCGGTACAAAAATAATTCCTCTAAAACATTTTCGTGGACCGTGCCACAGCAAAAACTCCCACTGAAGAAAACAAAAAAAGCAGACCTGCAGGGGACACTGTTCCTCAAATGTCTTTGGAGTTTGGTAGTTTTATTCTTCTTCATGATATGGATGGTGTTGGCCTTGTAACTACTACACACATTATGCTCTAAAGCTTTGAGTCTTTAAACAGGAACAGGCGAGCAAATGTCACTTTTCAGCCGCCGCTCACGGCCGCCTTTAGTTAGCCTGCGGGCGACCCAGCCTGATGTCGTAGGACACCATGAAGTGGTTGTCCCAGGCGAACAGCTTCCTCTGGGCCACGTTGTAGTCGATCATGCTGTTGTAGCGGTACTTGTTCCTGAAGGGGATGGCCACGGCCTTCCCCTGGCTGGTTTCTGTGTCGTACATGTAGTTGATGATGGTGTCGGGCGCGGTGTAGCTGGCCACCGTGTACAGCTTGCCGCAGATGATGAAGGAGTTGGCCACAGAGTTCTTCCTGATCTTGGTCTCCCAGCTCTTCCTCACCTCGAGACTGTGCGGGTCCAGCTGCGAGATCACGATGGCTCCTTTGGCTTTGCTGGTGGAGTAGACAGCCCACAGCCCCTGCTCGTCCACGGACAGGTCGATGTCTGTGTAGCCTCCCCATGAGTAGGGGTACTGGCCGTGGAAGCCGGCGTGGGGGAGGTCGCGACGGGCTGCGATGCTCTCAGAGGCCAAATCGTAGCGAATGATGGAGCGGCTTCGACGCCTCTGATAATACAGAGAGCCTCGGTACACAGTGGCTCCAGTGCTCTCTACCGGGTCGGGCAGCAGCAGCACCTGTCGTGGGAAAACAGGAAACAATAGCTCAGAATGAAGATTTTTGGTTCATTTTCATCAGTGCATGTCCATCCATGTGACGCCCACCTTGGATGGAAAGCCTTTGGAGAGTTGATCCATGTCCTCATATCCGAACATCTTCCTGACGTCAGTGCCGATTGTGTCGATGCGCCAAATCATGCTTGGTCCGTAAGGGGAGACGCCCTCGGGATCCTGCATCCAAACACCATATCTGCCCTCTATGCTGTCGGCCTTCCTGTGAGTGACCGGTTCCCCGACTGCGACAAGCTCCCCACAACCTGCGAGCAGGAGGGAAAGATTTGTGAGACACCTGGGAGACTACCACTGTCTGACACCCGGGAACACAACAAAAAACTGATTCAACCATTCAAATAATCCACAAATCTTGAAATCAGTGATCATCTCCCAGTGGTTTTCAAACTTTAAGTGACTCCGGGCGACGCACTCAGTGGCAGATCTACATGCTCGCAGAGGGAGGGGTGATGAAGGTAATCGGAGAGCAGATCTGGGGTGTGATGAGGCCATTTCATGTCTCATCATGGAGACAGCGGGTCTGGAGATGCTGCATGACGTCTCTGTTTGCCGCAACTTTGTCTGAGTCACCACCGTCTGAGCAGCAACTGGGCTACAACTCATCCCTGTCTTGGTGGGAAAACGATAAGGCAGGCTGTATATTTACCACTTCCTAAAATACACCATTGCTCTCAGGTCCAGGACGTAGCAGTGGATTAATGCTTTGGTGGGAATATATCTTATAAATACACCTATTACCACGTAGCTTCTCTGTGACAAGCACCCGTCAGAGATGATATGACTTCACGTGATGGCTGCACGTGTGTTTTCAGGATCTACAGAACAATCAAACCTGCTGGGAGCCGTTCTGTCATGCGAGCTGTGACATTGTTAAGGGAAACCCACGATGGGGAGGTTTAACAGTGAGTGTGACATCCTCGTTAGGAGTGCTTTCCCTTTACATTTACGACACAAACATGAAACTCGGGCAGGCCCTCATACCTATGGATGGCATGACTCTGGTATTCTCGCCCCAAATGCTGCAGTATTAATAGCAGTATTTGCTTTGAGGCTGTCAGCAGGGGGTAGATGAGTGTCATGTTTGCCAGGTCAGATGGACACAGGGAGGAGGAGGAGGAAAGAGAAGGGGTGAGCGAAAGGCGTAGTGGCTTATATTTACAGATAGCTGCGATGCAACTGAAGATATTTGCTGTATCAGACTTTGGAGCTCCTTCATGAAACATTTATTACGCAGATTTGAACTTGTGGAGTTTTCGTCAAGGGAATGACAAATGTGTTGAATGTATTTCCATAATCAAAAAACATTTGCAAAGTGGAATATTTTTTAGATCTTGCATTGTTTACATCAAAAGCACATTTGCATAATGTCAAATGATGGCACTTTTATTGTCATAGCTGCATTATTGTTGTGCGGTATGGCTGATGGCTGCAGCAGTCTGAGGGAGAAATAAAGAAAACTATTTCAAACAGAGACCTGTGTTTTCCTCGGAGCCGTCAGGAGCAGGTACCTCTGT
>JBAJHX010000106.1:20484267-20520655 GCA_037176925.1 Amniataba percoides
AACCATCTGCAGAGTGAGAGACAGTTTAATGTCACTGGCGGGAAAGGAGGAAAAAGCCGTGACCAAACTGGCCCAGAGCTCAGGAGGAAGGTGAAAAAGTGGCGTGGAGACATTCATAACCTGGATGTTTTGGTTTTGACGCGGCCCTGCTGTGCGGTGTGACAAGCTTTCAGGAGGCAGACGGAAATGGAACGGGGTGAATCATGGAGGCAGAATAATAATAAGAAAGCAGGATGTTGTTCCTTTCTTTTCCCTTTTCCGATTAACTGTACTGATGAGGAAACACACCTGACAAGTGAAATCACTTTTCTGTCGGAGAGCCTTTTTGATGATTAAAAGAAGCGACTACGCAGATGAACCTCAGATGTTCTCTCCCCGAGTGCTGAGCGGTGAAATGTGCCTGTGTGTTCACAAAATGTTCCCTATGAATGTTCTCGTCCCTGGACGCTGAGAAGACAGCACATGAGGAATCATAGCTGGACATCTGAGGCTCATTTGCTAAAAGTTAAGAGCCCCTTTATATGAGGCTGCAGATTCAGACCAGCTAGTTGGCGTGGATTCCCTGCCTTTA
Source organism: Amniataba percoides (assembly GCA_037176925.1). Taxonomy (NCBI): domain Eukaryota; kingdom Metazoa; phylum Chordata; class Actinopteri; order Centrarchiformes; family Terapontidae; genus Amniataba; species Amniataba percoides. Next base: position 20,484,839 of record JBAJHX010000106.1, read on the forward strand.
AAGTCTCTATTTATATGGCCAGGAGTTTCCCTGTGGTCAAGGCGAAGACAGGGCCCTACACGTGATACACATCATGTGATGGAGCACTACTTCATATTGACTAGAGGGCTGAGAGTTTTCACCCAGTCTACATTAAAATATACCCCCGCCCAAACTCTCCTGTGTCCCCTCTCTGTAGCTTACTTCCTAACCCGGCTAACCCGGCCTTAGTACTGATCTCACAGCAGATTTATGTGGAAATGCCAATGATAAGCTCTGTACTGAGGGCAGGTTGAGGCCAGATCCTTGAGGGTACACAGGCGGACACTGAGGAGGGTGTGGGAGGGCGGCTGGCGCCCCCTAGCTGGAGTGGAGGACTGTGTGCAGAGGAAAGAGAGAGAGAGAGGAAGAAGAAGAGGAGCACGGTTTCTCCCCCGTCCTCCTCATAAAGACACTAGCGATATCGCAAGATCACCGGAACTGAAAGAGAGAAAGAATATTTAATTATTAGTATTTAATGACGTGTGCGTGTTGTGTAAATTTAAATTGTGTTAGTGTGTCTGGTCTAATACTCACTGATGATAATGAGCAGGAGAGCGACAACAACCAAGGCAATAATCATCTTCATCTGCAGAGGGAAAGAGAAACGTTAAACACATGCAAACATATGCAAACATGTAAAGAGACACAGTGGCGGCGTCACATGCTTGAACGCACACTAATGAAACAGCCCACCTTCATGTCTCTCCACCACATCCTCCTGTGCAGCTGTTTGGCTCGGCTGCTGAAGGCAGACGCGTTGTCCGATAGGCTCTCTGGAGGGTCACATGAGGAGGACACGTGAGGAGAAAAAGAAATAGGAGGAGAGCGGAAAAACAAAACATTTGTTAATCATCAGATAAACAATAAGCTGCCTATTGTTTTGATTTTCTCATTGGCTAAGGTGACTCAAACCTCCTGGCTCTGTGCTGTGCATGTGCAGTTATAAAGGTGCTCCAGTTATGTAAGCCGCTGAGATCACTCCGTCACTATGAACAGCTTTTTTAAAAAGTCGACAGTATTGGCACAAAGTGTTGAACGAGTGGCTAAATTCATACACAGCGGAGCAGAAACACATTTCCACAATCTTCCTCCCTTCTGTCCTTGTCGTGATATCTGTCTCCAGAATGCTCACCCACGCTGCTTTCTGTTTCTTAGATACCGTTGTTAACTTGATGTTTATGCGTGTTAACAGAGGGGTTACAGCTCTCTAGCGTGCAGCGCTGTGCTTGTCCAGGCCCCCGTCCCTGTTAAGAGTCTCTGTGTCCGTCATGTGTCTCCTGTTTTCTCGTCCATGTGCCCGTTAACGACCCGACGCTACTACAAAGGGAGGCGCTCAGACGGGGCTTCTGAGAAGATGCTTGTTAATCTTAAGGAATTTAACAACGGGTTACCTGCACGCGGGTCAGAGGACAAGCAGCAAGTGTCAATCACGGGATATTACATTGCTCACATAAAGACAACACGCACAGCCACACAAATGTCCCCAGAGCCACAAATAAAGCAAAACTCGCATATACACAAAGACTCGTGCAAACACACACACAAATGTGTTCCAGATGTGCGTCATTGTCTTGGTTGGCTGGTCGACATGATAGAGAGGAGCAGTTATACAACATCTGTGCCGATGTCATGATGGGGCCTAACAGACTGGCACGAGACACGAGCTCTCCGTCCTCAGCTCTTCATCCATGAAGAAGAGGGAGGAGGAGGAGGAGGAGATGAAGAAGAGGAGCTGTGCATGTCTTTTTGAGAGCCTTCCATGTGTGTGACGTTAAGTAACAGGATGAACATGTTTCACACACCTGCTCGATGTACATTGAGTGAGCGGGGCCGTGTGAATGTGAGCATGAGACCTTTCAAAAGCTTACAAGTACACGCCCGGTAGAACAAAGAGCCTAGACATTTCATTAACACCTTTAAAGAGGACTGAACATATTTACAGGCAAGCACCTGCTACAACTGCACAGACTTCAGGTCCTGCAGGAGAAAAGCTGTACGAGGTTGTTCCAAAGTTTGATTACCCTGAGAAATCACAACAGCAGTTTTCACATTATTTGCTGCCCTAAGTAAGTGCAGAGACCCAACAATCGGTTGATTTTTATTTGCAGAAAAACTTATATGTGTGTCTTCATCGCTGATTTAACAAATATTTGTTCATTTGATCTCATTAATAAATGTTTTCTTTTTTTTTAAAGAAAAAGATGCACTTTGCCAAATGTCCCCATCCAGACAAGTACATGCCCAAATACTTCTTCATTCAGTGAAGACAACGATCCTGAGAGCCATGTGGAAATCATCAGTAAGCTACCTGCGGAGACTAAACGTTAAAATAAACCAGACTGATAAAACATTCCCTGCAGAGTTTGTGTAAACTTTGGGTTACTTTGTACACCATGTGGACACACGCAAAACCACAAACCGTCTCAGTAACTCACCCGACTTGTCCTGCAGGTCGTCGAGACGTTCGCCCCTCTCAATCACCTTGGAGATGTTTTCCTGCATCACATCGATCACCTCATCGACCTGCGATTGCACCCTGCGGACACAAGCTGGCGTGAGACGCAGAATCATAAACAACAGACATGAATCATAAATGATAAAAGGCAGCCCACCACAGCACAAAGCACCTGTTTTCCCCAACTGTATCTTCCTCTCTATATCATGCCTCGTCTTGTTGGCAGGCAATAAAAAGCCTGTTAAATGGCTCCGAGTCTCACTGTGACCTGTGAGCACCTGCTCAGTGTGTGCAGGATTATTCTCAAATCATCGCAGTTTTTTTTCACAGTATTCATACCTGAGCGTGGCATGATTAGTCCAGATTAGCCTTCAGTCACTCTTATTTCAGAATATTTCTTAGCAAAACGTCTTGGGGGGATGCAGAGAGGACACCGGCACAAGAGTGAAAAAAGTGTGGAGGCTCATAAGTGAGATACAAGACAAAGGGGTTGGTTTTCTCTAACAAATGATCACATTGTCTGGCACCATTACAATCATTGTCTCAGACAATAGACTGAAGGAAATGATCAGTCTCTGACTTCAGCATGATAACATCTTGAGGGCGGTAATATTAAACGTGCGAAGCCATAGCCAGAGCAACACACACTACCAGGGAGAAGCAGGGCTGCCACAAACACACGGTGAACACCTGACCTCGGGTTCAGGTTCAGGCACACATGGAGGTGAAGGGTCTTGGCTATGTGCGCTCAACATTCCTGGAATGTGTAATGATGGCATCCGGTTTCATGTGCTCACAACAATGACAAACTGTCAAGTACGAGCAGAGCGTGCAGAAACAACTCTGGGTGCCAGACTGTCTCAACAGTGACCTCCTCTGCTCTCCGGTCGTCTCTGGGTGGAGGTTAATGTGGAAACAGACTGCGGAGGGACTGGGACATCTTGGGAGGGTTACACAATAACCTGCACACGGAGGCCTCTCTTGCGCAATCCGCTGACAAACCTGCAGATTCTGGTAAACATGACGAACCAGTTGCATAACACCAACACCAAATCTGTGTGCTGGCTAGTCTGACCTGTGGCTTTTACTCGTAAACAGGAATGTGTTAGTACTTACTGCTTCATTTTGTCGTTCTGAGGTCCAAATCTGGGTCCCGTGGGCCCCCTCCTGGAAAACAGGCATTAACGAGGCCAACTTAATGTATGCAGTAATTTTGCTGTTGATTTTGGGTAGCCTGTTTTAAAGATGTAATCTTGAAGATTTTCATTAAAATAAGGGAGCACAGAATGAGGTAACACAATGGTGACCGAGCCTTCGACCCGCTGATGAAAGCCAGCAGCATTTAAATTTTAACGACCCGAGTGTCCACAGTGACTTTCCAAAGAAAATCACAAGTGATTCAAGGTTAGCTTAGGTTAGATTATAACACTGCAGACTCTCTCTTTAATTCATCTTTGTATAAAAACAGCTAAATGCAAATTTAGTCTCTGCTAGCATTGCAAGTAATCAGTTACGATGGCCAAACAAAGAAAGAACTCAATGATGATGAGAGATCACTGATCACGGTGCAGGAGGACAACAAAATAAAAACTTAAAACTTTACTATCCATATTAGTAGTATTGCTCTCATCACCTGAGCAAACTGCAACTCTGCTGTGTAAAATGCATTTTAAATATATTATATTTATTATTTATGTAATAAGTTCAAAACCTGAAGATAATATTCCCTTGCACAAACTCACAGAAAGAAGTCTTCCTCCTCATCAGAGTCCTCCTCCAGTAGGTTCCTCTGTAAAAGACAGAAAGGTCAGAGGCCAGGGTTAGAATAGCTTTGGATGCCGAAATGACAGAAAATCTTTCCTACTGTTGAGGCGCAAGTGTTAAACTCATCAAGTGCTAATCAATTTTTTAGCACTTTAAATTATTTGTGATTTTGGTGAGGAACAAGCTCTAATCTCAGTATCTCGTCAGCTGAAAGGCCTGAACAGAGCACATTCCTGGCACTCACAGCCAGTCCTGCTGATACACAGACACGAAACTCACATCGACAGATAGCTGCAGTGCTAATCAATACATGCTTTTTCTGTCCGTCTTCAGAAGGCAGATATGTTGTTGGGCTGCTGTTCTACCTAAAGAAACCCTTTGTCTTGGCTGATCGTCCAAAAAGGATCTGAGCAGATGCAGATAAAGAAATCTGTTTTTGGGATCTCGAAGTAGATTATGTCACACTGCCGTGATCAGGACCATGTCTGAACCACTGATGGCTTTAATGGGGACAGAAAGCACCCGGCGCAAAACGCTATTAATAGAGAATTAGGGAGGATAGCTGCATTAAATTCTCACAGGAGGAGAACTGAACCAGGAAGAGCCAGAGTCTGTTTCTAATTCTCAGACAGGAGGATTATATTCACTGCTACTCTGAAAGAAATGAAATCTTTACTAGAAATGATCATTACATTTGAATTACAGTAAGAAGTAGTAGTTTAATATGAGATTTGGTTAAATCTCCAATTTTCCAGTCATGGTAATCACCAACTTACAATTGTGACACCCTGCCACCACAAAAAGCCAAAATATGGAAAAGCTGCTAAAGCCCTGTAATGTTGACAGCTGCCAGCCAATGTGGTACCAATACAGACATTTTATTTTCTTGTAAATACACTGTCATCTGCAGAAAAGATGAAGGAATGGTGGCCATATGATCATAAAAGAACTTTATAAGTTACTAACACTCTCCTTCTGTTCCACATCTTTCTTTCTTTCCACTGTCTACTGTGGGAGATGCAGGGGAGAACTGGTAGCGATTATCGGAGGGCAGGAGGTGAGGCAGTAAAGGGAAAGGCATGGAAGGTGGAAGGGAGCATTTTGTTATGCAAGTCTCCCCATAAGCTCAGCTTTGATCCCAGTTCAACACAATAACAAACAGGATTACGCAGCGGAAAGAGAGGACTGAGTAAAGTAAAGCTCAGAATGAGGATAGGGAAGGTGGAGGTGGGAGGGAGTGGACGATCGCTGTGATGAGAACCAGATATTTGGCCACAGGAGTTTCTGGGGTTGCTTCACTTTACCCCTTTTTCAATCCTTTACCTCCTTCAGTGCTCCTTTCTGTTTTGTGCGCACTTTCTTATCAGGCGTTCCACTAATTTCTTAAGCTCAGAAACAAATACTGCACAATTATTTTTATAGCGCCTCACTAACTAATGCTAATCGCAGCATACTGTCCATTTCTAAATCGTCCAGCCATTTTCCTCTTTGCCTCCTCCATCCCCTGCGTTTCAACGATGGTGACCAGCCAAAAACCCAAACACCATCAATCCCTCAGCCCGCGTTTCGTCTCACCCTCTCGCTGCGAATGGATCCCGTGACCTCGTCGTCGTTGAGGTGTCGTTTAAACTTGGGAGGCATGTTGTCGTCAGGCTGCTCCTCCCGATCTGGCTCCCTCTGTAGGACAGGGGGAGAAGAAGATCATCAGTCAGCACTGCTGGAGAGCCCAACATAAACATGGACAGTCAACGCACCTGCAGCAAGCCACAGTTTTCCTGCTGCTCATAAGTGTTACATCGACACCCTGATAAACAAGGACGCTCTGATACTGGTGGATGGGAGTGAGCGATTTGATTTACGTGCAGAAGCACAACCAAGTCCTGCCTTGGAGCAAAGCACGAAGACCAAAGGCTTATGTAAGAAATTTGTTGACTCTGGCCTTTGCTTTGGTAACCAAGTAAAGAAAATTGCTCAGTCATATTTTCTTCTTTACTTAATTTTAAAAAATGAGACCCTCCTTATCCTTTGGGGACTTACACAGGGTTGTTCCTCCTTTATTTTTTTTAAGATTTCTTTAATACTGTCTGCGCACATAAATAATGATTACATTAATAAAACTGGTCACAGTTAAGCAATCTGAGGACTCCAAGCGCTTCCTGTTATTGGTCACAGAGCTCATTTCATTAATTTCCTGTGTAATCTAAAATTTATCTCTCTAACATATTAAGAAAGTGATTCTTCCATTGTGCCATAAGTCTGTGAAAATGATGCTCTATGCACTGTAAGTGAACAAAGAATGAGAAATATTAAATCATCTTATTGAGATATCTTAAATTTTTCCGGTGTGAGCAGACATGGAGTCTCATGAGCTATGAAAGGAAATGTCATCATAGCTCTGTGTGCCTTTGGGTGAAAAAAAATCTTGATGACGGATGTGTAAAACAAGCTGTTCTTCCAATTATACCCCCTCGAGTGTGTGTTTGGGTGTTAACTTGCTCCAAACACCACAAGTAACAGTGCAACAAAACGCAACGATGCCCCAATAAAGTGCCTCTGTGACACTGAACTAAACAACATGTGATGCTCGGGCTGACCCTCAGGGGAGGAAAACACAGCGGCTTCACTCACACACACCATCACCACCTCTGACCCATCCAACAACTTGTACCATTGAATCCAGTTCAGTCTGACACTGTGGCTCTCTCAGCAGCGTCCTTTTCTGGCACTGCAGTTGGAAAAGGGCCTTTCAGTGGCCAGAAGAGCAGAGGAACTTTCCAGTAAACAGAGGAGAAGTGAAGCAGAGGATAGCGCTCTATCTGAAGCAGCAGCAGAGAAGACACACCGAGAGAAAAAGAGACAGAGAAGAAGCCAGGTCTAACATGTTACGATCATAGAAGAAGACAACTAGTCTGTTTCAAGAAGAGAAGGATATTAAAAGGTGCACTGCATAAAAGAAAGGTCAGACTGATGACAAAGCTGTGATTTCTTTTTTTAATATAAATTACAAACAGTGTGATGAGATGTTTGGGCAAAAGAAATGATGGAATAATATCTTGATAAACACTGGAGATAATTTAATGCATGTAATACATTAATGATGACCACAATCAATTTATGGATTGCACCTTTAAGCAAATGCCAAGAGATTAAAGAACAATGAACTAATTTATTTTTAAGAAGGGAGGGAATTAGCTGTTTTTACATGAATATATGAGTATATATGTGCCTACTCATATACTTTTTATATAATATCTATTACTTATCACTAATGTATTGGCTTTAACAAGGTCTTTGAGGTGGCAGGGATGAATATAAACACCTCTGGAGCACAGCTGTATCAGCTATGGTAATTATATTGTTATATACAGTATATTTGTCATTAACATATAATGAATTGTGTGATAATAATGAATAATAACATTGTTCTAAAACATTCATGTCAATAAAGCTTTTTTAATTGAAAACTGAACTGCATAATGATTACATCCTTTAGCCGGTTCAGCTGTTTGTTAGTCTAAATTTAAGAACATCTACCACATTTTAACTATTACATTACAAACACACTGTGTTTTTTTGAAGTGAAAAATGACCTATGTACATGCCAACAGGGGAGATACTGGAAAATGTAGCTGCTTTAGGCCGCTTGTTTCACTGACAAATATAAGCTAAGCTAGGCTAAGCTAAGCTAATGTAGCTACCTGCTGTTTCCCCACAAGATCCGCCGCTCGGTGCCGAAAACAAACACGCAGAGCCCCGGTAGTGATCCAGGATCCTCTGGGCGGTTCACGGAGGTTCACGGGGGTTTACGGTGCTGTAAGTCTCATCTCAAAGGCTGCCGGGACCGTGAGACTGGATGAAGATCAGATCCGCTTCTCTGAGGATGAATCAGCTGACCAGGAAATGAACACAAACAGCTGGAGGAGGATGAGGAGGTGGATTTTATTTAATTTTATTTTATATATATTTATATTTTACATATCTTATTTTATGTTATCTATTTTTATTTCATTTTATGTTTTATATATTTTTCATTTTATTTTATATATTTTTGTCTTTATTATTTCCAAACATGAGGGCTTCAGAATATTAGAAACCACACAGAATATCTAATAAAGTGATTACTGACTGTATGTTAAAATATCCTGCCACTTCTAATAATTCATTTTCTGTCTAAGTTGTAGTCATTTTCATACTTTACACACATGCTGCTGGTGGTCTAACAGAATCAGGTTTTCACATACAAGGAATTTGGCTTTGTATGTTAGTGAACATATAAAATATAAGCACAAACTTAAAGACAGAAGGATAAATAGGACAAATAAAATAATTTGTAAAATAACAATATAAGATTATATTTATATTTTTTATATTTATATGTATGCAGTTGTAGTTGTTCTTTTACTAAAATGTAATTGTATTAACATTTTTCTCAGATTTGCCTGCTGCAGTATTCGCCTCGCCTGTAGGTGGCAGCAGTGAGCCTCACACCGTCTGACGCGGCTGAAACAAGAAGAAGACGAACTTTTTAACCAGGAAGTGAGCGCAGCATGTGTCAGTGAACTGTCTCTCTGTGTGTCACTTGATGCATTATTTCAGTCAGACGGTCTGTGTGTTAGTTTAAGTGGCGGCGGTGTTGTCCGGAGTCATGCAGGCGGCAGCAGACGCCCCGGATCGGCCTCGTCCTCTGTTTGGAGGCGCGCTGTCGGCCGTGCTCCCTCACAGCGCCACCGACATCAGCGAGCTGAGGGAGATCCCGGACAACCAGGAGGTGTTCGCCCATGCACACACCGACCAGAGCCTGATCGTGGAGCTGGTGGAGTACCAGGCTCAGGTGGCGGACCAGGACGCGGCCCGGTATCACTTCGAGGACATCGCGGGCAGCAACAAAGCCGTGGAGCCGGGCGCGATGGAGGTGAGCTGCGTGGAGGCGCTGCCCGCCTCCGAGCTGCGCCTGTCGGACTGCAGCTGCGCCTGGACGCTGACCGGGACTCAGTGCGTGTCCAAGTTCAACGAGGAGGCGAGGAACACCGTGACCCTCCACCTGGGCCTCCTCCGCCTGCCGCAGTTCTCCACCGACGTCCTGATCACTTTCAACGACCCGCAGAGCATCAGCCCGGACAGCAGCAGCGCCTCCGCGGTGGAGACACACCGGGAGCCGTGGACGGTGCAGGACTTCCAGCGCCTGCTGCGGACTCTGACTCTGCACGACCCGGGCCTGTTTGGGTAGAGCAGACAGCCTCTCTCTTCAGTGTGGGGCCTCACCAAGTTAGAGATATAGTCCCATGCACGTTTAAACACACAGCGTTTTGCAGAGAGTTCCCTCTGCCAGAGGTTCAGTGCTTTCTATGGCAGACATGTTGCATTCATACATGTTTTCATACATGTGCATTTCATGTGGACTTTGTTCTGATGTCTATAAATGAACACAAACAAAAATAGTTTATTTTTAATAAATGTTTTGTATTTTTAAAAAATAGCAGATGCTTCCATTATTTTTTGATCACCTGATTTTATTTGTAGAGTAATTCTGTTGTAAAATCAGCTGTGATGTGATCAGATTAATGTGAGTTTATGAGGAGGTATGCACCTGGGAGAGATTTGAGACAAATCCCAAGTATTTCCTGTCCTGTTTTTCCACCACATTCTCCTTTGGCCACCCTATAAGTATTTCCTTCTTCCTCACTTATACCTCTCCTCCAAGTTACCGCCACCAACCACAAGCATGTTTTTATGCTTATGTATATAGAGAGCAGAGCCTTACCAGTCTCTCTAATGCAGAAACATCTCCTTATATTCCACTAAATGCACACTTTCAGATGCCTGACCTTTGCTACACTGCTCCAGCCCCAATATCTTAACAGTTTAAGGATAATGAGACCACACAATTGATGGTAAATGTCAACATAAAGGTCAGAAAGTCAAAGGTGAATTGAGATTCCACCCATAACAAAACTCCCCTGTGGCTTTTAAAATGCAGTTAATATTCATAGAGCCTTAAGTGTCTTCAGTTGGACTTGGTCATAAACAGTGAAAATTGAGAGGACGAGTCCCAGCAGGAATATGTATTAGGTCAACTGTTTCCATCATTCATTGCAGTGGCCTCATGGTGGAGTAATTCATTAGCCTGAACCTTGAAAATCCCTGGAAAGACTTCATTCAAGAGTGAGTTCGGTGAAACATAAAATTTATGGAATGGAAACTGACCCTCGTGAATCGCAGCGCTGAAGTTGGAACCAATCATTTCAGAACTGGAGGTCTTAGGTCTTACAGTACATGAAAGAAGTTATTTGTCCTCAGTTAACTGTGCTGTTGATGCAAGAGAAATAGTTTTGACTTGAGTCTGCTGTTAAATGAAACTCATCACAGTGAAAGAATTCAGGTAAGCCTTGCATAACAAATAAGAGGAAGCACAGTCTGTCTCCCCAAAGCCACATCAAACCCTCTTCGTCCTCGGGTGCAATCATGCTGGATTAAGACCTCATAAAGTAAAGCATCTGTTTCTGTTAGTGATCCCAGTGTCGCACATTCCTTCATTAGCCACAACATCCACACTAACAGCAAAACCTCTGTCTAGCTACCTTGGATAAACATGCTGTTATTGGTTCTCTTTGTAATAAAGTCTGGACACATCCTGTCTTCCAGACCTGATGAGGATTGTGGAGCAATCATCTGACTTTAAGGTCATGTTGGGAGAGAATTTTGGAGGCATAATGGACTTAAAAAGCTTTTTCCAGGAACTGAAAACAGTCTAGTGGGTTACTGTAGTGCAGTGCTTTCAAACGTTTTGGCTGGTGAGTGGTGATCTGGTTGTTTCATTAATTATGAGAGGGGGAAAAATCATTATTTTACTGACATAGATCATTATATAGATAGATTTTTCCTTTTGTAACAATGGGAAACTGCAATGGTTGGATTGCTTGTTCTAATGAAATTTGTATCCAAGTGTGAATGTAAAATCTTTGTCATTCTCTCCATATAAAATACTCAGTACAGAGGGGATCAAAAGTGCATTCTTTAAGTGCTACAGTGAACTCAATAAGAACAGATTTAAGACTAAATAAAACAAAACAGCAAACAAACAGCAAAGTTCTAGTGATATTAAGTTGGGTAGAATGCATTGAATAAAAAGTGCCATCACATGTAAAGATTTGCCTCATAATAATTAAATCTGTCTGCATTTGAACCACAGTTTCTATTTAATCACAATTTTCTGGATTCGGAAGGCAATTAAACATCTTTTATTAAATCTCACAAGTGTGGAAATATCATATCCCATCTCATCTAAACTATGAAACTCCTTCTTGTCTGACATCGTACCTATAAGACCTTTGCAAGTAATCTGAAATGCAAGCTGTATAGGCAGCAGCTTGGTGGGTCCACTGAATGCTTCAGCATTGACAGTAACTGTTGACTTTGAGTCACAAAGGAAAAGAGGAAAAAGGAAAGATGCCTTTGCAGCAATGTCTTAGGCCCCTGGTGACCTGACCTCTGGCACACGTTTCACATGCTCTGTTAAAAAAGACTTGGCTGACAGGTGAATGGAAGTCTCCTGAATGAAGACAAATAAAGCTCTCCTGTTCCTTCTCATAACAACTTGCTACTTCCTGGCAAGTCCCCAAACAAAACTAGTGGTCTAAGTAAACAGGTTGGTGTGGCCATTTGATGACCTACAGCACCTTCTTGTACTGACTGTCATCATAAATAACCATCTGAAAAAGGTTTCTTGTACACAATAAGAAAAGTTTCATATAATATAAACTAATGCGGCAAGTGCGCTGTTGAGGTGAAGGTGTTATTAAATCTGTGCCGGAAAAAACGGTAGAAAAATTTGGTAAAACGTTTCTGTCTATGGTCTCCTGGTCTGACTCTGAGGAAGTGTGTATTTCAGCATGTGTGACATTTTCAGTACATCTGGGAGGCATCAGTTACAGGTGTATGCATAGTTCCTGCTAAGAGACTTCCAGCTCAAGGGTCATTTATTACCCAAACTAAACTCCCCTGTTATAACTGTTGTGTTTGTACTGAACACCTCCCCCCCACCCTCCACTCCCACATCAGAGACCCTCTCCTCCCACACGCCCGTCCATCCATCGCCAGCCCCTCGGCCACAGAGCGGTCTGCTGCTCTCATCAGGATCCCAGAGCTCCTCTTCTCATAATTCATGCTCCTCTCTGTGTCTATCTGTGTCAGTCCTTGGAAGCAAAAGCTCAGAACACTTGTCTTTGAGTATCCGCTGTGGAACAATGACAGAAGTCCTGCAACAATTTCCGTTATCTTTCCATATCACGTGGAAGATATTTTTGACATGCACAGTTCCTAAAACACTGGTACATAAATCTTCAAGAAAACCAAAGAAACAGGGAATCTTTTAAAGAAGGAACCATGTTTTATTAAAAATAATACTGTAAACTTAACATTTTACAGCAGCATTGTATTCTACAATACAGACATTGTGATCATAAACCATCATCTGCCATACTTTACCGACTGAACAATATAAAAGGCAATAAAGACCATCCTTTAATCTATCAATATAAGGTTTTAATCCTTTAATCCTCCTGCTTCTTCTTCTTGCTTTGTGGTGAGATATTGTTGGTTTGAGAGAAGTGCTCAGACATGGCAGCAAGTGCCCGGTAGCGATGAGAGATAGTGTTCTTCACTTCTTTGGGGAGTTCAGCATAGCTGAAAATGTGAGGGAAGTAGTTACTGGTCAGTATGAATATGTTTTTTATTACTGGTACCATAGTGATATCTATCGTGCAGCAAGAGGTAAAAGGCATCAGAATGGGGATGTATTATGCTGTATGAACCTGTAGCTCCACCTTGTGGTATGAACAGGACATTTCAAGCACTCCTTGCTTACGTTTTGTCATATCCGTCCGGCTGGAAACAGGGATCCCATCCAAAGTCTCGAGGTCCCCTGGGTTCCACAATGCGCCCCTAAAAATGCCAAGATATAAGAAGGAATACAACATTAAAAAAAAACACACACACAAACTAAAAAAAAATGAGAGAGAGATTCTGACCTCTGTTTTTCCTCTGAAGAGCTCTACCGGCTCATCTTTTCCAGCAGAGAAAGCAAACGTACAGAGGGCCCACGCTGATTTATCTTCAAACCCGGCTAGAAGTTTGTACAAGCCTACAATAAAACATTAAAACAAGATTAGAAAGCTTACTCTAAATAGCTCTTTAAAAAATATTTCAGCAGTGTTTCATCTACTTCCGCACTTACCCTCTGGCTTGAGTTTATCCAGGAACCATTTTCTGCAAAAAATAAAGTCTAGTTGTAATTATTATCATTCATTAATGCTATTAAAAATAAACTGTAAAGCAGAAGTTAGTATACTAACATGTAAGGACCAGGCAGGCCACCCAGAGCCTTGAAACACAGACAGGTGTCCTCCACGATGACTGGCCCATCAATCTGCAGGTGAAAAACAGCCAATACATCACTTTCAATCATTCAACAGGCAGAATATTTACTCTCACTGCAGTTTTGTGACTCTACCTGCCGTGCAGCCTCTTTACACTTCTGAATGGAAATCTCATCGGGCTCTCCTTGGTATTCAGGCACTGGATAAAGAAACAGTTAAGTGAGCAGCCCTAATGATCATGATAGTGATTGCATGAATTTAAAACATTTATTCTGCTCTTCTGACACTCACAGTCAATCTTTTTGGACACCAGTTTGTAGGGGAACCTGTCTCCCAAGATCTGAATGACCTGATGGACCAGAAACAGAGTAAAGTGTACATCTAGCAGGAGTGAGTTTTGTCCAATGAAACAAGAGAGCTCTGGATTGAATAACAGCTCTGCCTATATTTAACCAGCAAAGACTCAAACAGAATGAAGTCATTATCGCGTATTTAACACCTGACAAGTAAACTTAATAACCTGTCTAAGGCAAGAACTGTTTGACTCTCACCTCCTCGAGTTTTTTCGCGTTCCCAGTCACGAAGACCACAGACCTTCCTGCAGGGACAGCCATGATGAGATTACCGAGCGACACCCGGAGGAATGACGGCGTGGGACCGCGCACTTCCTGCTCAGCCACAGCCAATCAGATCCGCTCTGACGGCCTCAGCTAATCACCGCGCAGCTCCTCCAGACAACTCCACCAATCAGCGAGCGGTGCTGCCAGCAATGTCTTCCGGGTCCCAATTTAGGTGCCATGTGGAAGAGCGGACTGTAAACTGACTCTGAACTCCACTGTGAGCTGACAAAATCGACAATGAGCCTCTTACCTCGGACCGCCGACGAGTTCAGCTCCGCGGAGTACTGGGAGAAGTTCTTCAAGAGGCGCGGGGAGAAAGCCTTCGAGTGGTATGGAGACTACAACAAGCTGTGCGGCGTGCTGCACAAATACATCAAAGTCCAAGACAAGGTAAAAAAGAAAAGCACCTTGTTGAGCAGGATGTTTCAGTGAAGCATGCACGAACTTGTGTGGACAGTTTTCTTAATGTGACTGTTTTCACTCAGTTCCTGCCATTATGTAAACAAGAGGGTGTGAAATTAAAGGAACCCCCTGAATAATTGGAGAAACGTTAAAGATACAGATCTGGTGGCTCTGTTGGGCTGTGGAGGGGAGCATCTTGATGACATGGTTTTTGGTCTCCTTAGAATCAAGGGTGACTGCAAATCAGTACAAAGTTGTTGTGAGTGATCACCTTTATCCTGTGATGAATCCTGTTCATTCAGGGTCAGACATCCTGTCTGTTTAGACCAGTGGTGGAGGATGTGGAGGGATGTTTTTTTTTTCGTACTCCATGCATGTAGACAGAGATGTATGTCTCCACCTGAGCTGAGGTGGAGCAGGTGAATAGTCTCAGGTTCCTGACAATCAGTATCCCCAAGAGCCAGTCATGGTCAGTTCACATCTCCATCCTGGTTATAAAAGCTTAGGAAGAGTTGTCTTATGGAAACTTACAAAAAATCTCATTTTAAGTTCTTGTTAGCTTTTAAAGATGAGCCATAGAAAGTATTCTAACTTGGAATATTTCAATTTGGCATGGTCCAGGACAAGAAGGCTCTGCAGTGTGTGATTAAAAGTAGTGTTATATTATTATTTCTTCTATTATTGGATGGTTTCATATTATTGTATACTTCATCAATGTGTAAAAAGTAACAATTAAAAGTAACAAAAGTGAATAATTAACAGATTTTTGTGTGTCTGACTTTCAGGTGTTGGTGGTCGGTTGCGGTAACTCTGAGCTCAGTGAACAGATGTATGATGTTGGCTACAAACATCTAACTAACATTGACATCAGTGAGACAGTGGTGACACACATGAACCAGAGAAATGCTGAACGCCGGCCTGGACTGACCTTCCAGCAGGTGGATGCCACACAAACTCCTTATGAGGATGGCAGCTACCAGGCTACTCTGGATAAGGGCACGTTGGATGCCATGGCATCAGAAGAAGAAGGGGCGCTGGCCAGGAACATGCTCACTGAGGTGAGAAATTAATGGATCAGGGTGTGAGTAGATCATACATTTTCTTTCTCTCAGTCGGTACACAGCAGTTTTCTTGTGTTTGCAGGTGGCTCGTGTGCTAAGTGTTGGTGGCCGGTATGTCTGTGTGACACTGGCTCAGGAGAGTGTTATCAAGCTGGCCGTGGAGCACTTTGTGCAGCTGGGATGGGCAGTGAGGCTCCACTGCCTACAGGAGGAAAATGGGAGCGAAGAGGACTCCTTTGCTCTGCCTGTCTTTGTTCTGGTCTGCACCAAGTTTCGTCAGCCTATGCCCATGCCTATTCTGGAGATGTGTGTCGGGGAAGATGGAGCCCCTGCTCGTCTCACACAGGTAGCAGAGTTGTTGACGGCTGTCAGGGAGCGTCAGGCGTACTCTGTCTTGAAAAAGAAGCTCCGCACAGGCACAGATGCCACCTCGAACCACTCTCTCACTCTCTGCCACGCCAAGACTGGCCTTCCCAGATACACTCTCACAGTACAGGATTGCCCTCCTGGTGCCAAAGTGCCAAGACCAAACCAGTTTGCTATTTTTATTGGTGAGCTCTCCTGTTATCTCATTGTGTTTCTGCTTTCTCATGTTAAGGCACACGGATTATATTTTGTTCTGTTTATGATGATTTCTCTTCCCTTTGCTCATTCTGTCAGTGCCCCAAGGCAGTGAGACAGCTTGGCTCTACAGCTCCAGTGAGGGGCGAAAGCAGCTGGCAGCCAGCGCTAACTTTCGGCGCCTGGTTATTGTGGCAATGCACAGGAACCAGGAGTACACAGACATGCAGGCTGTCCAGTCAGAACTATCACCAATGGTGATGGACTTGGCTCCCCCGGGTATGCCAACCAACCAGCAGGTAAATGCACCGAGGTATTCCCTTTAGAAATCATTTTTGCACAATAAAACATTTTATGTTGCAAAAAAGTGCATCAGTGTAGTATCTGAGCTCTCTTTCCCCATTTAGGTGCCGTTTCTGTCAGTTGGAGGTGACCTGGGTTGGCGAGAGGAGGTCAGCAGGGGTGTGAGTGAGCTGAGCGGCGAGTACTGCGTGGAGAACGTCAGAGGAGAAGACGGAGAACTGTATAGGAGGCTTGTTTTCTTGTCTAATGCTGCCCTTGTCCAATCAGAGAGCCGCCTTGTCTGTGCCAATGCTAGTGAGTTCTCCTTGTTGAAGACATTAGACAAATAATGAATGTCAAAGAAAAGAAGAAGAGAAAAGTATAAAAGGGCAAATGAAGAAAAGAACAGTAAAAAATATATTTATATACAGTATGTAGTATTTTAACGGTGCATTATAATGTAGATGAATGAATATTTATATCTCTACAGCATCAAGTCACAAGAAGAAAAGTAAAAAGAAGGCG
This sequence comes from Amniataba percoides, assembly GCA_037176925.1. NCBI lineage: Eukaryota > Metazoa > Chordata > Actinopteri > Centrarchiformes > Terapontidae > Amniataba > Amniataba percoides. The sequence continues at coordinate 20,501,904 of JBAJHX010000106.1, forward strand.
AAGCCAGCAGCTGCTCCACCAAAATCCTCAGCCTCTCTGTCAGTCGACAGTGGCTTCCTCTGCTGTGCCCACCATGAAGTTATGGTGGCTGGCCTTACGATGCTCGGGGTCGGCACGCCACAAAATAAAGGTCAGTGCTCACATGTTTTGTACAGTATTGTTAAAGTGGTAGAGGAGGATGGCAGGAGAAAAAAAACAGCCGCAGTGCTCCAGCATCTTGCCTAAATTAAAATTTTTCCATCCCCTCTGTCTCTCTTCTTAGACGTCCCAGTATCAGTGTTCCTGGTGGGGCTCGGCGGAGGAGGTCTGCCTCAGTTTCTTCGGGACTTTGTGCCCAATGTTACTGTTGAGGTAGTAGAGCTTGACCCCGCTGTGCTGGAGGTGGCAAAGCAGTGGTTCGGGTTCCGACCAGACGACCGCTTGACTGTCACTCTTGGTGACGGCCTTGAGCGCATCTGTTCCCTCGAGAAAGAAGGTTAGTGATGGAGGAGTCGAAGAGAGGGAAGCTGAGATTTAAGGCAATACAAGTATATGTTAACAACGCAAAGAAGTGACTGTGGATATTTTTTTTCTCTGCAGGTGGTCGTTTGTTTGATGTCGTCATGTTCGATGTGGACAATAAAGATAATACGCTGGGTATGAGCTGTCCTCCTGCTGCCTTTGTAGAAAGCACCATCCTCCAGAAAGTCAGCAGTCTGCTAACCCCCAAAGGTATTTTAACCATTTTTTCTTCCTACGTTAGAAAATTTATATAAAATAATGACAATATGTATTTATATTTCCCTTTTGTTACGAAAGTTTTATAAAGAACATGAATATAAAAAAGTGACCTTTTCAAATTAGGTTAAACTGCTAATAGACAGCTTAGTCTTTAATGGTCTGTTTTTTCAGTCGTAGTTATTATCTTCATGAAATCCTCTCCTCTTTCTCTCTGCCCCTGACCAGGTGTATTCATACTGAACCTTGTATGTCGTGACTCAGTCTTGAGGAAAAGCGTGCTGGAGCGCGTCAGCGCCGTGTTTCCCACCATCCTCTCTCGAAGGATCGAAGGGGAGGTCAACGAAGTCCTCCTGTGCTCTCGTGGAGAAAACGCAACATCTGACGCCGCCCGCATCCTCCCGTCCCTGAACCAAGCAGGCAAGAGTCTGCAGAGTGCGCTGTGCTCTAACAAGACTGAAAGCAGCAGCAGCCCACATATAAACATAACAGAGTTATTGAAAGACTTGAAAGTGGAGTAAGGTTTGTTTGTGACCCGGAGGGGATGGGGTGGGGGGGTAATCATGTGCTGAGACTGATGATTTGGTGAAAATGCTGAGACATGAGGGTAAGCGCTTTAATTCTCAGTGAATGGCATGATGATGTTAAATGTACAATCAGAAATAAATAACATTTTATCTTTAATTTTATGTGCTACTTAAATGCGCTGCTTCAACTTGCATCATTAATATCTGTCAGTTTGCCCTCACTTTCTCTTTCACTCTCTCCTCCTCCCCAAGAATGCAGCAGTGATTTATTTACAGTAGATGAATCTCACTCTGCTTCCAATTGCTGTTAGACATTTGAACATACTTTATTATTATTTTATTATTATTATTATTGCATTATTTCACCATAAAGTGTAGCCTTCAGTTTTTCTTTCACTCCCTACTCTATGCTGTCCACTCCCTCATTGCCAAAGTATGCAGCAGTGTTATTTACAGTGGATGAATCTCCCTCTCTGGTTCTGGTTGCAGTGTTTATAGGGGCTGCAGGAGCCCTACCCACATTTTAAATAGCTGTCGTGCTGGAGGAGTGAATACATGCCTTGCCCTGTCTGATACTTTCATAATTGGCTATGAAGTTTGTCGATCTTCTGCAGGAGGGGGTTTGCCCACTTCACGCTGCAGAGCACTGCGCATGCGCAGACGCATCGGTTCCGTTAGCTGTCAGCAGTGTTTTCCTCCATGGACCAAACTCGGCGCGCAACCTCATTAAAAAGTTCAACGGGAAGGCACACAGTTTTAAGTTTTGTAGTTTTAAGACAGTAAAAATGTCCACATCGAGTCGTTTTCGGAAACTTGAGGCGTGTGAGTACAAACTTTGGAGACTTTCGCCGTTACGCACCGACAATACGCGCCGCGGCTGCTGAAGGTGTGACCGAAAAAGTCTCCGAGGAAACATTTCTTTACATGTTTTCCACCTTTAAGTAATGTAAGTAAAGCTGCGGTGTGGGCCGGTGCACCTTAGTACCGGGGTGGGGGGGCACGATTTAAAAAAAGAAAAAAAAAAGCCGGAAAGGGATCCAGGCGGCTCCGTTGCGATGGGCAACCGCGGGATGGAGGAGCTGATCCCGCTGGTGAACCGGCTGCAGGACGCGCTGAGCAGCGTGGGGCAGAGCTGCAGCCTCCACCTGCCGCAGATCGCTGTGGTGGGCGGCCAGAGCGCAGGAAAGAGCTCCGTCCTGGAAAACTTTGTGGGCAGGTAAGACCAGACCTGATACTGTGAGATCAAACATTGTGAGAAACAACTATTATCTCTGTTTGTGGTCAACAATGTGCTGATGCCTTTAAGTTAATGAAGATGAGCAACTTTCATTGTGACTTGCCCTTCAAAGTCCAAATAATTTCAGATCTAATAAGAAATAAACTCAGAAAACTCACACTGTCACCTCACACAATCCCCCTTTTTTTAACAAAGTGGATTAGATTTGAATGTCTAAACAAGGCGCCACACTGTAAGAAACAGCTATTATCTCTGTTAAGTGCTCAAAAGTCACCTTAATATCAACTTAATGTCATGAGTCTTTCGCTGTGACCTGCCCTTGACCAAAGTCCATTAACATCAAATCATTTCAGATCTAATAAGGACTAAAGAAAACTCACATTATCAGCTCACACAATCCCCTTTTTTCAGCTGTACTGACTCAAAGTGGATCAGATTTAGATGTCTAAACAAGCTGTAAGAAACAGCTATTATCTCTGTTAATAATAAACAATATGCTGATGCCTTATAAGTCACCTTAATGTCAACTTTTGGGATGTCATGTAAGTCTTTGACTGTGACCTGCCCATCACCAAAGTCTGTTAACATCAAACAAATCCACATGTAATTAGAAATCAAGAGGAAACTTGCAGTAGGCTGTGGATGAACTCATACTATTGGCTCACACGATCACCTTTTTTTCAGCTGCACTGACCCAAGGTGGATAATTTAGATATCAAAATGAGATACCACTTTGTAATAAAGAAGACTTAATCGATTAAAAGAACTTTTGGTTTTACTTGTTATGGACCAAAACCCATTAACAAAAAAACATCTTAAACTGTCAGCTCCCACAATTCCTCTTTTTTCCAGTGACTTACTCAAGGCGGACCAGCTTTGTGATAAAGAAGACTGTTTTTTTTTTTTAAATAGATTATTAATCATTTTTAAAGGTTTTTGGTTTTCCACATTGTGACTAATGTCTTTTAGCTTCTTCAACTTTCAACCTCAAAGCTTTATTCACACAGAGAGGCTGTTTAAAATACAAATACAATCATGTAAGACAGATACATGTGAGATTAGAGGCCCAGACACCAAGCAGATTCAGCATTCGAGTATTTCTACTAAAACATTTTCTAGATGGAGAATTATTTTACTGCAGTGTATTATGCAGTACAATCCACTACCTTCACACACCTGAGATCAACTTTTAACTTACTAACAATGGTCCCAAGACATTTATTCCATCAGTGTAAACATTGGTTAAACAGCTAAGATAAAGTACTAACTGTGATTTAGATGGTTTTCATAATAACTCATGCTGAAGTTCAGTCATTTAAGGTATAATGTTTTTCTCTGTTCATTAACATCAAACAACATATATGACTTCAAACCTGATTAGAAAGCAATCAATCAGTTTTTATTAACAGATTACTGTAATTTATAACTACATGATGACAAAATACCTGCCAACTGTATTTTTCTAAACTTGGCAGGTAGTTTTCTGTATTTATTAGAACATTAGTAAATGACTTGATAATGATTAATAAAGCCACTTATGAATCATAAAAACCTAAAATAAATGTATGAACTGCGAATGTCTTTATATACAGTCTGTGGTTACAGCGGTTAACTCATAACAGAGCTGCTTCCTCTTCTTAATAAGTCACCCGAAATCACTGAATTACATGAAAGACAGTGCTGTTAAAGCAAAGAAATATTTGACTGTTCAGGTTTGATTGGTCTGGACTAATTCTAATGAAACACTGTAAAATGTATTTATTCATATCAATGAAAATTTAGACTTTTGATGTTTATGTTGATTAGTTAGGATAGGATTTGTAATGTACTCTTTACAGTGATAAAAGTTTAATATTCAGGGTTTTCAGTGTTTCACTGAGCTGAAACCAGGACTTCAGGCAACGTCTGCAGCCAAGAACTCCCTGTTGACCTCGCTCGCTGTGTTCCTATATCACGGCCCCCACCCGGCACTAGTGATACGTGTCGGTACCCTGAAGTGGTGGATGCCGTACATGACAGCGTCTGAGTGACAGTAACCAGTACAGCAGCTTATCGCAGCGATGGGCCGCGGCTGCAGGCGAAAGGGAGGAGATACACACACGTGCTTCAGTCGAAAACAAAACTGAGCTGAATGGAGCCTTGTTCTGATTTTCATTCTGACCTTTAGCAGGTTTCAGGGGCCTTAAAATACTGCGAGCCAGCCATGAATAACAGAGTTGTTCTGATAAAGTTTTCATGCAAGTGAGACAGTTTGGTTGAAGGAGTCTCAAGTAGCTTCATCCTGCCAGAAAACAATGCTGGTGAGAGGCTCGCATGTTTCCTGGTTTCAGGACAGTGGGGCTCTGTTAGTAAAGGAGCCGTATGTATTGTCCACGGCAACACCCGGGTCAGATTGTGTGTCATTGTCAGTAACTATAGAAGGCTATTAATGCCTGTTTTCCTGAGTGTATGTATTGATTTTTTATCTCACACCTCAATATTTCATCTCAGGCTGACTATGTTATGATCTGTTTGATCTGGGACAGGATGCAGGAAAATAAACTTCCTGTATCTTGATTTACCAGGAAAGAGGAGGAGTATTTTTTCACCCTGTGTATTCTGCTTTTTTGTAATAGTTAACATGACACATATCGTTTAGTCTTTATATATCTGGTAGGGCTGATCACATGGCAGTGATTTTTTTAGCCTTCCTGATTGAGTTGCAGTTATTTTGGATAGTACGAAATCTAAAATGAAACTAATGTAAAAACTGCCTCTTAGTGCTCACAAAGCTTTAGTAGGCACAGGCCATACATAGTTTTAGTTTAAGGTCTTACATGCGCATGGAAAATATGTTAAGCGATTTAAATAGTGTGTGTTTCAGATTAACGTGTAAGTTTGTATTGTGCAGCAGTGGCAGTGTGTGTGTGTGTGTGTGTGCTTCCTTTTCCAATTCAGTCTTTCCTCTCCAACAGAGACTTCCTTCCACGCGGTTCAGGAATCGTCACTCGCAGACCTTTAATTCTCCAGCTGCTCAGTGCAAACACGGGTAGGACACAAATAAGACACAATTGTACTCACTCATGATGTCTGTGCATTATGGGGTCTTGAGTTTGGATTTAAAGCTGCCGCCAGAGGGCAGTGTGATATTTTATAATGGCCAGGCCTCATTAATGGGATCTGCTGCAACAATCACTTTATGGTCAGGACTTTTTCGAATTGTTTCCTCTGTTTATTTGGGCCTACTTCCCTCTGCTTAGAAGAAGGAATCAGGAAGCATTTGAAATATCTAAAAACAATCTCAAATAGCTTTTAGAGACTTTCTAGAAGACTGCAATTATAAATAAACCTGACTTAATCTAGCTAATAATAGCATGCATGTGCTCTTCTGTATTATACTGTACCTGTATTATACTGTGCCTGGCTAAAGCAGCTAAAATTTTGATGCACTAGATGGCCTTTATATCCCAAAGAACCTCCATAATTGTCATCATATTAATAATTGTTTAACTAGTTTTTTTACTTTCCAGAATATGGTGAATTTTTCCACTGCAAGGGAAAAAAGTTCACAGACTTTGATGAGATCCGTGAGGAGATTGAGGCAGAGACACGCAGAGTCACAGGATCCAATAAAGGCATTTCTCCTGTGCCCATCAACCTGCGGATTTACTCACCACACGGTAACACAGCCTGTGTTTGCGTACATGACGTGTCCATTCAAGTTCATTTCTCAGACACATGCAGGACTTTGTGCGTTTATTTGTGTCCCTTTGTGTGCCTGTGTGTGTGTTTGCAGTGCTGAACCTGACTCTTGTGGACCTGCCAGGCATCACCAAGGTGCCTGTGGGCGACCAGCCAGCAGACATCGAGTACCAGATACGAGACATGATCATGCAGGTCATCTGTAAAGAAAACTGTCTCATCCTGGCTGTCACGCCAGCCAACACTGACCTTGCCAACTCTGATGCACTCAAACTGGCCAAAGATGTTGATCCACAGGGTGAGCCGTGCGTCTGTTGGCTGTAGAGCTTAATGTGCTGAGAATATGGTTTTATAGGCATCAATGTTTGTGTTGAAGATGTTGTCATTGTTCCTTCTTCCACAGGGTTTGAAATCACATTTGGGATGTCCTCTGTTTTTCGTCTTCCTTTTAGGCCTGCGCACAATTGGTGTAATCACAAAGCTCGACCTGATGGATAAAGGAACAGATGCCCGAGAAATACTAGAGAACAGGTTGCTTCCCCTACGCAGAGGTGTGCTGCTTGTTTTTGTGGGCGTGTGTGCATGTGTTGAGCCACCTACCTGTAACATAGTGGCGTAGTCACTCTGCAGTGAAGGCTCTTTGGAGACGACTGACATTATGACTGCGTCTGTAATCAGCTGCCAGAAGCTCAGTCGGTCTCAGACAAGCTCTCATTCCCTCCTGTTTTTATTTCTTTTTCTCTCTGTCTGAATCTTCCTTTCTGTCTCCTGTCTTCTTTATCCCTCTGTCTATTCACGTACAGTATCTCTTCACTTGTGCCATGTGTTGAAAAATGCTCATGCACTTTGCATGACATCACAGTTGTATCGCTGAGGATGTGTCTGCAGAGAGACAGGGAAGATATTAATGACTTGTAAAAGTCTGTGCGTGTGACTAAGAGAGTGAGAGAGATAGAGGCAGGGGAAAAGGCACGGCAGGGAGCTCCTGTGACACTGTTCAGACTGCGTAAAGCACCACCAGGTGCTGGTTCCTTCATGCTTCTCCTACAGTGCTAATGCATTAGCCATGGCGGCCCACTGAAATAACCGCCCTCGTAGCAGCATAGAGCTGAAGCATTAGATATGGAGCCTGCTGCTATTACATCTATTACTGTACTAAACAGGGGATTTGGCCCGCTTTATACCACATGCTCTGCTGTTGCAAAAACATATTCATTTCCTGCTTTTATGCTACAGACTTAATGGAACAAATGGCGGTCTGGGAATAGTTCCCAAGGACACGTCAGAAAGTGGAAGATGAATCTGTCTTACATCAGAGTCTGTGACTTTTCCTTTCTCCTGTCGTACGTTGTCTTCCTTACAGTGATCTCATGCTCTTTATGTCTCTCCTTGTCTCTTCCTCCCCAGGTTACATAGGGGTGGTGAACCGCAGTCAGAAGGACATTGATGGGAAAAAGGATGTTAAGGCAGCTCTGCTTGCAGAGCAGAACTTCTTTCTGTCACATCCTGCCTACAGACATATGGCTGAACGCATGGGCACTCCATATTTACAAAGAACACTTAACCAGGTTGCAAATGCACTCACAGATATAGAGAAGTAATTACATTGTGTGTATGTGTTCTTACTGGTGATATTTATTTTCAGCAACTGACAAACCACATCCGGGACACTTTGCCAGCCTTCCGCAGTCATCTGCAGAGTCAGATTCTGGCCTTGGACAAAGAGGCTGAAGAGTACAAACAGTATAGTCCTGATGACGCTGCACGCAGGACCAAGACTCTGCTACAGTCAGTCTGTGTGTGTGTCTGTACCCATTTATAGTCTTTTACATGATTTATATGCCTGATTTATATGCCTCCTGGTCTCTGTGTTTCTGTCCTCCAGGTCAGTTCAGCGCTTGGCTGTTGACTTTGAGAAGCTAATCGAGGGCTCAGGTGACAAAGTAGACACTGTTAATCTATCAGGAGGGGCTAGGATCAACCGAATCTTCCATGAGCACTTCCCCTACGAACTGGTCAAGGTGTGTGTGTCAGATTGTGCGTATGCTTTTTGTTTGTCTTCCGAACATATATAGAGCTTGATATAGTTTAGCTTCATAAACACTGTATGTGCGTAAATATCTGTGAAGCTAAACTATTATTCTTCTCTGCAAACTCTCATGGAGAATCTTCTGTATCTGTCCTCAGATTGAATCTGACGAGAGGAAGCTGCGGCGGGAGATCAACTACGCCATCAGAAACATCCACGGTGTCAGGTGTCGTACAGTGTTGTTAGCAAATGCAAAAGTTCCAGATGCTTTTAGATCATGTACATGTTCAGTGCAGCGAATCTAATTTTTTTGTTTTCTTCCTTCTCCATCTGCCCCTCTTTCTCTATAGGACAGGTCTGTTCACTCCTGACTTGGCCTTTGAAGCCATAGTGAAAAAACAGATATCAAGGCTACAGGGGCCGTGTATTAAATTTGTCGACATGGTCAGTCAAGAACTAATCGCCACTGTGCACCAGTGTATCGACAAGGTATAAATGTGTGTGTGTCATGTATTTGTGAGATGTAGCGAACTAACGGTGTCAAAACTCAGTGATATCTGACTATAGGTCTGTTTTCTCTCTGCAGCTCAGTTCCTTTCCCAAACTTCGAGATGAAACAGAGAGAATTGTAACCACTGAGATACAAGAGAAAGAGAGCAAATGCAGGGACCAGGTCACTTACTCACACAAATTAGCTACACTGGATTGTTAGTTTTGTGAGGGTTTTCGTCTCAAGTTAATTTGTGTCTGCTCTGTTTAGGTCTTGTCGCTCATTGATATACAGCTTGCCTACATAAACACCAAACACGAGGATTTCATTGGCTTCTCCAAGTGAGTAACCGCATCAGTTTTACAGCACAAAATCAATTGTAAATTCAGGGTAAAAACAGAGTAAATAATTTGAGCTCTTCATTTTAGCGCCCAGCATGCGTACAACCAAAACAATAAGAAGATTGTTGCAGGGATGGCAGGAAACCAGGTCAGACTTTCATTACATCTGCATTCATTAAAATCTCAATAGCTATTTGATTAATTGCCATTAAACTGAGTAAAAACATGCTTGATCCCCCAGGACTTTTGATCGACAGCAGTATCACCAGATTGTTTAACTGCAAACTAAATAATGCAATGAAACAATCTCATAACATAAAGGATCTCCCTTTAGCATCACCTTTAGGCCAACTCTCTACTCTCTTTACTCTCCTGCTTATTCAGAATCATGTTGGTCATTTAAGCGAGACGAGCATGAGTATATATTGTCGTGTGTGGTGGCAGATAATCATATATGCAGGTTTAAACACTCAGAAATGATCCATCACAGCTGGGGTTTCACTGCAGTGCAACATTTTAGTGTGCATGGTTATTTTTCATCCATCTTGCATTTTGTGTGGGTTTTTTTTAATTTTCAGTGATGTCAGCATCCCATGTGTTACGCATTAATGAGAATTAACCAGCATTCGTATCTGCAGATAAATGGGAGATGGTTCTGATTTTACTGAAGGAGATTTAGGGTCCAATTCTCCAACCAGAGTTGATCTTGGCTGTTTCAGTGAAATGCAGTTAAGCAAAATTGAGGCACTTTTTTGGCTCAGCTTGTTATGATTGATATGTAAAATAATATTTATGTGACACATTTGAAAGTTGTAATAATTAAAAACACAATCCAGTATGATCGTGTTTAGTCAGGAACTTGATGTATGATGATGATATTTGATGAACAGCATTACTTTTTAACCACAGATTTGTTAGTTATTTACCCAGTCTCTCATGATGATTTTATTGTAGTTAATTATTAGATCATCATTATTAGCGAATCATCACCAAAAAAAAAAAACTCCATTTAGAATGAAAAATGTACTCCATCTTAATTGTGCTCCTTTATCTCCTGTTTTTCTCCAGGGTGTGGCCCCTCTTTCAAGTCTAATAGTAGGAGACCAATCTCTTTAAGCCTGCTCACTCTCTGCTGCCTCTACTGGAAATATTTCTGTGCAGGATTTAAGATTAAGGGTTGTGGGTTTGCATGCTACTGATGGGGGCAAACACGGGCACTGGCAAAATGGCTTGTTGTAGCTTTATTAATGTTTTGCATCATCTGCAACTGCTGATGTTTTAAACTCTTTTCCTCTCTGTTACAGATTGCAGCACTTTTCTTTCTGCCTCAACCCAATCAGCTTTACCTTCCTGCTGTTCCACTGCCATGTGCAGATGTTAATATTTTCATAGTCAGGATGTATATCTCATTTCTTGGTATCTTTATTTCTCTGTCAGACTTCCTGTTCCCTTATTCATCACACATCTGTCTTCCAGTTTCTTCCATTCAGTTTCTCTCTTCCTTTTGTTTCAATGCATACTTTGTATGTTTTCCTGTGCATCTATTCATCTCTTTGACCACTTATGGCCTCTGGTGGTCAGTGAATTATTTTTGGTGATTGCTCCATGGCTGCATAAAATGTCACCTCCAAAAATCTTGTTTTCCTTCCAATGTAAACTGTTTCATCAAAAAGGTCCACTCTCATTGTGTCACCTTGTTATCTACCTTACCATAAACCTGTCCTCGGAACGCCATCACAATGGTGCTGTCAGTCCTGCCCTCTGAGCTCCTTCCCCTTGGCTGTTGTGCAGGTCATACGTAAAGGCTGGCTGACCATCAGCAACATTGGCATCATGAAGGGTGGAGCCAGGGATTACTGGTTTATCCTCACTGCGGAGAGCCTGTCCTGGTTCAAAGATGACGAGGTGAGTCACAACCCGCACTCAGACCAGAAAACAGTGAAATCAAAACACAGCAGTCCATTTTAGCCATCACAAGTTTATTAATACATGTCTCAGCTTGAAACAGCATGTTGATTGGGAGGTTGAGAGATAATGAAGCAGAGTGGGGAAATCTCTCATCTGTTGATATTGTTGTCACCGTTCCAGTGATGCCCCTGCCGTTTTATTGCTGTGAGTTAGTGGCCCTCTGTTCTGATGTCAGTGGGGCTGCCATCTGTCTGCCTGTCTGTGCCTGCTGTACAGGAGCAGAAGGTCTGCACAGCAAGTGTAGACAGGCAGACACACCACAACAGTCTCATCCTGTCACAGCTGATGTCATGGGAAGAGGGAAGGGCAGAGTGCAGGAAGTGAGATCAGAAGAGGGCAACACGTCGCAGCATTTGTGTATGGGAATAAACCAGCACCTGTAAACATTCACATCTGGATGGAAAACAATGCTGTCGTGGGTGAAACTTAGTTGTTGTTTGACAGACAAAATTGAGTGGTTGGTAGGAACAGAGTGAGGAGTGCTTTTACAAATAACTTATTGTTCTTGGTAACCGCACAAAATGGTTGTGTTCTGGCTGAACCTAAACACTCGGACCTTGTTTTTATGGACAGTTTGTGACGTGACGGCTTTAAATGCAGAGCTGTAAGAGCATCTTAAACCCTGTTTCTCTGCCCAGCTAGCTTGTTTTCTTTGCTGTTCTCTCCTGCCACCTGGACCTGCAACTGAGCCCCTCCATTTCCCCCATTCATTCCTCTGACGCCCCCCTTCCCATTCGTCCCGCTCTCCGCTCACTCTTCCCCTTACTCCCCCTTTTCTTCCTCTTCTGGGAGTTCAGGCATTTGGAGCGGCTCACTCTGACACAGCTGGAGCAGCCCCAAGCCAAACTGAGACACACGCACGTGCACATACACACACACACACACAAACATGCACGCACAGACACACACAGTGGGACAGACTTGTATATACAGTGTACAGTACACACACAGAGTCTGATGTAAACAAACTGGCATGCAAATAGTGGAGAAAAATATACACTCATTCAGACAGACACACGGTCACTTTTCAGATAAACACTGAATCGCTTGAACGCAGTTTTCCCAGACACAGCCTCAGGCACGCACACACACACACAGTGTCACAGGGTTACAAATCAACTCACACATACGCACAGACTTCGCACATCTGCGACAAATGATACAAAGACAGGCAAGCAAATATCTGTTGACCACATCAGGGCAACAAACTTTGGCTGTCTGTGGATCAGGATGTGACACACATGTTTCACTACAAGGACTGAAGCTAACGTGAAAGTCTAAACTTTTTCGGTTGTTGTTTAACCCCTGTACCTCCGCGCTACTTGGGAAGGTTTATCAGCTGTGTTTGGAAGGCCTGAGTGCAGTGTCAGTCACCTGTGTTATCGCAGAAGATCAGATCTGCTGCCTTTCCACATGCCTCCGTGTGTGCACGCACACTCACACGAGCCAAGCTTCTGCTTCTTCTCTCTTGCAGTTCCCGCTCTCACTCTCCCCGCCCACACCAACTCCACAGACATTTCTTTTTTCTACTACTGCGCCCCCCTTTTTAAAAAAAAATATATATATCCTTCTTTACCCCTGTTGCCTTTTCATCCTCCTTTCTCTCCATCTCTGTCTGCCTGTCTCTCTCTCTGTCTCCCCCTCTTTTTTCGCTCTCCCCCTTTCTGTGGTTGGCAGTCTCCCTGGGACTGTGCACATTCCTGGCTGGAAAATCTGAAGCTTTGTCCAAACACCAGCTTCCAAGATCTGCCCAGAGAAATCCCACATGGCTGTTTCTACACTGCAGACCTCCCCTTTTGACTCCCCCTCTCTCCTCTCAACTCCTCCACAGTCTCCCTCACAAATACCCCTCTTCCCCTCGTCACCCCTTCCAACCTCCCTTCTCCATCCCTGTGTTGGCCGCCTCTATCAACTCCAATTTTTTTTTTAAAGCTTCTTTTAAGGCATTACAGTACATCTTCCTCCTGTGTACCACAACAGTTGTACCCTCACACTGACCTCATTCTGAGAGTGCAGCATAATAGTTCAGAGTTTAATCTCCACAGCACACTAAACAGACATACATTCCTTCACCCCTCGACTGCCAGGCCTCCACCAGGCAGTCTGAAGAAAAACAGATGGCTCATGCCTATACACTTAATCTACACGCTCCCCTGTGTGTGTTTAGGTGTGTGTGTGTGTGTGTGTGTGTGTGTGTGTGTGTGTCCATGAGGCCTGTTGCAAATCTCAAATCTATTAGTCTACAAGATGAGGAGACACAGCTTCAGTCAAAGCAGCTCTGATGTATGATACTTCACAGCCATCCCGACACCACTGTGTATACACACACACACACTCACACACATGCATATACAAAACAGTGCCATAATGTCTGTTAGCACAAGACTTAATGTATTGCACACACAGACGCACATGCAGAAACCCCAAAATACCCATTAAGAGTCACTCTGTAAAAAAAAAAAAATTAGATCACCTCTTCAGTGAATGTGTATAAAAGCAGCTCAGATAGTTTGCCAGAGATGCCTAAAATATAACGAACACAACTGTCAGTCACAAGTTATAACTTCTTCTGCGTGAATGTGCTGTGCGCAAATTTCTCTGCCTTGAATGTAGGTATCACTCGCTATGAACAAAAACAATTAACTCAAAGAACAAACACTACAAAATGGATGTCATTATGCTTGACTTAATATAGAGTGATTAATTAATTTTAAAAGAGTCAATTGCTGGTGATTTGACTGGCATTTGCACCCGTTCAAGCCGGAAACATCAGAGAATATTAGACTCTAGATTTGCTTCAGCGTAGTGGAGTACATGCAGGATTTCATGTTGTCCCGAGTCTTGCAGCTGAAGCACTTCCTTGCACAGTCTAACCAATGTGCAGACTACTGTACACCAGTAAGATCCTGAACAGGTAGTCTGAACACTGGGATGACGGAGCAGGACCATTTCTCACTTTCTCTCTGGCCTCGCCTTTTCCCACTTTGTTTGCTAGCAGTCCTGCCCGTGGCGGAGGAGAGTCGGCAAAAGGTTTCCTCTGTTACTCTCGTTTTTCTTATCCTGTCTCGGTGTTGGGTCGCAGGGTGAGGGGTCTCGGGCACATCAGACCTCCACTCCGACGGGTGTCACTCCTCTGGAGATGTTAGTGTGCATCTTGAGTCGGGCGTCCGCGGGGCTGCGTCCCGGCGTAGTATCCAGTCTTGACGTGGCACATTTGCTCATTCAGCGAGGGATCTGCCCGTCCACTCGGGGAAGGCATAAGGAAATTCGTGGAGTGAGAGAGGGAGAGAGAGTTAGGGAGGAACTTAGCAGCCATATATGGGTTGATGGGACCCATGGGGAATCGGCTTTGGAGTGGTCTGCAGTTTCTCCCCACTTCTCCAGCACAACTCTCTCTTGCTCTCTATGCTCCTCAACCCTTCCTCCTCTGCTCTAACATAATTCACCTCCCTCTATCCCTCTATCCACCTCTATCCCTCCTCTTCCTCTCTTCCTCATCTCTACTTTCTATTTCTACCCCATCAGAGCACCCTATACTCTCTCCAGTCTCCTCCCCCTCTGTCTAAAGCGATCCCAGATGTTGCCGTCTGAGCGCCAATCCCGTTCTGTCATTTTTTTTCAGCCTCTGTTACAGGAAGTGGGCCCCTTTTGGAAAAAAAAAGGAAAGAGGAACGAAGGAAGAGAGTCGTAGGGTTCAGGGGAGCACTGAGAGAGGGAAGACCAAAATGTACTTGCAGCACGCTCACATCTTGCAGCGCGTCTGTGCAATGTGCCCAATGGACACACACACACACATACACATGCAAACGCGTGCACACACTCTTGCAACACACATGCAGATGTCTAAGATTTTTAGGACACCATCTTTTGCAGGCATCTTATAGATCTCTTTTCTACACCAGTCTCCTCTCTATTTCACTATCTTGCCCTCTCTTCACCGCCTCCACGGCCGCTCCTATAACCAGCCGCTCTGGAAGCCCCCTTCTCAAAGGTTAGAAAGAGGGAGCAGGCCGGGGAAGAGAGATGAGGGGGAAGGGCTTCACTTTAGGAGAAATGTTGTGTTAGAGCTTGAGTCTGAGTAATGACTTTCACATGTGAGCCCGGCCTCTCTCCCTCTTTTTTTTTTTTTTGTCCTCCTTCTCTCATTCCCTCCCTCCCTGCTTCAGTTCCTCGTACCCTGCCTCCATACTGTCTGGTTCTGCTCACTCTGGCCGCTCCGCTCCTCCAACTGTTCTCTGTCATTCATAAGTCCCCGTGGTGATGACAGACTATAGGCTTATGGCATCTCTTTCCCCTTTCTCCCTCTCCCTCTTCCACTGTCTCTCCTTCTCTAGTTAGTGGCCAGTTAATGCGAGTCAGTCCAACAGGCAGACACATCATCTTCTGACGTGAACTCAAATGCTCTGCTTGTGTTCCACATCGCTTTTCCCTCCACAGCTCACGTCTCTTGGCCCGTCTTCCCTCCCCAGGCAGGCTGAAATATATTTACTACCAGACACACAACTATTTTAGCTAAAGCCCCCAAGTGAACTGTCCTCGGTCTCTGTTGTTTTTTGTTATCAACACCTGTGCTGCTTCTCTGTGATGTCATATTTTACTCTGCATACCTCTGTCAAACTTTATCTCTCCGCTCTCTGTCTTTTCCAGGAGAAGGAGAAGAAGTACATGCTTCCTTTGGACAACTTAAAGCTCAGAGATGTGGAGAAGGGCTTCATGTCCAGCAAATTTGTCTTTGCTATCTTCAACACAGAGTTGAGGTTTGTCTGTGCGTCTGGAGGCCTGTGTCTGCGTATGTGCGTGAGTCAGAAAAGGGAGTGCTGTTCTTGTCACCTGCTTGCTGAAGTTTCAGTGATATTTTGCAAGGGTGGATGTCAGACGAGGAAAAGGGAGGAGATGTCAGAGCAGTGTTTTGCCCTTCCTTTGACCTCTGCCATTCAACTTTGCCACCCGGAACTGAAAGCATATCCAGTGGGCACCGCAGCGGTTGTCTTTTTTTTTTTTTTTTTTTTAATTAAATTATTTATTTATTTATTTTATTTTTGCCTCCAAGTAAATGCCAAGCTCTTGAAGGCAGGGCTGCGTTTGGGTTTGCTCTGTTTATGTGTGTGTGAAACCGACTGAGAAAGGCAGAGAGACAAAGACAGAGCATCAGAGAAAAAGAGAGAGAGAGTGAGAGAGAGAGTGTTTGGAAGTTGGAGCTGACCCAAAGCCTGGCTGATTGTACCAGAGCATGTGGGCTTTGTTTATAATTCTGTGCTATGCTGCGTTCGGACACACAAACTGGTTTGTGTGCGTGTGTGTGTACGCACCAGTGTGTGTGTGTGTGTGTGTATGGTGTGTATAGACCACAGCATACCGACGGCAGGCTCATTAAGCAGCTAATCAAAGCCAGAGAGCTTGGATCAGAGATGAGGCTGCTCTTGTTTGGAAAGAATTGCTCGACTCACCACAAAAAGGAGGGAGAAAGAAGAATTGGAAGGGTTGAGGGGAGAAAGAAAGCGGGAGAGAGAGTATCAGAGCCATCGGCCAGGAATGTGTCAAAGTCTGTCCTATGGCGCCCCCCCTCTCTCCACCCCCCCTCCTCCTTTCCTGCGTGCTCACTCGCTCTGTTTCTCTTTCTGTATTTGCGTGTGTGTCTGCGTGTGTGTGGCAGACATTGCAGCGGTTTTGTCCCTGTCTGACAGTAATCAAAAACCTCAGGAAACTCTTCAAATCTAAAGCAGTCGAGGCTCCGTGCAGAAATTCCTCAAGATGAGTGAAAAAACTCACACAGGCCACGAGCTGAGGAGAGGACAGCAAAGGGGGGGGCGAGGGGAAAAAAAAAAAGTTGACGCGAGTGATAAATCAGCGTAGAGAACAATTTTAATGTGCGCTCGCTGGTGTATACGAATGTTAGTGTCCTGATCCTGGCGCAATAGCACTCTAGTATTGTCATGGTTGGCCTGGCTCCCTGTCTGTTAGCCACCACGCCCTGACTTATTAGCCTCAGCCGTCCTAGCCCAGCCATAAGCTCACAAACCGAGGGCCTATTTCTTGATCTTTCTGTGCACCCTAACCCCTCTTTTTTTCCCCTCCTGTTGCCTCTCTCATTCTCACACGCGCACAAAGGTTTCGCATATTTGAGGTTAATTGCTATGTGTTCTGAATGTGAGAAGCGAACAACAAAAGGAGGAAAGAAACAACCGAGTGATTAAGGAAAAATGTTTAACAGATGGGCCGCAGCCCTCTCCAGATCCTTTGCTTGTTTCTTATTTTGCTGTGCTGCCTCTACGGCCAAAGCAGCAGAGATGGTTTGGTGGTGCAAAGAGGGAAGGGAGAGGAAACATGGAATGGAAAGAGAGGCTGCGGATTGAATAACGCGGAGAAAATAGATGATGGAGATAAGGGGATAAACTGTAGTTGCTGTTGAGCACAGCAGCCGGGGAGAAATAAGTGAAACAGTTTTATTTTGTGTAGCTGCAGATATTTATAAATGTGTGTCTGCCCAGTTGCCCTTAACATTTTGTGAATCATCCTCTCTTTACATTGTTTTTGAGTGTACATTCATCATTGCATGTGAAAGATCACATCAAATTTGGTCTGGCTCAACCTGTTATACTATTTTTTTTTCCACCTGTGTCCAATCTGTGGTTCCCAATATGGGGTGACTCACGTGGGGGCTCTTTTACACAAAACCCAATGACTTGTTTTACCGCCGTACCGAGTCATGTACACGAGATGCAGGAATGTGACACAGGTCAGTCAGTGCACATCTTAAATAGGCAGTGATTGTCTGCCTACCTACATTGGACCAGGCAGTGATGGTACTGTTAATAATTTTGTCCTACATGTGTTTTGAATTTAAGTCCATCTCCCCCCACATAGCTAAAGAGAGTCTTGTTGGCTCCATTATTAAATCACACACAGGCTTACCAACATTAGAAACATTTTTATTTTATATATAAAGAATTTTTTGTACATTGTTAAACCAAATAAAAAAGCATAGTTATTGATAAAATTACTTTTTATTTTACATTTCATTTACAGCCATGTACACATGATTGCTATTTTTATACTAACAGGAGAAATTATGCTTTTCACAAAGCGATGTTGTCAATGAGCCAGTTTTTAAGATGTTGGGGAGAGTTTTATCTGTCTGGAAGATACTTAATAACACTGAATCTAAGACTGCAGCTTCTTGTGTTGTCAATTTAATGATAAGGAATGCTTTTAATGAGTTCACATGTTGACACAAAGGCAACCTCGTTCCAGTAACATTTGACTCATGTACAAAATGGGTCAAGAGCTGAGTGGAGAAAGGGCATTAAGAAATTACGACACGAACAAGGAAATCATCCACGTGGTCTCGGTGCATTTTTTGCTCTGATGTCTTCGTTTAAGTACACGACTCACTAACACGCCACGCGATGGGCATAATCTCAAAAGTTGTTAAGATAAGCGATAAATAATCTGAGTTAGACAGCATGTGGCTGAGTCTGACAGGGTTCTGCAGGGGACACTTTTTTTTTTTTGCAGTACTACTAGAGACTTCTTTTCTCTCCACCCACAAAATGTGGAGTAAGACTTGTTTTGTTTCCACTGGAAGTGAACATGGCAAGAAAGAGGAGACGGCATATAGCTAAAAATGACTGAAAACATTGTCGCTCAGCTGAAATTATCCCACGCGTTGTGACTTAAAGTCTGGCTGCATCACCTACAATAGAAAACCAGTAATAACATGTCATTACTAAAAGGTCAGGGCTCCTATTTTGGATGATCTTTT
>JBAJHX010000106.1:20520755-20548866 GCA_037176925.1 Amniataba percoides
GGAGACGTCTGACTAGTGTTTGCGTTGTTTGCAGGAACGTGTACAAGGACTACAAATGCCTGGAGTTGGCCTGTAACTCGCAGGAGGAGTTGGACAGCTGGAAGTCTTCTCTGCTACAGGCCGGAGTCTACCCTGAGAAAGTCACCGTCAGTACTCCGACCTCATGATTCAGCCTCATAAAGCTCATGAACGTTAGCTGTGTGGAGCTGCACCTGTCTGCACCTCGCCTTACCTTTTGTGTCTTCTGTGCTCACAGCATTTTCTAACCTTAAACCACTCCTGGCCATAACCCCTTACCCTTCTCTCCATGTTCCCCCTTCCCTTCTTCTGCCAAAAAACGAAAAAGCAAGTCCCCCACCCCTTCCATCTCGCTCTGTCGTTGGCTCTCCGGCGCAGCATTCTTGGCCCATGATGTCACTACAATATGTGTGTATGTGTGTGTGTTCTAGTCTGTTTCTAATCAGCAGTTCCTCGTCCCTCACCCACTCCCCCCTTTTCTTTCTTCTGCCCACTCCTCCTTACCTCCCTCTCCCTCCCTCTATTCTGCTCTCCGTGTTCCCATCTCAGCGACTCCGCGCTTCTTTGCGTTAAAGTAACGTCATGGTTAAACACGCAGGGACAGTCTGATCAGATGCAATAACTAATGAATAATATCTCTGTCTGTGTGGCACCCAGGTGGATGGACAGGGAAATGGAGCCCCTGAAAACTTCACAGACCCCCAGCTGGAGCGTCAGGTGGAAACCATTCGCAGCCTGGTTGACTCCTACATGAGCATCATTTATAAGACCATCAAGGACTTAATGCCAAAGACCATTATGCACCTCATGATCAACAGCGTAAGCTCTCCAGACCAGACTCTTAACTTTTTAATCATTTTCCCTTTCTTTCTTGAGATTTTCCTGCCAAAAGCTCCGCTCACAGCCCAGCAAAATCTCCTTTTCTTTGTCTACCATACAAGTATTCACCGCTTGAAACACTATTTGAACATATTCCAAGGTCAAGAAATGAGAGCCTGTAGAAAAAAAAAAAAGATTTTAGAATTTAGAGTCATAATCCCAAATCAGAGTAAAATATCACTTTACAAAGTCTAACATTTTGACTTGTCACAGCTGTTTATAATCCCTCTCTGTAGGTGAAGGAGTTCATTAGCTCGGAGCTCCTGGCCCAGCTCTACGCTCTGGGAGAATGCTCAGTGCTGATGGATGAGTCACCGGAGCAGCAGCAGCACCGGGAGGAAGTGCTCCGCAGACACGCCGCCCTGAAGGAGGCGCTCGCCGTCATCGGAACGATCTCCACCTCCACCTGCACCACCCCTCTGCCTCCGCCCGTAGACTCCTCCTGGATACAGCCCTCTAGGTGCAGACACACGCATGCACATTTATAAACCAAAGTAATGCACGCGGCAAATGAAACCGCGCGACCCGTGTCTGTCGCTCAAAGCTCTCCTCTCCACTCAGCCTGACACGCCCGAAAAATTCAAACCGCGTTGGCAAGCCAAGCGTCCGTGGCCAAGCCCCGTCTGTTCCCCGGGTGCCCGCTCAAACTGGACCCACCCCCTCCCTGAGCACTGACGGCCTTCAGCAGTTCGCCGGCCAACCCCACCGTCCTCCACCGAGTGTGCCAAGGTGACTGTGACAATTGCAGCCTGAAAGCTGACCTGTTACATTATGAAGACCTCCAGTCTGTCAAACGTGCACTGGCACAATTATCCACACACTCTCACACACACACATACTATCAAACCTTGCGTTACAGAGGCACCGGGGCAGAGGGAGTTGTTATTTGAGCTGGGTGGGGGTCTGCTGGAAAATGTGTTTCTCATATTCTCTTTCCCATCAGCCTCAGCAGACAGGACTTCTCTCAGTGCAGCTTTCTACTGGAGCCAGAGACAACAGACTGAGCGCTCTGTCAAGTTTTCATCTTTCTCTCTGTCCTTCACCCCCCCCCCTTCTCCTAGCATGCATTTGTTTTATTGCCTTCCCCAGTTTCCCGCATGCAATAACCGTTATTTTTCCTTTTCCCCCTACTGCTTTTTCTTGTAGATTCCTTGACTTCTCCTCTTTCACTGGTTCCTCCCCTGCTCTTGGCCTGTCTCTCCTTTTTCTCTCTGCCTCATTTCCTCTGTGCTCTCCAATGGTTCTTTAGGTTCTTTCCCCACATACAGTCTCCCTCTTTCCTTACCCGACTCTTTCCATCCAACTTTACGCCTCTTTTCCTCAAGTAATCTCTCTCTCCCCTATAGATTAACCATACGTGGGCCACAAGGTGTTGGGTCTGTTTTTCCTCGCCATATTTATTCTCATCTTTGTAAAGCCATGCCAAAATAAATAAATATACTAACTTGGCAAATTAAGAAATAAAAATTAAAACAATGTTTACACCGACATTCGTGAGCAGGGAACTGTGGGCCCTGAATCACAGTGCTCCGACATTGTGGACTAGCTCCTAAATTGCACGTCTTTTTAATCCGTCATGTTGGTTGTATAACCAACTGTCTTACCTAAACTTTTGTGTGAGGTCTAATAACCATTATTTCTTCATCCATATTTACCAAACCCCTATAATTTTCCACCTAATAGGTTTTCACAGCTTTCATGAGAAGCCTTTAATCCAGGGGTCAGCAATTAGGTTACGCAATGGTCCATTTATGTTTTTAAACTGCTCACTGAAGGGCTGCATTTTATAGCTGCAGTGGAGGCATTGGGATTTGTCTTAAATATTTGCATTTGTTTTTGTTTTTTTCTTTAGCAATGAACAGACATATAAAGCTGAATCTCTGGTATTTCTTTATATTTAATAATCAATTTAGGGCCTGACTAGTGTTATAACCCAGAGAAGAACTAGCAGCTGCATCACCAGATTTAGAAATTAGGATTTTCTAGCCCTGCCATTAATAAAGCCACAGTTAAAAACACCTTCTGATAAAATTTATCACATCATTCTCCAAACCATGCACATAAAAGGTGGATAATGAAAACTTAATTTGAATACCAGCTCTATCTGTAATGTAAGAACAAGATATAATATTGCATTTCACATTTTTCTCCTTGTGGAAGAAATAATTCTTATTTTCTTAGAGATTTAAGTAGGTGGTCTGCTGATGTTATTTTATTATATTGAACCTAATAGTTATACCTTTAATTTGATCTTCTCCCCAGGAGGCATCCTCCATCCATCCCTCGTGTGAAATAACAGTCCTTCTCCGCGCAGGACTCCATTACCCATCTACCCCGGTGAACCTTCCAGCTGCAGCTCACTGTTATCCAGAGACACTCAGTGACCTGTGTGATGTGTAATCCAGCTGAAGCACTACGCTGGGCTTCTCTCGGCCTCCTCTGGGAGCTGCTGTCTGCAAAACTCACTGAGTTTTGAGCCTGTTTTGTACATAATATCATCGGCCATAAATGCTGGAATGTCCTCGACCGTCTGCTGACTTTTCTCAAGTGCCTGAACTTTGTGTAAATAAAAATACTGCTTTTGAATAATTATATTAAAAGAAAATACACATGCACTATTTTTACTGTTTTATGAATAAACAGGGGTTTTATTTTTGAGGTTTTTGCCTGATCTCTCATTTTTTGAAGCCACTTTACTTTTTCTCCGTCGCATTTCCACCAAGTGAAAACAACAATAATAGACTATTTTTCATATAACTATTCAACGTTACTGTGTGTCACACATTGATGCTAATTATTTTTATATGTGACAAACAAAACTAAACTAATTGGGGAATTTGTGGGTGCCACCTGCAAAGTGATGACACATCAGTATCAGCTGTGAGACTTGGTACCTTGTATAAATGCAGCTGTTCATTTTAAAGGGTGATCAATCAGGAGGTGGGTGCATAACCGAAGTGCGTGTGAGAGGCGTCATCCTGCTGACTGGTCGGTCCCGGACTTTCTTCGCAGCAACAATAAAATGAGCCACGGGGAGAGAAAAGAGGTGTCCGTAAGGTACTCAGGGTCCACCACACACATACAAATGTATAAATATATATGGGATAATATGTTGAGGGAAAAACAAATATTTAAAAATAAACATGACCTTCAAGAATTCAGCCCTCCTCACGCTGAAAGTTGAACGTAAACACAGAGAGACACACAGATGACAGTAAAGATGGGACTGGAGTTAAAGGAGCAGCAGGTGTAGAAAGGTCTCTCTCTTGGGCTCAATATTTAACGGTGCAGGATCATTTCAACAGGTGAGTGCAGAGCATCACACAGGTCTCATCATTAGAGAGGAGAAATCAGGTTTTAAATAAATAAATAAAGGAAATCTCTTTTGTTCTTAATTATTGATCAGCAATCTGCCCATCCACATAGAACTACTTAAAATAAGTTGTAGTGTACTAAAAATAGTAGTTGTATCAAAATGCAGTTCCCCTTGTCCAAAATGAAGATGTAATTATTATAAAGAGGATGTGGTTTTTGCATAATTATATTACACTCATGGTGGAAGTATTTAGAGCTTGTAGAAATTAAAGTCCCACACTCAAAATTATGCTAAAGTGCAGAAACAACAATATAAGTACCAAAACTAGTCCATTTTAGAAAAATGTGTATTATACTATTGAATTATAATAATCAGTAATAATAATGTGTTCATCACTTTCATGCTGTAGCTGGTAAAGGTGTGGCTCATTTCAATTTACTTTATGCACTGCTCGGCATCTTCTCACAGCAGCAACCAGTAAATACTTCTCTTATTCTAACAACAATATATCATCATGTATTTGTCTATTATAGTGTGTTGTATTATTTTTGAATCTGCTAAATGACTAGAGCTGTCAGATAAATGTAGTATAAAGTGTAGTAGAGTATAAAGTGGATAGCAGCAGAAAGTAAAACTCCCTCAAAATTGTACTTAAGTACAGTACTTGAGTAAATATACTTACTTTCCACCATCGATTACACTTCCACTGTAGTTCAGGGCAAAATACAACATTCTGGTAATCATTTATTATTTTATTAAATAATTTACATTGAGAAAACATTTCTTTATTACAAAACTGTTTAAAATGTTCATTTGTACTGTTGTGGTGAATTTAATAGATAGTTTGACAGCCACTGTGTTAAACAATTTGTATCCGTCTGTTCATACACAACATCAACACCGTACTTTAGACATTAACCCATCTCCCACAGAATATTAAAACATGACTGATACCAAATTGGTACACTGCATCAGAATGTGCCCAGTAATGTAAGTCAGTATATGTTAGTTAATTTCTTCACTACAGACTCTGAGGTCAACACTTCTAACACAGCAGCAGCTTGAATATTAAAAACATCTTCGTACTCTCAGCAAAAGAGTAACAAGTTGTCATGACTGTCCAAACAGAAGCGGACCAATGATAAAAGAGTTTGTCAGTTCAGTTGTGCAGCACCAACATAATACTGCAGACTGACACTGATAAAATTCATATAAAATCCTCATTTTACATCAAATGAAACCCTGTAACCCCGTGCTCCTCTTTAGTCTGTCCTTCAGTGAATGAAGTGGCTCAGATCCTCGTGGATCTCAGCCTCGTCCCAGGGTCCATGAATGTTGTCCTTGTGTCTCTGTAGCCTGACGAGCAGCAGGGGGCAGAGCAGCGTAACACTCCCTAAAGCCAGAGCTAAGAGCACAGCTCCCCCTGGCGACTGGGACCCCAGTCCTCCCACCCCTGCAACACAAACCCCCACACACACTGCAGTAAAATGGCCAGGAGCGTTTTCCCTCAGCCTTTGGATGAGGCAGGGCCACAAAGCAAACACCATCAGGGCACAGCTGAGCATGGCGAAGGTGTGCAGAGCACCAGGAAGCCTCGAGGCTAAACACACTGACGCAAACAGGGCTGCATTAAGGGAGAGGCTGCCCGGGGGCAAGGGGTGGGCGTAAGGGAACGACAACAGGTGGGCCAGCAGCATCACAGCGGACATGGCGTACACTGTGTCTGTACTCACAGACTCTGTTAGTGTCTTCAGAATTGGTGAGAAGCCAAAAGTGAAGGAAAGAAAAATAGCGGCGCTCTGTAAGTCAGCCAGACGGGTCCGTGGCTCACAGCCTGATTCCACCTGAGAAGTCAAGGCTTGGTGCAGCCCATAACCCAGCAGGGCACAGACAAGGCTGGTCCACAACAGCCTCTCCGGGGACAGCAGGCCCTGTGAGGAAAGCAGACAAGTGGTTAAATTGTTTGATGTAAACCATTCAATACAGTGAGGATCTGTGAGGACCATAGACTTTCTTTAGCTTTACCTGCTCCATGTAGAGCCAGACGGTGATAAAAATGGCCACACAGGACAGCTGCTGCCCAACAAAGCCTGCTTCTTTCACCACGGCCCAGTAGCGGTATTGTCGGATGCCCTCATTCCTCCGTAATTCCTCCAGGAACCGCTCGTCCACGTAGTTATCAGGGTACGACTGGCGCTCCCACAGCACCTTCTGCCAGGGCACAGCTGGACCCGGGGCACTGTCTGGCCCCATCACCCTGACCATACACACAACCAAGTCATATTTATGAACAATTTGTTATTATCCACTGCTCAAACAAACTGTGGTCTCTCTTGCTAACATAATTTGAGCATTGTTTTAAGAGCCAGAGACTCAAGAATTTCACTGCCAGCTACTACTCCATGTAATTGGTTGTGCATATGATAATATCAAATCTTGAATCTGAAAATTCAACATTTATCATTATTTTATCAAACAAACAAAGAAAGGCTAGACAACCACCTAAGGAACTTCTGTAAGGACACAGACCCTCAAAAGCAGGCTTTTTTGTCTGAATTACTTTTGGCCAATTTATTTAACTATCTACAAACATCAAGCTCTACACTAAAAAAAAAATCTCCTGATCGGAGGGTGATCATAATATAAAGATCTTGTTGTAAAGGAGGTCCCTCTGTGGCTGCATGTTGCATCAAGACCTTTGTTAGTACAGGTTTGATTTAGCCGAGATTTAAGGTCAATAAATGGATTTAAAGAAATGATGCCGAAATAATAACATCATGATGATGATTCATAAAAAATCTGAATTCAAGTTTTGTCAGGTCTGTCTGCAATACCACAAGCCAACAATTTTTAAAATGCCTGTTTTCTGAATAGAGTTCAGATGGATCAGGGCTCCGCCTTTTAAATAACTACATGCTTCTCCTCAATAGCTTAAAGCCTTTGACAGCTAGATCTCATTCACCACTAACTTCACTTTGGGTCACCAGGTGTTTTTAACTTTAATGGCATCTGTCAAACTCTCACCGATCACTTTTCCATGTCTCTCTGATAAGATGCCTGTGTTGAACACATGTCATCTCCTCTCTGCGGACACTAACAGAGATGCCGATCCACAGACCAGCAGCCCTTTAGCAAGGTGTTCACTGTAAGTACTGTCCAATGCTATATCTTTCTTTAGATGCATATTTTTTATGTCATAATATTGATGATGATGATGATGCAGAGCAATGCCGCCTCCTTTCCTTTCAGCCATCCTGGGCTGCGTACAATGTGTCTTTCCAAGAGCTGGCCCACTTCCCTAGATGGCTGTCTAATCATCAAATCAATGAACCACCAGATCAGCAAGACTTGTCAGGTCTGTCTGCCAGACCACAAGCCAGCTATCTTTAAAATGCCTGTTTTCTGAATGGAGTTCGGCGGGATCAGGGCTCCACCTTTAAATACCTACATACAATGAGCCGTCTGTCATGAATATTTTGGTCATTATAGGAAGAGCTGTTGCTTCGATATCTGAATTACAGGAAGTACAGTCATTCAAATCTAAGCTAAATCTTTGATGCAAGGAGTCATTACATGAGTAGATCTCATTCAACACCACTTTCACCTTAGATCGGCAGCCAAGCCAACGATTTTTAAAATGCCTGTTTTCTGAATGGGGTTCGGCTTTAAATAACTACACCCAAGCTTCAAGCCTTTGACAGCTTTGAAGCCAAAGAGCCACCTGTCATTAATTAATTTCTTCGCATTCATGTTTTTTTCAAGATCTCAATATGAAGACTGAGATCCGGACTTGAATCAAACTTGTAGGTGAACTTAATGTTTCTGTCAGCTGAACGAGTCCATCCTGAAAAAGTCTTTGACACGGTGAACACTACAGGAGCATTAAAAGTCTGAAATAATCACCACATACACATATTTTTCACCTACCTGAAATGTTTGGCTGCGATGCTACAATCTCATCCTGTCATAATAATCCCGGAAGTGAATCGTTGTATTCAGCGCCCCCTGTTGTTGGAGTTCAGGAGTTTTTTTAAAATAACTTTATTGAAAATGAAACATCACACAGTCAAAACGGCACCTCCTGCAGGAACATTATATCACATTATCTTTAACTCAATCATAAAAATAAAAATGTTCACAATCCCTAAATAGTAAGATAAAGGTAAAAAAAATCACAAAACTAATTTTGAATTAATGAAATGAATCACAAATAAACGGAAATGAATTAGGACATAGATACAGTATTTATAGATGTATGCCTTTTACATTCAGCAAAATTGAACTAATCTTTACTTTTTTATCTTTAATATTATTTCATTTTGGAAAGCATTACACATTGGAGAATTCCTCTTTTTTTCCTCCATTTGAAGTTTTCATATGTTTAGATTTAGAATATTTTGGTCATTATAAATTCACCACTACTCAAAAGCATCCCAAAAATTCCTGGTTAAACTACAAGAGATGTTGTTTTGAATTACAGAAAATCTCAGAATTCAAATCTAGGAAAATGTTTGATGCAAGAAGTCGTTACATGAGTAGATCTCATTCAACACTACATTCACCTTACTTTTTTTCAACTTTTTTAAATTTAATGGCATCTGTCACACACCAACAACTTTTCCATGTCTCTCTGATAAGACGCCAGTGTTGAACACACGTCACCTCCTGCCTGCGGACACTAACAGAAAGGCCAATCCACAGACCAGCGGCCCTTTAGCAAGGTGTTCACTGTAAGTACTGTTTAGGGCTATATCTTTATTTAGATGCATAACCTTTACATCATAATGTTGATGATGATGCAGAGCACTGCCGCCTCCTTTCCTTTCAGCCATCCAGGGCTGGGTGCACCGCGTTGTCCCAAGGACTGGCCTACTTTCCTAAAAGGCTGTCTAATAATCAAATCAATGAACCACCAGATCGGCAAGAAGATTCCAGAAAGTGCAGCATGAAGCTTTTCCTACAGGTATGTGCATAAATGTTTGACACAGTCTCCATTTAGAGTAAAATAATTCAGGTTTGTAAAACAAAAATACACAACTCATTAGAAGACAGAGGTCAGAAAAATGTAGGGCTGTTTAATTTATACACATGTACAACTACAGGACATCAATTGAATAAATACTTCAGAATGTCACATTCCCTCTTCCATCGCTGCTCCATCAGGGTAGTAAAAATAATCTTTCAAAGACAGTGTGGCTGTTGACTCAGAAACTTAAACAATCCCCCCTACTCAGTAACTTAGAAATACATTTAGAATATTTGTAGTCTTTTATTTTTGTAAACTTTGAAGCACTTAAAATAAATCTGAAGTCAGTTTAAATTTCACATTACTAATCAGTCATTTATTTGACTGACAGAATCTCAACATGCAGTACATAAATTAGACTGGATACCACAGTGAGATCATATGAGCTGAGGATTAAAGGTTGGCAGTAAGCACTTAAAACTGAGGCAGAGGATGACCTACAACACAGACATAATGTTTAGCAAAACTGCAGCTTTTCAGAACAGACAGCTCAAAGTTCCAGCTGTTTTATTATGAATGCATGAACACGTTGTATGATCTTTATCTTACAATACAGGGCAAATTCAAAGGATGACCACATGGAGCCAGCCAGTGTAGAGAATAGCAAAGTTTCATCGATGGAGCTCACCAATGACAATAAAAGAATACCAAAACAACCATAACCATAATCCATGGTAGTATCTTAATACTGTACAAGCAACCAACGAGATAAAAACCTCTTGAAGAGTGCCCATAATGTAAAATAATGCACTTAGAATATAAGGACAAAAACGTCAGTTGTTCTGTGGCATCAGAGGCAGTGCAATGATCAGATGTTAGTTCATCATAATGGCTAATAAAATATGAATATCAAACAAAACACACAGATAGACTTAAAAAGAAAGCTGACGTAGCTGAGTGGCTACTGCATATTAAAACTCAGCAGTGCACCCATGTAGTAGTGGTAATGACCTTCCAGGTGTCAGTAAGATAGAAATAGACTTCTGTCACCAGAGAGACAGGCAGGCATCTTCACGCTGTAGGTGGCTGTAAACGGACACCCGGCAGCAGCCATGGGGCGGAGCTGGCAGCCAGTGAGGCCGCAAACCCACAAGTCGTGGCAGAGAATAGAGAGTAGTTCATTAAGAGATTTGGAGATGGCACATTTCCTTCTACTCCATGGTCCCGCGGGTGCCAAAGAGCAGCATTAGCAGCGTGGCTCTACCTATACACCTGACTTTCCAGCACTGTTGTAAAAGGGAAAGTGTGACTGGATTTCTCTAAACACTGACGTCCATGACAAGGATATTCAAAGGCCTCACAAACTGGCAAAGGGCTGCCAGCTAAATACAAACTTCTAAGGCGTCTTAGTGACATACAAAGGGAAATTCTTAAGAGGAAGGACTTGGGGAAGACATGCTGACAGTCTGGTAACACTTCCTACTCCTGTTTGACAGAAATAAGTCAAATTCTTCACACACCATACTCTTTTCTTCATATATTTTAGCTCAAATAAAAATATGTCCAAAGAAAAGGGGACATTTTTGCGATAGGTAATTGGCCAGATAACTTTAGGCACTGTTAGAAAAATAGTCACATCATAAACGTGCTTGCTATGTCACTCTCTGTGAAGAATTACAGCAGCTAGGGAGGACTATAAAACAATATACAAATTTTAAAGAGAGACAAAGACACTGAGTTTGCAAAGTCGAAGAGTTGACAGCTATAAATCAGGGACTCCCGCTGTCCCCCAAACTCCAGTGGACTGAGGACCAGAGCAACAGTGCTGACTTTATTAAGTCACTTTGTGTATTTGTGTGTGCATATGCATATGTAGAACTGACATCTTGTGTTTAAAGTCACAAGACAGGAGATCTGCTGAGAAATATTCCAAAGATATCTGTGGGCAAGTATGTTAGTTTCTCTGTCTCTCCATGTGCGGTGGTGTTATGTACGAATTTTCCTTTTATCTTCAAACAGCGAGCGGACTAGGTAGACCTGAACCGCTGACACCACCATCATAACAATGAGATTTACCACCGACCAAAAGTTCACCCTGTCAAAGTTATTCTCCTGGACATTTCTGTCACGGGCCTCGAACGCCCGCAGCAGCGTCTGGATCTGCACACTTTTTCCCAGCCGCGACTTGACGTTGTTGATGGTGTCCTGAAGAAGGAGATAGACACAGGTCAGACTGACTCCAACTAAGAGCGAAACACATTCACATACATTGTGCCTCTGGTGTACGTGACATTTAGCCAACTTTGAAAAAAGAGTTAGATCTCTAGGGGCAATTTTGAGTTTGTCAACAAAGCAGCTCAATCAGATGTGTTCCTTCTTCCATAAGAAAAAAAACTTCCTGTACAGCTGCAAGATACATCTACTGCCCTCTTAACTAGGCCTGCATGACTTCTGACACAAATTAAAACAGTGAAGGGGTGGTGCAGGCCACTGTGGTGCAAGCTGAAACAATTGGCTGCACCCACCTAATAGGTGACAGTTCATGACATTGTCTATTCTTGTGACATGCTCCTTATGACTCTGACTGCATTGGGGATTTTCCCGGGCCTGTGCACTGAACTGCGCTGCGCTGCGCTGTCACTGCTCCTGCCTCCTTTTTTAAAAGTTTCTCAGTGTCTTTGAAGTTTCTACATGAACTGCTGCTGTTTTGGAGTTGTGCCATATCTCATTGTTAACTGGTCGCTTTCAGTGCAATCAGAGTTATGTAAAGTTATTGATGATACGAGCTTCACATTTCCTGTTGTCACTGCTTCAGTGACTTCATTATAAGCTTCCTCTTTGTGTGCCAGCAGAGTGCTTTAGTTGTGAAGCATGTAGAGGAAATGCAATGCATTAGTGGAGTTTTATCAGCACTGATCTTACTCAATAAAAACAGGTAATATCAACTAGATATGGGTTGACTCTGCTTCATTTGGTCAGCAGATCTCTAATAAATATTGGATGAAGGACAAAAAAC
Source organism: Amniataba percoides (assembly GCA_037176925.1). Taxonomy (NCBI): domain Eukaryota; kingdom Metazoa; phylum Chordata; class Actinopteri; order Centrarchiformes; family Terapontidae; genus Amniataba; species Amniataba percoides. Next base: position 20,532,951 of record JBAJHX010000106.1, read on the forward strand.
AAAAATGACCACAGCAAGCAGAAAATGTCTGCATGTGATAGTGTCTTACTCTGGGTTGTGAGCAGCACACCTCCAACACATTACCAAGATACTTTTACCTTCATGATGTGGCAAAGTGAAAAACACACACACACCATGATGGCTTGGCTCCACTTTTCCATCAGTTCAACTACCTCCCCTATTATGGAAACAATGTTGATGTGATGAATTGCTTGCTTGTTTTGCTGGGAACCTGTTAGGTCACTTTACACCTTGAATGTCATCCTATGAGCTCACGTGGCACAGTGACAATGGCAGACAAGAGGGGGGCAAAGTCTGTGACATCCAGTGAGAGTAAAACAAACAGTCTGAATAAGTTTTTTCACTAATGCCTTACAGACTCAAAAGTTCCCGCATGACAGCTGTGGAGTGTGTTGCATGCATATTTAATCTTTTCTGAATAACAAAGCATGTGGTGCACCCGAGAATGACTGCACTCTCACCATAATGTCCTCCAGCTTCATGTCCAGTATGTCTGTCCCATGGACGTACTCCTTCCAGTTGTCTGGGTCTTCATCCACGTCCATGTTGTCCAGGATCAACTCGAAGAAGATCAGCTTTTCTGAGACGGAGCTGAACGTGTTGTCGAAGCAGAACATGTAGTCTCCATCCTCAGTTTCCACACTGGCGGGAGGCACAGATCATAAGAGCGTGCACAATGTGTCTGAATCAGCAATGTATGTCTCTGACCTGCATAACTTACGTGTGCATTCCATCTGACTTGCGGTAGTCGCTGAACAGCACTTGGCCAGAAGGAGAGAAGATCATGAAGTCTACATCAAGACCTGCGCCGTCTAATACCTGTGGAAGAGTTGAAGACATTCACACATGAGAGGGGGAATTATCAGACAATTGAGAGATATTAAAACTAGACTGCTTGCTTTTTTGGGTTGCTATTTTCACCAGAGAGAGTAGCACCTCTTAAACTCTGTATTAATTATTTCCTCAATGTGAGGAATGCTTGTTTTTCCTCCCGAGGTCTCAGTCAAATGATAAGCTTGTCCTCCAATTTCAGACTTGACAACAGGTGTATAAAATGCTGTGGATGTCTCTTAGATGCACAAGGCAACTCCCTTCTAGACACACTAAATTAATGAAGACAGTTGCATACCGACTGGCATAACAGGTTCCCAACAATATGACAAAGGAGGAGTGAGCTGCAGAAACCTGCTGATCACACTTCTTGTAGAATGATTTGTCTTTACACAGCAGCATGTGAGTATAAAAGAGGACCACGACACACAGAAAACGTGAATGCGCAACAACTATACAAAAGATTATCAACACATCCGACAGTTGATGTTGGATCAGTGTTGATTTGACATGAAGATCGTGATGTGTGGGTCACATACACCTAACCTGCTGGTCCTGTTGCACAATAATGTGATACAGAAATCACAGTACCCAGACATCCTCAAACCTGTTCAAGCAGTTTCCAAAGCCTTATCTACTCATTCATAATTTTAGATAGCAACTTTAAAATATTGTACACATCGTTCAACTTGTTTAATTTACAGTATTTCACACTTTTTTTCTATCTTTGCATACTTCATCATAAAAGAAAACAATGCTTCATAACCAATCAATGCTTTTTCTAGACTTAAAAACAGCAGCATGTGATCACTGAATGTAAATGACATATAACTACAAAGTAATGGGTTATCAAAAGGTTTGACAGCTGCCATGTTATAAGTTTAGCTTCGCTCTGCTAAATAGGCAAGTTAATAAAAGTGTATATAAATGACTCGAGTCTTCAGGACCTGATATTCAATCTCCAGTGAGGCGTCTTTCTTCATAGTCTGGTAGAAACACTCCTTGCGACCGGCGGGCAGAGTGAAGGTGAAGTCGCTGTCCAGAGACTGAGAGAAGGCGGCCAGCGCCACAAACCTCCCCGAGAGCAGAGCAGCAAACACGGACAGCACGCTCAAAACGCCCCGGTCCGCCGCCATGGCCGAGCCGGGTTATATCCAGGAGTCCAAGAATCACAGAAAAGCAGAGAAAGAGAGACAAACCAAGTGGTGTTAAAGGAGATTCAGCTCTTTCCGATGGGAGGTTGTGTCGAGGAATGTTCACCCAAACTTCACTTCTGTTGAAATGTTCAGAGCTGAGGGCTGCCCAAAGTTCAGGACCCCGCCTGTTCAAAACTACAGCACATTTTTATTTAATACTCCAAATAACGTCGGAACAAGTCTCTATTCTGTTTTAAGTTAATCTAATTTAATTAAATTTGCATTGTATTTACCACTCAATATGCTCTGAATTCAATAAAATGTGCAGGCATCTTTTTTCGGGCTCTACTCGAATTGCATTGTGGGATGTGGTGTTGATTAAGTTTTGGACATGCACGCTTTAGAAACCTGCGTGTATTTAAACACGTAATCTTTTTCACATAATCTTCTTTTGTTAAGAGAAGTATGATATGATTACAAGTTACACATTTAAAGCAGGAAATCATAGTTGACGATATACACACATATTTATTTACAGATGTGGTTTTTGTGGATGTTAAGATGTTTCTATTTTCTAACACAACAAATCGAAAAAAAATATAATAGCTGTTCTAATATAATACAACTTTCACTTCAATGAAAGACTTACCATTAGTTTCTGCCTCATTTAATGAAACAAGACGAAAATGACAACATTTATAAAGAAAAGCTAATAAAAATCAACCGTGCTGAGACTTGAGCTTTAATAATGAATAACAGCTTCTTTCGGGACTTTTTCGGGGTGTTATTTCTTATACAATATGAAAGTATTTTGCGATTATGAAAAAAGTACACAGTGTACAGATCTCCCCCTCAAGCACACGTCAAGTGATGTTAACTCCCAAGTAATTGCGTTAAAAAAGACAAGGTGTGAACTTTCGTCATTTTCATTTCGTCAAACTTTCTGACATGACAGGATTGAGCAATAACTTCTGAATATTGCGAGCTCCGGTTGATGTGATTAATCAATAAAAACAGGACGCGTCCTGCTGTACAATCTAAAAGGGGCGGGGCTTATTTAAACACGGTGTTGCTACGTGCCCCGCAATTGGTCGACATACCGGTAGCTCACGTTTGATTGGTCAAACGCGGAGCGGGGGGTTGAACTAACCCAAGGCATCGAGTCGATCAGCGGCAGTGGCGAGCGAAGCAGAAAAAGAGGCGGACCAACACTCCGCACAATGGAAATTTAGTCCATTAACAGTAGGTTTTTAGCCACGTTTGTTCTCTTGTAACCAACACAGCCACCCAGACAGCTGTATAAAAAAAGGTTTGGTGTGTTGAGTAGCTGCGGGAGTTTAGGAAAAGCCCAACAAAGAGCGAGGATGTTGGTCCCCGCGGGAAGATAATGAAGAGGCTGCGCGTTTTGTTGGTGTGCCTCATTGTAGCTCTCCTGTGCTGGTAAGCCCGACATCTCCACCTCTTTTCACATTCATAAACACACGCCAGGCTAATGACAGCATCTGTGGTCGCATCTGATTGTTGAACCGATGTTTTTTTCTCCGTGAATCATCAGTGTTCAGTGTCTTGTGTCCTCCATGCTACACAGCTAACTAACATTATCATCTGCTGGGATGTTTAGCTCAGCTGCCACTCAAAAATAAGAGCTTGGTTTTTACTGTTTGATTTGTCAGCTAGATAGTCAAAGTTTGATGTTTCTAAATGTTTAATTGTGGCTTTGTGAGATTGAATCAAACAGCTGTTGAGTAGCTGCACAGCTAAAAAACCTAAACCTGTTTACTGGTGAGGTGGCTGCTTTCATTGATCATCGATTATGTTGAAATATGACGTGTTTTTTATTCAATGCATTTTTATGGCACCTTTTCATACATACATGCTGATCAAAAGTGCTTCGTATTGTAAATTTAAGACACATAAATAAAAAGAATAATGAAAGCCAATGATGAATAATGAGTAAAATCTCACAAGATAAAAAAAAAAGATAAAATAAAACTATTTTTCCATTAAGTGAGATATAAAACTACCAAGACCAATGGTCGTGACATTATTATTTTCTTAATTAAAAACCACAGCAAAAAGATGCCTTTTAATTTATTTAGAAAAATAAAGAGAGCTTGCCATTCAAATACTTTCACCTTGACGAAGGACCTGCTGTGTATACTTTCTCTTCCAGATTTAAGGTGGTATGATTATGTTTTTTTTTCTCCCAGTAAGTAACTATGATTTCACTATGGGTTATTGTTCAAGTAATTGAATTATACATGGAGGAAAAATGGTGCTAAATAAACTTAATCAGCTACACTGATGCCTAAAACAGTTTAGTTAGTTTGTACAGCTGTTTTGAACCCAGAATGACTCTTTTCATAACCATATAGACTAAAGAAAAGTAAGCAAATCTCTGCTTTTGTGACAAAAATGTTCCTAAATCAAATAAACAGAGACTATTATCCTGTTAATTGGTTGATAAGTTCAAATACACATGACAGGGGTACATGAAATCTGCTGCAAAACAATGAGAAATTCACATCATTGTAACATCAGCATCAATACACTTGTACAGATGTAAATGGTCTAAATAAGTTGCATTATAAAGCATAGTGTGTGTGGTTCCTCTCTAAACGTGCAGTCACAGGTGACATCTGGTAGATTAACACAACTCATGAATTTGTTTAATCTCAGAGGCACGGAGCAGGTAACAATACGAAGGGTTTGTGAAATGGGATTAAGGGTGCAGCTAACATGCCACCTTTATCCAGATTGTGACTGTGTGGCCTGCCGACTGTTGTTTCTTTCTCCACTGTTCTGGTCACTTGTTCTGTGATCTATATTCACTGTCATTTCTCTTGAAGATATAATGATTATATTGTTCTTCGAGAGAATAATCTTAATCATAAAAATTGTTTGGAAAAATGAATATTAGATACATTTTTGGGTGGATCTGTAGTTGTAGAAAGCAACTCTAATAACTGAGCTCTTGTGGAGAACACAATACTCTTCCTTCAGATGTACAATAATTTCTTCATCATCATACCTGTGTTAACAGTCGACATGAGTCATGGTAACAAGGGAAGTAATGATCACATCCACGTCTTTCATACTGGATCAGTCTAATCTGAGTGTTTTTTTCCCCTTCCTTCCGTTCCTTGCAGCATCAGAAACAGGATTTTAAAGCTTATATTTTATTGAGCATGACCATGGTGACTCTTACGTAATGCCAGCATCAATAAGTAAAACTCTCTCCAAGTACACAATCTGGGGTAGTACCTTAATAGCATTCATGTTTGAAAATGAAATGGAAACTAGTATAAAATAAGTCTAAATATTTAGTAAGACTGAAAAGAAAAATCCTACATCCCTCAGACTGAATGATAAAGATACTTCTTGGTGTCTGTTTGTACCTTTGTACCTTTTTTTTTTTTTTTTTTTTGAAGAATGATCACATTTCCAGAGATTAGATTATTTCAGAAGGTCTCGGGTTGCTCAAATAAGATCTAATGTATTTTTGTCTGTGCAGCAAGGAAACAAAGGAAGAAAGAAAAGTTTCACAGTTAGCCATTAGCCAGTTAGGGAATATTGAATTCCACATTTAATTTTCACAAAAGAGGCCGCCTTTACTGTTGCCAAACAGATTTGATCACAGCCTCAAATGTCAGGTGCTCGCTTGCTTAAAAACCTTGGTACACCTTTTCACTTTCCCCACAAACCAGCTAATGACCATGCAGCCGCACGCACAGGCTTCATTACTAATGCAAACCCTTTTTAGTGTGCTGCTGTCGGCTTCTCGCTCCTCTGTGCCAACTCTCACACGTCCCAGTAGGAAACGGGGAACGCGGCCCTCGAAGTAATCCAAAGGTTTCCAAGGCAGCAGCAGCAGCAGGAGCAGCATCAGGCAGAAAGAGGCTCTGTATGAGGAGACTGGTGGCAAAAACTGTGGGGGTCATCACGATTCTTTTTATTAGCTCTGTTCTCCTTGAAATGATCAGGGCTACTGTTGATATTTCTGGATTAGAGACAAGGTTTTTATACGTTATGTGCAGTGTTTTGACTGTAAGGCTGCTGCTCGAGTAGAGGAGGACTTTCATGCTGTGGTGCTCAGCACAATGTCTTCTGTGTGCCATGCTGGCCCTTCACTCTCCCAGTCAGCAACAGGGATCTTACTGTGCCTACAGTATGTTAGCACACATTGTTGACAGCAGCATCCGTGGAGAAAGTTTGCATGCGTGTTCAGGAGTGTTTGTGCCCAGGGTGCACATTTCCAGCCAGGTTGATTGTCAGTAATGACGGCTCACCACGCATATATTTTCACACCATTTAGACTTACTTTCGTGCCCAGACGTAGGCTGAGTGTGGTGTGTCAGCATTCCCCTCTGTAACAAGACAATTGTTGGGTTATTCTGTAGGACAGCAGGCATCTCTCAGCTCGTCGCAGTTTCTGTAAAAACTACCCAAGAGGCAAAACAAACCATTTTTATAGCAATCATTGTTTGCTCATTTTCTCAGGAGCATGCTCAAGAGGAATAGCTGCATGTCGCTGTTTCATCTCTTTCTGTCCCCACGTCATAGGCTTATTAGTTTCACAGCCATTTGAATGTATCGTTATTGTTATGTAACATGATTAGCACTTATGAGATAACTCTGCAGCCGATTGACCAACTGGGGATTTCATATTATATTCCATTAGCCCGCATACACTCACCACCCATAGAATAACCATACTAGCAAAGCATCACAATTCTCTGTGGATGATTCTGGTTGTCCACCTCTTCACTCTCTTGATTATTATATAATTTACCGTCAGTGCTGCCAATTAGTCTTGTATGTAATTAAATGCCTTTTGATGTAACTTGCTTCAGGCTACCACAATCTGCTCCAATGTAATATACACAAGGAGGTGTTTTTAAGTTTGTGCTGTATGTTTTGACACCAGTCCAGTAAGAGGACACCGCAGGCTTTTTTGCTTGTCCAACCTGTTTCCTTTCCTAGATCATCTATAGGGTGACACGGCCTGTAAAGGTTTTAAGTCGCCCCCTCGGCCCACCAGATCAGAGATTCCCAACTCGCAGCCTCAGCTCTGGAGCAGTCTTGGATATGAAGCTCTGTTTTTCAGCACAAACATTTTTGTTTTAAAAAAAAGACAAACATAAAAAAGTGTAAGCTGATTTTGGTTTCCTAGTGGACTTTATCAAACAGAGCATCAGATAAATTCCCCTTTACTACACATGCACACTTTAAAATGTAGTGTGAAAGTGTTTAAGGCTTAAAAATACTCTGTTGCTGTGTGCTCCTCTGTCTCAACGGCGTCCTGTATTATTTGCTCAAAGTCAGTGTGAGCACTATGCAAAGAAGGAAGCCAGGGCATAGCAAGGGGACCCTCTCTATGTGTGCCCACGTTGTAAAAGTTCCTTTTCTGGGGGCTGTTGTTGCATAAGTACATCCTCCCTTTGCTGTCCACGTGCATCAGCAGTCAGGGACGCTGTCACTGATAGCATTGCTTGTATTTCCCCCCGGCACACACTCATCACTCACCTGTACTGAGCACAGAGAGTAAATGGCAGAGAAACAGAGAGTGCTCTGTGTGTGAGTGTGTGTTTTTGGGGCCTACTCCAGCCACGAAAGCAGGGGAAGAGAGGTGGGAACTTGAAGGTAAAATGGCAGGTAACGCAGCCTGCCTTGGGTCACGATGATGTCGCTTACTTTTTCTTGAAGCTCATTACCCTCCCCAGCTATCCTTTTCACCCAGCAGCCTTCCTGTAACTTTTGTGGTCCCTTTGGCTGCTGTGATTTACGACATGTGTGTCCAAACACGTGCTGGGTATTTTTTGTCCTTCTCCCCCCCTCCACCTCTGCCTTCATTACACGACTTCTTTTGTCATGCTTGTTATTTCAGCGTTGTCCTGCTGGATGCTGGGCCCTTTGAGCGCTGTGCAGTCGGGTATCACAGACACATCAGTGTATGTCTCTGGTATTAACCTCATCTTTACCCAATTTCAGCTATTATGACAGCACATTTGCCACGTTCTCACGCTGAGTCATGATCAGTAAGCAACCCAACCCCAGAGGTACTGAGATCTATTCCTTTGCCACGTGTGGTCCTTCAATATCTTTTATGTATTCTGAAGGACATTGGTGGCATTAATTTATCATGAGCTGCAGATGACTGAACCACCTTGATACTTACTTATGGATAAGCCCCCCGCCCGCACACCGTGCTGTCATGCTTTGCAAATTGTGTACATGTCAACGCACAGATGCACGGATAAAACATGCATGATTTCATCACATTGTGTTCAAGTCTGACCAAGAGCTGTGTATTCGAAGTTTATTGTTTTATCTTGCAGTACAAAAAGATCACATCAGGGAAACCATGTAATGAAGCCAGCTCAGTGAGAAGCTTGGCGTGTCTCCATATTCTACCTTTCTCAACTAAATTTTTTGGCAAAGATGCAGCATACGAACTGAATTTAACATAAGCATTTAAATCATCGATTAACTCACAATGAATGGAACAGAATGGACCAAAGCCACGACGTTATCTGTCTGAGCAGATAGCGTCGTGGCGTGTTTTGACCCCCTGGTCAAAAAGCTATGTAATCATCCTCCTGTGTGTGCAAACCAGGGCCAGGCCTCTTGTTCTGAGACAAAGTTGTTTGCTGTCCTTTCTCTTAGCTTAATCAATGCTTACCAGATAATGTCTCCCTTGTCGTCAGAGTACAGTCTGAAGGAACTGGTTGAAAGGTTGAAATCCATAGAATATGGATCATTCAAGTCACTCATCAAGTCACTCATCAAATAATGTGAAAAATACTTGTTCTGGCGTGGTATTTGCTTTTAGTTTAGTTTTTAGTTTTCTTTTAATTGTCAGATGAAATAAGTAATTTCAAGAGGGATGGATGGATGATGGGTGTCTGGGACATTTATGTGTTTTTGTTTTTTAGATATCTATTGGTGGATATAAATGATAGTAATGAAGAAATCATAAAACTAACCTCACTAGAAAAACAAAATCATATTTCATGATTGCTCGCGACAACGCCTGGCAAGTTGTTGGGTGTAGTAACGAGTTGAATTCAAATCCTCTCCTCAAGATTTATCTGACTAGAGAGACTGGGACACCTTGTAAATCTCGAGCTCTCAGAGACTCGAGTCTCAGTAACCGAGAGTCCATCTTTCTGTTGTTTTTGCTGCACGCCAGAGTTTCGCACCGCAGGCTGGCAGCTCCAGTTTTATGTGGGGAGACAGAGCTTGACTCCAGAGCTCACTATTGTTCCTGCCCGTTGGCCATGGACGCCGCCGAGCACATCGAGCTCTCCTGCCCTCCAGCCTTCCTGTTTCCCAGCTGCACGGCTCTCTGTGTTAATGCTTTACGCCGGCACCACGAGCCAATATTTGAGGGCTGATCCAGCGATAGGTGAAATAAGTACATCAAGGTGTGTCTGCGGAGGCTTCGAGGCAGGGCCGGGTGATCAAAACAAATCTCAGATGCAGAGTGCAAAAAGATTTCCTCAGATAACGATAATGAACGTAGGATGCTTGCAGTGAGTATGATGTGTGTGTGCTGATCATAAGCCAGTAACACTGCAGTTTGTACAATACGCCTCGTTAGGCTGCAGTTTGTCACAACCGTGGGAATCATTGATAGGTAGTCAGAGAAAGAACAACAATCAGAGCCTCTTTGTTAGTCTGCTGTTTACTGAGACAAAGCTGCTCTCTCTCTCACAAGTCAGCGTGGAAGTACCACCTGGATAACTGACTTTGATATCGCGGTAATTTGAGTAGTCCGAATAAAGATAGTTATGACTGAAGAATAGAAACTATAAAAATCACCTGCGTGTCAGTTCTTTTTCCTTAAATAGAAATGAAAAACAGATGTATTAAGGACCGAGTATCACTAGTGTCAGCTTTGTGTCTCTCTCTCTCTCTTTCCTCCTTTACTCAGAAACACTCATTTTAACCGCCCTGAGGTAAATCTTGTTAAAGTTCATCTCTGCATCTGCACTTCAACATATTTTCCTTTTTGTGAATTTTTTGTCACAAACCTGCATTGTATCCTCTCAGGTTTGCTGATAAAAACAGCATGACAGGAATTTTTGAAAAGCTAACTGCGCTCATCCCCATAATGGCACCCTTATGCAAAAAGACTCAATTATGTCCTTTTATTTTCTGGCAGCAGGAACTTCTTTGCAGGATCCTGTTGCTCATATAATATTTTTCTGGGAATAGGTAGGCCTGCAGTGAGAACTGAATGCAGGCCAGTAGCCCGAGGCTCTGTCAGTGGTTAGACTGAAAATACCACTGTTTACTGTGTTGGTGAGTAGTATTCACAGGGTGGAGACTGCTGGATTTTATAGGTAGAAAGTTGTGTCAGAACACCAACATAGTGTTATTACGTGTTTGTGTGTGTGTGCATGAAGAAGGTATGACAAAGACGTGATTGCTTTGATTAGCTGACAACTGGGTATTTGACTTTTTTTTTTTTTACTTTTTTTGATTACACAATAAACAAATCCCCCAGTAATTAACAGTTCAAGTGGTTTACCAGGTATTTAATTGTACATTATGAGTCTAAAAATAAATAAAGCGTGAACAATTTTCTATTGAAAGTTTAATGCATCTCAAGACATTTCTCAGAGCTGGTTTTTGTCAGAGTTTTTTGATAATTCATTACACTTTAATCAGGGGTTGCTTTGCTTTTCCTGCCCTCTCAGAGAAAGACACTATTTTCCCCTCCTGAAAATGCTCTGGTTTCTCCTCCTCCCCTCCCCCTCTCACTCTTGCTGCTTTTTGCTGTTTACCTTTTGCAGCTACTGACAGGCTGTAATGTTCGTACTGCGTGTGGTGGGCTATTTCTCTCTATTTTTGGGTGGATTGCTCAGTCTTGTATGTGGCTGTTTCAACGCATGTGTTCCTTTTTGACTGGGGGAGGGTGACATAGGTCTACGCGGATGCCTCGTCCATAGCGGACGCTCTGAACTACTAAAGAACATTGTGTACCAAAGCCAATGGGGGCATGCTTTGCTTAAGCTCTCATACAAAGACATAACAGTGCCATCAAACCCACTTCCCAAAAGTTGTCTGTGAAATGCAAAATCCCGTTATATTATTTCACAGGTCAAAATAAATAGATTTGTAATGGATATCAGAATCAAGTGTACAGTAGGCTCATTGTTTCAGATTTTCTATGTATGCTGCTGTGTTGGTGTTATAACCAAAATGTTGCTGTCGATTTTTAGTGTTTTACTTTTAAAAACGCAACATTTCCTTGCTTGTTAGGGGGGCGTTGTTTGCATTGGAGCATGTATAGCAAGTGCAATTGTTTCACCATGCTGCAGCACATTGGTACACTGTGTACTGAGGTGAATCTTTGATGAGTTTTTGTTCTCCCGCTGTGCCTGCTGATGCACGCATAGTGGCCGAGAATGAGCATGTATTGTTGTATCCACGCCCTCCCGTGCTAACCCACAGTGGCAAAGTGGCTTTTCCTATCAAATTACATTATATCACATGACTGCGTCCTTCAGTCCCATTGTCCTGGGTCGATGTTCCCGATGTCGCATTCCCAAAACCCCTTTCATCCCCGTCTGACTGAGACTACGCCGATGCCTGACAGCGTCACACCTTCACTGTTGCCACCATGCTCAGTTTTAGAGAAAAGCGTGCTTAATTTCACTGCGGATGAATATAGTTTCATGTCGATGGTAATGAATTATGATTTCCGAAGTCAAACATGGTGATAGTATGTCCAATAACCTAAATAAATAAAAAATATAAGTGTGACAGATTCATTATCCCAGAGAATGTTTTTATTTTTGTGACTCTGTGTATCCTTTCAGTTTAGTTTGATCATATTTTAATTTTCATGTATTGCCAGATATTCACTGGAAGTCTTTCAATGTCTGTCCTATTATATTACTAATTATTGCATTGTTAAAGAAAAATCCAAACAGCCACTCAGGACTTACTTTGATTCATTTTTCATTTTGACAAAATACTCTGAATTCTACTAAATTGTGATATATTCTGCTGAGATCAGTTTATTTTATTTTTTCAGTGTAGTAAAAAGGTATGATTTAAAGTACGAGTCCATAAAAACTGGGGCCTTGACTTGGTTGTATACTCTCGATACAACAAGGAAATCTTTTTCTTTGCTCCAACACTTTTAAACTTGGTCTTGTTTGAATACGAGACACCTGACACCAGCTTTCTGTGCTCAGAGTCTCTCAGTCAGCCGTGTCTCGAGGTTTGTTTGCACTTTAACCATATAGATTATTGTATACGTATGTGGCTTGATGCTGTTGTTGAGTTATTGAGGTTCCACGTTGCATCAGTGATTTAGTGGACAACACACAGACCTTGAACTTAAGTTTTAGTTCCAAATGAAATAATATGCTTGATATGGTGATGGGGTTCTCCTATTGCTACCGTCTTAAAGTGCTCTTATTTTGAAAATTAGAGCAATATGTTCCTCAGCATCACTTGCTTTAATACTTTCTTTTTTCTTCTTTCTTCTGTTTACTCATCTGTCGTGTAAACTGTTTTTATCTCTGTTGGAGAAATTCTGTGCCTACGGTCTTTGACTTACTGTCACTGTCTAGGGTCTGTAGATTAGATAGTGAGAGTAATTATTTTTGATTTGGGCTCACTGAATTCTTGTCAAATGGCCTTAGAGGTAGCAGGTAGAGAGTGATTTTTATCATAAATTATCTGTCTCATGTACCACTGTCAGGACAAATTGACAGTTTTATCAAATATGACTTAAAGTCCTTTTTAAATAAGTCGCCTCCTCCCACTTTAATGTCAGTCACAGGCGTGTTAGGAGAACATAAACCTACAGGAGCAGCAGACTCTCTTCCACCAGGTGAAATGACGTACTTGATGCCGCAGGCTAGCCTCCAAATTGAGGTCTGTCTGTTTATTCACATTACATCCTAGAGAACGGCTCCTGTGTAACTTGTGAAGGATTTGTATGCGTCATAGAGCCAGTGTGGTCAAAGAATGATCCTTATAGATCAGAGAAACAAATGAGCTTTACAAATAGTTTAAACCACTGTGGATTATAAGTGTATGTGGCCTTTGATTATTTTAAATGAACTTAAGTGCACTGTGAAATTGTGATTATCAGACTTTAAGAAGAAACAGGATGAAGTGACATCAGTCTACCAGGAACTACTGAGCCACTGCCTTTTATTAGCTGTGGCATTTAAACAGGAATAAGAAGAAAGCTGCTAATCAGGTTCTCTATGAACATTACAGTAATGAGCACACACTTTGCTGTTCCAGTGCTTGAGCAGAACTTTATTAATCCAAGCTTCTTTAAAATATCATCCAACATTATTTAGTTTTTTAATTAAATGAACATGATGGATTGAAATATTAAGCTTTTATTCTGTAAACTGCAGTTATTTCAGAAAGGAAGCCCATCTGAAATAAAGAGCAGAAGTCAAATCAAATGAGTAGCACTCCTGATGTGATATGAATGCACATCATAAATGTTTCTGTCATTTTCTTTGAATGAAGATGTTTATTCTTGAGCATATATATGTTTTTTCAAACTCAGATTGAAAAAAGATTGAAAGATAAAAGCACCAAAGGATGTTAGTTCAGCTTTTCTTTTGATGAAGAGTTTGAGTTTGAGAACTGAGTCAATTCTATTTCTGCCGAGTCTTTATGACAGATTGTCAGCAAACTTTTGTTTGCAGTGTGAAAACGTATCCTGGATGTGTACTAAAATAGTCAAGAAGACTGAATCTATCTTTGGTGTTATTTTATTTAGATAACTCTTCATATTTCTACATTTGAAGTATATCGTGCATTTCTGTTCGTCCTATCATTTCCACCAGGGGACACATAAAGATTCAGGACAGCTCAGCAGCTCCCTTCAACTCTAGAGAAGAGAGATTAAGAAAGTAAGATGCTTTTACTCCCAAGCTTAAAAGTTTTTGGGACAGTTGGGCCTGATTTCTTGCTCAGCAGCGCTTGATGAGCACAGACTCAGATCCCACTGCCAGGAACAGGCCTGGGTCATAACTCCTAGGAGAGGATGTAGTATATGGGGTATGCCTGTGTTCCTATACAGCAAGTCAGCACACATTAAACATTCTAGCACTTAAGGAAATGAGGCTGCCACTCCAAACGCTGTTCGCCGCTCACAACATCTCGGGCCACTCCATGCAGAAGAAGATTAGCAAATAGTGCAGCAATGCTAAGCTCCTGGGCTAAAGGGTCTGCAGCCTCACGGCAGAAAACATGAACATCGTGTCCCTGAAATCTGCCCCTTGACCTCCACTGTTTGGTGGCGAATTTTCTGTTACTGGAGCCGTTTATTGATTAGTTGCACGCGGGGCAGGAAACTGTGCCTAAGTATTGTGAAGATGCATCCACCGTTTGGTTACCAATGAATTATTACACTTAATAATGAGCTGGATAAAGAAGTATAAATGTGTTATTGCAGATTGACCAATAGTCTGTATCAGCCTCTCCCGCCAAGTCCAAAATAGTTTCAGTAAACAGGGTGGGAAAGTGATCAGATGAACAAAAAGTTTGAGCCGAATGTGCAGCAGAACATCTGCTCTGACAGTTGTGAATCTGTGTTTTCAATTTGATATTTTTAGTGTAGATTAGATTATTTTAATTTCAGACAAAAGTCAGAGCCTCAGCTGTTGAAGGAAGAAGAAAATATTGCAGTTTTTGTTAGTTTAGAGCCACAATTCCTCCATGTTGCAAGATATATTGGGATGGTGGGTTAGGTGAGTGGGGGCGTTCATTCAAGGTAAAGTTGAGAGAAATCTTTGAGAAGCTTTATCAAATTACCTGACAATAATGACCTACAGTAATTACTCAGTAGAAAGGCCTTTGGGTATGTGTTTTGTAGTAAGTGTACCTTACAGAATATGAGTGACAGGCGGGGTTCGGTTCATAAATGTGTGTGTGTGAGAGCTGTTCACCAGTTCAGCCACCGTGTCCTGGCTGGCCCAGGGATGCACCAGTGGAGAGGATTACGAAGGATCAGCAGGCTTTACAACATACTGCTGCTCTACATTATTCCACGGTTCGATGTGGAGGGAAATTAGACCGCAAACTTACACGTCCGCACACTCACGCAAACACGCTCGCCCCTCTCAGGCTGGGCTTTTTCAACTCGGTCCCCCCCCCCCTCCCTCCCTCTGAACAGTGACGGCGTGTTTTTGTCTGCTTGGCAGATGCGCTGGCCTACTTTTTAATGGCGAGTCCTGGCACATCTCCCCGACCCACAATCCACCTCTGCCCGTGTGGATCCTGGATTCTCTCTCCTCAGCTCTTTTCCTCCATATCTTCCTCTCTAACTGTTTTTCTTTTCGTTTTTTGCCCCTCTCAGCTATGTGGAGGCAAACTGTATAGGCTGAATTCTCTGCCTGCTTGAAGGATTTATTCTCTGTGAGAAAACACCTGGATGTATTTGACCTTTTATTATTTGTGTGTACAAGTGTTTGCTCTCTCTCCCCTAAACATGCGATTGGGCTTTGGTGAGCTGACATGAGTTTATATGTAAATGTGAACTAAGTCACTCCCTCATCACATTGTTCTCCATCAGCCTCTCATTATTAACCCTCTTCTGAGCACCACACATTCAATATAAAGTTGAATATCTGTGCTGCCTTAGGACAGACAGATGTACTATTCATATACCTGTTAAATTCATAAACTATAATCAGATACATGGACCTTAGTATCATGTCAGCCGATTTGTCTGATTCCATATGCTGCTTACTGACTCCCACTTCTTCCAGTGCTTTTATTTATCTGTATTTATTCATCTGCATCCTTTCTGCGTTTCACAGTCAGCACAGTGACCCAGTTTAAGCTAGTTAAGGCAATTAAGGAGGGTAAGGACCTAACGTACCTACACGTGCTGTCAGTTAAAGACAGCAGAGTGTGTGTGTGTGTGTGTGTGT
>JBAJHX010000106.1:20552753-20570927 GCA_037176925.1 Amniataba percoides
CCTGTAATTGCCTAAATAAAAAGCCTGTGTGTGTGGGAAGGTCTTTGTTTTGATGCTGGTGCCTCTCGGTTTAACTCAATTTGCATATCGCTCAGAATAGCTCTAAAGCAATCTGCTGACTGACTTATGAAAGTTCAAAGAAGTTAAGCACAGATCTAATTTGTGTGCGAGTTATTCCAAAGGAAAAAAAAAACTCTATTAGCATCATAACAGAGGGAGCGTGTTCAGACAGACCTCTTGTCAGTTCATCTTCACTCTCTTCTTCCTCCATTCTTCACTTCATTTCTACTTCGCTGATAAGTTAATAAACTGAGAAGCAGCTGTCCCTCCTTCTCTCATGTTCATATATCCTTCTGTTGTGTTTCCTCATCGTTCTTTCCCCCTCTTGCCTTCAATTACATCTGTTTGTTTCTTATCACTTTCTATTTTTTTTGCTCTCTCTGTCACCTACACTGAGTATTAACATGCATAGTAAATCAGCAGACCTGCACTGAAAAGTTGTCAGGCAGAGATAACGTAGGTGGTCTCAAGCACATTGCAGGTCAAGTACGAAACTCAAAAGTGTTGCAGCAGTATCAGGGCCCTGCTAAACCTGATGGGCTGACAGGAGCAAAGGAGGAGGAAGAGAAGGCTGACTTCAAAGAATGCAGTTTGTATGGAGAGACTCACAAGAGTACACAAATAACAAGAGTGGAATTTAGTTTACACTGCTTAGATGCCATTGTTCACTTTCTTCTTTGCCATCTCTTTTGCGATCTGTCCTCTCTGTCTCTTTTGAATCTCACCCACACATCCAGACTGCTTTGCTGTCTTACACTCAGAGTATTTTCATTACTTGTGGGCTCCGAGGGAAGGAAGTGTTTTCACAGGATGTGATGTTGTACAGCCTCAGCATTCTTTAAATTCAAAGGCAGCCATTGCTGATGACATGTTGTGCTGTTGGACCTCTAACCTCTCTTCTAAACCTTTTTACTATGATGTGAAATGGGTGATGCGGTATTTTTTTAGACTACTTGTAGAGTATCTGATGTTGATTAAACTTTTTACTTACACAGTCCTCTTAAATGATGATCAGGATCACTTTGCATCATGCTGACATTTCTTTCCCTGTTTTCTCTTAGGTACCCCAATCAATATGTGTATTGTTCAGAGCAGAGCCTGTCTGACCCAGGTCAGTCTGTCGGGGACAGAAACCCTGACAGCCAGGAGCAGGAGCAGGACTCCACACAACACAAGGTGTGTTGAAGTTTTGATTCTTCATGATTCACCACTCTCATTTAGCATTGCAAGCATGAAACGTTTTATGAACAACTTTAATACACTATTGCAGGCGCACATATTTGGTAAATTATATCAATAATTAATTATACAGACTTCTTAAAGTATAAAAGTTTCAGTCACACCACGTTGACACAATTTTGGTAACACACCCAGGTATTGAAATGGATTAATCAGTTTGCATTAATACACACAGCGCTGTGTCTGGAAACTCCTGGAGGAGTCCAGCCCCTCTCCAGGAGTTTTCCAGGGCCACTGCAACCCGGACCTGCATGAGCGGCAGAAAACAGATGGAGTGTGGTTACCGTAACATTGCTGGGTCATCCTGTTGGCCGGCTGTGGGATGGCAAGCAGTATTATTAGACTTGCTGCTCATCGTGAAACGTACGCGTTAGCAGAGCGTTAAGAGGACGGTGGTGGGAGTGGGGTCGTGCACTTCAGTGACCCAGTAACCCCCGGTGAAAAAGAGGAGGGGAAAAGAGGAAGGGTAGCTATAAATAATCAGTATGATTGGTCAGGGAGATCCTGAATTATGGAGGCTAACATGTGGACAGTGGGATGGTGAGGGTGTTACACAATTTGTTGCTCCCACCAAGATATATTGAGGGGAAAAAACAACATATCAGTGGTTTCAACTTATCTCTCTAACTTTACAACTGATAATCTTGTATGACTGAAATGGTGTCTATGTGTACAAAAACTGAGAACTATGTTCAGAACATGAAGATTAGGCTCAGTTCCAGGTTAAAAGGTTCATAGAAAACTGCCCACTTACACGTCGTCAAGAACATAAGTTTCTTTGTGTCATGAGTCTCAGACGTGGTTGTGATATAGGTCGGGACCAGCTCTGTGAGGTTAGAGTTCAGAGTATACAAAGCCGTCCCAACTCTTAGCTTTTCTGCCCTTTCTGCCACCTCAGTAGCTGTATAATGTTGAAGACTAATCCTTCTTAAGTCAGTCAACAAGACTTTGCCTGAGGTGGACTGAGGCTGGCTCAGAGCCGGGTCGGGGTTAGATATTTGAAGCCCTCAGCTCTAATGAATGGGCCTTCAAAGTATTGTGTGTGTGGTAATGTGTGCATGAGTATTAGAATGAATGATAATTTGGGGAAGCGAGTGTGTTTTGGTATGCGTGTGTGAGCACAGAAGAAGGAGAATCATTGTTCGTGGTCCAGCAACAAACAGGCATGCCAGGGCAGTTCAACAGGCCTGGCAGTCTGTCATTGGCCTTATAACACGGCCTTTGTCCATCAACAAAGGGCTTTTTTCACAACCTGAGATGCAAAGACCTTTTGCATCTTGACATTTTCACACAAAAATGCGTCATTCAAAATAAACATAATCCAACAAAACCGGGTTGCAAAAAGTTTCAATTGTCATCCTGTTGATATTTTATGTTGTAAATGCTTTGTCAGCTTTTTTTTTTTCCAATTTTTTTTAACCCCCAGGTGTTGGAAGAATGGCCGACACACACATCATACGACATGGGACTACAGACGGAGAGAGCAGCACTAGAAAAGCTGGCAACACACAATGTACACCAAGAACAGGTAACTAATCACTAACTAATTAGTCTCAGAACGAAAGCTGGTTAACATTGACAACATTCAGCTGCAACGTACAGGGGAACCAAGACAAATAATGCAAATAATAATAATTCAAAATTAAGACGCGTGAGTGGAGGTCATGGTATTTCAAGTAAAACACACTTATAAAGCGTGGTTGTCTGTTTTAATCACTAAGTATGAATGAAGACAACAAAGAAAAGAGTTACTGAAACAAGTTGGTCTTATCATGTTCCTCTTAGGACTTTTAGCATTTTTTGCCTGGAGAGTACCTAAAAAATTCTTTCAGTTCAGATATTACAATATGTTTGACTGAATTCATACATATCAATAAAGCAGATATATTTTAAGTGTCAGTTTATAATCTTTTTTTTGTGGATCCACCAGACTTTTGTTGTCGATAGAGATGGTGCTCATTCTTTTAAAAGCTTGATTGATTGTATTTTATATGTGAAAATGTTTTCTTTTTTTTTTCTCACCAGACTGTGAATCCTCGGGAAGATGAGGTGAAGGATACCAAGCCCGACCCAGAGTCTGATACTGTACTCGTTGCTCCTGAGCCAGAACCCCACCCACACACCCAGGCTGATCCGGACCCTCCGACGGACTCCCAGGACCATGACCAAGAAGTCCGCGTGTCCTCTGCTCCAGAACCAGTTCCAGCACAGAGCCGTGTGTCCCCAGAGGCCGTGGCCCCAGCAGAGGTCTTCAGTGACGCCCCTGCTGCAAACCCCATCCTGGACTCAAACCCAGCCACATCCCCAGATGAAGCTGAAAACATACCTACCTCACAGAGTGCCGGCCTGACCCACACAGGGTAAGCTCAGATTCACTTCCTTATTCCAGAGATCTGGTCTCTGGCATTAGAAGTTGGCTATAACCACAGAGAGGTCACATTGGTGAAAGCAAACTTTAATCTTAGACAGTATGACAATAAACGTTCCTCTTGGGATGGTTAAAGCCAGCTTCTACCCAGGTATACTAAAGGTAAAAGTCTCCAGTGGTACCATTGTCATGACAGACGTTGCACGTTTTCGTTCATATTTTTGTTGGTTTACTTTTGTTCCCTTCAGTTGTTGGTTTTATTTGAATTATTTTGTTTTTTTTTATTCAACCATTGTTAATTACTGATTACAAACTGAAAGAGGATCTCAAAGGAAAGTTGGTCTGACATCCTGGATATTTTTCAAAGTTGCGTTTACGTGGAACTCAGCGGCCAGCTTGGTGAAGTTGCTCAGAACTGTGTACAGGATCAGCTGAACTTTATCATGGAAGTTTGTGGACATTTTGTAAAATCACCTGTGTGGAGCTGGAACTCTTTCTTTTACCAAGATTTGTCTGGACATCCCTTCAAACCTTCAAGAAGAATGTGTCTATCCATGGGCACTGTTTTTATTAAACCCAAAGCGTCTGTCAACGTGAGGACATGAAGACGTGCGCATCATCTGCCCAACCAGCGAGCGACCTCACCATCCCTTTTTTGTCCATCCATTTCTTTCTCTTGCTCTCTCCATGCTCTGCCTTTCCTCTCTCTCCTGCTCTCCCTACGCTCTTTGTCATTTATCACCTCTTTCTCTTCCTGTTCCCTACCTCTCCTCTACCCCGTCCTCCTCTCTCTACCCTTCCCAGTATAAGGAGGTGTGGTAAACGCCATGTCCTTTCTTTCCCTCAGCGCCAGTGCAGGAGATGAATTCCCAGTAGACAACTTTTTCTTTGCTGAGCACTCTGATTCACAGTGCGGGGTCATTCCCCCTGAACTGGCAACCTGTGAAAACTCTCCTTTTGGCAGCCTTCTCCTCAGGTGAGTTTCTAATCCCCAGAAGCCATTCAAAGCACAGAGACAGGTAATCAAGTCACAAGCTACACCTCTCTGCTGTGCGCAACCGTCGACCGCTGGCCTTGCTCTCCACTTACTTCTGCTTTTTTATTTTTAATTTCCTTTTTCCATCGTTTTGCCTGCTCACAACCGAGGATTGTAAATGCTTTCAAATGAATGAAATACTTTTTAAGCATCTTTTTGTCCAACATTGCAGAGAACTTATTCTTGTTTTTGCCCTTTCTCTGTCCTTATCCCCTCTCTCTACATCACCTTGTCCTCCTCCCTCTCCACCTCATTGGCCCCGTGTCTGTGCTATAGTGTGGAAGAAGCTGGCACAGAGGACCAGCAGTCAGACCAGAGCCTCAGCTCTGGTCCTGAAGCAGAGGTCCAGTCTACTCCAGGCCATGTGGACCAGGAACAACAGCAGCGGCATGGGCTGGTGGATGAGCTGTCTGATTCGGACCTGGAGGGCAACATTTCCCAACCCCACCCAGAACAGAAGGTCAGCAGCTTGAAGTTCCCAAGAATTTGTCACATGTCAGTGAAATATCAATAAGGTTGTTAAGAACAGTGGAGCTCTGCATAAATGCAGGACTTTCATGTTTTTTATGAGTCTCAGTGCAGTTTTGAGTAGAGTGCGGCTCTTTTTTTTAGTACATACAGGCAGAGATGTCAGCGCTGCAAGTACCGTGATGAAAAATCCAACCACTCCACACTGATCAGACATAAACACGGTCAGGTGTTGAAAACAGCTCTCGGCTTCCTGGGCTGCAAGGCATAATTAATTCATGTGGTGCAGGTGACACAATAGGTCATCTGCTTAAAAAAACATTTCCTTAAAATGTATATATTTGACTGTTGACTAATTGACTAAATTATTTCAATTATCACAGATGCACCTAGATGGCATACAAGCATGATGAGTTCCCTAAGGATGCTGTTTGCTGCACAGTCAGTCACCTCTCTGAAAGTTTGACCCAAACTGTGTGGACAGATCAGCGTGAAAGTTATAAATATTCATTGTGCACAGCTGCTCTAGCAAAGGGCAGCTTTTGAATGTTTCCCGTGGCAAGTGCTGAGTCAACACGCTTTCAGTTGCTTTTTGTCACGGTTGAAGGGTAATGAAAGACGAGTGCATCCGTGGGAATTGACTCATTTTAAGGGGATTGTGTGCATTGTGTGTTTGTACATTATTCTGCTGTTTTTGAGACCAAGATCTGGTGGCTAATCTGAATAATAGTAATGACTCCTGCCGGAACTGCTGGGCTGTTTACATAAGAGGCCGTCTGAGTTGGTGGATTTTTAGGATCAGACTCTCTTGTGAGGTCCAAAAGGGCTCTTATGTAATCCATCACAATATTACTCACAGCTCAGCGCATCTGAATGCTTTAGTGGGCAGGGGCTAGCTGACTACCATGACCTGTGGACGGGACTCTTTTTTATTTTTCTAACACGCGCTATGCTTGTGTGCTGCAGTAGTGGCTGGCCACAGCGTGCAGTTTATATTATTGGTTCACTGACGCCAGGATACCAATAATCCTGTTAGTCATATTTAGCAATATTGGATTAATTTACTATGTGATGCTATTTACATACAAAGATGTAAGCATATAAGGAGATTAGGTGATGATGTCACCATCGAACCGTGTGTGACACACCTGTCTGTGTGTTTCAGGTGGGGGATGCCAGTACCACCAGGGAGACCGATCCCTCAGTGCCCAGCAAAGAAGACATCCCCACCTTCGACGAGTGGAAGAAACAAGTCATGGAGGTGGAGAAGGAGAAAAGTGAGCGCATACATTATTAACACACACATTTGGAGACGTGCACAAATGGAAAGACATGGGGGAGGGGGAGGGACACTGCACCAACGGCTAAGTGAAATGTCCATTTAAGTTTGAGTCCTCCCAAGATGGACAAGTCAAACAAAGCCTGATGGTGTCAGGCTGTGTTAACCAAAGGTGTCAGTCTCACTTTGTGACTCAGGCTCAGTTTGTGCCACTGCCTGTGTCGACAAAGGAAGCCGTCATATATCAGTTTAAATCTACTCATCTTGTTGTTTCGTGCTTTTTTTTTGTCCACGTCAGTCTTTTCTCTTTAGCTTCCTTCTTTGCGTTCTATTCCTGACTATCTCTCTCACCATCTCCCTCTCTCGTCTTTCTTTCTATCTGCGTATGCTATGTGCAGCGGCCGGCGTAGCGTGTGTTTATCTGTGTTGCGTAACCTCTCCACTTGTTCCTCTGGGGCAGCGCTCCTTTTTTTTTTCCAGTGTCAGTAATGGGCCTAATGTAACACTCCCTCTGTCCAGGTCAGTCTCTCCATACCTCAACCAGCGGCAGTCCCCATCCAGTGAAAAAGGTCCAGAAAAACTTCAAGAATAATTACGCCTCCGTGGAGTGTGGTGCCAAGATACTCTCTGCCAACAATGAGGCCAAGGTTAAACTCACATCACTCCTGTCCCCTGTTGCATATACACAAACACACACACGCACAACTGTCATGTTGTATCAGCAGATGGATGAACCTGTGTCTATATTTAAGATGAGCAAAGATAACATGGGATACTGATTTGATCTTGCATGAAACAGTGTTGGTTTTTACATACATAAACAAATGATGAAAAAAAAATTGAAATGCTGATGGAGGCTAATTTGCTCACTCTCATTATTCTCCCTCTTATTCAGAGCACTTCAGCTATTCTCATGGAGAATATGGACCTTTACATGCTAAATCCCTGCAGCAACAAAATCTGGTGGGTGCACTGACGCTCACTAATGCTTTGTCTGTAACACAGTCTGATCTCAGATATGCAAGTTTAGCCTCTCTGATCTCTCCCTCCAGGTTTGTGATCGAGCTCTGTGAGCCGATTCAAGTCAAGCAGCTGGACATTGCTAACTTCGAGCTCTTTTCATCGACACCTAAAGACTTTTTGGTTTCCATCAGTGACAGGTATACTCAGTTTGTCTCTTGTGTATGTTTAAGGTGGCTGTGTAGTGTTTCAATCAATTTTAAAATGAGTTTCCATATTCTAATAGGCACATGGTGCATTTATGACAACCAAAAAACCCTCCACTGAGCTCTGTGGCTGTCTCTTACAGTTGATTAATAATTGCATAAATGGGAAGAAGGAATTATTTTATTGATTAACAATAAATAAAACCACCATATCAGTACCTGTGCTTGTAAGAAACACAGATAGGAGGAAGTAATGATAAATTACTGACACCATGTTACAGAAAGCATGTACAGAAACCTGTAATTGTCATATCTCTTGGCCTGGATTGCTGCTGCACATGAAAAGGCATTTCTAATATAATTGTCATTGAATGTATCTATGATGTCTATACAAAATATAAAATGCACAACATGTAACCTTTGAAATGTCTTAATTAGTAATGAATGCCACTAATTTAATAGGATGGATGGGAGAGGATCATCAGTAAAAGGGGTCGCTCATTTTAGCCGTGACTGTCCTCTTCAAACAGCACCATATAAAAAAAAAAAAAAAAACAAAAAACATCAGCATCTCTTCCTTCGTCCTCCTGCTTTAACAACTCTAACTTTGGTGCTGCCCGAGCTGGTGCTGCCTTTGTCTTTGTTCTGGATGTCACCATCAGGATTTATTTCCAGCAACATCTCCCACCACAACTCATAAATTCCAGCCTCTGGCATGCAAGGACAGTCCTCCAGTCACACGGAGCACAGCGGCATTTGCACCCCGCCTATGAGACATGCCTTTTTCTTTTTTTTTTGCAGTACCCTCTAACCCTCACAGACGGACACATCTTGATTTCTCTTACTTTCTCTTTACCATCTGCAGGTATCCTACCAACAAGTGGGTAAAGCTGGGGACTTTCCATGCCCGTGACGAGCGCATAGTCCAGAGCTTCCCACTGGATGAACAGCTTTATGCTAAATATGTGAAGGTGCTTTTTCTTTCTTCTTGCTATAGCAATCCTTGTATCTCTCAAGAAGAGGTGCAGTAGACATTTACATTATTAGTTCCCAATAGAGTATTTCAGTTCCACGGTGATATACTGTATGCATTTAGTATTTATATACACACACACAGACACGTTCATGTGTTAAAGCCGTATTTTAAGCTCAGGGGAGCCTCTTATGACTTCATGGTAAGTTAGACATGCCATCAGTGTTGCCTGTAACCTCTCCCTTTACTGGATGGAGAAATGTGACTGTGTGAATGACTGTGAGACTGTTTTTGTGTGTGTTCACTTGCAAGAACTAAAGGGCAGATACACATCACTATTGGGTTTATTATGACGATAGTCAGGAACTAGAATCATCAGTGTATAACCATATAAGTTTACAACTGTCAGGTCACCTACAGTATTTCCCACTGAAATAGATTTAAACTAAAGACTTTTAAGCATTTGATTTGTTTCTCTGAATATAGCCATTAATGTGAGCAGGACAAAGAAACTGGCGAGCAAGCAGGAAAAATTGTGTCGTGAGTGCAAAAGTGTGATTTCAAACTCCAGTGCGTCCAGGTTACAGAGTAAGAAAGATGATCATCAGCTGACAAAGTTCCCTTGCCTGCAACCGTAACTGCACAGTCATTACTGCCTGCATTTCTCCACCCATGATTTCACCCTAATAGGTCACCTTTTGGCTTAAATTGCAGCACAGATAAATAGGGAGCATTGTTTTCCCTTTTGGTTCAGTCACACACACATACACACGCCCTCTCTGTTTCCGAGTCTGTTGTTAGCAGTGTCTTTTCACTCATTCACAAACTGTCTTTTAGTAAATATTAATTATGTGCAGGTTTTCTGTTTTTTCTAAGTTTCATATATTGTTTTATCCATTCATGAGTCTTCACTTGCACAAAAAAAAGAAACGTTATTGTTCACAAGACTACACTCATTTAAATGGATGTTGATGAAATCCAGTTTAAGTGTCTGCTTTTCTGAACCATCTCTCTCCTCGCCTCCTTCGTCATCGCTCACTAAATATTCACCGTGTAGACTTGTCGAGCCATTGATTAAAGCTGGGATGATTCTCCTTTTTATGTTGCGAGAGTGGGTGGTACGTGTGGGTGCTCGCTGTGATTCATGTGCTCCATTATGAAATGACTGTGTTTTCATTACATAAACTGATTTTTGTCTCGAAGGTCTCAGGATTATCTGCTTTGGTTACCACTCTGATTTAAGCAGCTGAAAAGTGTTGTGTCTTGTTCTGATGTTTTTCTTCTGTCCTGAGCTTGTCTGTCTGTCTGTTTTTCTGTCTGTCTCTTTGTCTCACTTGTACTTCCTTTGTCACTGCTCGTTAGAAACCCCCTTTTTCGTATATCTCGCCTGCAGACTGTTATAAAACAGTGATCCAACATATACCAGCAGTGTGTTTGTCTGAGAGAGCCAAATTGTGAGCAAATGCCCGACTTGCTTGTCGCTTGAATCTGTCCTCACTGATCTCTTTTTCTTGTTTTATTTCTCTCTCCTCCTGTCTTTCTCCTGTCTTCCTCTCGCATCAGATGTTCATCAAGTACATAAAGGTTAGCACTCTTCTCTCTCTGTCAGAGGCTATGGTGCACTGTAAAATACACCGTTGTAATGGTCGCACACTGTAATGGGTGAGCTTTGGCAGAGCATCATAATGCATGTGAAAAATTTAACAAGTAGAACATGCACACAAACCATATTGTCATCGCTTGGCAATGCTAGTATTAATTTTCACGTGTTTGGTGGATTATGGGTGTTATTGTGGGCTCACATACGTAATTGTCATTGGCAGCGCTGTCTAGTTGTGGATGATATTTTCAGTGTAACTGTTTGTCCCTGCAGGTTGAACTCCTCTCTCACTTTGGATCAGAGCACTTCTGTCCACTCAGTCTCATCAGGTAAGATAAAATACCTCCTCCCATTCCCTTTCTAGTCCGAGTACTTTCTCTTTTATTTGCTTACACTTCAAAACCTCTCTTATTCTTTTGTGTTTAAGAAGTTTAGGTGAAGGACTCAGTTTTATCTTTCAGTATAGATCCACTGCAGAACGGCTGAACCCATTAAGGTTACTTTCTTCTTCAGTTAATAGAAAGGCTGGAAGAGAGCAGGAAATTGAATCTGTATGTACTTAACTTACTTTAAAATATATACTGCTTTATATGGAGACAGAACCAACAAACCAGTTTTCAAAAAGTCATTTGACATTTCACACGAATGAAAATGTACAGTACACTGCTCTTTTAACATTAAGACTACTCCTTTATAATATATACCTTAATCCAGGATCTGTGCTGTTCTGGGAAGTCAGCCTCTATTAGATTGTACAATAAATGTCACTGACTTATCGATCATCCTACACCTTTCTTAGTGGTTGTTTGCAGTAATTCAATAGTTACTGAGATTGGCACATGTAAATAATAAATACTTTAAACCTGTATGCACACAAAATGTCCTCCAAAGTGCAAGCCCTGTCTTGTATTTTCTACCACATGAAAGCCTTGGAAACCAGCCTACATTAAGCAGGAAATTTGTTAGCTGACTGACTAGTATTGACACACAAATGCTTAATTACTCCTTTTGGGATCATCATATGTAATAAATTCATTTCTCACACAAACGGGCGCACGAAGGCACATGCACCTGCACGTCTGTCAAAGATCAGCGGGGTCATTTTGCTTTGCTGTTGGGGTTTAAAGGGCTGTAAAACTCTTCTGTGCATGTTTACAATAGGTTTCCAAGTAGATTATCTACAGGTATTTCAGTTGTTTTCTTCGAATCTGATCTGAGCACCACGTGTCAAAAAGCTGCCTTTCTTCAGACACAATATTACCACCTCCTCTGTGTAGTAATAATAACCTTTGTCCTTTTCTGCAAGCTGGTTTGTTTGTGTAACAGTATTTGTGTGTGTCCTGTGTAGGGTGTTTGGTACCAGCATGGTGGAGGAGTATGAGGAGATCGCAGACTCCCAGTACCCCTCAGAGAGACTAGAGTACTTGGATGAGGACTACGGTAAGATCTGTTGTGTTGTTTGCTGGTAACTGTGACTGTCTGTCGCCCAGCTTCTTTTTCAACATTGGTTGAAAGTTTTACAAGCTTTACTCAACTTCTACAGAAAATAGTGAATACGCCTACAGAAGTAACAAGAGCATAATTTAAAACTGTCCAACTTAGTTGAACAGTACATTCACTGCACATTAGTGAACTACAAATGACCCTGAAAAGAGTCAAATGACAGTGTTGCTTTCCAAGTTAGTGACCAAATACCTTGAAGTTAACCATTAATATCAGATGGTCTTTGAGTTTGACTCCTCAAGTCTGGCAGTACTCTGTGATATTAGCAAAACTGTTAAAACTCAGTTTTTTACATATATACAAATATATATATGTTTTTTGTTTGTTTGTTTGGGGTTTTTGGGAGGTTTGCATTGTGTCAAATATAATAACCAGTTGTGTGTCCTTTCCTTCAGACTATCCACCTGGTTATCAACCATCAGAAGACAAGGCCTCTAAAAACCTGCTTGGCTCAGCAACCAGTGAGTTCACACACATGCACATACAGCCACATTAACAAAGACTAATTGACAGAAAATAAGCTCCAGCATTATGGTTAATATCAGCAGTAGATTAGACCCACTGTGTGTTTGAGTTTCTATTATTATATTTGATAAGTGAATAAAGAATGATTAAGATATTAAGCTTATCACACTCACACTTTTGAAGTGTTACTTTACATTAAATACTTTTGATGAGGCTAATCAGTCTGCTGCAATTTGTGTCTAACGTGGAGTTAAGAGACGTCTAATCTGAAAACTTTATTAACATGGTCTGGGAATCTTTCAGACATGTATGTAAAAGTAAATAATTGCCGTATTACAGATTTTATATCATCATATTATATATATCGTGAGTATTCAGGATGCATGTTTTTTTCTAGTTGATGGAGTTTCATACAGTCATTGTTTCAGCAACCTAAGGAAACCCCCAATGCAGGCTGTGTTAAACACAGACTCGCTCCCTGGGGCAGTGTTGGATAGTTCCTCAGTATCTTAAGACCAGAGTTTGGGTTGTAGAAATGTTGCAGCTTTTTTTTATAAACCACACACACTCACACACATACACACACACGTGCAAACACACTGGTGCCCCTTTGTCTCCTGATTTAGCAAAGGGAGGACTGCTGCAGAAAAATACTGTACACACAAATCTTCAGGGCTCAAACCAGAAACCATGAAAACCAGCAGAGGAACAGGTCGTTTCTTTCTTTGCAAGGGCGCCTCAGAGGGGATCTCAAAGAATGAAGACTGCAGGAAAGCCTCAAGGAAAAGCTGGAAAAGAACATTTAAGACAGAAAGTAAAGAGGAGAAAATATTGTTGAAACAGTTCAGAGTAGCAGCGTCACAAATGAGTGTAATGGGAAAAAAAAAGTGAATGCCAAAGTCTGTGGTTTCATTAATATGTGTTTGGCTGCAGGCTGCTGCTGCCTTTCAACTTATTTACCAGGAACTTTGTGACTTTGACTTTTGAAATAACCGTTGTTTGTGTATGTGTGTGTTCTTTTCCTTTAGATGCCATCCTAAACATGGTAAACAACATTGCTGCTAATGTGCTGGGCGGCAAGCCAGAACTGGAGGGTGGAAGAGAAACAGGAGGTACTCACCCTCATACACTTCATACTTCCTGTTAGTATTCCTCATCCCGATCCACAGTTCCCTCTTGTAAATGCTCATGTTTCTGATTTTACACATCATTCTAATGTCGATAGAGAAAAATCTGACATAAATAAAACAAGAGCTGTTTTCTTTATGCTCAGCTAAACACTGTATTTTAATATAGAGACCTTCTCTTATGGGAGTGAAATAGTCAAAGTATTGTAAGACTGCTACTCTAAAAGACATTTAAAACACTGATATCAGAGATATCAAAAACAGGCTTAATTATAGTTTAAGAGATTTAAGAGAAGCAGCAAACAACATTTTTACGTTTCGTTGCTGACAGCCTCTCTGTGTATTCTGTTGTTATTATTATTAATACAAGACCTTTATGCAAATTTACTTTTATTTTCTTTTGGCAACCGCACCTTGTTTCAGGGCAATAAGTCTAACTGGTTTATCTGTTGAAAACCATTGATTTCTACATCAGTTCTGGTCTAAAAAAAAACTCAACAAAAGTTTGTTTAGCACGAGTCACTATCCATCCAGTGTGATACCATTACGTATGTGTCCTTTGGAGCACTATTGATTGCTTTACTGTAACCTCAGAGAATTCCAGAAAGAAATGAGTTTATATTGCACTATAATTTTTATACACACATATGATGGAAAAGTTAGTTGATTGATGCAAAAAAAAGCAAGTAATAAAACAGATGGAAACACTTCTGGCAGACAGACGATGATCAAAAATCTGCTTCTGCTTCTTCTGCAGCCCCAACAATGTGTCACGTCTCCCAAAAAATAAATTAAATAGACAGCTAACGCCACACATATGCACATTGATTCATTACAACACGATAAATACACTGAATGCATTTCTTAATAATGTTGCACCAGTTATAGAAACATTATCTTACACTGACTTTTTAAAATGATTCCACATTTATATAGAAAACTGTCCCATTGTCTCTCTTTTCCTGCACTCTGATCATATTCACACTGTTCAGCTGTCCTCTTTCTCCCTGTCTCCTTCTCTAACCGCCGGCCTGCCAGTCTGCCCACATATTGTTTAGATTAACTGCCTCTGAAACTGGGTCACTTTTTTTTTCTTGCTGAAGAGTGAGCGTATGCAAAGCTTTCTCCATGTGCATATGTGCTGAGGAGCCATATGTTTATTTTGCTTTTGGCAGGAGGGCTCCAGCAGCATTTAAGCACAACTTTGGCTATCTGTGTTTGACTTCTTGGCACAGGAGCATAGCTGGATTAAGACTGAGAGGGACCTATGACGCCAAGCCTTTTCCTCGCCCTGTTTACCCCACAGAGAGTTGATTCAAAATGACTCTCTCGCTCAGTTATTCCCCTGTGGCATGAAGTTAAAGGGAAAACTCTGCCTGGCGTGCAGATTTCACCTGTTTTTTTTTTTTTAAAGCTCCGGTACTACCCATACTACCCTTTCTTTTTCAATAAAACTTTCTAAAAGCAGAGAACACTGAAACACTCTTTCCAAGAGCAAAAGTTCCACATGTTTACTTTATTTAAACGTGAGTCCACAAAGTCATCCCTCTGTATTGTTGTAGGAAAAAATGTGTCCTTTACAGCCTTAGTTATGATTTACATTAACACCCACAGAGTAAGCAGGGAAGAGAGTGTGGGAGAGAGATCAGCTCAAACTGGACTAGACTGGTTCAAAGTATTTCTGACTTATCCAAACATGGGCTTGTCAGCCACTCTGTGCAGTGAAAAAGGATCTCTGTTTTGCACTCTTCTACGCTCCTACAGCCACATAGGGTTGGGAAGAAAACTGTCATTGCCAAGTTGTGAATTTCTTTGCAAACTTAAACAGAGCAACCAATTGTTATCCAAGTCCTGTTCTGGGTTTGTTAATTGTTGCATGTTTGTCCAAATGCCAGGTAATACTACAGCAGAGGAGGATGAAAAGAAGGGGAGCACTGAGGTTGCACCTAAACCGGCTGAAACACTTCGTGACTCTGCAGTGTAAGACCAGTTAAACGCCAATAAACCATTATTAATGTAAACTGATTCATATGTCACAAAGGATGAGTTAAAATACAACAAGGTTTTCTGTTTTGCGTCACTTTTTGGAGGCTTCACCTTCCAAAAAAATTACCACAAAACGTCTGTATCCTTGATACTAACTTTGTTTCTGTGTCTTTCCTCAAGCCTGGAGCCTGCAGAGCCAGTGCACTCTGCAACTCAGGAGGACTCTCCGAGTGTCTCCGGTGACCCTCCCACACCTTCCCCCTCTTCAGCTGACTCTCATGAGGACAGACAGATTGTCACTCTGGTAGAGGAGGAGGAGGACGAAGAGCCCAGACAGTCCACTGTCACCCTGATGGAGGAGGAGGGAGAGGAAGAGGAAGAGAAGAGGGAGGAGGAGACGAGGAGAGAGGCAGACAGGAACCAGTGGCAGAGTCAGACCTACTGCCCTTTCTCCTCCTTCTCCACGCTGTCTCTGTCCTGCATGGCCACACTGCCGGAGCTGCTCCACCGCTGGTGCTCTGCCAGGCTGGCGAAGGAGAGACTCCGCAGCCTCAGGCGGAGGCACCTCCAAACACAGACGCACCCTGACTCAACTAGCCCCTCCCCCTCACACACACTCCTACTGATCCCTGCTCCTGTTCCAACGGCCGTCAAAGAACCTCTTCCCATCACAGAAAAAGCCCCAGAGCCCGAAGTGTCCACTAAGGGACAAAATGAGGGCAAAGTCATGAGTGAGGTACACACCACGAACCTCAACACTCACACCCCTGACACGCACACTCCAGAGCTCAACATCCTCCTAGAGCCGAGCAGAACCTCCACTATCCCCCCTCACAGTTTCTCAGACGTCGATAGTTCTCAGACATGGCCTACCCCCACTCATGAGGACAAACCGCTTCCTCCCATTAAAGACGCAGCGCTGGACCCTGCCCCCACTCCACCCCTCCAAGCTGTCGCTGTCCCAGAGACACAACAGGCCAGCAGTGCCACCCCCACCCTTAATGTCAGCTCTCCCCCACAGCCTGTAGCATCTGAGACGGCTGCTCCTTCTAATATTGTAGTTCCCCCTGTCAAGGAGCAGCCTGTTCAACCTCTTCCCACTGCATCAAGACCTGAAGACCTAATCCCCCCTCCCACTGAACTGCTAACAGTGACTGACACTCACACAGACACAGTGAAGTCAGGTGCAGACAGTGGGGATTCACAGAGGCACAGTGTCCAGGTACCTCAGACTCATGGGGAGCAGGGGGACTCTCTGACTGAGACTGGGGAGCCCCACCGGGTGGAAGACACGGTGGACGAGGACCTGCTCACCACTAATGGGAATGGGAACGTCCACCGGACAGCTACAGACTTCTACGCCGAGCTGCAGAACGGAGGAGATTATAATGGGGGAGGCGCAAATGGGAACGGCGCTTTATTTAATGGGGGAGCAGTGCACGGCTCCAGCCAGAAGGAGAGCGTGTTCATGAGGCTTAACAACAGGATCAAAGCTCTGGAGATGAACATGAGTCTGTCCAGCAGATACTTGGAGGAGCTCAGCCAGAGGTAAACCAGTAAACCATGAGACATTGTACCTCAAATTCAAACTATTTACACAGAGGAGGAGCTCCTTAACGGTTTTAACTTTTGCATTTGTGTTGCTCAGATACCGCAAACAGATGGAGGAGATGCAGAGAGCGTTCAATAAGACCATCATCAAACTGCAGAACACCTCCCGCATTGCCGAGGAGCAGGTCAGTGTACGCTGAGGAAGAAAAACATTTAGGAACAATGGTCAGCGGCATTCTTTCAATAAACTCACTCCACCACAGCAAACCTCTGAACTACACTTCAACAACACAAAACCAGTCGGAGTGAGAGATAGATAAAGAATAAACAGAACATATTTTGGAACTGTGTTTGTCTCATAGTGTTCACTTACAAAGGAGGAACTGTTGTGCTTTTCAGGACCAGAAGCAGACTGATTCCATCCAGGTCCTGCAGAGCCAGCTGGAGAACGTCACCAAACTGATGCTCAATCTCACCGCCACAGTCAGCCAGCTCCAGAGAGAGGTAAAGTATCTGTCTCGGTGATTGCTGTTGTTGTGTTGCATACTGTGATTACAGGTCCACACTGCCGTTTCTCAGCCAGTTCAGAGATAATGTATGGTTATTGCATTAGTTTTGAGAGCTGACTAACACTATAATATACAACCCAGCAGGTAGTTGTGCAGAGTGTTCATTTTATGGATTTTTATTTCTCTGAGTAAAAAATTATAATCTGCTTACGAGACATTCCTGATGGATAGTGTGGATTTATGTAACACTGCTGTGGTTGTGTGGAGCACAGTTCTCTTTATCAAACAGATTTTTCTGCGCTGAATATCTTTCCTACTGAAGTTTAAGCTCTGCTCATGCCTGAGACAAACCAGAGTCAAAAACACGTAGTCGTGCTGAAATTGAACAGACCATCTGAAAATGAGGCTGCACAGAACATTTGTGATCGTGAACAGGAAAGAACTAAAAGGTTGAAAGCTGATGAAAGAACACGAACAAATTATACTAATTATGGCAAATATGTGACTCACATTTTAATATTTGAAGGTCCTCCAGCAAAACTGTTAACTGGAACATGAGCCAAAATAAAACCCTTTGTCCTGAAGTGGTTCATTAGCAGTTGGAGTTACGACTGTGAGCCAGATAGATGCCATTGGACCATGCACGTACATAGAGGGCATGACTACAATCACACAGTCATTCATGCAGTTGGTTTTGGAGGCTTTGCAAAACACACAGTTCAACACTCCCAAATATTTATGCAAGTCTTTCCCAGAATTACCTTTTTTTTCCGACTTCTCCAAGTTTTCCATGTTCAGTTGCTGACTTCAAAGGTTGCCCTGTTGACCTTCATGGAGAACAGAC